>PUFA01000003.1:6807500-7407500 GCA_003508835.1 Eonycteris spelaea
ATCAACACTAAAAAATACCATCTATACAAAATGTGTTATATAATATGGGAATAAATGAATAATTATCAATCATCGTTTACTCAAGTTCTTTATTTTCTGCATCCAAACTTTGTCATATAAACCAAGTCATCCCACAGTTCATTTTGCCTTTGAAAAAACTAAAATCTTTTCCAAACATTACTTTTCTTAGCAATTTCTGAACTAAACTGGCTTTATTATAATTGTGAATTTTCTAATAAAAATTGAAATTAAAATAAGTTTGCTACAGATTATAAATTCTAAAATCATTCGATTTTTGAAAAATGTAACAGTCAGAATATATTTAATCAAAATTTCTGTGTCACTCTATATTCTGGATTTTTAAATACAATCTAAATTAGTTATAACTGAAAATTATGTAAGAACATTAAATCAGCAATTTCTTAAAATGTCACATATACTAAATACATTTTACTAATAATGGATAAATTTAAATAATTAGGAATGCATAGACTTAGGACCTAATCCTACTTGTAAAATCAGGACAGGGCATTAGATACAGTCAAGAGAAAATAGTAAGATTTGCTTGGGTATTTTAAATTACTAGGGTCATAAATGAGAGAAATTTTTAAATTCTTAAAATAGACTAATTTAAAAAGTGAACAAAAAATTGAAGATGCGTAAATGAGAAACTCCACCACTAACTTTGCCCTTAATGCTGATGGGACAGAAGAAAAAGAGACAATGGCTGCCATGAGGCTGATATGTCTTGTTCACATTGTTTTATACCCGGTAAGTGGTAGGGCATAAGAAGTTCTGGTGCCTCTGCCAGTCCCATCCCACTTTGGATCCCACCGCCTTTTGTTTTGCCCCATAAGGTAGCTCTTGGGTTATGAATCTGAGGCCACAGAGCTGCCAGAGCAACCCACATCTAAGAGTCCTTCCAGACTCCCACAGGACGGCGACAGTTGTTGGCACTCCCTACTGACTGGGAACTTGCTGATGGACTTCGGGATCAATTACTGGTGTATTCAAGGAAGTCTCAGATCAATACAACTCCGAAAGCAGTTCAGGACCCCTGGGTTTACTCTTAGCATGGGGAACTGTTATGAAAAGTAAAAAGAGAGAAAGAACTAGATGGTGAGGACAGATCCCTTGACTTTGTCTGAAGTGTATCAGTGTGATGACTTCTATTGAAATGAGGGTCGAGCTTGCCCTTCCTGGTTTTGAACTGGCCACAAGTTGGCTGCCACAGACATAATGTAAATGGGCTATAAAAGCAATTAAAGTGAATTATAGATACTTAAGGGAAGAAGCATTTAAAAGCTGCAGAGTTCATTTTAAAAAGTCCATATTATTTATATACCATTAGGTTGAGTGACGAGTTAAATACATAAGAATAAACAAAGGCAAAGTCATGGCCCCTAATTTCTTCAATGAAGCATTTAAGATAACAAGAATTGCATGTTTTTTAAATCTCATAAGAAAACTGAGAATGTCACAAGAGAAAAAACGTTACCAGTGTCTTGGCAAATTTAAATAAGCAAAACTGTTATTTTAATAGCAAATAAACATCCACATCTTAATGAGATAGTTATCAAAGATTCTGAACGATATGACTAAAGCAAAATTTATTAAAGTAAAGCTAAATAGTATCTTAAAACTTCACTTGGCATGTCCCTTGTTGTGGCTGTGAAAGGACATTCTCAATAGTTTATAAATTTATTGTCTTAGAAAAAAGAAGATCTTGGTGTTCTGTGATAATTTATTTTGAGGTTTAATAGCCTTTGTTCCAGGACATTCTTTCTTGCATGTGCCCTAATTTTCTTTTGAGCCTCACTCTCCTGCTGATGCAAGAACATCTGGACATGACCTTCTGAAAAACAACACTTCACCTTCATAAATCTCTCCTCACCACCTCTTGTTCAAGCAAAATTATCCCATGCAATTCATTCTCACTTTAAAATCACTAACGTTACCGAATTTATGCACCTATTTTTCTATCCTGCTTATTTTCTCCTGTACTCACCATGAGGAGATTAGCAAGAAAAATGTTTACTACATAAATTCCCCCGCCAAGCTTCTGTCCTACTTTCAAACTTCAAACACACCACCAGCTACAGTGTCCCTAACTGGCATGGCTTCTGATCTGCCTTCTTTAAGGGCACACTAGTTATCTGCCACTAAGGCAAAACAAAGTAGAATCTACCATGCTCTAATTCTCCTGATGTTTTCAGGTCCGTCTTCCTCATCCTCCTCATTTCCAGTGCCTACAGGAGCTCCTCAAACAGGAGGCACTTGATCAAAAAAAAAAAAAAATGCAAGTTCTTGTCCCTTCCCACCAATAGAATCAACATATCTGAGACTAAGTTCAAGAATCTTCATTTTTACCAAACACCTCAGGTAGTTTTGAGACAGGTGGCTAAAAGACCTGTATTGAGGACTTTGGACTAGAAGTGGAACTCCAGGCGTCTGAGTAGGTAACAGCATCAAAGCAGCTGCCTGAGTCTTTAAGCTTTTAGGTTTTAGACCAAAGTTGTTCAGGCCTCTACCTAAATCCTGAATGGAAAGACAATGGCAGGTAAACATTTTCATCTATTTCTTATAGAAATAAGCTTGCCTCTATGAGGCATCCAACCTGTGCTGAACGTTTCACTCAGACATGCAGTGCTCAGAAATACCTAGGAACTGGTGAAATGACGAGTTTTAAAAGATCTCAGTTCTAGTCAATTGGCCATCAATTAACTTGATTTTTTTTTTTTTGGAAAAGAACTTCAAATCTTAACAACCAAGTAGCTAGCAGATGTTAACAGAAATCTAGCTATTTCTTCTTTTCCCCTCTCTCAACTCTGTCCCAAGATTAGAATGGACATTATTAGAATGGAAACAGGCAGGGGAGGGTACTCATACGGCGAGTACAGGTCACCTCTGATCTGTGCAGCTCAGAACTGTATTCTGAGAAAAGTTACACGAATCTGAAATAAGAGCAGCATTACCATATAGTTGCTAAATGAAATAAGCTAATTTTTAGATCCTTGAATTAACTTGCTCCACTTTCAACCCCATTACCTACTGATTCACATGGAGTTTATACTCTACTAAAATCTCTAAATAGGAACTACTACATGTGTGTACCTCTCTCCCAGTAAAAACCACAAACCATAAAATTTCAAATCCAACGTCTGATATAGACCACTGGGGAAAGGGCAAGAATATTTATTTTTTTCCAGTCCCAAATTACTCTACTACTATGCCACAAAGTGCACACCTGAGAGGCACATTGTACTACTCCACATGAACAGGTGTCTGAGGACCAATCTCCATGCTACCCAACAGCCTATATGACTGAGTATGCTTTTTCTTTCATTAGTATTCACCATACATATTCACCACCTGAATAAGAAAAACAATATTCCCAGACAGTTTTAAAAAGTGGGATCATTATGCTCTTATTTAATTAGGCCATATTTATACAAATGTGAGAAAAATCAATCATCAAATATGAAAAAATTCATCTATTAACTGAGTCTGATCTGGGAAAGAGCATAAGACAATTTAAAATAGAATGTTTTGCCAAAATTTGTACTTGAATTTGTTTAAGCAGCTTTACAACTTGTACGAGGGGGGAAAAACCAAACATTTATTAAATAATTTGTACAAGGCATTTATTTGTCTCATAAACTCAATTCGACAAAACTAGGTTTAAGTCAGATGGTTTTTATCCTAAGCTTAACAGCATACAATTCTCCCCAGCAGTGGGTTTTTTTTTATCCCAAAAGACAAATATTTTAGCAATATACTAAGATTTTAAAAGAGAAATTGAAAACCAGCCCAAATGAAGGCTATGTCACAATCTTTTAGGACATACATTTGATTTAATCATATGTAGTTTTCACTTGGATTATGTCAATGCTATTTCCTACTCAACCATAGAAACATTACATGAATACGCACTTATTGACCAATTTTTATAGTATTGAGAGCAAATCTAGTCTACACCATAGTTTTCGATTTTTTTAAAGCAGCTGAAGCAGGCCATTTCCCTTAGTTTTTCAAACAAAACATTAAGTAGAATTCTGACATATCAAAAAGATAGAAAGTTTGTGCTCCGCCTTCTGAAACAGAGGTGAAGAGCCCAAAGTTCCCCTTTTTGTCTCAGAGTCACCTCTGAGTGGCCACTTTAGAATTCTGAGACTCTGAAGAACAGAGCTGGAAAACCCCAATGCTAGACTCAACTGGACATCAGGATATCAACGCTCTCACCGTTCCCAGGAAGGACTTGGTGAGGCTATGCCTGCAGGTGTCAGTAATCATCAGGGACAGCTGCAGGATGCAGAGAAACCATAGCCTCTCTTCCAAACAGAGCACAGCTGAAAAAAAAAAATCTGTTTTCTAGGCCAATCTCAAGTGAAGTGTTTATTATCAGGCTCTCCAAGAGACTGGTAATAACACATGAGCATGTATTTTGTATATGCATTGGCGTAGTTAGTCTTCACAAGTAACACCTTTAAATCACATCTGAATTGTGAATACATATATATTAAGTCTAAAAATTTGATGTCTTAAATTTATCAAGACAGTAAGGTATTTCACTACACATTCTGAATCAAGCACACTTTTCCTCAAATGCACAGTAATAGTCACATTACTTATGAAAAAATTTACCTCACCTTCCACCTGGGTTTACAGTCTTTAGGTCTCCAGTGACCTCCTGGCTCAATATCTAAATCCTTGGAGAAGAGCTGATGAATTTCATCAAAACTGACTTCACTTACATTGACATTGAGGAATCCCCCTGAAGATTAAAGATATGAAGAATTGTTTTAATGTTTTTTGTCTCAGAGATGAAGTAAGACAAGCAACAATCACTAGGGTAATGGTATAACTTAGTTTCCAGAATAGTATGGTTTATTCCTGATATCACCACATAATTGTTAATATCACTTCCTTTTGATTTTAGTTTGGATGAAAAATTATATGGTCACACTACCACCTTTGGTAAATCAGCCATGGAAAATTAAATCGCTTCAACTTTTTGGAGTGATATAATGAATGTTTTAATATTCTTTGGTAAATGTGTGCATGCATTACAACTTAGCATATTATGCAATTTAACTACTGAAGTATTTAAAAACTATTCTTAATTTCAACATAGTTAACATAGAGGAAATGATAGCACAATACAAAAGAGTTAATTAAGCAGTTAGATTGACCAGAAGCTGAATCCTAGCTTTCTGTGCCTTAGTTTCCCCATCTGTACAAAGAGATGGTAATGCCTGCACCCCAATTTGGTGTATCCATTAGATGAAATAGTTTATGTGAAGGATCAAGTACAGTGCCGGCACAAAGGTACACAATAAACATCAGCCACTATTACCATCATCTACTTTACTGACATTTCTTCTAAAAGAACATTTGCACACACAATTCTGCAAATCTATTTTGAGCGCTTACCATAAATCCCCTTGATGTGCAAAACTGAAAAACCATGGACTTCTAAGCTATTCCTGGCTTACTGTGGTTCACCCTCCACAGTAGCAAGTATATGATATTACTAGAGGTGATTTTACTAATAGGTTTCTAAGGTATACCATTGAGACTGGAGTGAATCTTGGAAGGAAAATTACTTCCATTAACTCAAAAAGAGAACTGAGAACAGGACTCAGTTCTTCTTTCTAACCTCCTCATCTCATAAAATAGAAACCAACAACCATCTGCTGAGCTCAGGAGCCAGAATTTCCCAATACAATACATTCGCTTCCTCTTGAGGGAGCCCCTTTTCTCGTTCCTGCTACTCTGCGTTCTCTAAGGCTTCTGCAGCTGCCTCTCTTTCCATCCTTCTTTTCATCCTAACTAGGCAGGAACATCAGTAGCTTCCACTAAGCACTGAAGCATGCTAGAAAAAAAGTATTTTAAAATGCAAATGCCTGTTTCACAGAGAAAGCCAGGAAAAACTTTACAATCTTCTGTCTGCCTGTTCTATTGACAATGTTTGCGTATTTAATAACCAAATATACACCTTTACTGTGGCAAGTATGCAAAATAGCTAATCTTAGAAAGATCAGATTTACCTAAAGAAAAGAGTAACCTATGAACTTGCAGAGAAAGGGTAGATAGGTCAAATGTAAGAGTCAGTGTAAGCACAGACTACCATGACAGCTGACAAAAGCGAAATCTAGCACTGTAATCAAATAAAATTCACACAAATAAATCTGATGCATTTAATGGTATGCATAATTGCTAAAATGCTAGCAATTAGACTAAATTATAAGTAGTTCATATAAATAAATGTTGGTATTCTTTATGCACTGTTAAACCTATTTCTTTTTTTTTTTTTTTGCCTTTTTTGTGGCTTTGTTGCTTCAACAGCTGTAATCATCATCGTCAGCAATTTCCTCCAGTATCTTTTGCAGTTTAATTTTCATTATGAACACACATGTGCTGACAAATTAAGATGGAGGTCTTATAAGTTTCTCCTGAATGGTCAGGGCCTCCCATGTCTGTCACTTATTTACATTTCTGATGCCCCAGGTACCCAAAGTTCACCTCCCTCCTGATGGTACCCCCATCCACACTTCTCAGAGTCCCTGAGCAGCTTTCCTATGTACTCATCACTCCTTGATCTGGAATCCTAATAACTTGCTGGCTGAAGGCTAAAGATGACCCAGTGCCAGGGATAACAGCAACGTCCCTTTTTTTCTGGAGTAGGGGACAGGCCTTCCAGACAGGCACTGCCACCACTGGGAACAGCAAAAGTACAATCAGACAGAGAGAGCGAAGGAAGAACAGACACTATTTGGTGGGTCAGGGGGTGTTAGGGTGAACACCCTGTACACAGGAATGGAAGGGAAAAGGGCTATTACAGAATGGGGCCAGAAAGAGGCACTGAACAGATGAGCCAGTGGTGACATGGTTTCCAAACTGTCCCCAGGAGACCCTCTCAAGGTGAGGACTTGGGGTCCCCCCACTGCACCAAGACTACTTTCACCTCCATTGCATACAGGACGTTTCCTTCAGGTTTCACTCCAGAAAGCATTCTAGTGCTTTAAGGCCAAGAAAGGACACAGCCTTCTTTACCGTAAAGAAGTGTCACCCTTTACTGCACTTGCTGAGCTTTAAAGGCAACTATAGAGCAAGGATCCAGAGCTCCACGGAGAGCTCCCCATTTCCACTCTGCACCTCTGCTAAATCTGAGATTGTTCAAGGAGACCATGTGCACTCTTTCTGCAATTAGAGATTAAAAGGTCGAAAAATAAATGTATTGGCTGAAATCCATTTACCCAGCAGTATAATCAATCAGGACATAAATGTAAAAATATTTACATATCGAATCCTGACTTGCATAATTTGGAAGGTGGGACTGGGGTTAGAAAGGAAAAAGCTGGAGAACTGGGGGCCTGAAGAGGGGCTGCCAGTTAGCTAGAGGGTACAGCAGAAGAATGAAGGTCCACGCTAAGCCACCCAGGAGTCTTGACAATGAAGCCTGGGTCCCAAACTACGTCTGTTCTGTATGAGAACAACTCAGTTGCACCACCGGTGACACAAGACATTTGCAATAATCTCTTAATGCTGAATTTGTAAGACATGCAACAAAATGCCTCCCTAAATGGGCTTGGGATCTGTTAGGTGCGCATGGGCCCAAACCACAGGCTCCTGGTACTGTGGATTCTAATGTATCACACGACATGATTTAGGATATTGTATTTTCTATTAAAATATAACTTTTAAATAAATATCTAATACATATGAATTGCCTATATTTATATTTTTCTTGCATTTCAAGTAAAATTTAAGGCATATATTCTCTAGGCATAGAGTTGTTTTCTCTATGAATTAACAGTTTTAAATGACTATTCCACTCATTTGAGGGCCTATATCTAAAGCCTAATTCTGTATTCTTGGGCTCTCGTCACTGTTTTACCCTCAAGGTTTCAAATGTGAGACAAGTATCAGAGAAAGACCTAACCTTTCTCTAGGCATATCCCTTCAAGTGGATTCCTCTCTAAAGTCGGAAAACCATTTTTACAATAAGATGGCACCTTCCCTCCCCTCTCTCTGAGCTACCGCCTGAGTACAGCTCTGAGGCTGACCAGTTACATGAGTCATCTTGCTCAGTCTCCCACTGTCCCCTTTGAAGGCAATGCTAGAAAATGCCCATTTCCAATGCTTAGGCTTCTCACCTTGTGGAATTTTACAACCTCTGCTTATATTAATGATTTCCTACTCAACTATTCTTAAAGGAACCAGATCTAAGTATTCTAAACATACATAGGGTAGCTTTCAGTCATACAACCCCAATACCAAGTGTAATGCATAGATATAGGATGAATGAATGAAGGAATGAATGAATGAATTAGTAAGAATGGCAAAGTTAGCCATGTTCAATTCTGTCTCACCTCTCTCTCTTCTTCTTTCCTACCTTCATTTCCACTCCTTGGCTCCATCGGGTACTAAAATATGCCTTTAAGACATTTGTGCAAAAGGGGTCCCATAGCCCTCTGTTCAACCCAAAGTTTTGTCTCCTGATCTCAGCCACAATATACAGTTCTTAACATCTATTTTCCTCCTGCTTATGGCTCTCTTTGGTTGTACTCTGAATGACTAACCGTAACCTCTACTTAACAGTCTTTGCTTTCTGTTTCCAGTTTTCCCTCGTAATCCACCCAGTGAACCTCTGGTCCACCCCTGGAGGTCTCGTAACCTTCATCACATGCTTTCAAAATGGCTTTCCAGTCCCTGACTATTGACAAGCTGAAAACTTCCTTTAAAGCCAGAATCCACAACCACTATTACTATACTTCCTCAATTCTAAGACACATTCAAGTCTCTAGATATATGGTTAAATTGAACAGCACTCAGTTAATTTGTTTATTACACTAATGTTTGCATGAGTCTTCAGGTACCCCTATGACATGGATATTGTTACCCTTAATTTTGTCCCATAAGCTCCCTAAATTATTATATTCTTAGTTATTTTTTTTCTTGCCATTCTGGCCGAGTGCCCTTGGCTTCCCCATCCTCTATATCAGTGTTTTGATCCTCTTCTTTCTCCACTCTGTTGATTCCCTCTAATATGCTCTTCATCTCAGATGATGTAGTTTTCATTTCTGACTGGTCCCCTTTTATAATTTCCATTTCCATTTTTATGTTTTTTTCTTCCTTTGTTAACGTTCTCACTGAGTTCATCTTTATAACCAGTGTTTTGAACTCTGCATCTGTGAGATGGCTTAACTACATTATTCCTGGATCTCTGTTCTGTCCTCTGCTTCTTTGTCTTATCATTTTGGCTGCCTTTCAGTGTCTATTTCTATGTACTAATTAAAGCTCCTAAGTCTCCGGGTCCCATTAGCATGGCTTTGTGTAGTAGGAGTCCGGCAGCACAGTCCTGAGAGGGGTTTAGCTGCAGGCTAAGTTTATCCCCAGCCTGTGCCCCTCCAGAACCACCTGCTAAGATTTGGCAAGCAATTCACAGGTGCTGTGCTTATAGCTGCCTCAAGAAGCCACACCAGAAACCAAGATCAGCTGCTACCAGTGTGAATCTTAGTGCTGCTCAGCAAGCGGCACAGGACTCACCAAGGACACAACTGAATGTGGCTTGGGTAGGGCTGTGAGTTGGGGGAGGCAGAGTTTCAGGGAATCCTCTGCGCAGAGCGACCTCTGTTATCCAGTTTGATGATGTCTCAGCTATGGCGGCATTGCATCTGCCCAATAGAAAGCTTGGCTTCTGGCCCTCACTCTGACAATTAAGTGTCCCCCTATAAGTCCCTGGTGATCCCTGAGCAGCCAACCCAGCGCTGGTGCTCAGAGAGAGCAGGTCCATCACGCAAAAGTCCGGTTGCAGACATGGCCCCTTTAAGAGGCAGCTGCGGCTCCCCTAGCCTCTGTCCCACTCAGCTTCTAAGGACCAGGCAGCCTCTCATCTTCATCCTGTCCTACCCCCAACTGTTGCAGGGCGATTTCTTATTTCTCTCCCTAGTTGTAGGGCTTCTAGACTCCAGGCAACACTGCTTGCTGTTTGCTCTGTGTTTCTATCTCAACTTTGATGTAGTCACAAGAGGAGATGAGCTAAGCTTCTATCACCTACACCATTTTGCCCGGTTCTCCCAAACATTTTTTAAAAAACCAAGTAGTTCTTATTACTCTGACTCACATCTCAGGACAGTATGTTTTGTTCATACCCCACTAATCTACTAAAATTGAGTTTGCTATGGTTCCCATACTCTATGTGCCAAATCCAATGTCCTTTCATGGTTCCTCATTCTATCTGCTTTCTTAGACAAGACAGAATACTCTCTCCTTGGAACTCTTTCCTTGTTGGTCTCTGGGACACCATTTTTTGACTCTTCTATGTCCCTGACTGTTTTCCCTTCTTCTACTGACTGCCCCTTACACCCATAAGTGCTAAAGTTGACCAGAAACTCCTTCAAGTTTCACTTCTTCTTACTTCTAGCCCAGATCTATCTGATAAAACTCAGACCTCCAAATTAACTCTCTTGAGCTTTAAACAAAATGGGTCCAACAATGAACTCATTAACTTCTCCATTGTCCAAATGTGATATTTATCCTGTATTATTTGCTTCAGTTAACAATCACCAAGCCAGAAACCTGGAAATTAACTCTGATCACCAATAACATCCCTAGAGCTCTTCTCTGGTGCCTCCCCCTCCCTCCAGTGCCACAGCCTCATCACATGCCCTCATCATTCCTCTTGGCCTCCTGTAGGAAGCTCCTTATTGGTCTTCCTTTCTCCAGTATTTCCCCATTCTCATCCATTTTTCAACTTCTCATTAGAATAGTCTTTCTGAAGGACCATCCCAGTCACATTATTCACCTGCCTAAAGCATATGAATGTTAAATTCCCTAAAGCACTGTTGTTTGTTTGTTTGTTTGTTTGTGTCTGTTTTGCCTCTGGAAATTTGAAAACTTTATACCCTCATCTTAGAGCAGTGGTCTCCAACCTTTTAGGCACCAGGGACCAGTGTTCCTATGAGAATCTAATGCTTGATGATCTGGGGTGGAGCTGAGGCAGTGATGCTAGCTCTGAAGAGCAGCTGCAAATACAGATGAAGCTTTGCTGCCACGCCTGCCATTTACCTCCTGCTGTGCAGCTCAGTTCCTAACAGGCCACAGAGTGGTATTGGTCCACAGCCTGGGGGTTAGGGGTCCTTGCCTTAGAGAGATGAACAAAACGTCATAAATCAATCTGTTGCATACATACTCAGGAGCTCAGCTCCCTCTGAAGCCCATCTCACGGATGCCTAGGGATTCATAGAACCCACAAAGCCCTCAAACTGGTTAGTCCTTTACACAAGGCCCTTTGCCCTGCCCTATTTCTCACACATCTCACTATAAAGCCCCACCTCAAGTGCACCAGTCTCTATTCCTGGAATACAGGGCCTCTTGTGCTCTGACACTGTTCCCCTCACCTACCTATTGAATTATCTTCCAAGAACCACTTCCAATGTCCCCTCTCTCAAAAGTCTCCCTTTCCTTCCAGCACGAACTGCGGTCTTCCTTTCATCCCATAATAACCCTTGTGTAACAATTAGCACACTGCCTTTCTCTGAGCGCATTACCTCCTCTAGCTGGTAGACAGGAGATCATCTGCAGCTTTGTTTCTCCTCGTTCTGCCCCTACAAACAAGACAGAGCTCGCTGTGTATGCAACTGCAGTTCAGAAATTGCTGGTTTATTCTAAAATGATTCCTATCTCTCTTTTCTACAATAAATATATGCAGAGTGGTTTGTTACATTAAGTATTATTTGAGCTTTCCTGAAGTTGATTTGCTTATCTTTTCCCTCATTGTCGATTTTCATTTGAATTATTTAAACATCTCAAAAATTCCTTGTAGCTTTTGTTATGTTTAAAAAGCTAGCAAGGATAGAAACTATCAGGGTTAACCCGTAAAGGGAACTATTCCACATAGAAACTATCAGGGTTAACCCATAAAGGGAACTATTCCACAAACAGTAAGAATAGAATATATAAAAGCTATCGCAAATGTATTCTATTTGAATAAGAATTAAAAAGTAGGAAAACTGCAGGTAAGTCTATCTTCATTTTCATGCAAACTGCACAACTGACATTTTTGTCTATACTTCACCAGAAACATCAACATATCTATGCTAAGCATTTACTGCTTTTTAGCTCTAAATAAAGTAAAATTTCTATTTTACTTTGTTAGCACAGAGAATCTCACATAAAATAAAGCTGAATATGTTCTGTCCTCTGAAAAATCTCTAAATACTAACAGTAACAAAGAAGTATTCATTCACTCATGTTGTATAAATAATCACATTAAAAGTAGTTGTATGGTTTAACTAACTGAATATAAAATATTGCTGAACCCCCTGAAATCAATTTTATCTGAATTCCAATTGGAAAGTTCAAATTTTATCTTTATAGTAATTTAGTGTTAGTAGTCTCATTGCTACACCAGAGAAAAATCAAAAAGAAGTTATAACTAGATAATCAAACACACCAATTTTAAGCCTTAACTTCAGTTTTGGTGTTTATAGGAAAATTAGGTATCATTCATACTTGAATGGTTTTATCTAAGTAGCTTATTCTTACACAGACTTCCTTTAACTATTATTTGGGGAGGTATCGTATTCAATTATTTTGTGTGATGTTATCGTAAGATTTTATACGTAGGAATTTATTATGCTATTCTCTATCTTTGATGGGAAACAATCCTGTTAATTAAAAAAATTAAGGATGCATAGCTGCCTATAAAACTCCTAACTCTATACATTTCTCCTAGGTTTCTCATTCCCTTGATCATTATAAAGACCAGCTATATCATTCAAAGAAGTGAAGGAGAGGAAAGGGAATGTCATATTAACTTCTGTTAAGCTTCAAGCACAGCAATTCTATTTATCCTTGCAACATGCTGAGTTGATATTATAATCCCAGATTTTACACGTGGGTAAACTGAGGCTCCACTTTGCGAAGGTCACACAACTCATGAATGGGCTCTCCTGGATGGCTTATGCAAAGCCCACTTGGAGGAAGTCTCATTAAACCCATGGTCCCCTTCTAAGGAGTTATCTGTATATGGCCAGGTTTCCTACCAAATAACCCTGTCACTCTGGCTACAGCTCACTGGACAAGGGATCGATGATGGACCCAGAGCTGGAAGTCCCTGAGGAGGCCTTTTGTGAAAACATGACTGGCTGAACAAATGTGACCCTCTCTTGTAGAAGAATGCAAGACTCTGAGAGAAACAGAGAAAAGGAGCAGTAAGATCAACACCCTTAGTGAAAAGGCAGTGAGTTGCAGCTATGACACAATCTCTCAAGCACTGTGACAGAGGTACTTATGAGTTATAGGACTGGAGGAGAGGAGTACTAATAGGAAGTCCTGGCAGGCAGATGCTCTTAAACAGTTTAATTAGCACTCATAAAGCACTAATTGAGAAAGTGGCAACTAAATCAAGAACAGAAATATTTCCTCAAATTAAGACCTCTGAATATGCAAATTATGAAAATAAAATTATTGTAATCAATATTTCAATAGAACATTACTCAGCAATTTCAGTTCTGTACAGACAAAAACATTCATTCTTAGAAAATCGAGGCTGCAATAACAAAATAATAACAAATATACAGTCACAAAAATCATAGTTTCATGCTCTATTATGGGACATAACAAGGAGAGAGCAAGATCGGAATCAACTGGGAAGTTTTTTTGTTTTAAATAGCAATTCCCAGGCCCTGTGTCAGATCAATAAAATCAGAAGTTTAGGGGTTGGGCCCAAGAATTCTAAAAGTCCCCCAGGCTATTGTGGAGCCAGAAATGAGTTCTACTGCTCTAGATCGAAGCGTGACTCAAGGATCACTAATATCAATGTCACGAGGGAACCTGTTAGAAATGAAAATAGTCAGACCCCACTCCAGATGGATCTGAAACTCTGAGGGTGAGGCTCAGCAATCTGTGTTTTGTATGACCATCCAGGTGACTCTGATGCACCCTAAAGTTTGAGAACCACAGTCTAACATGGTATTAAAAGGTGAATCTTTCTTTTTATTATAGATACATAATACCTACCAATGATAAACTGAAAAAAAATCTAACAAATATGGCAGGTAAAGGCTAATTTCCTCAATAAAGAAAACTCAGGTAAAAACATTCAAAATATCCTTAGATACAGAAGACATTAGAACACAGGATAAACAAGTATTTGGAAAGGTGTTTACTAGATTTTTAATTACATAAAAATCAAGATATAAACTTGTATGTATAAAGCAAACTTAAAATGGGGGGGGAGGGAGGGCATATAAAGAAAAAGCCAAAATAGCCATGTGACTTCTGAGTTATAATTTTTTTAAGTGATAATGTATTACCTTCATAATTTTGAAAAATATATATTTAAAGTCCAATATCTTGATCTCTACCTCATACTATACACAAAAGTTAAAAACAAAATTGTAAGATAAAATAAAATAAAGAAGACTATTTGTATGATGTTGGGGTAAGGAAATCTTTTGTAAGACAAAAAAACAAAAACCTTAAATAAAGTGATTGATACACTTGAACACATCATAATTTTGAACTGCTGTAAAATAAAAGATTCCTTAAACAAAATAAAAGGACAAGCCAGGGACTGTAAAAAGCTATTACAACACATAAAGCAGACAACAGGTCACTGCCAGGACATATATAGAGAACTCCTACTGATCAATACAAAAATCTAATTAACCAATAAGGAACTTATAAAGCACATTCCTGAGCAAGTCACAAGAGAGAAAATCCAAAACCATTCAAAAAGACTTGAAGTTACTGAAACCCACTAGCAATGAGGAAAGTGGAAGTTGAAACAATGAGATACCATTTTTTTCGGAGTGGTCCTTTCATGCTTTGGTGTTAGAGATATAAATTGGTACAGCTGCTCTGGCACACAACCAAGCCAGCCTGCCCAGCAATTCCACTTGTGGCTACGAACATTCAGTAACATGCACACACGTGCACAGAAAAATATGCACCATGTTGCTCTTCGCAGCATTGTTTTGTGATAGCAAAAAAGTGGAAATAACCTAAATTTTCATCAGCAAAGTAAAAGGTAAATGAAATGTGGTACAGTTATTCAAAGACGTACTATGCAATAGTTAAGGGAAATAAACAGATCTATATCCAGATTGTATCAACTTGGATAGTTCACAAGAAGTGTTAAGAGAAAAAAAAAATTTACAAAATTAAATGTAATTAAAATCATTTATATTAAGTTCTTAAAACTGAAACATTTTAATTTTTGATCTATCCAGCCATCTCTGTAGAAAATCATTTTAAAATAACCTGTAAGAATGCACATCAAACTCACAACAGAGGTTACTTCTAATAAGGGTAAGTTTTTTCTTCAGCTTTTCAATCCCCCTCCCTCTCCAAAAAAGTCCTTTGCCAAAAAAAAAAAAAAAAAAATCGAATAACATCCTGCATAATACAAACCTTAGCACTCACAGTAATGAACTGAGCCTAGTACTCTGATTTTTATTATTTTATTATAATTCAAGCAAACAGTTAAGTCAAAATTAAATGACACTTACGCATGTAAGGCAGTTTTTCTGGGCAGGGGAGGTATGGCGAATATGTGAAGTTTTCTGGAAGATACGTTGTTGTTTGAACAAGATAATCACTTGAATTACTGCCTTCAGGATAATCTTGGAAAAAGAGAAAAAAGTTACAACTAGAAAATTGCCCTTTGCTTTGCTGCTAGTATGAAATATGTCACCCTCACTGTGAGAAGATCTGCAATATGCCATCTACAGATGTACTTAAAAGCAATGACCTCTAAAGAACTATCGAAAAGCAAAATGCAGCTGCCATGGCTACTCTTTATCATTCACTGCTTCCAGAATGGACCTCTCAGCCAGATTTCCCAGGGGAACCCTGGGACAAGTCTAGAGAGCAGTCTGGTCTGCTCTGTGCAGACATTCATAGCCGGCCCATTTGTGATCACATGAAAGCACCTGTTCCTATCCCTCCCCTGGCTGAGCCAGACTGAAAGAGAGTGTGACAGTACCCCAGGGGGTCCAGGAATCCTCTCCACTACCAAACAGCCAAGGGTATTCAGGACCATCACACAGACACAGTGCTGCTTCTAGCATCCACAGAGCATAAAGGTGGGAGTAATGTTTTCTCACCACCCACACTCAGGAAACTGAGATTTACCCACTCTACTTACTTCTGTAACATAGCCCATTTTAAATCTTTAAATTAGTCATTTCCAACCCGTGGGCTGCAGCCCCTAGGAAGCCCTGAAGCTATTATTACATTATCTTTAGACTCAGCCAGTTATAAAGCAGAGAAAGCATTGGTTTAGAGGTCCAAAGTCAAATGCTGAGTTCAAATCCTTGCTCCAACACACACGAGCTTTGTGATCTAGACAACATGGCTTCTCATCTGTGCCCACCTCGCATTATCAATTTCAGATTTCAATAAGATAAATGTAATGTATAATATTTAGAATAATCCCTGGCCCACATACATATTCAGTATTCAATAACTGTAGATATGAGCAATTGGTTTAGAAATGAACACCTGACCCAACCTAGGACAGTTGGAGCCTTAAGAGTCTTGAACATGGAGCCAAAGAGATCGCATTTCGGTCCCTTTCTGGAACAAAGTTCTGAGATGCAAATCTGGGAACCATGACCTGCCAGATCCCTGCTATGTAAGAGGAAGCTGATCTAAGAGAATGAAACCAACATGCAGTAAGAAACGAGATATGGAAACAGCTGATTAAACTACTCTCTGTCTCCTGGATCGCATACTATGTACACACAGAAAATGAAACTCTAACAGACACTTCAGGAAAACAGAAGATAGTCCTTCAATCTTCAGTAATCTGCTCTGATGAGAAATATTTCTATCTGAACTAGCCTGCATGAAAAGAGATAGGAAAGAGAAGAACAGGCCTGTCTGCCAGTAACCAGCAAGCACAAAAAGGCTGAAGGTCAAAATCATATACTTCCTTGAACTGTAAAAGCGAAACCCTCTCACTGTGAAAGAATGGTAGAATCCTGGAAATTCAATATGAAGTATATGAGAAGGGTCAAAAAAACTAGACCCCTCCTTCGCACACCTTTGCCTACCATAAATATTCATTCATTCATCAACGCAAAGTTGTGGGGATGGGATGCAGCCTGGGAGCCAGAACAGTACTTCAGAGCAAAGAGACTCACCCCACCTCCAGCCCTACCAACTGTAAGGGGCCCTGCAGAGGCTGCTAAGCAGAGGTTTCTGGGGATCTGGTACCAAGGAAGAGACAGAAGCTAGAGAAGAAGGTCCAATTCCAAAGAACTGCACAGAAATCCATTTAGGAATCTGGCAGGGCATCAGCAAGGTTTTAAGGTAACTGTACTACCAAAACCCAAACATGACAAATAGGGACCAATGCTGGTACACCGCTAAGGTCTATTCCACCAGGAAGTAGGAAAGCCCCAGTAAGAGAATCTCCTAACACCTTTCTCTGGAGGAGCCCCGAAAGCATTTGACAAGGAAAATCCTCTAACCCAAAGGGGATGGGGACTCCGCAATATTGTTTTGTATGTCCAGAGACAGACTAAAACCACAGAAATCCCCCCAGTAGCCATAATCTCAATCTCACCCATAAATATCTGGAAGATTTAAAGATACTAAACAAAATAAATGTAAGGAAGTCTAAGAAAGTTCTGATTCTTTCTTTAAGATGGTCTATAAAAATATATCTAGATATGTACAAATTTAAAGTTCGATTCCAAAAAAATTTTCTCCTTTTCTGGGACTCTTCTATGCTAGCTAAGCATCTATTGCACACTATGTATTTGCAGGAGCTGAAAACAATATAAACAAGGCTGTCCCTTAGAGACACTGCCTTTATGTGTTCCAAAGACTCGTTTTCTTATCATCCTGAAGCAGATAAATATTAACATTCTCATGCAATCCTTAATGTCATGTCATTAACTTCAGAGTATTTTCTTAATCTGCATAATTTATTAATTTTTGTCATTAATGCTGGAGCCCCTTCTGTTAGCCACACACTGTGGGTCTATAAATCCACATCCAACTCAGAGAAATTCTGAGCTCTCTTGACATTTCTGCTAAACAAAATGTTAGCTCCTGGGAGTTGGTGGCAACAGGAGGGCCAGAGGACTATTTCTCTTTTTATTTTAGTGTGAGGAGGACTGATCTTTCACAAAAGAACCAATGCATTACTTTTATCAGTTTTTAAAACACAACATTTTAAAAAAAATCTTAAAGACATGCAATATCAGTATACATAAACAATGTTTTGGAGTTAAATGTGTTATTCTTAGCCACATCATTATAAATCATCATAAGGATCTCAACTCATGGCTAGACTTGCATTCCATGAGTACTGTGTACAGGGGCATTTACATTATCCCAATGTATTTTGTATACAAGTCTATCCACCCTGGCCCCCTGACGATAGTCTAAAAACCTCTTTTCTGAAATCAGATTGCCTCTTATTTCTAGTATCTGATAAAGCACCTACAACAGAGTAGGAACTTACAGCAAATGAACACTTCACAACCAATAGTACAGCTAACAATGATTTAAGGTTCTGGAGACTATATTATAATAAACCCACAAAATCATATTCCTACAAAGTGGTTAGGTCCATTGAGGATAACCACTGTTTTCAAAATTGGGAGTAGTTTTAACATGTGTAATAAATGCATTTGAGACTGACCCACCACAACTGTCCTAAAAGGTAGACATTATTTCATCTAATGAATGGATGAAACATGTGTTCTGGGCCCCTTGCCTTCCTTTGCCCTTCCAGAGCCACACCTGAAGGAAAGAAGCACAGAATGAAAACTGCCAGACAGGTCTCCTCCCCAGCTCTCACTAGACCTTATCACCTAGTGTAAAAGGAGAACAGGACGAAGGAGACTTCTCAAGGGCTTTGTTTTTCCTGCAAAAGGACAGTTTAAATTGGTATTAGAAACTCAGTGAGGGTTCTAGTCTGTTTACCGCTAGCTTGTGATGTCAGTCTGGCAGTGTCTGAGGGCACTGGAGCATGCATCCCATTAAATAAGTGTGCTGGGTTACTTCTAACAAACCTACCAGCTCTAACATTGCATGCCCCTTATCATCTGCTTTGGTAATTATTTATTGAATACATCTTGTTTTCTTGAGTCCACAGCTACAAGACAAAACACCATTTGATTATGAGAGTATGTGATTTCTTTATATATATACGTGTGTGTGTGTGTGTGTGTGTGTGTGTGTGTGTACTTACACTTAACGCTTCAGAAAGTCAGGTACAGGGTAATAAACCCCTTTTTGAAATCAATTGTACTCATAATATCACAACCTATTTCCCATTAGGTGTTCAATTTTATCTTTTGTAAGCTACTTTTATTGACATATAATATTGCATTAGTTTAAATTGTACAACGTATGATTTGATATATGTATATGTTGCAAAATAATTACGACAAAAAGTTAACATCCATTACCTTGCATAGTTACAAATTTATTTTCTTGTACTAATAACTTTGAAGACCTAGTATTAAATTTTAAATGATCCAGTACATGTTAACCAATTCTCTCCTAGAATTCAATTAGCACTTTGTATGTCTTTGTGGCCATTATCTCCTTTTTCACAGATTATACTTGCATAAGTCTGTACAAAAATAAACAATTGCCTTATAAATAATTATTTATGTATCCATCTTTTCCAGAAGCCTAGAAATCCTCATTTAAAGGGAGCATGTTTTTCTTAATGTTGTATCCTCACTATCTAGTTAAGTATATTAACTAATTGTTCAATATAGGTGAAATGGCAGAGCCTCATAACTATCCCTAGGTAGCAGAACCCAATTTCATTTAAAGCACCAGTGAGCTAGCTCAAAGACTATAATTCCCAGTGTTCTCACAACTTTTCTATTGTGTTTAACCTATGTTTTTTAGAAACTTAAATATTTTTGAACAAAATCTTCATTACATTTCTGCCCATACCTTCATATGTCCTAGGATAGACAGAATACCTAACAGTCCTGGCTCAAGCAGTAAAAGAACTTCCCAGTACACTTGGCAGAAGATACCCTTGCCTTTAACAGGAAGTCAGCTGGAGGCAAAACCAAAGCTTAAAAGATTCGGTTTCCTGCTTTAGACTACAGGGATAAGCAGCAGCAGCAAAGTGAGATTAAGCAGGAAGTAATCTTACCTGTACTGAGATTAAGCAGGAAGCGATCTTACCTGTACCGTTGAGTGTAGTATTTTTATTTGTGTAAAGCCTGATCATATGTCCTATTGTTTTCACATTTTCTCTCAACATTATTCCTCGAGCTTGTACCATAAAGAGATATGTGTTGGCTATTAAAAAAAAAGAGAGACAGAGAATCTCAGGATTCAGTTAAGCTTTTTTTAATTTAATAAAATATTCAGATTTGAGACATTGCACAATAAACCCAAACTGACTCAATTAGGATGTCCAAATGGAATATATAAATATAAAATCACTATTTCCCTTTATTAAAAATTTACAAAAATGTTTTTTTAAATAGTAAAGATTTAAAAAATAGTAATATCAAATACAATGAGACTAAATGAACAAACTGAAATATAATGAACTTCTTTATTGATAAATGATTTTCCACTATACATATACTTAGAAACTTCAAAAAGGAATTTTATTACAAGCATGCAATCATATAGTTATAAAATTCACTTCCTCTAATTCTATATTAATTCCCTCAAACCAAAACCTCCAGCAAGGTGAGGATTCCTTATGTACTTATAAATATATCACATATCACCATAAATCACTATAATATCTAATATGGATATTTCTGCAAACTGTCAATGTATTAGGTTGGTGTGGGGCAGGATTATCTAGAATCCATATCTATTTTGATAATTTCTAAGAGTTTATTACTTGAACATTTACACTCCCTTTATATCACAATTCTCCCTTATATCACAATTCTACCTATCAAGATTATAAAACCAGATGAAATCGAATGGGCATTTTCCAAGTTGGTCAGTTTCATTCTTCATGATAAATGCTTCAAAAACAGGCCCTTAATTTCTTCCTTTGGGAGAAATTGGTATATTGACAAAGATTACAAAAATCTCTGCCCTTTTGAGATGCCACACCTCCTCAGAGAGGCACAGAACTAAAGTCAAAAGATCCTTTCTTTCTTGGTCCTGATTCTGCTAGAGCAGTGCATAACTTTGGGCAACTCACTGGATCTCAGTGTCCTCATCTTAAAAAAGCAACGTTACACTAGATGTTCTCTAAAGCCCCTTTTACTCTAAATTTTCCAAGCATAAAACCCGAAAATAATAAACTCCATTCAGACAAGAGAAGGAGGCTCATCATCATGAGAAAACCAAGAAAGTGCAAGGCTCAGTTAATGACTCAATTTTAAGATAAGCTGTCTCTGAACAGTCATGATATTCTTGAAAAATGAATGTCAAATGAAACTGAAAATGACAACTGATTTTCTGGGCCCTGTCCTACTTCTTCAGGGTAGTACAAAATGATGAGCAAAATGTATTGCTTACTACTTCCTTTCCTATTTTTTATGTAAATTAGAACTTGCTCAAATTACGAAGGAGCACAAAGTAAATAAAACTAGTAGAGAAGCAGAGTAAAATAACATTTTTCCTTTCACCTTCAATTCATAATGGAGAAACAGAAATCCAGGTTTCATATAAGCATTACTTTAATCATTTTTAAGAGCATGTCTACACTCTCTCTAGAAAGCAGTCCTATAATTAGATTTAACTTGTTTAGGCTTGAATTTATGATACTGGGTCATGAACACTACACGTTTTTATTACGTTTTTACTTGAGTGGGCTTTAAAAAAAGAAAAGAGACAAAGTGAAAAACAGAAAGAATAGCCAACCAAAACTATGGGAAAATGTTTAATAAAAGCCAAACTAACATTAGCAATTCTACCTAAACCAAGATCTCAATTCAACTGAAATTATGCAGGGGGGGGAAAAACCCATCAAGTAGATTACCAACACCAATTTGTTTACAACACCTTGTATCACTTAACCCTAAAGGTATACAAGAAACTTCTTATCAGTGAAGCATATATCTTTATATTTGTTCTACATCGAAATGTAAAAAGAAGACATCTTGAAGTAGCAGAACTGAGCCAAGGGTTAAACCAAGGCCAATATTGTTTCTCAGATTTCAGAAAACAGTACTGACCTAAACAAGAATATGCTTGGTAAAAATGTATGCACATTACTCTGGGTTCTGGAACCAGAATTTTTTTAACAAAATAGCTTTTGATTTTAATGAATGTACCTACTCATAATAAAGAAAATTGTTTGACATATTGAAACCAAGTCAAATTTAAGCAGCAAGAAAAAGATCTGAATAGAAAAGATTAATCAAAGTCAAATTTTCCTAAAACTTTCAAATTATCAGGTTACAACACTGTTAAGAAAATAAAATGATTACTGATGGCACCTGTGACAAAGGTCAACCATTTGCCTAAAGAAGGTATCTTCGTTAGCTGTGGCAAGGTGTTATTTATGACTAATACCTGCCGATAACGCTCTCTCTCTTGATTTGAAAGCCAGTGGGGAAAAGAATCCTTGAAAATGAAAAGGACAACTAAAATAGATGATTTTGTTCTTCGTATCCTGGCACATCTCCTGACACCTCTACTCAATGGGGTATATGTGACTATGTGGCTGTCAAAAGCTGCTGAGTATCTACTGGGTGTAACATGTCCCACTTGGAAAACTAGTGCTTCAAATGGGTGCCAAAAGTCAAATGTAATGAGAGAACAATTATTCCTGTTTGTGTCAGTGTCAGACTTAGGGCTGATCCTGAATAATAAAGCCTTTTACCTTAAAAAAAAAAAGAAAAGAAAAGAAAGAAAGAAAAAGAAAAAAAGAATACATCTACTATTCACTAGATCAATGAAGAAAACTATAGGAAAGTGAGACACCAGCCTCTCCAAATGGGAAATCTATTCGTTTATTTTAAATCATGTACAGCTAATTGAGTTACATTCCTCAGGTTAATGGTCCTCATGGGTTTAATCCCTGAAGATCAAAACCCATTAGGGCATGAAGCTGTGCTTAAATGCTAACAGGAAGAACGTGATGTGTCAAAGTGCTGCGAGGCACACTGGACCAGCAGGAGAATAGTCTGACCATCCGATTTCCAAATATCATAAAACTTAACCCGTAAGTTAACCCACACTCAAGTAGCTATGTGCCTAATGTCATTAATGTAAAATGTGATGTCTCATTAGCAAGCTGATAAATTAGAGGAAACCCTTGTCTAAAACGTCTATTTCAACTTACAAGAAACCACATCTCAGAAAACAGAGAGAAATCTTTCCCGGCTTTGCCCTCTGGTCTCCACACAACTCAGAAATACACTAAAAACTAACATTGCTTAATTAAAATCATGCCATGTGTTCTCTAATTTAATCTATTTGCTTCTGCATTGTGAGACATAAATTTAACTTATTTACCAAGTTCTACTTTCCAGGGGAAGAAAAACCACAACTTAAAAAAGAAAAAAAAAAAAAAAACCTTTAGAAATCAACAGTTTGCAACAGCTTCTAGGCATCCTATCCTGGGTTCCTGGGTTTGTGAGGAAAGAAATTTATGAACTTGCTTCATTCTCAACTTAAGAAAACTAAGGAAGGCACTTGCTATTATTTGGTCTCTCCACCCCTTTCCGCATCCAGCTTTGTTCAGTGAACGCACGGTAAGTATCCAAGACAAAGATCATGTGCCGGAACACAGTGATTTGGAAAGTTTGCCTGAGCTGTGAAAGACCCAAACACAACATCCCTTCGATCCTGTGATCACATTCCTAACCATTATGACACACTGCCACATTTCCCTTAGCAAAAGGTAAGTCAGGTGAAGAGCCGATACTGAGGGAGATCATGTTGGCTAGGCATTCTGGCACGCAGTTATAAATATCAGACTGGAGCTAAGAAAGAGGGGCTAGAAATACAATTTGGGGAGACATTTATATCAAAGTAAAAGTGAGAACTATGGTGATAAACTACCACAGGAAAAATTATCTAGAAAGGAGATAAAGTGAAGTTCAGATACGGATGTAGAGACAGACCACAAATAGGAGACACACAGATAAAAGACCACAAGATAAATTAGTCTGAGCTTGAACACATTGAAGAAGGAAGGGGAAACCGTCAACCATGTCAAATGCTGCAGAAGCTAAATACAAAAACTAAGAAACAATAGCTTTAAAAAAAAAAAAAAAAACGGATATTCAGTGAATACTCTGCCAGGCATCCTCAGAAGAGCTTTTTACATATACTAACCTATTTAATCCTTACAAGTAACCCTATAAGTAGGTATATTATTCCCATTTCACGGATAAAGAAATAGAAGCATGGAGTTAAGTAACTTGCTCAAGATCACATAGTTACTAGCAAGTGGTAGAGCCACAAACCCGCAGTTTGTCTCTGGCATTTAGCTCTTTACCACCATACAATTACACCTCTTAAAAATGCCACTAGAAGGAGGTCATGGCCCATCTTTAAAAGAGCAGTTTGGGGAAAGTAATGGAAACCAAAGGAAAATAGTTAACTAGATAGCGACAAAGTGAAAGCAGTTAAATTTCAGAAAAACTAAGTGAGAACAAGGTCAAGGCGAAGTTTTTTTGGAACAAGATGGACCTGAGCATGACCATGGCCTGAGTAAGGGAGGAAAGGGTAAACTTAAATTTAAGGCACTAATGAAGTAAAAGGAAGGAGAGGGAAAAAAAGTTTCCATTGATAGGATAGTATAAGCAGAGGCTCTGAGGTGCATGGGTACAGCGCATATCTGGGCCTAACAATTCAATAGAGTAGAATTGAGTAGCAATGGAAAATAAGTTGTAAAGATCCAAGCAGATGGGTGGATGGTTTGAAAAAAACAAAAAACAAACAAACAAAAAAACCAGAAAGGAGGAGGAGAGGACTAGAGGGCATTGTGAAGATTAGAAAATGTTTACAAGGTGAGAAAGTGCCAGAAGTGAAGGCTGGGAGGACTGTGGTCTGGAAAGGTGCAAGGGAGAACAGGCCACAGCTATGCGGGCAGCCAGGGCATGTACACGCAGGTGAAGATGGAGACAAGGACTTGACTCCCCAATGATCACCACAGGGACATGAGTCGGGGACAGTAGAGTGGGAACATTCTGAACTGAGTACTAACTGCTAAAATCATCCATCCCAGGGTGCAGAATGCTGGGGGCCATAGGTTTCTAAAGAGAAGTGAAATGGGTTAATATTTACTCAGTACCTACATTGGTCAAGCACTGAGTTAAATGCCATATATAAATACGTGCAAATACATACATATAAAATTATATTTGATTTAATGTTTATAACCACCTAAATGCATCGGTTTGAATGGGAGCCCCAACAAAGATATGTGCACATCTTAATTCCCAGAATCCGTGAATGTTATCTCATTTGGAAAAGAAGTCTTTGCAGATAGAATTAAGGATCTTGAGATGAGAAGATCATCCTGGATTATCTGGGTGGGCCCTAAATCCAATGACAAGTGCTCAGGAAAGAGAAAGGCAGAGGGAGATTTTACACACACACACACACACACACACACACACACACACACACACACACACACAGAAAGCAATGCGATGACGGAGGCAGAAATTGCAGTGATGTGGCCACCGGCCTAGGAAGCCAAAGAATGCCCAAAGGCACCTGAACTTGGAGGCAAGAAAGGATTCTTTTCTAGAGCCTCTAGAAGCAGCATGGCCCTACCAACACCTTGATTTCAGACTTCTGGGCTCTAGAACGGTGAGATGATAAATTTCTGTGTTTTTGAGCCATTCAGTATGTGGTAATGTGTATGGCAGCCCTAGTAAACTAATACAGCACCCCAGAATATAGCTACAACTTTCCCCATTATAAGATCAAAAATCAAACTCAGAATTAAGTGACATAGGTAGAATTAAAAAACCAGGATTCAAGCACGGGTCTGAATGACTCTGATGGGCAGCAAGTTAGAAAAGGCAATTGTTGAAAGTCATAGAGAAGAGGGAAGGACAAAGAAAAAGAAAAATCTTCAATGTAAAAAGTTATGAGGGAAGTGACAATAGGAAGGATAAGTCAGTTTTCAACTAATGCAAGGGATAGGAGGGAGTCAGAGGGGCACTTAAAAGTTACAGGAGAGAAAATGGTTTCCCATATTATCTACACATTATATAACGAAAAAAAAATATGAAAAAGGCAAATAATGCTTATACATACCATTTAACTTACAGATATCTGAACAGGTATCTCTGAATTTCTAAGAACTCACAATAATTTTTTAAATATTTATTTCAGATGCTTAAAGGTTTTCTTCTTTCCACATCTAGCCCCTTGTTCCAGAAATTCCCAGAAATTACTCATCCAAATTGGTAAAGCTAAATATATTATCTCCAATAATAATATTATAAATCCCAGGATTAGGCCAAGATCACACTATATATGAAGTACAGTTCATACTTTGCCTAGGACCAAAGTATTGTTTAGGTTAAAAACAAAAAATGACAAACTTCAGGCTGTGCCAGGCCACAATACAAGTGATTCACTTTATGTCCAAGTACTATTGAAACAGTGTATCTTACCATGATGATAACTATTCAAAGCCAGGTATGAGCTCAAGGTAACCTGTAGTACAAATTATTACCAACCTATAATATCCTCCATCCCATCTTTCAAGTAAGTCATAGGCTGACTAATGAATAAAGAGAATGAAAGAATTGTGTGTTCAGAATCCCATTCTATCAAGCAATCATATACAGCAATCACCTATGGTACAGATCTAGTGGAGATCTCAGCCAACAGCTCAAGCTTTGCTGATAGACACTAAAAGTAAGAAATTCTTTACCTCAGGTGCTTTACCACTTCCACTCCGCAATTTAACAGTTTTAAATTATTTTTGAAGATTATTCGTGTTTGAATACTGATCAAAGTTAAATATTTTTAAATAAAATGCAACTTTCCAATGATCTTATTAAAGATGATCAGAGTGGAGACGTGAGTTTAACGTTTATTGAACACCTGCCATTTGCCAAGCTATACCAGAAACTAAGAGGCAGGAGAGGTTTCTCTGTAAAAATCAAAACTCTGAAGAAGCAAGAACCGCCTAAAACATCAGAATTACTTTTGCAACAACCAGATCATCAGTTCAAGGTAGTTTGAACTTAGCCATAATTCAAAAAATAGACCTTGAACCTAGGAATATGAAAACTATCAGCACTGACATTTCTTCATTTACTATTATTCACTTAAAATAAATGCATAGCTTCTTTAAAGCATGACAGGAGCCCCAAAAGTTAAGAGTTATAAATCACACCGGAGAAAAGCAAAATTGGAAGGAAAGGAGGGAATCAGGAACGGAAGAATGCAGGCAATAAGAAAGAGGTTTAAAATCAAATCAGTAGGGAAATTTACTTAATGAAATCACGGACAAAAAGATCAAACTATAAAACAAACACCCCCGGAAAACATTATATAAATATGGAAAAAATGATTTCAGAGTGCATAAGGTGACTGTGAAATGAATCTTGATCCACTTAAGAATTATCTCATGAGAAAAAATAAAAGTGAGACCAATCTGAACTATGTTTTACAATCATCACCAATTTCCATGTGTTTCCACAATTCAAGTATCTTTCACAATTTCACTTTACTTATTCATGAAAGGAAAATAACTATACGACAAGCAGGAGAGAAAGGACACTGAGTGGGAAACAAATTTCAAAGATTTCCAAAGCTAAAACATATTTTCAAATCAATAAACAAGGCACCTTATAATTCTGTATCATAGGTCTCCTGATTCAAATGAAAATAAGGTCCAATTTTTCCTTCTCTGAGTCAAACTGGAAATAGAACTATAATTAGAAATGGTAATTTCTGAGCAATTAACTTAATTAACAGGAAGGGAATCTATATAACATGGTTTTAGTAACGTTATATTAAGACTAGCAAGCCTCGAATATTTAAAACATGAGCTATTTCAATCAAGATATGTACATTAACAAACCTCATATAGCCACTTAATTATAAAGATATTACAAAACGACTTTTCTAACCAAATGCTATATGAAATGTTTTTGGGTTTTTTCTTTGTTTTTAATTGACAGACATTATATTAGTTTCAGGTATACAACATGATTTGACATTTGTATATATTACAAAATTATTGCCATACTGTCTATGTACCACCTATTATCATACAGTTACAAATTTTTCTTGTAATAAAAATGTTTAAGATTTACTTTCTTGGCAAACTTCACGTTTGCAACACAGCATTACTGACTACAGTCACCATGCTGTACTTTGTATCCACATGACTCATTTTATAAATGGAAATTTGTATCTCTTGACTCCATTCACTCCTTTCACTCGCTCTTAACCCCACTCCTCCCTCTGACAAGCACCAATCTGTTCTGAGATTGGTTTTCTTTTGTTTGTGTTTTTAGATTCCACATATAAGTAAAGTCCTATGGCATTTATCTTTCTCTGACTTATTTCACTTAGCATAATACCCTCAAGTCCATCCTTGTCTCAAACGGTAAAGATTTCATTCTTTTTTATGACTTAGTATTTCATTGTGTGTGTGTGTGTGTGTGTGCACGTGTGTGCGTGGGTCACATCTTTATCCTTTCATCTATTGATTGACACTTAGGTTGTTTCCATATCCTGGCTATTGTACATAATGCTGTAATGAACATGGGGGGCCTGCACCTTTTCAAATTAGTGTTTTCATTTTCTTTGGATAAATACATGGACCTAGAATTTCATGAGCATCTTTTCATATGCCTGTTGGCCATTCGAATGTTCTCTTTGTAAAAACATCTGTCAGAACTCTCCCCATTTAAAAAAAAAAAAATTTATTATTGTTGTAGTTCTTTATATATTTTGGATATTACTCCTTATCAGATATATGATTCACAATATCTTCTCCATTCGGTAGATTGTCCTTTCATTTTGTTGATGGTTTCCTTTTCTCTGCAGATTTTTAGTTTGAAGTAGTCCCATTTATTTTTGCTTTTGTTGCCATAAAAATATAGTTAAGACCAATGTCAAGGAGCTTACTGTCTGTTTTCTTCCAGCCCTTTTATGATTTCAGGTCTTACATTTAAGTAATCCATTTTGAGTTAATTTTTGTGTATGGTATAAGATAGTGATCCAGTTTTATTCTTTGCATGTGGCTATCCAGTTTTCCCAACACCATTTACTGAAAAGATTGTCCTTTCCCCCACTATATATTCTTACCTCCTTCGTCATAAATTAACTGACCATATATGCATGGGTATATTTCTGGGCTCTCTATTTTCTATCCCATTTATCTATGTGTCTGTTTTTATGCCAATACTGTACTATTTTGCTTACTACCATTTGTAATATAGTTTGAAATCTGGAAGCATGATGCCTCCAGCTCTGCTCTTCTTTCTCAAGATTGCTTGGTAGTTTGGGACCTTTGAGGTTCCAATTTTTAGGAGTGTTTGTTCTATTTCTGTGAAAAAAGCCATTAAAATTTCAAAAGAGATTGCATTGAATCTGTCGATTCCTTTGGGTACTATGGACATTTTAACATTTTAATTCTTCTAATCTATGAGCACAAAACATCTTTCCATTTATTTGTCTTCAACTTCTTTCATTAATGTCATAGTTTTCAGTGTACAAGTCTTTCACCTCCTCGGTTAAATTCCTAGGTATTTTATTCTTTTTGATACAATTGTGAAATTTTCTTAATTTCTCTTTCTAATGGTTCAGTTTTAATGTATAAAGACACAACAGATTTTTGCATATTGATTTTGTACCCTGCAACTTTACTGAATTCATTTATTAGTTTTAACAGGTTTTTGGTAAAATCTTTAGTTTTCTGCATACAAAGTTATGTCATCCACAAACGGTGATAGTTTTACATCTTCCTTTCCAATTTGGATGCTTTTCTTTCTTTCTCCTGCCTAATTGCTCTATGACTTCCAATACTATGTTAAACAAAAATAGAAAGAGTGGGCATCCTTGTCCACTCTTTTAAAGGAAAAGCTTTCAGTTTTTTCACTGTTGAGTATGTTAGCTGGCAGTATGTCATATGTGGCCTTTATTATGTTCAGGTATGTTCGTCTACACCCACTTGGTCAAGAGGTTTATCTTAAAGGGATGTAGATTATCAAATGCTTTTTCTGTATCGATTGAAATGATTTTTCTGTAGTTTTGTAATGTGGTATTTCATACTGATTGATTTGCAGATGTTGAGCCATCCCTAGAATAAATCCCCCTTGATCATGGTGTATGATCCTTTTACTGCATTGTTAAATTTGGTTTGCCAATATTTTATTAAGGATTTTTGTATGTATGTTATTCAGACATTGGCCTGTAATTTTCTCTTTTTTGGTGTCCTTCTTTGGTTTTGGCATCAGAATAATACATAAGTTTGGAAGTGCTCCCTCTCTTCAATGTTTTGGGAGAATTTGTGAAGGCTAGGTATCAAATCTTCTTTAAATATTTAGTAAAATTCACCAGTGAAGTCATCTTGTCCTGGACTTTTGTTTTTTGAATATTGATTCAATCTCCTTACTACTAATCAGTCTATTCAGATTTTCTATTTCTTCATGATTCAATTTTGGAAGATTCCATAACTGTTCATAGTGGTCTCTTATGATCCTTTGTATTTCTCTGGTATCAGCTGTAATTTCTCCTTTCGTGTCTGCTCTTGCTTACTTGAGCCCTCTCTCTTTTTTTCTTGGTGAGTCTAGCTAAAGTTTTGTCAATTTTGTTTAACCTTTCAAAGAACATTCTTTAAGCTATCTTTCCTATTTTAACTTCGGAGGGGTTTTATTATAGCTTAACCTAAACTCTACCAAGTTCTGCTATGACCAAAAGCAAGTATGCCCATGAAACATAACAAATCAAGTTGGTCCAACATAGGATTTACATGATAAAAATAAAACAGGGTGCTAAAATTCTCCTGTGGTCCCAAGAAATGAGGTAAAAATACCTAGTAATAACTGGAATAAACCCAATTTTCCAATGACATGTTAATGGCATTGTAGGTAATTTCAATAAAAACCTACTTTCAACCTTCAATTGACCTCATCTTCAACTCAAATCACAATATTACTCATATATTATTCACTTTATTACCCTGACAAATGACAGAAAATTGAAAGAGAGGCCTTTTAAATATTAACTCACTGTGTCCTCTAAAAATTAAGAAAAAAAAAAAAACCAGATTCAAAGGGAAAATAGAAAAAAAAGAAAAAAGAGAGATGAAAGAAATAACAAGGACAGCTGTTCTGATTAAACTGATAAACTGCAGTCTGAAGCAGTGGTGACAACAGTCGGCTTGGGAGGAGGCCAGGAAAATTGACCCGAAAGGGGAACACTGTAAAAACACAAAGCCTGAGGGGCTCTGGACTTTCTAAGAACTCTGGAACATGACCTAGGAAACCCAAGCTCTAGAAAAATCACTCTGCAATGCACCTCCTTCCACTGTCTCACCTCAGCTCCCCACCCACCTCCATGTATTTTTCTAGGTTAAAACGAACATGAAAGGCAGGCTTGAAAGGGAAAGCGAGTCACAAAACGAAGTGTGGGTGGAAAAAGAGACAGGTGGAGGCACCTTCTCCAGACAGCAGGTTTGAATCCCTCGGCTTGAAAACATGTAATGAAAGCAGTAATTATAAGGCCACGTATTTCACTCTTTGCAGCTCAGTTAGAATGGTTTGGTTTCTTGGACAACGTACAGAAAATCTGCCTTCCTGAAATTACTCTCATTGTATTTGAAGCTATGCAAAAAAAGTTTCATCTCTCCTATATATGATATCCTTTTAAGCTGAATTAGAGAGAGCTCATATTTCCCCCAAATATTCAAGTTTCCAGGGCAACAATAATTAGTTCCTTCAACTCAAGCACAATGTAATAAGAGATCCCAAGGTGTACATTTCAGTTATTCCAAAAAGTGTCCATTTTAGCTCCTCCAACAGTAATGTGTGACTTTGGGCAAGTGACTATATTTGGGAGCCTGTCTTTCCTTCTCTTTCTTTACAAGGTTATCCAGCTAGCACGGGGTTGGAGGGATGGTAGGGACACCTGCATGGAGCTCCAACAGTGGACAGAACGGTGGGCTTTCTTTGGCATTTTGCTCCTAGCGTTTCTCTGCACACAGCTTTGGCTCCAGAGACACAGCCCTGTGTCCAAGGTTCCCATGGCTCTGGACCCTTAGCCAGAGAAGCACATATAGGGGTTGTGGTGGGGAGAGGAGCAGCTACAGCTGAGACCATCAGAGACCAAGTCCTACAGTACAAATACCTTGAGAAACCTTGTAGCACCTCCTGTGATAAACAGGCTGGTCCCAGGGTGGATGAGAAAATTACCCACCCTTTATAACCCTGGCTCAAGAGGAAAATGCATTCTGTTCCCAAATTCTACACAGTATTTGGAATACCTATCATATATGGAGACTACATACCTAGATTAAGAGTTTTTCTTTTAAGAGTATCCACAGACATGGCTATTTTACCTTTAATAAACATTAAAAAATAGTAATGATAAACACAGCTGCAGAATAAATACATCGGTATTTCATTCAATAGTATTTCATTGTTCAATACACCTCAAATTTATTCAAAAAAGAATAACGTGGAGAATGCTATTTAGCATTGTCAGATTTTAATGAAGCAACCTTCCCTTAAAAAATACATTTCACACAAGGCCAGAGGATTTAGATTCACCTGTGCTGAAACAACATATCTGAGTTACATATGCTGCTCAAGAATGGCAATCTGAGTGTTGCAGGCAGTTTCTAAGAAGGACTCCCCAACCCTTTGGGTGTAGACTGAACCTAGTAACTTCTTTTCCGATAAAGAAAATATGGCAAAGAAAATATGGAGCAGCCATGTGTCAAGGAACTGAGTGAAGCCTCCAGCCAACAACCTTGAAGAACTGAGGTCCTCAGTCCGACAACCCTCAAAATCATGTGGGTAAACCTGGAAGCAGATCCTCCTCCAAAGGAGCCTTCAATCACAGCCCTGACCAATACTTTGTAGCCTCGTAAGAGACATTGAACCATGTCCAGATTCCTGGCCCACAGAAACTGATAATATATTTTACTGTTTTAAGTCCTTAAATTTGGGGGTAATTTGTTTACAGGCTTAACAGATAACTACTACCTTAACCAATCCTGGCACTTACTCCATTGCCCCTAATCTCTTCCATATTCTCCCAAGCTGTCTAACATCTAACATCAGAATAGCATTGATGAGTCAACTGGTGAGAGAACAAACTGGAGCTGCCATATCAAACTTAATCAGGAACATTCAGTCAGTCAGCAATTCTCTCCTAAGCCTTCTGAATGTGTTAAGGGAGAAACCAAATCTCTTAACCCAGCCTAGGAAACGGTTCACTCTATACTAAGATCCATTCACATAACTCAGTTACCCACTAAATCGGATATGAACTCCCTCAACCTCCCTCTCCATATACATCTATCTAATTTTTGCTATCATAAACATCTTTATCTCCTCCTCTCCCATCTCAAAATTAATTTATCTACACACTTGATCCCACTGCCTCCACCCGGTCTCCCTGATTCCAATCTCACTCCTTTCAATGCAGTCGTACTTATATAGCCTAAATATTTCTAAGATACTAATCTGATCATGTTGCTCTCCTACTTAAAATTTAAGCTCATTGGTTTGACACCGTCCTTAGGTTAAAGAACAAGTTCTCAAAACCAGCTTACAAGGATGTTTTTAACTTGATCAATATTTATCTCCTCGGTTCAGCCCCCACCCCCTTTTTTAACTTTCCACTTCTCTCTCACCCCTTAGCCTTCAAATACTCATTCCTGCCTGAAGCACTTTTGCCCAAGCCAACTCTTTAATTAAATTACCTAACTTAAGCTTCTGACCTCTGCTTCATCTTCCACTTCTCCCTAATGCCTAAACTAGTTTCGTGCCCCCACGCCCATCCCAAATTGGTGTCTCTATAGCAAACTGTATTTCACATTCTATTCTAGAATACTCTTCAGCTGTGCAAATTTCCCACTCACTATGTGCTCTATGAAGAAAGGGACTGTGAGGATCCTGTTCAATGCTGAACCACAGTGCCTTGTACAGACAATCATCTGCTATACAAATAAGTAAATGAATGAATCTTTCTAGATCACGTCATAATTTGTTCCCTTTCTTAAATCTTCAAATCTTTACTCCCTAAGTCTCCACATAAACTCACATCTCCTAATCTTGTAAGGTTCCTTTGATCCTACTTCCCCCTTTCACTTCACCTCCTACCTCCACTAAACAAGCCACTTTCATTTGCCCTCTGATCTACTGGCCAACTCAAAGCCATCTGGTTGGTGCCCCACACCACCACAAAAACAGCTCTTGTAGTGGATATCATAGACCTATTTATCAAATCAATAATTCTCCTTCTAGACTCTACCCCACTGAACTTTATCCTACTGTAATACCTGTCTTGCTGATCATTTTTATTTATTTATCTATTTTTGCAAAGGCCTCTCTCTCTTCACTTTGAAGCTCTTTCTCCTTTCATCTTCCTATGCTATTTCTCCACCTGTTCTAAGCTGTTGAATTTTACCTGTGGCTACCTTCTCTTCAGCCTCCACAAGCTCTCCTTGGGCAGCCATCTCAACTGTCCACGTTGTCAACCAACCACAATGACTCCCACTTGGGGCTGGGAAATGAAGAGAGTAGCAGAGTCTCATGAGAAACTTTTCAAATTACACATGGTTCTCCATCATATTCTAATTAACCCCTATCATTCCACATTTAAGAGAAACTGAGTGAGTCACTTCTGCCTGCAGGAGTTAGTTTTATTACTCATGTGTGTCAGGGGGAGAAATAGATATGTATCACTCACTTATACGCTGAAGACAACCAAATCTCTCTCCTGTTAGACATCTTTCCTGGGCTCTAAACCCTTATTTCCATCTGCCTCTCTACTGACACGTTCTTCCTGGATATTTTACAAGCAACCCAATTCAATTTCTCCAAAACCAAAATAGCCCCCTCAAGGCATATGCCATTCTATATTCCCTATTAGCAGTAGTAGCCTGCTCCTACGAGCTAGAATATGAGCATCGTCTTAAAGCATCTCCCTTTCCTTCAATGCCCCACTCACATTCTCTCAGCTCTGCTCTGATCCAACCTTCACCTTGATTGAGTTCTAATCTTCTATTGCCTGAGCTACTAAAATAACTTCCTACTTGGTCTCCCTGCCACTGGTTTTGCCCTTCATAACCTGTACTCCATGCTAGAACAATTGCTCTAAAATAGAGAATTTCATTGTCTCCCTTTTCAAAAGTTTGGATGGTTCCTGCTACTCAAAGGACAAAAATTTAACATTTGATGCATGACTAGGAAGAAAGGCCCAAAGGAAGGAAATACCCAAATCCACAGCCCAAGTCTCCCCTCCCTCCCCCCAAAAAGAAACCTGAAAGTGGTGTAGATCAGAGTGCTTCCTGATGAAAAAAACAAAAGGACTTTTGAAATACAAAGCAGACTGTAACAGATCAAAAAGAACACAACCAGGCTTTTCCAACCAGGGCCAGGAGACTAAAAAGCTTCAATAAAAAGCCACAGGGCAGCTAGCTACCTTGTGAGCTAGCCAAGAGAAACCCATCCAAAGGTCAGGGGCCTTCGAACAAGGCCCTAAGGCACCCTCTCTCACAACATCTATGTTTGCACATTAATTCCACACCCTGACCACCCTATCACCACCACCACCAGTTCCAGCAGGGCACAAACCCCCTGGAGGCCTGCATAACAAAGTACTTGGCCAGGTAATTCCTTCAAAGGGTCCACAGGAATTCAGACCAAAGTGGCCCAACCGGATTCCACCTCAACTCAAGGAATAAAACAGCCTGTTCAGCTGTCTAGGAAAAGATAGGGCCTCCTGTGAGTCAAATTGACAGTGACATCCCCACTCCCAAGGGAGTTACACAGTGGTCCCCACAATATCACCCCAATGATTACAGGAAACTGCTTTCTTATCCAAACTGAGCCAAGACCAGTTTCTCTCTGCCAGAAATGTTAGAGACCTCAAGCACCAGAACACTAGGTTGGGCAGGGGAACCCAGAGGCTTTTCCCAATCTGCCCATCTACCCCCCCACACACACACACCATAACTGGTAGCCAAATGGAAATAATCCTATTTTCTGGAACTAACCTTTGGTTATGCTGTTTCCTTCTGACTAGAATCCCTTTGCTCAGTCCAGATAAATTCTATCCATCCTCAATGGCCCACTCCAGCCACCACCTTCTCTGGAAACTTTACCCAGTCCTCACTGCATGCTTTCTCCAAGGACTTGCTGCAGCTCTTTCATGATGCTCATCCCATTGTAGATTGAAGAAAGGAACTGCATCTTAGTCATCTCTCCATCTTTCATGCCTCCGACAATGTCCAGCCTATCTGGGGTGCTCTATTCATGTTTGTTAATCAATTTCTTTTGATACTATCACAGGAAAATGACTATGTTGTGTTGGAAGTTATACTAGGAACTGTTTCATACTAAATGGAATTCTAATCTCAATCCAGCCAGGTCAAAACCTTGGAGGAAGCTTTATTCATCTATTTGCAATCAAGCACAAAGGTGGAAATAGAATGAGAAATGATTCATGGCTCCTGCCTTTACTGGGTGGGCTAGGGCAATTTGTCTATGGACTTCCAGGGGAAAGAGGGTAAGGGATGTCTACTGACCAAATTCCCTTTACAGTACTAAAGTTCATAATATAAAGACTATCCCTGTGTTTCCTGAATGAATTAGAATTTCAAGGGAAATGTTTCAAATTATTCTTAAAATAATTAGCTTTGAGTCTGCTGGACCTCATTGCAAATTAAGCCAAAATAGCCAACAAATGTTGAACAATGTGAGAAAACATTAGAAACTAAACAGATTACACTATCTGCAACTATGTGGTACCACCTGTTCAGAAGGAAGAGATGGAGAGAAGGAAGAACACAGGTAAAGGAGACTAAGGAAAAGTAAAATATTAGAAAGACTGCCTGCGAAAGGCACATGACAAAAATACATCTCTGGATAGAAAAGATGGGAAAAATAATTGATGTCTACTAACAGGTTGACGTGGATAGGAGTAATAGAATCACTTTAACAGAAGAGATTCAAAATATTTAAATTAATAAAGGGATCTCTTATACAACATATATTTTAATCATAAGAAAATTTTGCCCCAAGGTGTAAAATATGAATTATTTCAATAAGATTCTATGTACCTATAATGTAAACTAGCCCCTAATTAGTTTGGGGTATATCTCATTAATAGAGATCTATGATGAATTAGAAAGTATGCATAAAGCATCTCTGCAGCATACCAAAAGTACCATGGTTGTTTTAAAAATCAAAGTGTGCAACTGATTGTTGCATTGTGAGCGGAACTATCCACATTTTTCATGGAACACCATTTTCACTTAAAAGAAATGACAAAAGACGGTTATTTAGATTTCTGTATTTGACCTGCATTTTCCCAAAAATGAACAGTGAGCCTGATACTTCAAGGAAAATCAACAGTTATTTGTAACCAATGATAAAATTCAAGCTTTCAAGCAAAAATGTTAATATTGGAAAATTGCTTCCTGAATCTTAAATAAGGAGGCTTTTTTTTCTGCCTACTCACATTGGGTTTGGGAAATTAATTTTGTTTAATAAACTGATAGCACTTTGTAAGTTTTGGTTTTCATTTTTATGGCTTTAATAATTTTCTAAAGTTATAAATTGTACGACCCATCAAAACAATAGTTTAAATTGTCAACCTAAGAAAATTGCCAAATTTTTTATGACATGTCAGTAATTGTTCTGTGGCAAACATTAACATACAAATAAGAAAAATATATTAGTATTTCACATCGATTCAATTTTAAGAATCTATAGATAATATATTAATGCACTAAAAGAAATGACTATCAAGTAATGGCTGGAATTCTGATGTCTTTTTGTTAGCTTTTTGAGTAACATAATTTTAACCAAAATACCAAAAATATTTTTTTAAATGTTAGATCTAACTGTCAAAAAAAATTTTCTCCAAAATCTGTTAAATATCTAATAAAATAACATCCCCCAAAGATATCCAATCTTTAAAGAGCTACATGAGAAAATAAAAATTATTACAGAATGAGGAGTTTAATTTATAAGATTTCCAAAATGGCAGAGGATTTTAAGAAAAGCCTGCTGAATATTTTGGTTAACTACTTTCAAATCCACTGAGCTGTCACTGTCATTCTACTACAGGTTTCAGGGTCTGTCTTATTTAGCCCAATGAAAAAAGGTGCATTACAGGAAAATAATGTTAAAATATTCATACTTCATACTTTAACCTCACTCTTCTATTTTGGGATACATCAGTGTTCCAACAATTTGTCTTCTCGAGCATTATCTGAACTCACGTGTCTTACTTGAATCCAAAAATTTAATCAAGAAAAAGTCAGGTTGTACACCTAAAACTAATATATCATATGTTAACTATTTTATTAAAAATTAATAAAAATAAGATATAAAAATTACTTCATCGCATATTTTTCTATTTTGAGAAGTACTGAAATAAATTAAAATGTTCAAGAGCCAATAAAGTATTTCATTTAAAAAAAGTCAGTTATTTTAGGAAATTAAATGCTCTCAATGAGGTTTACTTCTTCCTCCCCCAACACCACCCCCCCCGCAATTTATTACAATACTCTATTACCACACAAGACAATGTCCTAATAATAATTCCATCTCAAAAGTCTGCAGGTGTTTTCACACTGTACCCATTCCCTGTGCAGCTAACTCAAGGGAAGAAATGACACTAGCTTAAAAGACTACTAGTGTCTAAAAAGAAACGATAGAAGATGCACACTGTTACTAAGTAATTAAATACATTAAATACATAATAACCAAGAAAAACTCGGAAAAGTTTTGGAAATAAAATGTTTTAATATCCTAAGAAATGCCTAGCTTTCATTCATTAGAATGCTACATTGGCACCTTTTCAACCAAGGGTGGCTGAGAAATTGGGATATTTAATGAAGAAGCCAATTCAAACAGATTATATAAATCTAATTTGGACCAAAGGCCAATAGGTTAAAAAAACTACAAACTATCTTACATAATTGTTATTTGAATCATTATTTTATCTCAGAAGTCATCTTAACAGGTAGCAGAAGCTAATTACCCTTAAACGCAGACCTAAGCAGATTAAATAATGGAGCATTGTTTTTACAAGACAACTCATCGCCTGAAAATTCCTGAAGTATAACACAAATGTTCACTGACCCCATTCTAAAAAAGTGACCTAGAACACTAGAATACGGACATTCTTGAACTCAATCACAGTTCCTGCTCTTGTTCTCTCCATCATATTTTTACAACCAGTTATTATATCTGAGCGTGTTTGAATAAAAGTACGGTCAAGCACTGAGTTTGAGCTTAAAACTTGACATTAGATGGATAAAGCTGTCATGAATACTCATGAAAGCGAGCGAACAGGGCATCCGAGGCCATCGTCCGTAATTTGCTATGCCATTTAATGCAGTCGTTAAGTTACCTTAAACGTGCATTAAAACAACTCACATACAAAGGCCATGCCCGGAAGCAGTTCATTTGACACTTCTGAAATAACATTTCAAATAAAATGCTTTCTGAGGGGCCTGTTTACACAGCTTCCAAATCCCTAAGTAACATCCTGCGTTTCTTCCAGTGTGACCATGGGAAGTGAGGGTGTGTCTCTGTGCTTACCGATGCCCGGAGCCACATAGATGAAGTATAGACAAGATGAGGAGAGGGAGAAGAAGAAGATGAAGGCGAGCAGGGAGCGATTGGAGACCCGCATCATCCGCCTGAGCACAGACATCTTCCTCTTCCCGGCCGGCAGCTCGGGCTGCGCTCCCCGGCCGGACATGCGGGCAACGTCCAGGCCCTAAACTTCCATGAATGTACTAAGAACCCCGAGACTGCAACGGGGTCCACGCGGGGAGCCTCTGGGGAGAGGGCTCGAGCAGGAAGAAAGTAGAGGGAGCGGACAAAATGAATGGGAAGCCGGGGAGGGGAGGAGCGGGGAACGAGCGCGACCGGTGGAAAGCGGAGAGGAGACGCGGGGCGGGGGCCCGGGGACGCAAGGACCTGCGGAGGCCGAGGACGCACGTTTTATCTGCCCGGCAGCGGCGGGAGGAGGGACTGCAGGTGGGGAGAGAGGCAGGCTGCGCTTCGCGACGCCCCTGCGGAGAAGGCAGCAAACTGCAGCACGCCCGCTGTCTCCCGCGGCTCTGGCTGCCGCGTCCGCCGGGGTCCAGGACGCGAAGCCCCCGCGATCGGGGTCTGGGCCGCCCGCGCCCCGCAGGCCGGGACCACCTCCTCCTCCTCCTCCTCCTCCGGGCCGCGGCGTCTGGTGCCTGCGCGGGGCTAGCGTGGGCGCCCGGGCCGCGACCGGCGCGCGCGGCACGCGGGGCCTGCGGGGGCCCTGGGGGCCGCGGAGCTGGGCGCTCGCCGGCGTGCAGCCTCCTCCTCATGCCGCACCGGGCACCGGCGCCCCGCGGCGGCCGCGGAAACCGAGCGCAGGCGAAGGTGGCGTCCCGAACGGCGACGAGCGCGCTCCGGCTCCTGCCACCGCCAGCTGCCCGCGCGGCCGCAAGGGCGGCAACCGCAGCAGCATTACCGCCGCCCCCGCACGGCCCGCGGACACCAGGCGAGAAGCGGCCCGGCGTCTCGCGCTGCGGGCACAGCCCAGGAGCCCGAAGAGGAGGAGGCCGGGCGCCGTCGGAGCCGCGGCTGGGTCGTGGCGGGGGCGGGCCCGAAGGGGCGGGGAGCGCGGAGGAAAAGCGGGACAAGCAGGCGCTCCCGGAGACCCCCGGGCGCTCCGCGCGGACCCTGGAACTGCAGGCGGCGCTGCGCCGGCACCCGAGGAAACCTGGGAGCCCCGGCCCTCCTCTACCCTCCCTGCGCCCTAAACACCGCGCAAGCTGATTGGCCCGCACCGCGCGGAGAACCTGCCCCTACCCCTCGCGCCTGGACCTGGGCCGCGGCCACCTCCTGCGTCACCGCCGCCCCCGCCCGCCTGGGGACCCTAGTGTTTGCCGCGCACACTGGGGCGGTGGGACGGATTTTGAGCCTCATAGTTGCACCCTAGGGATCGATAATGAAGGATGATGTACCTGGAGGGAAAAAGAGTATCTCGGGGACGTGACTTCAATGGTGTAATTTCCTCGCAAAATACACGCCAGGGGAACAAATTTTTCCGTCTTAAATTAATGAAACCTCTCATCCTGCACTTCCTGTGGAAACGTACTGTCAGGATGTGGTGTGGATCTATGTACATCTCTTATAATAGGGCTTGCCTTCCCATCTGAAGGTGAGCAGTGGGTAGTTCTGCTGTGGCTGTTGTATATCCATTAGGCGGGGGGAAAGACTTCTGTGCAGCCTACAGGCCCTTGATCTTGCAGCACCAACCAGCTTCCATAGACAGATTGTTTTAGTTCACCTCCTAGGCCGTGGCCAACCCTTTGTTCAAAAGCCGCGTATTTCTGCTGCCTAAATTAGGCCACGTCCTTAGATATATCACATTTTCCAACGTGTGTGTGCAGGTGCTTCTTCTTCAGCTAATCATGTAGGAAGTGATTGGATGCCTGCCTCCTACTGCCATTATTTGCTCCTTATTTCCAGATGCAGTGGTATCAAAGCATCACTTGATTGCCAGCAAATTCGGAAGCTTCTTAGCAAGATACTCATGCCTTAGATTGTACTGAGATAGTACTATGCTATGTGTAGCCTGAAACACGAGTTTATCATCCCACTAGGGCCGTTATTAACTGTGAAACCCATAGCAAGCTACTACCTCTCTGTCAGCCTCTTTTCTCAGCCCTCAAATGGTGGGTGTGATAACACTTTGCAAGGCTGTGGAATTAAACAGGATAACTGAAAAATGCTAAGCACGATGTCTGGCACATAAGAGGTTCCCTTACACCCCATTAAACAGTTGACTGGATGGAATCACCAAATTCAAATTCACTTTCTAATATTTTGCTTGTTGGAGTACTTACAAGTTACTCAACTTCCCTAGCTAATTTGATATCTAATGTGAAAGGATATGACACTATTTTGTAACATTTTTAGATGCGTAAGTAGACTCTGAAATACAAAATGGAGCAACATATTAAATAAAAGGTAAAACTCCCTTGTAAAAAAAACAAACAAACAAAAAACCTATGCAAGTGAAAGCTTTCCATGAATGTAAGGAAGCAAAATTTTAGTATTTCCATCTCTGACACTGCTGACTTTCATCACTTTATTTGCATCTATTCAACTGGTTGTTTTTACCAAGATGACACCATGGTGCTGGCCAACTGATGGATAATTCTCAGGTGAGGTTGGCTTTTTAAAAGGAAAGTTTATAATAAAACCAAGAGAGAAGTATTCACATATTAGAAATTGATGATTAATCTTATTTTTAAAAATATGAAGTCTATGTATAAACGTGCCTGGCCAGCATAGGTGACTGCCCTTGGTATCACTCCAAAGTTCACCACAGTAGTTGTTGAGAGTCATTGGTTCTATCCTGGTGTAAAGCCTATAACAAAAAAACCAGCTCATTCGGTGGACAGGTTAGCATTGTTTATCTTCAGCCGTGTAGTGTGGAGTCAGGCAGCCTGGGATTGAATCTCAATCACTCTCTGGTAAGTGACCTCAAAGGTTATTTAAACTCCCTTACCTCCATTTCCTTATCAGTTAAAGAAGGTAATCATTGTACCTATTACAGTTGTTGTGGGGATTAAATTAAATGAGTTAATGCCCCTAAAGAGCTTAGAAGAGCCTGGTACCTAATTAGCAGTATTTGAATACTTGTTAAAAAATTTTTTTAATCTTTCCTTTAGATCACTCTTTGCAAACAGCGAGAAGTGATGCAGGTCTCTTCCTGTTTAAAAACCAAATTTCCTAACCAATGTCGCCACAACAAATTTAATTTTTTTAAAAATATTTTCCTACTGAGTCACCCATGAAGTCTCTGTCTCTAATAGTCTGAGGGATGTCTGAGTCCTTTATTTGTAAGGCAAAGAAAGATAGAAGTACTCAGAGCCTGAGAAATGCTAACCGAACCTTTTCAAGCCCAGATTATCAACTGAATATTTTCTCAGGAACCAGGTAAGGCTCACAACAGTGACCTTGCAGAAATTACTGTTTATTTTTATGATATCGAAAAGACCTTAAACTTATAATAGTAAGACATAGCTTGTCTTACTTAATAGTATAACATAACATAATAGTAAGCCACAAGTAAATTTTACTCAACTGCTTTGTTCTACATTTATTACCACCAAGTATTTCTTTTATTCCTTTCTTTCTGCTGGAGACACCATGTTCTTAAATATTTAAGTATCAATAAGTTAAGTTATAACTAATGGTTTTCTATTTATATTAACCAGAAATATATCACTGAGACTGCAATAACAACAAAAAAGAAAAATGTACCATTTTAATGTTTAAAGAGATGGACAACCTTTTACTCGATCTGTGCTGAGTGACAAAAAACAATATCCTTTAAGTATTTCTGATTTGCTCGCAACCTTGGTAAAATAAAAAACAGTGTTTTTTTCCTATGAATTTTAAAAAATAGGAATGAAAGAAAATAGCACATAGAATCTTATTTTTAAGGTGGCTGGGGGTTCTTACCTCCATAATACAATCACTGATTAAATATAGTAATTTTATATATTTAAATGCATGGTCTCAGCATCCGAGATACAGTTAAAGAAAATTGTTAGGTTGATTAATTGTGCTTACTTAAATTTTTAATTTATGTAATTGGAATGTGGATTGTATAAAAGATATCTTACATGAGTCATAAAATGGAATATGTATTCCAACAGATTGTTGTAGTACAGAATTTTCTCTTAAATAAAGCCAGTTTTCCCACTAATTTCCATTATAAATATGATGAGTTCTGCTGAGGAAAAAAAAATTGTCCCTATATCTTATTTAGGTTCTATTAAAGAAATTTAATAATAAATAAGTCTTATATTACACAGCAAACATAATCATCTTAAAGCCAGACTTTAATAACCTTATATATATGAAATAATACTGAACTTCACCATAATACTGCATTGTAGTTAAAATTAAAAAAAAAAAAACCTATTGTAGTAATAACAATCCCTACTTCAACAGGTGATTCAAATTTCGTATTCATCTCAAAGTGCCTTAAACCTTTCATCCTAAATCCAAGATCATTTTTTTATGTCATAAGAACACATTGTAGCATTCGTTAGTATCCAGATCACTTTTCTATCATTTTTACATCTCATTGGGGTAGGCATAGCAAATATTGTGTCATTTTGGGATGTAGAAACTAAAGTGTAGTAAGGTACAATATCTGGACTGAGGTCACATGGTAAGGTGGCAGCTGGGAAGAGAGTCAAGATGTTACCAGCCTAGTTCAGCACCCTTTCCACAAACCACACCAGCTCCTGTTTCTACACTGTTATCTCTGCCTATCAGGGAAAATGTTTTATTTAGTGTATTTCAAAATCTCTCTAGAAGTAAATATATAATTCATCTTTCAAACTTTCTTTACTGATTTTGTCTCAGACAATCTGTGTCAGTACCTTTATAAATTATACTATGTGGTACATAAAGTTGAGGCCCAACTTCCTAGTCTTTTCTTGTAATCAGTTGATAAGTCAAAATGAGAAAATTAATAGTTTGCATTTGCTTTATCTATTCTTTTTCTCAGCTTAATACTAGGCTTATTCAACAGATTTCTAGTTTTGCCGTAATAAGAATCTGAGGTCCAGGCCACAGCCCCTCGGCTACCTGAAGAAAGAAGCCAGCCTAGTGACAGATGAGAATCCGTTCAGAAAACTGAGGCTGGAGGATGAGGAAACAGACAATGAAAAACAAATATAGGAGATTAAAAGGGTGGCCTGAGCTGCTTGCAAAGTCGTGCCTTGGAAAGGATGAGGTAGAAGTGCCCCGCAGGGTAAACGGAGGAGGCCCCCTCTCTGCCAGCTTGAGGCTTCCATCACCCAGGCCCCATGCATCTGGCCTGAAGTCTCTGCACACCAGGTGGACAACGCAACCCTGGACGACACAACGTAAACCTGGCAACTGAACAGACAAAACAATGTCCACATTCCTAGAGCTGCCTGGAATTCTAAACAGGAGTTAGTCTCGGGTAACTCTGAGAGATACCTTTCTTATTGATACACAAAGCTATGTTAAAAAAGAAAGGGAAAAAAAAATCCTCCAGTTGCTTGACACGGTTCAAAAGAATCCTGTAAAATTTTTGTTCACGTGGATATTTGCAGCAACTGGCAATTATTTCTGAGTTATAGTTGATTTAGATTCTGATCCTTATGTTAAGTTTTTCTAGAATAACTTGTTTAAATAATTTTTTTTTCTGTTTTTGTGAGATTTGGTAAAATCTCACTTTACCAAAATAATATGTGTAACTGTGTAACTGACAGCACGAAATAGCTGAAATAAGTTTTACCTCTCCATATTTTACAAATCAGTCATCCCCAGACCCTGTACATCTTTAAAATGTTAAAAGTAGAGTAACGTTACCAATAATGAATTGCATAGTGACTAATAAATAGACATTTAATTCTTAATATTCTTGATTACGTTCCTGACCCCTGCTTATAAAATAACATTAAAATCCCCTAGGAGATTTTATCATGTGAGGTAATTCTTCACCATGCTAGACAGTAGAGAGGGAATATTAGTACTCTGAAATATAAGTCTCATTAAGATAAGATGGGGGTGGGGAATGACTTTTTGCCAATCTTTAAGAAAAAACTTTCTGGTAAGCCTTTTTCCACTGCCAAAGAAAAAAATGAGCTAAAACAATAAAGGCATAATACCCGTAGCAGGAGGAAAACTTATTAAAATCTAGGCTAGCAAAGGTGGTTTCCAGCTTAAATCAATGAAATAAAAACAGCTCTACCACCTCTCTTCCCTAAATCAATGGCAAATCACAAGGAACCCAAGAAAAATCTTTAATGATGTCAGAAAACGCCTAAAACTCTGAAAACTGTATATGAAGAAACTCTGGGAATATTGTCCTCCAGTCAGGGAGAGTGCTGGAAGAACGTTCCTTCCTGTTCAGCTCATTTGAACAGAGGTAACAACGCATGGGGTTCTCCAAAGCTCTGGAACCCCTGCGGGACAGAGCAGCCACCACCTCCTTTGGAAGGAGAGGTGCTATTACCTCTTTTAGCAATGTGGCCAAGGAACTGTTCAACTAGTAAAGTCCAGACAGACCATTTCTACAAGAAGCAGCTATCAATGCTGTCATGTGAAGGCAAAACGTTGGATGACATTTAGCCCAGAGGAGCCTATTTTTATGAGTTGAAGACTTGTGAAACTAAACCAAAGATAAACATGCTAGATATTATGTCATGTGGAGATTCCTGAAAAACCAGTGCAATTTATCCTAATCTGGGTTAGAATTATGCCACAGAGCAAAGTGCTGAAAAAGCATTCACCAGCATTATCTTGTAATGCTGCTGCTCCTCGGGTGAATTCCCTGGCCCCTATCCCCTAGAGACTGGGAATAACTCCATTCAAAACAGAAACAACCAAGAAGAAGCCAGTATAAAACACAAGAAAAACAGGAAGAAAAAGAACATGATATAAAAAAGGTAAATAATAACCACATACCAGAAAGATTATACCATAAATGAGATCAATATAGATTTTTTTTCATTTAAAAGAATTTTTATATACACACACACAGCTATCTGAGGTATCTCTAGAGAGAGAGGTCAGGGCTTAAGGAAGCAGTTGCAAAATAAACTGGCAGAGCTCAGGAGAAAAATGAAAGAATAATAATACCATCACAAAAATCATATCTGTATAAGGAGCAGAAATAAGAGTATAGCAGATTCTACCAAAAACACAATCAAATATGTGAGATAATAAGCTTGAATAAACTGAGCAAAAATGAAATAATAGAGAAAAATAGATGTGGAAGATAGGACACAAAATTTGTCACATGCCTATTTTGTATTGCTGAAGAACACAGAATAAGTTCAACAACAACAACAACAAAAAAATCAAAAATATAATTGAACAAACTAAAAAGAGTAAGTACCCTACCTATTCATTATATATTCTCTTGGCTTCTTTTATTCCTGTCAAGTCTTGCATTTGCTTAATCAAGTTTTATTTCATTACCTTTCCCCTTGACTGTTTTCTACATTGTGTTTCTATTGTTTTATTGATTATCCTCAAATTTTTAATATACACAGTAAAAACTTTTATTATTTTTATAATTCTAAAATTATCAGTTTCTTTCTCAACTAAAGATTCAAAACAATTTAACTTCTCTGTAAACAGCCTCCATTCCATACAACATGCAGTGCCTACTATTTTATTTTAATTGTTTTAAATCCCGTCAAATTGCTTTTTATTTTTAAAAAATCATTATTGCCATGGCTTTTAGTATTAATACTTATATCAATTTTTCTAAGATGTTTCACCCATTTCTCTTCTTACCATGGCTTCTTATATCAGCTGCTTCATCTAGGCTCACTTTCTTTCTTACAGTAAAATTCTGTGGATATTAAACTTTCAATCATTGTGTATATAAATATGCCTTTATTTTGCCCTCACTACTGAATGATTGTTAGCTTGGTATAGAGTTATAGGTTGACAGTTAGTTTCCCTTCAGCCTTTGAAAGTATTATGTCATTGTCTTGTGGTATACATTTGTTATTTGTATGGTTATACTTTTTAAGTAATTTTCTCTCCATCTCAATCACAGTTTTCTCTTTTTTGTGCTGTTTTTGCTTTCACTATTGTGTGTCTGAAATGTGTTTTTTAAGGATTTTATTTTATTTTATTATTAGTTTCGAGCATACAGTACATTGGTTAGACATTTATATAGTATATGAAACAATCCCCCTGATTATTCTATCACAAAAGAACAGACTAATTGAAAACAGACTCACAAATGTAGTGGACAATCTGGTGACAGCCAGAGGGGAGGAGGGTTGGGAGGCTGGGAGAAAGGGGTGAAGGGTTAAAGAAGTACAAATTAGTAGTTAATAGATGGTCACAGGGATGGGGAGCACAGCATAGGGAATGCAGACAGCAGTAATGTAATGGCTATGTGTAGAGCCAGAGGGATGAAATGTGTTTTTATTCATACTACTAGGACTCAGTGTGTAAGGTCTTTCTTAAATTTCGGAAAGTTCGCCGCTATTAGTTCTCTGAATATTTGCTTCTTCAACATTCTTTCTAGATTATCTTTCAGAAATTCTCTTTGGTATATGTTGATCTTCCCATTCTCCTTATCTGACTCTTAATTTGCTTTCAGTGTTTTATCTCTTCATCTCTGTATGTGTCATTCTGGGCTAGATCCTCAGCTGAGTATTCAATTCAGCTGTTGCCTTGTTTTTCTATTCTTATTTTTATCTTTTCAATGTGTTTATAATGGAAGGGATGCCTCTGTCTTGTAAACTTTGTCTATCATCTTTACAGGAAGTTAAAGATTTATATCGACAGATGCAAATGACATGCCATGATCCAAAAAAAAATTAATGCAGACCAATCAACACTGATCAATATAATCAGTAAACAACAAAAAAGAAATATTTGTGGGCATCCAAGCAAAAAGTTTCAATTATTATAAACCAGGAAAAAATTAACTGGCTCCAGACTTCTCCACAGGGGCGGTGAGTTTTATAATAATTTTCAGAAGTCACCAGGGAAAGAAAATGTCATGCGATAAATTTATACCCATACAAACTGTTGTTTAGCATAAAGCAACAGACTTTCAAACCTGGAAGATAGAAGACTTTCTTTCAAACATGGAAGAAGTAAAGAAATATATTTCCCATGATCCCCTTGTTGAAAAATCTGCTATACATGGAACTTCAGCTATGAAAGAACTAAATAAAGAAATGATAGTGAAGGAATAATGTGACCATTGAATCAACATAAATACAGAGCAAAGGCTAAACAATTGTTGGCAATTATGCCTATGCCTAATGGATGTGAACTTGACTAACAACTAAAATTGATGGGAAGAAGCAAATAGTAGGTGGGCAGTAATTATGTGAGTATATTCATTTTTCCATCTTTCATGGTGGGGGAAAATGGACTGTGTTTAAAGCTAATTAATTAACTAATAGAGTCCATTGTGTTTGAGAATAGATAATCACTAAAATAATTAATAATTTAACAAAGCAAAATCAGATGGTAGAGGGAAAGAAAAAAGATATAATCTTATTTATAGAAGACTTAAAAAATAAGCAAAATTAATCTGTGGTGATAGATGTCAGAAAAAAAACTACTGGATTACTTTTGGCAGGGTACTAACTGGGAGAGGGCCAAGAATGCCTTCTGGGATCCTGGTGATGACATATGTAAAGAAACATCAACTTTACATATAATATGTGTGTGTTTTATCATATAAATGTTGTAACTCAATAATTTTTATATTAAATTATGTTTAAAAGAATTATTCAGGCAAAACTAAAGAAACAAAAAGAAAAATAGAAAGAGATGAAAAATAATTTGCTTTTCTAAGCTTAAGATAGTTATGTAGACATGAATAAAGATATAAAGAAACAAAATGATATAGTTAATAATGTAGGTTTAACTAAAATATATATATGAAACTCCATACTCTAAAAAAAAAAAAAAGGATGTGCTTTTGCTTCAAGTACTTATGGGACATTTCTAAAACTGATCAGATTTTAGACTACTAAGATTATCTTTGATGTTGTAAGACAGTTGCATCTCCATCAGCTTTATCTTTGAGTGATCATATGGAGCAAAGACCCCATCCCAGACTCATCTGAACCCACAGTGACATGGAGTCTGAGCAAGAAATAAACATTTCTTTGATTAAGCAACTCATATTTCAGGAATAATTTATATTACAGCATATCATAGACATTACAACTAATAAAGCAGATTAACAGAATAAAATTTCAGAATTAGACTCAATGAATATAAAAATTCAACATATATAAAGCATCATTTTCAAGTCATGAGAAATGGACATGATTAATCATTAAACGGAGAAGGAATAATGCTAACATCTGGAAGAAATTCTTACTTAAATTTTACACTAAGAATTTCCAGAGTTCAAAGTTTTAAACATAAAAATATAAAAAGTAAAACTATAAAAATACTAGAAGAACACAAGGTGAATCATTTGATTGTCTTAGAATGGGAAAAGTCTTTCTAATGAAGACATTAAAAGATATAATTGAGAAATGTTACTAAACAAAATTTAATCTTTCTTTGGAAATATTCTATTAAAAAGTTAAAAATCAATGACAATCTGGAAACATTAAAAATGCATAAAGAGACAAAAAATTAATGTTCTTAATATATTTTTTAAAAGCACTTATCAATAAAAGGTATAGGGAAGAGAATTCTCAGGGGAAAAATTATTCTAAATAAAAATTTCTTAAGCTTTAACTTGCAATTTTTAAAAACAAATTACAATGACAATGAGATATCATCTTCCATTGATTGGTTTGGCAAAGAATAAACTGTATCGTAAGATACTGTCAGTGGTAATAAAAACTAACAAAAACCTCTAAGGGCATTTGTAGGCATTTATTAACAGTTTAAATGCAAGTGGTCTTCAGCACAGCTATTACAATTTTTCGAAATTATTCTACAGTTCTACTTATACATGTGTATAAAGATGTAAACACAAAGATACATTTGCAGCAATGATATAAACATAGGAAAACTGGAAACAACCTGTCAACATTAAGGGACTGGGTAAATAAATTACAACAATGCAATTGAAAATTATGTTTGCAAAGGCCTAAGGTAGATATCATGTGAACGGCCTGACATCTAAGGTCCAGAAAATCGTGTATATTGTGTTCACATTTATACCTTTAGGATTCCAGCAGGGAACACTCAAACTGGATATCTGAGGAATTTTCAAAGGAGACTGCTTTTGTTTGTTTGTTTGTTTATTTATTTTTTATTCACTTACTTACTTACTTATTTATATTAAAAAACTAGTTGGCAGAATTTAGGAAGAAAACTCTTGTTTAGTGAAACATCTTGGAAGGTTATCCTGGCTGAAGAAAAGGAGGTCTGAGAAGCAAAGGAGGAAAAAAAATGAAAAAAAAATGAAACTCTGTTAAGAATAATTTAGAGAGAATGAGGGAACTCAGAAATAGCTACAAAGTGAGAAGTGAAGAATTTGAGGAGAGATACATAAGCCCAGAAAATGATGGGTAGCCGAGACCTGAGGAGAAAAAAGACAAGGATGACACAGAATTCTAAGAATAGACTCTCTACTAATACTCAGTTTTGTACTGCCCTAATCCTCCAGAAAAACTAGCTACATTCTCTGCCTTATGTTCATGGTATGTGGTTAGGGTAGGTGAGAGAAATTAAAGGAATAGGGACTCTGTTTCCTATTTGAGCTGTTTTAGGACTGAGAATAAGGAAGAATTCCAGTTGCCCAGACACAAAAAACACATTTCTTTCTAAGTCAGAAATTAGGACAGACTCTGACTTAGGAAAATATAAGCACCTAGAAAGTCTTCAGCGATGTAGGAGAAATGCTGATTTTCGCCATATTTGAGGTCAGAGATCAAGGCAGAATTAAGAAAAGAGTGAGCCTGAATAGCTAGAGCTCCGAAGATGCCTGGGGAGCTGTGATATATATAGAATTAGAAGAAAGCCAGATAAATGTATTCCAGGCAGATCTGACTCAGGTATTCTGCAAATGTCTAAGAATTCATACGAAGAAATATCTAAAGCTCTGAGCTTAGCTACTTTGCATAGGCTCTTTTGTATATCAGCAGGGTTACGAGGTTTCAAATTATTCTGGGAGTTTATAGCCAGTACTTTATGATGTAGAAGAGGCTCACAGGCTTTTTCTTTTTTTTTTTATCACAATAAATCATGAATCCAGGTCCAAGATTTTAATCCTTCCTTGTTATACTCTGTTTTCAGCAAAAATATCAATGACAGCAAAAACTGAATATAGAACATCGGTCCTACAAATTTTGCAGTAAATGATGTCAGAATATCAAGTATAAATAATAATAATTTTATAATTAATTACTAACCTGAAGAACCTAGGGGCCTTTAAGATATATGGGAATAATAAATTTGGTTGAACAAAACCAAGATCTTTTATAAGAGCATAAGAGATCTCTTTCGTATCAAAAAAGGCCTGTGTCTATCCTCAGCACAGTTTTTGTTATGCCTTATTCCAAATACATAAAACATAAAAAATAGTTATTTGGAATTGTTTTTCTAAGAGCAATGATGGGTTGCATCTTTTGAAGATACAATGTGTAGGTTTTTGCTTTCTCCGGAACAATAATGCATATCAGTAAATTAACCAATTGGTTTAGGGCTGCAGGCAATGGCCGTCAGTTTTTTTCATATTAAAGTTAAGCAACCTCTAAAAATCTCATTTGTATAATACATGCAATATTCAACTGGGCTGACAACCCAGAGTTTTGGGAAAGTGAAGAGAATCACATGATTAGGAATTAATTTACAATTTGAGAAAGATATAGAGAGACATGTACACAGGCATACAAAGTTAAATCTTTATAGCTGTAACTCTATATTAATATCCTATATACCTACAAAAGAATTTGGCATAGTCTCTAATTTAAAAATCACAGATACAGTACAATGCCAAATCAGTCAAAGATGAATAACGTAAAAGCCAGGTAATAAGTATGAAACCGTATGAATATAGCTGTTCTCAATTATAAATGGAATTACAGAATGAAGCTAGACTACTCAAACTCAGATCTTTTTACTGCTTTATAAAATATATGTGATTGAGCATATTTAAAACTGATCCATTTTTTTAACTCTACCAAATTAATGAGGATAATAAAAGTACTTACGTGACAAGGTATGTTAAAAGATATTACCTAAAACCTGGCCGTAAGGCAAAAAGCGCAGCATGTGTGTTCAGTGTCGTACTGGAGCATAGTTTAACCAGCCCACTCATGGATTGTTTCATTATCTAGGTAATGTTCTTTGTTTGACTTTTGTACTGACTTTTTTGTATGATTTATAAATGAATTGAGATCTTAGACTCTGTGGAGTTACATGATCACTTCAGGGTAGATACAGTGGAGCTGCAAGTAATTTCTGTCTGGTAGAAAAGGTAGCCTCCAAGAATGTGTTTTTGCTGCCCTGTAGATCTATCTTATTCTAACATTCCTCTTAAATGCCTGTAAGCACACAGTTCTTCAAAATGCTCTTGGAACAGCTTTGCTATCTTACTTATTCACTCATTAATGAGTCAATAAATCTTTAGTATGTGTTTATTGTATATTAGAATGAGAATCACATTTTTAGTTTCTTGAAAATTATATTTAGATCCATAGTTATGATAGTTAAATGAGACAGCATACCTAGAACATAGTAAATGCTCAATAAATATTAAATTTTATTAATTTTCATGCCCTATAAGAAAAAAAGTAACACCTGTGTGTGTATAAATGCATTAGATATGTACATATTTTATAACAGGTGTAATATTGATGTTTATTTATCTTATACAGAAAACATTTACTATCAAGAACCTTATATAACTTCTAAAGAATCTCCATATTTCCATACTCCTATGACTGAATTAGATGTTTTCTAGAAAATATTAATATTAATAACCAATAACAATATATACAAGACTGTTTTTGGCTTAGTATCTCTGTGCTGCAAGTGTTCAAACAGACCAAATGAAAAGCAATAGTAGTATCGTAAAGGTAATTCTTAAACTGTGCTAATTTAGTAGGAGAAGCTTACTGAGTGCTCCATGAGAACTCTAAAACATTAACCATGCTGACATACCTAAATTACAAGAGTTGCTTATTTATAAATATCCACCTTGAATGAATATTTATTCATGTGTCTCTGATATGTATGAGGAGGTGGATAAAAAGCAGAAGGAAACAGCAAAAAGAAACATAACAAAAGGAAACAGCAAAAAGAAACTACTTGTCTGTACTTTTTCTGTCTTCATAGGTATGGCTGCACAGAAAAGTGTCTGGGAAACCATTGACCTTGCAAATAAAAATAAGAAAGTCAACTATTCCTAAACATTTTATTCAGACCCAAAATGATTAACTCTACCCAATCTGTGAAAAATTATAAATTTATTTATTTAAAAAGTTGTTTACATTTAATACTACCTGGGAAAACAGTCTGTTTATCCCTCCTCGATAAAATATTCATTCATGTTCCAAGAGACTATATTGTTAGTACACAATGAAATATTTCACTAGTGCCTATGACCAATGTATCTGACTTGAAGATGATTATTGTATTTCTTTCTCACTCATAGAAGCTGACCAACTGACCTCATTAAGAATTTCAGTTTTTACCATGAAAAGGTAGGCAGAGAATTTTGTATTCTTCCTTGTACTTGATAGAAGGTTAATTTATGAGATTAAGTTTAACATGTACTATTTGTAATTTAGCAGGTTTGAAAAGAGTAAGCTCAAGAAAGAGATGAATAAACCATTTTCGCAATGGTAAATTATTTAAATAGTATTGATTTAATCCTCCTCAGAAGTGTCCCTGATATTGTCACTTAAGGAGAAGGAGCTTCTAAGTAGTTTCTTATTTTAATATTTCCCCCCAATTATGCATGGTTCATAATAGACTCATAAAAATTTGAAAACAAATATATTGAACTACCACTGTAGAATATTGGCACTCTACTCTTTCAGATACTAGACTTATAATTTATATACATATTACATAATAAGCCATATAGTAAATAAGCTATATATCATATTACATGTTTGATATATAATAGAAAATAAGTGAAATCTTAACCCTGATCATTCTTTATTCTGACCTTTTCATGCAACATAGTATGGGCATTAATCCAATGTTAATTCATATGGATCCACATTGTCCTTTTTGATAGCTGCATAGTATTCCTTTGCATGAATTTATCATGAAGTAAGCTCATATATTAATTAGCAAATTTCAGTTTACCTTGCAATCACCTGTGAAGTTTAGTAATTATCCTGCTGTCAATGTCTAGCTTATACATATTTAGATTCAGAAGATCTAATGTAGAGTTCAAACATCTGTATTTTTAAGATGTTCAGAGAAGATTCTGATACAGACCAAATGTTGAGGACTACTTAGTTAACATATTTCTTGTTGATGACATTTTACATTTTTTGTTTTTTATATGCAACATTATAGAATATTGACATATGAAAAACAGAAGAAATAAAAAGTTACAAAGGATCTTATCTTTATTCTCTCTCCCTCCCTTTATTCCCTTCCACTTTCTTCCTTGTTTCTCCCCAGACTCTGACTTTCCCACTTATGCCATGGAAGGGAAAATAGTTAAAAATTAGATAGATTTTTGGAGAAAATACAGAGCTGAAGGAAGCTAGGACAAGAAAAGAGTTCAACAGAAGATACTAGGAGATATTGGCAGGAGAAAAGAAAATAATATTGTCAAAAAAGCAAAGAATTCAGTTATTCAACTGACATACTTAATTATAAAGAAGCAAAATGGTGATATTGTAAGGTGGGATAGAAGCCATCCTCAGGTTTTGGACTAAGTGACTGAAAAAGAATGAGACCAGATTTATCATTCTAGATCCATTATTATGAAATGCTTGTTTTAAATTTTAAATGCTTGTCTCATTTCATCAGGGCTTCTATCTATGTATTTAATTTTCACAACTGTTGCAAATGTAAGCAGTAAAAGTAAATGGGATGAGCACTAGATTCTAGTATCTTTTACTCTTTAGCTGCTTTATCTTTGACAAGTCAATCTCCCCTACATCAAGTTGTTTGCAAAATGTGTGAGCTCGATTAGATAAACCTATAGCACTTTTCACCTTTAACATTCTTTAGTTCCATGAGGAAGCAATTTATTTCATTGTATAGTTGACTGCATTTCAGAAAAAAAGCTTTTCTGAAAGCTCTTTTCTTTTTTAGTGTATTTAATTTAATTTATTTTTTATTGTTTTATTTTATATATTATTTTTTTCAATTACAGTTGACATTCTGTATTATTTTATAATAGTTTCAGGTGTACACAGCATAGTGATACTTATATAATTTATGAAGTGATCTCCCTCGATTAGTCTAGTACACACCTGGCACCATACATAGTTATTATAATATTATTTACTATATTCTATGCTGTAATTTATATCCCCTTGAGTATTGCATAATTACCAATTTATACTTCTTAATTCCTCCATCATTTTTACCCATCCTCCTAAACGCCCTTCCACTCAACAATCATCATCAGTTTGTTCTCTGTATCTATGAGTCTATTTCTATTTTGTTTGCTCATTTATTTTGTTCTTTAGTTTCCGCATATAAGATCACATGGTATTTCTTTCTCTGACTTATTTCGCCTGGCATAATACATTCCAGGTCCAACCATGTTGTCACAAATGGTAAGATTTCATTCTTTTTTATGGCCAAGTAATAGTTCATTGTATATATGTACCACATATTTATCCAGTTGTCTATTGATGGGCACTAAGGTTGCTTCCATATCTTGGCTATATTGAATAATGCTGTAATGGACATTGGGGTGTATATATCTTTTGAAATTTGTGTTTTGGGTTTCTTTGGATAAATACCCAGAAGTGGAATTTTGAGGATCCTCCATACTGCTTTCCATAGTGGCTGCACCAATGTGCAATCACACCAATAGTGAATGGGTATTCCCTTTTTCCTACATCCTCACCAACACTTGTTATCTGCTGATTTATTGATAATGGCTGCCTGACAGGTATGAGGTGATATCTCATTGTGGTTTTAATTTACATTTCTCTAATGATTAGTGATATAATATGTCTGTTGGCTATCTCTATGTCCTCTTTAGAGGAATGTCTATTCAGGTCTTCTGCTCATTTTTTAATTAAATTATTAGTTTTGGGGGTACTGAGTGCATAAGTTAAAAGAGCCTTTTCTCTCTAATTTAAAAAAACCCAGGCACATATCCCAGTGACAATGAGAATTCTGCGACATATAAATATACATCCTGTAATCTTTCTCACTCAAGATTCATCAGATTCCATGTTATTCTGAAACACAGATGGCCAAAGAGAACTCATTGATGATTATAGAAAGGTTTTAATACTGTGGAACTTAATACACAAAGACTAATAAGTAGGGAATGATGTCTTTAGGATATCAATAATTTGAAACAAATTCTAAGCAAATAGAAAATGTAGGCTAAAACTCAAAGTCTACCCAGCAAAAACTCAGGGACTGTTCATCTTTCAGAAATAAGGAATGTGAAAATAGAAACTGTGCTCTTCTGATGAAATAATTGCCTACTCAGAATAAAACTAAACCACACAAGTACAAAATGCAGAAAGCCTGCATCGCTGAAATAAACACCAAGTAAGTGACAAATATTTGAATATCAGTGAACCATAAGCTGTTATAAATAAACAAATCAGTGATCACACAGTTTCAGATGGGAGTTTCCTGCCTGCTCACCGCCTGCTGTCTTACTATGACTCCCCTTGTAATGGGTGAAGTGGTGTCTCCCAAAAGATATATCTACCCATAATCTGTGAATGTGACCTTATCTGAAAAGAAAAAAAGGTCTTTAGAAATATATCCAATGACAAGCGTGCTTATGATAGAAGAAGAGGTGATGCGAAGACAGAGGCAGAGACTGAAAGGTGTCGAAGCCACGGCGTGCCAAGGATTGCCAGCAGCCACGAGGAATGGAACGGATATCCGTGCAAGGGACACACTCTCAGAGTCACCACGGGGAACCAACCCAGTTAATGCCTTGATTTCAGACTTCTGGATTTCTGGCCTCCAGAACTGCAAGATAATAACTTTTTGTTGTTCTAAACCACCTAGTTTGTGGTAATGTGTCATGGCAGCCCTAGGGAAAAAACATATACCTTTAAAAATATACTGAAAATACTGATCTGCTAAGAGTTCCCTGAACACACTGTACATATGCACACATAATGTAATCTCAGAATTCTTTAGGGATTAGGTGGTCTTGGCCTAAATCCCACTTCCATGACCTGTAACAGTCAAAAACCCTCCCTCACACATCCTGTGGACTTCCATGCATATTTCACATTGTTGGGGCTGCCATACTGAGCTGTGCAGGCTGTGCACTGCAGAAGATTGTCCAGGTAAGGAGGTCAGTGGGAGCAGCAATCCATCAGTGCTCTGCCCTCAAACTGTGCACCCTGCTGTGGGAGGATGGAGAGGCTATCCCCAGCTGCCTTGTGGATACAATGCCTCTTTTTTGCACAAAGCAACTACGCAGTCACACACAAATAATTTCCAAATATCAAACATCTCTAAAGCCTAGTAAGATTACTAAAGATTGGGAGTAGCACCAAGGAAAGGTTATATCACGTACCACAAAATTTCACCATCACGTTCAATTTTTGCCCTCATGTTCTCTCCTTTCCAAACTCCAAATCCTTATACATAATGTTACTGCTGAGGTAAGCCATCTCACCAACCCTCTCTGTACATCGTATTCTGGAGGATAAGATTTTCTCCATCTTTTTTCAGTATTTTAAATCTCTGAGCCTTTGAACATGCTAGCCTCTATGCTTAGAAATACTTTCTCCTCTTGTCTATCTGGTAAACTCTTATTTATCTTTCAATCCCTATTCCAAAATGAAAGATAGAGGAACATTAAAAACATAAAGACTAGGTAGTGCCCTTCCAATTTCACCAGTCATCATTTATCTATTGGCCTCTGTTCTCTCTTACCTTTCCCCAACTTTATGATAATTCTTTGAAAGCAGAGCTCTGACTGTTTGTTCTCACTTCCCTATATTTAGCTCAAGCTCAAATGTTTGTTTCCTAAGCATTTTTTCTCATAACCAAATATCCGAAAAGGCTTATAATCACTTAAGTTTAAATTCCTGCCATTTTCAGAAACACAGTAACATTAGAAGTCTGACAAGTTCTGATGTCTGTCATTTCTTCTGATGATGTAGGCTGTAGTATATACATTTTTTTCTTATTTACCATTGGATTTCTGCAGCAGTTTGTGGTTGCCATTGCTTTTTTCACCTCTGTTGTATATCACCTTTCCTTTTGCTTTCTTCACGTAGTATCTTTCAAGAAGATTGCTTCACATCTGCTTTCCTAATTCCCTTTGTTGTGATCACATTTACATTCATTGCTCTATTTTTAAGGGCTTTTGGTGATCTGAATTTAATTTCTTTTTTTATATTTGGTTCCTTTCCAATTCCAAATTAACAACGTCACTAAGCAAGGAAAAGTGTATTAATAGGACAATTTTATCTTGAAAGGCTCAAAATGCAATTATTTTCTTGAGAGTGTATTAGCCTTGACCAATGAGCTTAACCCAGAAAACACATGAAGAAAAACTTTTTCTTTTGTTTCCTCCATGTAGGATGTAGCACTTTATTTTTTAATTATTAACAAAAAAAGCGCATTTTTCCATGCATGTTGCTTTCGCACCAGTTTTTTTCAAAATTGATTTTATCTAAATGTAAAAATAACTCAAATAAAAATGTTACTTTCTAAATTTTAAGTCTATTACTGAGCACAGATTTCAAGTGCTTTAAACACCTCATTGCAGTAAAGCTTCAAAACAATATCGTAAAGTAGGTATGATTATTGGCTTCATGATACAGTTGGAGAAACTGAGTTTTACAGAGACAAAAGGATCTGCCCAAAGTCGTCTACTTGGAATGTGATGAATCCAGCACGCAACCCTGCTTTGGCAGAGTTTGGGCCCCCTTTTTTGGTCAGTCTAAAAAAGGCAACTTCTAGTCAATAATTGTAAAAGTCACCTCAAAAATAAGGAGTTTAACTAATTTGTTTTCATAAGGCTGAAATTTAAATGTTATTTTTCAAATAGGGAACCCAAAATCAAACACTTGTAGCAGTAAGACAGACAAAATAAATGAGGAAAGTAGGTGTGGTATAAAAACAAAAGAAAAGCAAAGTACCACTGATAATCTCCGGTCAATTGGTGCCTTGAGGGATCAATTGGCTTGGTGTTGCTAGATATCCCAAAATTTTCCAAAAAAGCCATAAATTCAGGTTTTCATTTAAAATTTCTCAATTATGAAATGTTGTCAACTAAATCTGATTTTTTTTGATTGTGCAAACTAAATGTGTCTATGTAGCCCACAAGCAAAGAGCCAGTTTGGTGATGCTGGTATAAACTGATGTTGGCCCATAAACCACATGTCAATATGCTAGCCACATGCAATTATTTTAAAATTAAATAAATTAAATTAAATTAAATTTATAATTCAGTTCTTCAGGGATGCTAGTAACATTTCTGGTGTTCAGAGTGGCTGTGGCTTCTGGCTACTATAAAGGACAATGTAGAGCATTTCCATCACTGCAGAATGTTCTGCTGTACAGCACTGAACTCGAACAAGAAAATCTGGGCTGTTTTTTGTCCTCTGTCATGGTCCCCTGACTAGTACTGCAGTGCTAAGCTTGCTGCTCCCCCAGGCCCATTTCTGCCACTTCTCTTCCACATGGATGGAGAAAGATTGCACAAGCTACCTGAGAACAAGTGGGATCAGGGGCAGCCTGGGGAGTAGGTAGGCAAAGTGAGTCTTTAGCCTCCCACACCAGCTCTGGGACAAGTCAGGCCACTCCTCTTCTTTCCACAGAGACCAGCCCCCTCTTCTCTTTATTCACTCTCAAAAGTTTATATTTAGGCCATTCAATTACAGTATTATATAAATAATGAATACTTACCTGAAATTTCTACCCTTCCCTCAGTTATTTACTTTTACACTGTATAACATTCTATGTAAAATGTCAAACCCAGAGGAGATGGTGAGGCAGGACTTTTTATTCTCAGGGGAAAGGCCATGGCATCTCCTGGAGCATCGGAAACCTGCCATATAGGCAGTCAGCTCATTTCCCTCCTTTGATGGCGAGCTCTACACAGGATCTGAGTCAGTAGTTTCAAAAACAGGTTGCTCATAACAATTATCTGAATAGAATTGCCAACTTGAGCAAAAATGAAGAAGAAGAAGAAGAAGAAGAAGAAGAAGAAGAAGAAGAAGAAGAAGAAAGAAGAAGAAGAAGAAGAAGAAGAAGAAGAAGAAGAAGAAGAAGAAAAGAAGATTCCCAGTTAAATTTGAATTTTAGGTAGCAATGAATAATTTTTTAGTATAAGTATGTCTCATGTACCATTCAGTATGTATTTTATCTGGAAATCCTATACCTATGGCCCTCTTATAAAAATACCATTTTTCTGGCTCCGATAATTTTAATATTCATTCAGATTTATGAACCATTGACCATTGTTAATTTACCTGACTCTGGGTGGTTAGCCAAATCTCTGTTACCTTTAGATCTGTCTCTTTAAATGGAATCACAGTCTCCATAGCGAATATCAAGCTAACATGACTTTGCTTCCATTTTCTATTTGATCTTCACAACAAGCCTGTGAAGTGAGAAAGGCAAAGTCTCTCCATTTCATCAATGAGAAAAAAACTGAAGCTCAGAGACTTAAAGAAATTTCCCAGGCAAAACTGCTAGTAAATGACAAACCTAGGACCCAAATTCAGGTCATCTGTGTTCCAATTTCAATGACCATTCAACTATTTAGTGCTGTGGGTGAAAGAGGATGGGAAAAATATGAGAGAGAGAGACAGAGACAGAGACAGAGACAGAGACAGAGACAGAGACAGAAGGAGATTTGAGACAGAGAACTGAGAATTTTTCATCAAAAGTATGGCTGACTAAGCAATTACCACTCTTTTGACTAACAGTTTTCTTAACCACCAGTCGCCTGTGAAGCTGAAGGGGCAGACCTGAGACCTAGAGTTCAAAAGTCTTCAGGAATTTAAGAGTCTGAGAGAGAGTTCAGAATTAGGTAATATAATCAGAATAGTCTAGAAGTTGGTTTTAGGACTGGTAATGAGAGTGATAACAGAGAATGCCTGAAAGAAGCTTTATGCTCAAAACGGTTGTTAAACTGAGTAATGAGATACTATACCTGTAATTTACCTCAGCTGCCTAGTTCATGCCCTGGAATTTCCTGACAGTAACATAATAAGTAGTTCTGTACCTGATCTGACCCCATGGGTGACATTGCACTGAACTGGGTCAGAGAAGGGTTTTCCCTGGAGAAAGAGAGAGGAATTAAGGAGAAACCATAAACCTAAGTTTTTAGGCTTCAGAAGAGCTATGACTACCCCACCCCAACTGAATGCCAGGAGGTGATGGCAGAAGCTGAGCTGCCTCTGGAACTCATTTCCTTAAGCTCTTTGTTGTATAGAGTGATTCCTTGATGCTACCCCAAGTCATCACACATCCATGATTACATAGAACAGTAGTGTGCTACCAGAAGAGATTCATTCAGTTTTAAGAAATACTGTAATGTGGATTTTCAAAAGAATTAGAGAAGTCGTAGCACCATCTAACCATTTTAGTACACGTCTCACGTTTAATTTTTTCTGTAAGCTGTGAATATACTGAATCTTATAACATCCCTGAATACTGACACTTTATTAAAAAGTATCCACTATAGACACTTAAGTCTTGGTATCATGCTCAATCAACAGATGATGCTTAGGATAAGAGCACATGTTCAGTTCCATGTTGTAACTCAATTAATATTCTTAACAACAAAACAATTCATTCTCACTAGGTTGTATCAGAGTGAATTAATTCTTATTATAGACATTTGACCCTCATTAGAAAAACTCAGATATAGAACCGTTTTTGAAGTGACTTTCTTTATGAAACTCCAAAACACTTGAACAGTGCTCCAATTACACTGCACGCAAAATTCACCAAAACTTACATTTGGTGTCAGCTTTCTTTTTCACTCTTTTATGGTAACGAGACTGAGAATTTTTAAGCATGCCAATAGTTTGAGGCACAGAAAGCCTAAAACATTTTTTCCATATCTGACCAGGGAAAACAACCTAAAAAAATGTTTTCTCAAGGAATTGTTTTGATTGAGGCTTAAAACATCAAGCTCTTGCCTTTAAGAAGCCATAGGAGTTGGTAAAAAGAGAGTCTGTGAGCTCATGTTTTGACTCATTTAACATAGTTGTCTTACAAGGGAATGGAAGGGTTAGAGATCAGATAGCCTCACAAGTTATTTCCAGACTCATTTCCAGATCCATATTATAGCAGCAAATGTACACTTAGCAAATGAAACGTTTAAACAATAAATGTGTTCCTACCCCTAAATCAGCATAAACTGGAATTGAAAGAAAATAGCAAGTGTGTTATCTATTTTGTGGAAAAGTTCTGGCTGAATTTATTTTGGTTTTGTAACAAGAATAATAGTGCTGATGACTGGTTAAGTCTCTGGGTAACAAAGAGTATGTGCATAGGTAAGCCAGAGGTCAGACCTCCAGCACTGCAGAGGGCATAGTATGAAGTAGGACTTCTGGAATGGGGAGGGAGGAGAGAAAGGAAGGAGGGCTTTTAAAATCTCTGAGCACAGTCCTCAGTATCTGCTGGAGATAAATGCTAACTTTTGTTGGTATAACTCGGGCTTACTTATTTTCTCCCAGGCTTTAATACTTACTTCTCTTTTTATAAAAATCACTGCCCTGAGTGATCTCATCTATTGTCATGGATGCCACCTCTATGCTGATGAAGGAGAAAATACACAATGGGATTAGCTGTCATAGTTTTCTCTCCTATCGATATTTCTTCTACAAGCTTGAATCTGGTCTCAGTCTGGTGACCAACTGCAAGTGAAATGCAAATGCTTTGTTGTTCAGAACAAGGATGGCAAACAGATTTTGTCTCACATAAGAAGTCCTATCAGGTTCACCAGGAACAAGTGCCCTGATGGACAAGTGCCTCTGTCATGGGTGTGGAGAGAGAGCTGGAACATGGGCCATGTACTCACCATCCCTGATTGCAGGAGCAGGTCAGACCTGAAGCTAACAACATATCTGAAACATAACAATGCATTTAATGCTGAAATCCCAGGGCATTCTTTTTATGGCGAGAAACAAGAAAGAGAAGGAAATTATCACCATATTTTCCAAAACAGTTTAGCCAAACAACAGGACAAGAAAAGAATTATATTATAAATACTGAAATTCATGACTAAATATTTAACACAAATTTTTAAAATTTAGAGAAGTTGATTTCATGAACAAATCTACAAAGCAGAAACTGCAAAACTCAGAGAAGAGATATTTAAAAAGGAAGGAAGGAAGGAAGGAAGGAAGGAAGGAAGGAAGGAAGGAAGGAAGGAAGGAGGCAGGCAGGCAAACTGGAGAATCTAAAAAGAAGTGGAAGACCCAAAAACCAACAGAAATGAAGAATAAATTTAAAGGGGACTAAAATAATAAACAAAAACTTTCAAACACACTAAGATAGAGTAAAATATAGGTGAATATTTTTACAATCTTGGGATGGGAAATGTCTTTTTAAACATGACCAAAAAAAGTAAAAAATATCAATGAATATGATTATATTTAAAATTAAACATTTATTTATATGAGAAAAACATAAAGTTAACATTTGAAACATACATGATAAATAAAAGTTATATTCTTTAGACATATATTTTACAAGTTAATAAGAAAATATAACACTCAATATAAAAATAATAAAGGATATGAATAGACAAGTCACAAATAAGAAAACAATGGTCAACGAACATATGAAAAGATGTTCAACTTAATAATAAACAAAAAAGTACAAATTAAAACAGCAAAACAGCATAACTGGCTGTTACAGTGGTAAAGATTGAAAAGAATAAAAGTACTCAGTTTTATACACACACAAGCACACACAAACAAATACACAAATGAAACAAACATTTCATAATCCCTTATTCCATGTGATAAAGTTGAAAAGTAACAAAGCTAATATAAACATGATTTTATTGTTATTTTAATGCAACTTTATATTCCATCTCTCTTTAATTCTTGTAACAACCTACTAAAATGATTTCTTTACTCATGCTTTGCAATGGAATTTGAAACTCTAAACAAAAGTATTTTCCCAATGAGATATTCTTGCCACAAAGTAGTATAAACAAATGTGGCAACAGCTAACACTCACTAAAATTTCATGTTACTAGGCACTGCTCTAAGTGTACTTCCAATGGCAAAAGTATTATTTTTTATTCCCATTTTACAATTTACTTGAGGAAAAAGGCATACAAAGATGAATTGGCTCCTGAAGATCACACAGCCAATAGGAAACAGACTTCACATTCAAACCCAGACTTTCTGATTCCAAAGCTACACCCTTATCCACTACATTATACTTTTCTACTCCTATTCGTCTTCAGAGAAGTTACAGTGAAATCTCCCCTAAATCCTATTCAGTTTAAAGGAAAGGACCCACAGGACTACTTTATCCCAGCCACTAACTTCTTTTGGGTAATCTGGAAATATTTCACCAGTGAGTATGACTCCAGCCCAGGTGATATGGCCGACAGTGCCAATAAGGAAATATGTATCTTGGCCTCCCAAATCCAGGATGTGACACAGTGAACAAACACACAGTCTAAGAAACAATATGCCACCAAAAGATACAGCTTTTTAGCCTAGTACAATCCCTGGCAATAGTTCTCGCCAATCCATCTTCTACATTACAATCAGTTACCTTATTAACACAAATTTTGGCCTGTTACTCCTACCCTTAAAATCTTCTATAACTCTCATTATCTACTCTACAGAGTCCAAATAAATTATAATTATGGTTGGCCATGATCTTGCCCCTACCTAATTCGAGGCTCATCCCATACACAAAACCTTTATCTCACATTCTTGCTTTGATATAACCTCTTATATCTTGCTAAAATGTCCTTTACCACCTTGTTTGCCTAGATCCTTACTCATCCTTTAAAATCCAGTTCAACCAGAGCAGAATGTGAAAGCTTCATTCATGCTGATATTAAAATGGCCAGTCATTAGGACAGAACTAAAGTTGAAGAGAGTAACAGTGACTCAGGAACTAAAAATATAGGGAAATAAAGGAATGTGTTCTGGGGATTGGTGGTGAACACCAACAATGGAAAGAAGTGGTTGAAAAGCCTGGTGACATGAGACTCGAGAGCGGGTATTTTAGGGAGGAGGTATAATGGTCTGGAAGGGGCAGACAAGAGCAAGGAAGATACTTAGCATACTCATCGAGATGCCTGCAGAGAAAACAGTGTCCTGGGAAAAAAGGAGAGAGATGTTTGGGAAAAACATTGTTTACAGATGGAATTTAAAGGAGATTTTTTTAAAATCCAGTTTAATATCATTTTCCTCATCTCCCCCCAAAAAAATGAAGTCCATTTCTAGAACACTTGTAAGAGATGACTTGAGTAGAGCTATTGCTATTACTAGAATAATAGTATAAGGCGGTTTACAGAAGCAAACCAGAACCTCTTTCAAATGCTTTGATAAATATCCCTCATTGCTACCTTAGGCATGCCACTCTCAAACATCCTACGTGAGACAGTAAGTTGGTACAGACTCTGTGGAAAGTAACTTGATATCATGGTTGAATTTTATGAATTAACCTGCCTAGGCAATGGTGCCCAGTCATCTGATCAAACACTAGTCTAGATGTTGTGAAGGTATTTTGTAGAGGTGATTAACATCTTCAATCAATTGACTTTAAGTGGAGGCGATTACCTTTGATAATGTGGATGGAGCTCATCCAATCAGTTGAAGACCAAAAGCAAAACCTGAGGTTTCCCAGAGTAGAAGGAATTATGCTTCAAGACTCTAAGTAACAGAGACCTTTCCTGGAGAGCGATGCCATTGAGATGGCAACATAAGGCATTCCTGACTTCAGTCCTCATGAGAAGACCAGCTAGCAACTACCGTATACAAGATACTATTGTGAAAATCCCGGAACCCAGCAGTGAGGCTGAAGCACCATCATGGACCACAGAGACTGGGAAGAACCACATCAGAAGGCTAAGAAGGGCAGTTTCATTTTGACCACACCACCCCTCTCCTAGGTCATCACAGCACCCCACAAAAGGGTCCCTCCATCTATGGTTTCTCCAGTGGGAAAAGAAAGTCCAGGGTGGACATCCAGCTTCCTTGGCATGGCGGGATGCTTCCCAGGAGGCCTGCTTGCGTCTCGCCTCATGGGGACCATGGGGAAAATCTACGGGGCTCAGGCACTGGGAACCAGATGGAGATGGAGAAGGGGAATGGGGCTTACAGCACCAGTACTCAGATCTTGGCAGACTGTGTTCTTGTTTGCAGAGGTGCCGCGCACAGAACCCAGCCAGTGACTTTGCCCAACTATGAAGTAGGGTGTGGGGAAAGACACACCTAAGCCGTTCAAAGCAGGATTGTGTGCAGGAGCAGAGCTGTGGGAATCAGTTTGGAGTCAATAAGGGTGGGGGAGGACGAGGAGAGAGGAAGTAAGTATAGCAGCGGTTCGGGCAGGAAATGGGATTGATTTGTCAAAATTATGTGAAAACACCTCAAGAATGGGACTCAACACAAGTCTGTGTTTGCTCACATTATGTACCCTGTGCCTGGCACAGAGCCTAGAACATAATAAATGTTTGTTGACAGAATAAAAGGGAACATATGAATGAATTAGCCATATATTGTGGGGAAAAAAATCCTTCCTGAGTTCCCAGGCTACTGGCCTGCTCTACTAACTTCAGACTTGAGACTAGAACATCAACGCCTGCCTGGGCTTCCAGCCTGCCCAGCCCGCCTTATGGATTTCACACTCACCGGCCCCCACATCTCATGGAGCAATTCCTTGTTTTTAACCTACAGACGTACTCAATTTTCAAGTGAAATTACGCACATATAAGGTTCTGCCGTACTGCAGAAACAACAAAAATGTCCTTTACTGAAGTACGAGTCAAAAAAGTATGTCACGTCCATAGCTAGAATAATTTATAGCCACAAACAAGAAAGCTCTCCGAATTCTTACATAGACTTTTATCCAAGTAATCATAAGTGAAAAAAAGCAAAACCAAAATAGGGTGTATGGATGCTACCATTTGTATAATGGAAGGAGGTGGCAGTGTAAAACACACACACACACACACACACACACACACACACACACACACTGTCTCTTGAAGGATATATAAGAAATTTGTAATATTGGTTGTTTCTTGGGACTAAGAATATCCTTTCGTAACTTTGAAATTTGTTACTGTCTATCATGAAAACAAATAAATTTGAAATGAAATTTTAAAAAGCATATCACATAATGTTGTTAAAGGAAGGAGGCAGAATCTTGGGCGGCCGTACAGAACTGCTCATGGGCTTGTCATTTTTTCTGCCCTCTAGAGGCTGCTTTGAGAAGAACTTGCAAGACTTCCTGTGAACTCCTTATCCGCTGGCCTCCAATCACTAGACTAGGTGCACAGGCCCCAAATGGCTGCTCACAGAACAGTTTTCCTCTGGCTACAAGCCTTCATTTCAGCTGGCAATAGTGGTTCCTGTAATGTTGGCAGTGAATGGCTATTAATAACAGGAAGAATCAGAACTTGAAGGAACCGCAGCTCCACTGAAATCTCTGAAAAACAGAATTCCATATGTTAACACAGAATTGAGATTAGGACTTTTGGCCAAAAATATAAAACTAGAAAATAAAATTGTAGAATGACTATTCACTTATGAGAGTAGCCTTTGATACATAAGTGAATTACATGATCATTGTAATATTGGGTTTTAAATCCTGGTGCACTCAAAATGTACAGAAAGGACTTTGTAACAACATGTTCTCCCTGCAGACTTGCAGCTAAATAATGGAATATGGAAAATAACTTTTAAAACTTTAATTTTTTTGAAATTTAAATCTATATTATAATTTAACAATATAATAAACATATTTCTGCCATCACACAGTCATTGTTGATATTTTCATATTTACTTCCAACATATTTCTTTTTTAAAAGCACTAAGGTATATTTTTTCTGAGTATAAAATAATATACTTACTAGTGACAATTACAAAAAATATGAAAATTTAACAATATTAATAGGGTTAAGGAAAACAATATGAAATTGGAAAAATAACATCATTGTTTTGCAATGAAAAGATTCAAGTCAACAGATATTCATTAACTTCTAAAAGTCTTCTCTAAAAGGTCACCAAAGACTGCTTATTTAATCCTGTTTTAATTGATGTTAAATTCCTTGCAAATGAGGAAATATTTCAGTGAGGGTTTAAAGACAGAAGAAGCGACCTATTTCATGTTTGTATAAGTGTTCTTAACAATCATCATTGAACAGTAGTATTAAGTATCCAGGGAGCAGATAGATTGGTTTAAGTGCTTTGTAAATTCAGTTAAAGGTACACCCTTTGATTTTCCAGAACATAAACTCTCACTGGTACTTCTCCATCTGACCACTATGTGCTGCCGATCCTCAAGGTTCTTTCCTAGACATTGTGTCCTCTATAAAATCTTAACATTGGTTCCTTGCATCCTCTTGGTTTAGTTGTTACCTGTATGCAGTGAACCTGGATCACTATCTCCAACTCTGGACTCCGCACTGAGCTCAAGACTTGCTGGACCTTTCCATATGGATATTCCCTGAGTGAAGCAAACTTGACGTGTCTAAAAGAGAACTCACCATCGTGCCCCCAAAATCGTTCTTTCATCAGCGTTCACTATCACCTGCTTGGTCAACAAAGAGCCAGGAAGCATCCTATGCCATCCTTCCTCCTTGTCTTCATATGAAATTTTTTATGCCTGTCCAATTTTGCTACCTCAGTACTGTCAAATCCTCCTGGCCTGTATCAGTCCTGAACATCTCTTACCTTTGCTGTTTCAATCACTTGCTAATTATCCTTCATGTCTCTAGTGTTGCCTCTCTCTGCATTCATTCAGCCACGATGCAACCAGAATGATGGATTCAAAATGCATTTGGCTATACTGCTCATGGCTCCCTCTGATGAGACAGGAATCCTAGAAAGCTCACTGCTACTGCTGAGACTCCGTAAAACAATGGAACCCGGGTGGGGTGTATGAGATCTGAAGAGTGGGGAGATGTGAGTTGTTCCCACTCAGAACCCAGAATGAATTTCCTCACAGAAATAATGCCCTCATCCAGATATGTACTATTATTATTACCATATTTAAGTACAGAGGTGCTAAGTAGGACTCTGGGAGTTATGCTGGAAAATTAAACTACTACGTAAGCACTTTGGCTGTTAGAAAAATGCTTTCTGAACCAACTCACAAAGGAACATTTGGAGTGTAATCAACTGATATTTAAGCCCAAATAAATGAATCTTAGAATCATGCTAATACTGAAAAACTCCATTTGAGGCACCACACACATAAACTGTCATACTCATCTTCTCTAATAGTGTGTATTTTCAGATGTTTTTTCTAGCCCCTCCCCCCACCCCGCCTCCCAGAGCAATTAGCATGGGTTGTTTGCAAGAGTGGCCATATTTCTGTAATAGGGTGCCCACTGAGGTCAGACACAGGATATTTTTTGGAGTAATGTAGCTCAAGCTGCCTATCTGAAGTCGTTTCCTGATGTTATCCCTCTTGCCCCTTGGCTCCAGTTGGACTGTATTTCTCAAGAATATTAAGGTTGTGCCCACCTTTGTGTGTTTCCATTGTCTGGAATATACTTCCCAAGATTTTTGCTTGGTTCTCTCCATAGCTGCTTTTGTCCTTTTCTCAGAGACACCATCACTCAGTACCCAACTTAAAATAGCCTCCTACCCCTGTGCTCCGCTTTGCTTTTCTTTAAAACACATATTTCCATAAAATAAATATCTATGTATTTGTTTGTTTATTTTCTGCTTTTTTAACTAGAATGTAAGTCTCATGAGAGTGGGAGAATTGTCCTTCATCATCCCTGCTGAAACCCCAAGTGCCCAGCATGGCATATGGTAGACATGCAATAAATATATTGTTTTAAGGAATGAATGAATTAATTTTTCATTCTTAATATGATGTCTTCTCTCTTCTTGGTCAGATTTGTTAGACTCTAATTGATCTCTTCAAAGTATAGTGCAGTACAAAGAATAGTGCAGTAGTTAGAATAGACTCCTAAATCTGGTTGGCTTTCTGTCTCCAGAACTTACTAGCTTTATGACTTTGAGCAGATTATCTCACTTCTCAGTCTCCATTCCTTCCCATCTTTAATATAGAGTTAACAAAAGAATTTTCCTCATTGGAGGTAATGACAATTAAATGAGTTGATGCATGTAAAGCTCCTAATATGATGCTTGCATATTGTTTAAATAGTATTAAACCCATGGTTTTATAGTTTGTGTGTGTGTGTGTGTACGCTCACATGCATAGCTTTACTTCCTAATTAATAAACTTCTACTTTTCTTTCAAAATGTTCTTCTAGTGTTCATTTTCTAGATTCTAAAATTGGTTCACTGGTGGTCATTTTCTTTAATTTTCTATTTCTACCTTCATGTCCTCCATTTGCTAACCCAGCTCAAATATCTCATTATTTTCCATTTATTGTCCATTTTAATAAATAAATATTCAAGTGTTTCCCAAATATAGCTAATGAAGTATCAAGTGCTTGGTTAAAAAAGAAAGAAAGAAAACACATTTCTCAGGCTTCATTATTGATCAAGATCCTCTTGGGATGGGGGCCAGGATCATGTATTTTAAACAAGTTCTCCAGAAGATTCTTACATGCTGCCGAGTTTGAAAACCACCAAAAGAGGTCCTGGGTATTGGCAGCTGGTGGGATTTGCTCAGAGACATCACTTAGCTCAGTGTGTCCCTGCACGAAGCCCTGCTCTCTCCTCTCCTCACTCCATCCCTCCCCTGCAGAAGACTCCGTGCTATGTATACCAGATGGGCCCAGAGGGACAGTTCCACACCTCGCTTCATTAGGCTCTGGCCTCAATTGGTATGCCTGAAGTCTTCAGGCATTTCTTTCTGACTGCTTCCTTGGTTTAAAAGAGAAAAAACAAATGGTGTTGCTTGGCTGAGGAGCCCTTTTTACTCCCAACACTGCTTGGTGGACAAATTTACCCTCCAAATGTTTTCACAATGTGTTTAAATATCAAATCATCACATTGTACACATTAAAACATATTAAAATTTTATTTGTCAATTAACTTCAATAAAACTGGAAAAAATTACTCTCCAGCCTTGCCACTCTTGGCAATCTTTCATCAAGAATACTTTAGAGGCTTTCGTATCTTTGTAAAAGTCTATCCATGCATCCAGCCCTTGCTCCTCTGAGCCAAACTTCAGTATTACTCTGACACCCCCTACCACACAGCAATGTACCCCTGGAGTATTCTTTCATTTTAGTTTAAATCGTACTTCATCTGGAAGTCTCTTTGTAGTTTATCGTCTGCGGTTGAGAACTTTGTTAGCTTGGGCTCTGGTATAATTTTTTCTGCCCTGTTATTCCTTCTTTTGGAATTTTCAGTGGTCATGAGAAAGATGTTTATTTAATCATCTGTTAACACTGCCATTTTTATCCAGTAGCAGTTTTTAGAAGTCTCTTGTTGGAATGGCGATTCATTCTCATCTCAAATAACTAGGTACTGGCCAGAACAGCAAAGAGGTGTTCAAGCTCCATTTTCATACACCTTGTGAACTTTGGAAGGAGTTGCTGCTGTGTGCAAGACACAGAGAGGCCTCTGGTTGGGAGGTATTCTGCAGACCACCTGTAGGTGGTCCAAGCCTGGGGAAGGTTTATATCCCTCCCTGAATGTGTAACTCACTGAAGAGCTCATGCCTGCAGAATCTGTCTGGAGTAGCACATGCCCGTAAAAGCCTGTGGGGCTTGCAGATTTAGAACTATTAGTGAATCTGGCCCCAATAGGAGGGTCTTAAGACTCTGATCATTAGTGACATCAGATAGTCTTGTTTATAACATCATTATTAAAATAGCTCTTTTGATATCTTTTTCTGTTTCGCATGTAAATAAACTCAGGTTTTTCAGAAGGTGAGATCTGAAGGTAGCACATACTAGGGCTATCTTCTCATTACCACATTCTTATTACCACAGGCTGTCCCAGAAAGATAGGCCACTGAGTTTGTGTATTGATGGGGACAGCTGGTTATGATCAGAAGTAGACGGGCCAGGCATCGGGGGCCTGAGCTGCCAGGATATGACAAATACTCCAACCCTTTAAAAATAGGAACTGAAAATCCAGTCCCATGTTTACTAATGAAATGTGGTATTGGCTCTCAAATTCAAACTGCTATGTTATAGTCAAGTTGTTTCATCTGGCTAATTTTGGGAACTGAATGATGATCAAAGAAGGGCTCATTATGAAGTGAAATTTGTTAATAGAGCTTCAGGCCCCCAAAATGGGTTATTTCTCAGGTACCCCAAACAGGGTAACCTAATAATCCTGCCGATTAGTCACAAATCCATTTAATCTAAGAGTTTTTCAAATTGATTTACTTAAGAAATTAGATGATTCATTACAATTAATTTGGCAGGCAAAAACAGCCAGCTGCTCAAGTGAGATCCCAAATTTTCTAATAAATCGAATAAGCACCAATTTGCTTGTTTGTTGATATGATTATGAAAGTAGCAAAATGGCCTGTTCCTCAGCATGAAAAATTAAAGTAGAAATTATTTCATTATGATTTATCTCTGTTATGAAATGGAGAATTTATTGATCTCAAACTTAAAAAATTATGGTTAAAAATAAAGACCATCTGAACATAGTTTGAAGTCTCTAACTACAAGTGGTGATCTCCACGTGGTCCTCACTCTTTCTCTAATACGGAGTCTACATCCTACATAAATGGTGCTGATCCTTTCTAGACCTCTCTTCTCAAATTGCCTTCACCCCATCATAGGAATCTTAGGTTTAATAGGATAATTTTTCCTTGAGGCCTTATTTTGTATATCTCTGTATACATTTCCACTATATGCAACAACTTTTCAAGATTCCTTGAAAATGCTAAACAGAGTTTAGATTTATTATCTTCTCATCACTTACATTTAAAAGAGATTAATTTGCAGAAATGACTCCTTTTACACAGAATATCTGTATGCAGTTGGGGGAATGGGAATGCTTATTGTCATGCTTCTCTTATTTCCCTAAAAAGGAAAGAAAAGTACAAAAGAATATTTCAATCCTCTCCTCCCTGCCTCGAACTCCCTACTTGCCTTAAAACAAGGACAGACTTACCTGTTTGGAGGGGCAAAGAATGGGCTCAAGCATGGTTCTTTTTTCTCAGTCTTCCTTCAGGTTCTCCATTTCTCTCTCACTACACTGGTGAGCTGTGAACAGCCAGCAGTGAATGTACTAGGGAGAGGCCTCAGTGTGCTGTTGTAGGCAGGGCTAGGAGCCCAGCAGGCTCAGGTCTGCAGTGCCTGGGCCTGAAGCAGCCTGGCACCCTCTGTCTTCCTGGAAAAAGGAACGTCTGTACCTTTAATCAAGGAAGAGCGTAAGAAAGCTCTAGATTCGGGGTTGGACAGGATCATAGGAAGATCTCCTCCAACTCAGCATACTAGATAATTGTTTGGGATAATTATCTGATATTATTTTATAAAGTTCAATTAATTTCTGTGTTAATTCCACACCACCACCCCAAATTTACTGGAAGGGAAGAAAAGGAGTAATTACATTTCTTGAGTTTATGCATCCCCACTCACCAACCCCTTCCATCCGACCCCAATCACCAAATCATCTATACTATTATTTGGGGGTGTTATAGAAATACTTAAGTATTTCTAATTAATGGTGTGGCCCTCGCCCTCTGGTCCAGCCAGGCTAGCTGCTCCTTGATCCACCTTTGCTCCTATTGTAGCCACCTGAAGACTTTGTTAACTCCCTTTACTTCTCAGACCAGCCCCTATTCCATGCAAACTCTTTTAGGACATATTGTCTTATTTCTCTTGGTAGCAACCTACTTCGCCTCTTCTTCACTTATTTCCTTTAACTCACAGAACTTTCCCAGCTTGCCTGATTCTTGTATTTTCCTCCGTTTTGTGCACCTATTCCCCTCATTTCCTTCTACAAAGACTTCTCGACATGTCCTCGCATTAATGCCTTTCTGATCTGCATTCTCACCGAGATTTCTTTACTACTTTACTTCCTCTTGGCAAAGTAATCTGTAGGAAGATAAAGGAGATGGAATCTAGCAGTCTCTTCTGATGATTTGAACTGTATGACTGAAGCACTTTTTATCAATCTCACACATCTCACATCACATTTGCTGACACCTCTCACAACACACAATCTCACAACACATCTGCTGACATGACATGAATTCTTTTGGTAAGTGATTGAAAAGAGCAAATAGTCTGTTCTCTTATAATTAAAACATATTATAGAGCATCTAATACTATAGTTCCATTTTGCAAATACAGCATAAATTCTGTGAGCACAGGCGGGAAGAGAAGCATATTCTTACCTAACGTAAGTCACTGCGATTTCTCAGGTAACTTTCAAGGCTTATAAACCTCCAAAATCATCAGCAAGATTGACTGCAATAGACTGATCATTAAGAAATTTCTCCATTGCAAATGAAATTCATTATTAGATCCTGTGATAATTGTTATATGACATTCTGTAATTAAGCCTCACGGAGGAGGATAACATGGAGCCAGCATGTTAGATGCAAATTGTTTCTCATGCACACCCCCCTGATTTCACACTATAACAGCTTCAATTGACATGAAGTTGAAAGTAGACTGCAAGTTTCTTAAAAAAATGACGATCCCTAACAATGTTCACCTCTTAAGTTAGAGACTTTGATCATAGTTGTCATTGTAACCAATCAAGAAGACAAAGAGACTCAAACAGTAGGAAGAATAAAATGGGAAAAATAAAGTAAGAATATTATATCCACATAGAGAGAAAAATCAGAAGAACAGATTAAGACCAGAAAGGAAGAATTAGATGTTCAAAAGGAAGTAGTAGCCAAAAGATTAAAAGAGAATCAACGCTGTTAATGTTGAATGAAAGCTACTTCCAAACTAAAAAAAAATATATTGGGGGAAATACAAACGGTGAGATAAAAGAAAGAAAGAGTAATAATAATAGTTTAATGACTTGAAAGCCTTTCATTAGTAGATGCCATATTAGGTGCCTTACATGACATTCTATTTCATTAATAATTTAAAACAGCCATTTATGGCAAATATCACACCATTTTTCAGAAGAAAAAACGAGGGGTCACTTGCCTAGTGTCGTATAACTTGTTAGTAGTGGAGTTAGGATTTGAACATGGATGCATCTTGTTCTAAAGCTTATGCTGCCTTTAGAGCCATACTTCTCTTGCTCAGGCTCACTTCCATGTCTGAAAGCATGCTCTCCCTTATAAAGCTTTTCTTTTCTTTTGTTAAAAAAAAAAAAAAAAAAAAAAGGACTTATGCTCTTTACTTCTTGTGGTCTACACTGTTATTTTGTTATGTTATTTTAGAAATACCTGACTGAAGATTTTTGCCATTAAATACAAATGCTGATGGGAAGGGAAAGAGATTTTGCTGAGTGTAGAAATACCAGGCATCGTTAGACAGACAGAAGGTTAACTAAGCCTTATGCTGCTAGATGAGCCCACAGACCCGTCACATCAAGTCAAAATGTAAAAATCGTCCAAATAAAACAAGACGGTTGCCTGATATGTGAAAGGAAACTTGTTAGAACAAGTTTGGAAATTTTTTCTGAATGAGCTGGTTTAAATTAAAGCCAGACTAATCCAGAAATCCTAAACTACAACAAATCCCTAATTTAAGTTAGAATACACATACCAAGAAAAGTGGATTTTAGTGTAATCTTTTAGGAGAACAAAACAAACATTCTGTCCAGAAGCACAAAAACTAAGAGTTTGTAGTCAGCCACTTAGGCCTCAGAGTCTTTTATTCAAAAGAAAAAATATATAGGTGATGATAAGGAGAAAAGGAGTAAAAGGTCAAAAGTTGGATATGCTACATGGAATTTTACTGGGGGAAAAAAGATCTGTGGTTTTAAGAGGCATAAATTAAATAACTCTGAAGCCGTTTGCCCTGGACTAGGGATATTTTCAAGAGTAACAGATACTTATGTTTCATGTATGTGTATAAGAGATGAGAGGAAACAAAAATAACGTCTGTCCCAGGAACAATGGAAGACTTCAGTCACAAAGTAGGACATAACATCAAGCTACACTGCCCATTGTAAATGAAGTCAAATGACAGGATTTCTTGGGATCAACTGCTGCATTTCACTGTCCATCCTTCTGAAACATTGCTACAGTGAACTGCTCCTGAATGAATCGTATAAATCCCCAGCCCTCTATAAGCTTTAGTAAAAAGAAATAAAACCTTTTCAGAGAAAAGAAAGGAGTTTCCAATATTTCCACTATGGTTGATTTTTGTAGCAATGCCTTTCATTAGAAATTTAATTGTTATGTATTCAATTAGCACTATTAGGGGCAAGAAAGATGTACTTTTCTTTTCCTTTTTTTCTTTTGCTTTGCTCTTCCCCTAATATTGATAATATTGATTTCTTACTTTTACCATAGCCCTCTGTCAAGATTCTGGCAATCAGGATGCTGTGAAAAATGGAATGCCCTTTCTAACATTTATTAAAGAGAAATTTCCCTCTCACTGTTCCATGAGTGAGAGAACATGGTTCCTTATTTCAATCTACCCTCCACACTGGAGCCAAGATGATCATCTTATTAACAAATCGACCACTTTACTCCCTGCTTAAATCTTTAAATGATTTTCCACCTGAAGGATAAATGTCCCTCATAATCTGATGTCTTCCAACCCTTGGGCCTATCTGCCAACACATTTCCAAAGGCAAGCTTTCTCTATTTTTTAAATATTTATTGAGGTATAATTGACAAATAAAATTATAAGGTGTTTAAAGTTCAGTGCATGATGATTTGATACATGTATTTTGTTACAGGATGGAGAAAGAATATACCCCCATCAAGTTAATTAACATATTCATCGCTTCACATATTTACCTCCTTTTCTTCCTTCCTTCCTTCCTTCCTTCCTTCCTTCCTTCCTTCCTTCCTTTTCCTTTCTTTCCTTTTCCTTTCTTTCTCTCCTTTTTTTTTATGGCGAAAACATTTAAATTCTACTCTCTTAGCAAATTTCAAATATACAATCTAGTGTTATCAACTATAGTCACTGGAGATGCCTTTTATCAAGCCTGCCCTGATTACTCTGATGGGAGATCCCATAAGTCAGAAAGTTAGTGGCAGAGTTAGAACTAGAATCCTCAATAATCATTCCAGATCTCCACACTGCCTCTTAATGGAAAAGGTTAAATATAAATATAAATAAAACAGACACTTACTTTGATTCTGAAACTCTAAGACTCAGCTCCACATAGGGCAAACCCAAAGGTTAAATGTAGGTACCACCCTCCCTGCCCAATAGGACCAGGTTTTTGTATCTTACACAGTATATCCCACTTTTAGTATTAACCATATGAGTTCTTACCATGTCTCTTAATAGTAAACATCTTAAAAATAGAATCTGTGTCCTACTCACCTTTGTGACCCCACAGAAGGGCCCATCATGGAATAGGTTCTCAACAATGTTTACCAGGTAAACATTTGGATCAAAGTTTCTTTTCTAAAATTATTTCAAAACAGAGGAAAATTTAGAGAGCTAACATTGCATGATATTTTTAATCAAGATTACATGACATTTTAATTATAGAAAACAATGTTGATATCCTGCCCCAATGGGCAATTTGTATAATCAAAGAAACTAAACTGATTTCCAAAATAGAGTAGATATAGTTAACCAGCATGACTTCAGTTCAGTGTTTATTTAATTAAAAAATATGTTTTTAATTAATTCCAGTACTAAACAAAATCACCAATGATATAATATTTTATTTGTAGCACTTATAATTCTTCTCAAACCAGATTTCTAGGTCCTCCTTCCTTAAGACTGTCAAGATTTACATTTTTAATAGAATTTCTGTTTGAAAAATGAACACCATTATGAACATGAAGTGGTAAAGCTCTGAACCCTTACTCCAGGAGAACGAGTTAATGACATTACAGGGACACATCCAGGTCCTGTATGATGGGGGAATCTAGTTACACCTTAGACCCCAGCAGGAGTGACTCTTCTCAACAAAGACATAGTTAGACTTAGAAATAGAACAAAGAGTTAACACAGGCAAAAGATGAGCTGTGACCTTGAGCATCCATTCCTGCGTAGTTACAGGAATGGATAACCAGAATTTTGGAAAACACATTGGGGAGAAGCAAAGACTTCTTGGAAAAAATGAGATAAAGATTCAATTTCTAAAGTAAATGTAGGTATTTGCAGATGTCAATACAGAGAATTCTCAATACAAATTCATAAGCTCTTATCAGAACTCCTTGGGGTAGTTGTGTTTCAGAATTCAGAAGTTTTCAATTTTTAGAAAAGAATACAGTGAAAACCCAATTAATGGTGAGCATTCCTAGCAGGATCTGCAGCAACACTTTATAAAGAAACATTAAAACTTCTGCCACGAATGTCACATGGAGGGTTAAGGAGTGTGCATAGCCTTCCATCTGTTCAAGCATGGTTGGGCTGTCAAATTAGGTCAGGACTGGACAATTTTGCTACCAGGGTTTCATTTTCAGACTTTTTTGGACTTTGAAATTATGGATAATGGACTGTTTACTTCTGTAGTTAAGAGACCCAATACAAGAAAGTGATAAATTAGTGCAGCTGAGAGTAGCAAATGATAATGTGGGAAATAGGAAAATATTAGTAGAGCCCAAAACAGGAACACAGACGAGAATGAAAAACTGACAACTTGCTTAGCCACCGTGGCTGAGAGTTTTTGTGATATGGAATTGGAAGGTGGTCTCAGAAACAACTGCATTTCTTTAAAACTACTTTGTAACAGGAAGATGAAAATCGAGCCCTCTCCCACACATTTAGAGTCCTGAGATTGATAGATGGCAACCCCAGCTTTCTTCCTCCTATAGAGCCCACCCCAAAATGTGCCTGAGGATTTGACAGGGCCCTAAAAATAGGGAAATGGGGGGAGGACCTTTTATTTTAGACCATCTGCCAGGTCTTTGTTTAGCTTAGGAATGCGCACTATTAGGTGTTTGCTCTTTGAGATATTCCAAGGCAGAGTCACGGAAGGGCAAGTGGAACAGGGGACGCTGCCTCCAGTGTTTGCTGTTCACATGACTCTATATTGGCTGAAGCAAGTATGCGGAGCATTCTGCAGACAGGAAACGGTGTATGGGTTCACACTGGCATGTTTGTGAGAAGCAATATTTGTCCTTGGGAGCATGGGCTGTGTGTGTGTGTGTGTGTGTGTGTGTGTGTGTAAGAGATACACTACTAGTTACCACTGGAAGGTCTGAAAGAATGGGGAGCCTTATCTTTGTCTGACACCAGCACAGAAACCACAAAGGGCACCAGACTTGACGTGGCAGAGCCTACAGTTGAAAGTTCTGTGGGGATGAACGTTGCAAAGTACACCTTTGGCTTGAGCTGCTTAAATTCTAGTTCCCCAGGTCTACCTCCTCACTGGTATTACTGAAAAGTGACTAAGTTGGACTTGAGAAATCTGCTGAAGATTACTACATCCCACAGGTTGCTCTGGATGGCAGGATAGGGTTTGATGAGGAGGAGCAGGCAATGTGGAGCCAAATCATCAGCCCTTATCAGAATTCCTTAAAGGGGGTGGGCGTTTAGGAAGATTCCCTCAGAAAGGGGTGTGGACTGGAGGATAGGGGAGGGAGGTTAAGGTAGGAGGGGTTTCACAGGTGGACCTCCTCAGATGGATTTACGTCTTGCACTTTTCAATTAGACCACAGGGAACACTTACCGAAGCTCTGGCTGGTGTGGAAGGAACAGCATCCTCCAACGGGAGACTTGCTCAGGAGCTCTGAGCAATTGCCAGCAGGGATGTAAACTATGGCCCACAGCAGAGGTGGAAGCTCTGAGAAGCAGCAGAAAGCAGGTGAATGACAAACGAGTATGCATGAAGCAAATTTCCTTTTTCCTGAGTATTCTTGAGCAGTGCTTTGCATACAGTAATGTGCATATGAATTGCCTAGAAATATTGTGAAAATGTAGATTGTGAAAATGCAAAGAACGAGGACATTGTAAAAGAGATTGCCACAAATTTAAGCACTCCAAACGCCTTCAACTAGCCCTTCCAATGTCCTCCTAATTCCCAATGATGGGACTCCAAGAAACTACAGGGGCTCTCTCCAATCCTTCCTCTTCATCGGCACAGAGAACCACTCTCCAAGTTGGGAATGAATCTCTCCGCGTTTTTACTGACATCAGAGCTACATTCTGGGTGCTCAACCTCACTGCAATACAGAAGCCCCTGCCTGACAGTACATAGAGTGGGTGTCTAATAACTTCATCAGGCTCCTGTCTCTGAATCTATCCCTTTTCGTTTGGGTCCTTTGAGAAATACTCACCCTTTCTCCCTAATCCTTCTGCTCTTATTCATTCATTAGGCTGTGACTTCTTAGAAAAGTATCATGTTAGAATTTTTTTCTCCCAAAAGAGGGAAATAGTTCTAGAATTTGACAGTAGCCATCAAATAGCCAATCAGGTGAACTGAATGACACTTCAACATCTCTTATTTGATCAGTTTCGATGGCACTGTAGCTGAATCTGGGAGCACGGATCATTTGTCCCTGTTGAATCGGTTACCAAACTCTTTATGAGCAAAATCTTGAATGATATTGGCAGAATCCACAGTGTACCGCCTAACAAGATTCAAATAGATCCCTCAAAATTCCTTACCAGAATCAATCAATACCTCATAAGTAAAAAAGCCCTTCAAGGAATAAAACTCATTACAGATGATTGCAAGACTCAGGGCCTCATTATCCCCGGCACTAGCCCCTGGAATACTATTTTGCCTGTGAGAAAACCCAAGGGACAAGGGTAAGAGGTCTGTCCAGGAGCAACAAACAACATTGTTATCCTTGGAAACCCTGCTGTTCCTGACCTCACACGCTGCTAACATCCATTTCAACCGAAAGGGAATTCTTTACTGTGATCGATTTACGTAGTGCATTCTTACCATTCCAGGTGGTAAAGGTGACCACCTTTTTGCTTCACTTAGGAAGGAGAACAACTCGTTGTCTCATTGCCCAAGCCCAGAGTCAATATTCAGGGCAGCTGATATCAGAACAAGGGCTGCAGCTAGATCCAGAAAGTCTTCACGGCATCTGAAATTTCCCCAGACCGAAAGCTAAGCTTCAATTGTGAGGTTTTCTCCATAGTTGGTTATTGACAAGATTTTGGCCAAACCTCCTTTATGGCCAAACCTCTGCATGTTTTGCTGAAGAATAACAACCCCAACCCAATTATATGCAAGGAACAGGACAGGATAGCATTTAAAGCCTTAAAGGAGAGTTTAATGATCCCACCTGCCCTTGGGCATACCAATTATCAGGTACCCTTGCCCTTTTTTGTATAGGACAAGAAGAGGATGCCCTTAGGGCACTCACACCAAAGCATGGGGACCACCATCAACCCAGCCAGCAGCTGGACCCTGTGGCACCAGGATACCCCCTTGTCTTAGAGCCATTACTGCCGTTGCCCTTTTCGTTAAGGCCACCGAGAAAATTGTTGTGGTATCTGCTTTAAGCATCCTTATACCCCACACAGTAGAAGCCCTCCTGAATTTTCATCACATTCAACATTTTTCAGACGCCTCACCTCTTATAAAATCCTTTTGTTAATTGCTCTTATAACTCTTTCACATTGTAATAACCTGAACCCTGCTACTGCTCTCCCCTCTGTTACCTAAGAAACTCCTCACAGCTACTTAGCACGAACGGATCACGTCCTGACCCCTTGTGATGATCTGCAGGAAGCTCCTTTGAGTAACACTGACTTCTCATGGGTCACCGATGGTCCTTATTTAAAAGATGATAATGGCAAATATTGTGCTGCATATGCAATATCACCCCCTGGTGTAATGGAAGTAGCACGTTTGCCTTTGGCTACTGCAGCCCACAAGCTGTTATACCCACCTACACGGGCCGAACCCACCAAGGGGAAAACCACCAACCTTCATACTAAGAGTAGATATGCTTTGGGGGTAGCTCATGATTTTGAAATGTTGTGGAAGCAACATAGTGTCCTTATTTCCAGCCAAAATAAAATTTTAAATGGTCAAGTAGGTTCAGGAATTATTAGATGCTATACTTTCACCTGCCGCTTTAGCTATTATTAAGATCCCAGGGCATTATAAACGTGACTCCCTAGAAGCTGAAGGAAGTCGCCTGGATGAAACTTCCGCAAGGAATGCTGCCCTTAAAGGAACCGACAGCAGCCTAACCTCTCATGGTCCAAAGAGTATTTCTCTAAATGATAACTTAGAAATAACTGGCGAGAGTAATCCATAAACTGGCCTCAGAAAGTGAAAAACAAGATTAGAAATCCTACATTGTTGGTTTGATAAAAAGAGAAAGTCTGGTCCAGGCCCTACCAGAGACTCTAAAATTCCCACTCCTGACTACTTTACATGCATTAAACCCTTGGTCCACGGACAAAATGATAACATTTGTGATTCGATATCAGTGGGAAAATATTAATAAGGCCACACAAAGTGCCTGCCTCACTCGTTCCACTTGTCCGAAGTACAGCCCAGGGAAGCCTCTTCACTGCTCCCAGGTGTTTTAAACAGCCTAAGGGCCGCGAAAAGTCTGGCGAGTGGACTTCATACAGCTTCCCCCATGTCACAAATACACAAATACACAAATGTTTTAGTCCTGGTCTGTGCGTTTTCTCATGGGACTGGAGCTTTCCTTTGCCAGCAAGCTACTGGCTGTTCTGTGGCTAACGTCCTTTTGGAAAAGATTGTCTCTATCTGGGGAACTCTTCTCAAACTCCATGGTGATCAGGAAACACATTTCACTGGTCACGTGCTTCGACAAGTCTGTGCTGTTTGGGTGGCTTTACACTTCCACTGTGCTTATCATACTGTCGTTGGGTTTGGCGAAATGCATGGATGGCATTTTTAAGATTCAATTGACAAAAGTGGTAGGGACCCTGCAAATACTTTGGAGTACATAAGTACATTCAACTTCCCTAAGTAGAATGGCTAAATTTAAAGGACTGACAATACCAAATGTTGGGGAGGACGTGGTGGAAATGGAACTCTCCTCCACTGCTGGTGCTAATCTAAAATGTTACAGTCACTTTGGAGAACACTTTGGGAGTTTCCTAAAGAGTTCCACATGTACCTATGATCCATCCACCACTTTACTCTTAAGCGTTTTACCAAGAGAAATGAAAGGATATGTCCATCAAAAGACCTGTTCACAAAAACTCAGCTTTAGCTACATACATTGCAAGAGCCAAAGTCTGGAAAGGACTTAATGTCCACCTACAGGTAGATGGATAAACAAACTGTAGTTTATCCAAAAACTGGAATATGCTATTCAGCAACAAGAAAAAGTGAATTATTGAAACAGTCTATATATAACATGGACGCCTTTCAATATAATTACTCTGATTAAAAGAAGTCAGACAAAAAAGGGTACATACTTATAATTCTATTTATAAAATTATAGGAAATGCAAGCTAATGTATAATAGCAGGCGGTAGATAAGTGATTGTCTTGGAAACAGAGGGGTTGAGGAGGAGCAGGAAGGAGAAATGACAAAGGAACAGGGAAAATCTTGGCGTAGTGGGTAAAGGATATGTTCATTACCTTGATTCTGGTGATAGTGTCACAAGGGTTTGCATATTACCAAATGTACACTTTAAATATGTGCAGTGTATTATATGGCAATTTTACATAATAATAATGATGTTAAACTAAGATTCTAAAGAGGCCATCTTCTGTCAATGAAAGAATGCTTTATTAAAATAGAATTATCCATGTTCGAATCTTTGTTCTATTTTCTAAATAAGTTTGGTCTCGTAAAAAAAAAAAAAACACCAATTATGTGTGATCTTTATTATTTTTAAATGAGTAGGTTTAAAAATTATCTATGAGATGTTTTAGCCTATATGTATATTTTTTGGTATAAATAAGCGTTCTATAAGAGTTCTCAGGAAGTTTAGAAAATGATACTTGTTGTGCATTAAATTGTATACACCCCTTCAAAAAAATTGATATGTTAGTCTTTACACCAGTACTTCAGAATGTCACTTTATTTGAAGATAGCATATTTACAAAGGTAATTTAGTTAAAATGGGGTTACTAGGTTGGGCCCTAATCCAACATGGCTAGTGTCCTTATAACAAGAGGAAATTTAGAATCAGATACACATACAGAAAGCCATGTGAGCATTAAGATGGCCTTCTACAAGCCAGAAGAAAGGCATGGAACAGGTTCTTCCCTCACACCTTGATTTCAGACTTCTAGTCTCCAGATCTGGAGACAATAGATTTTTATTATTGGAGCCACCCAGTCTGTGATACGTTGTTACAGCAGCCCTGGCAAAACCAATACATTATTGCACAGCAGCGAGACAATGTTCTCGCCTGGAACTTACAGCCAGTAGTGGCATTTTTTGAAAGAATCCATAAGGAAAATACAACTTGGATCACTTGGGGTAAGAAGCTAATTGTGCCAAAAAGCATATGCTTGACTTAAGGATATTAATAACTCTTTAGCTAAGTTATAAAAACGAATGTCAGTGAGCAATAGCTGATCCTCTGGTTCCTGTTAGAAGTTTCTTAAGAGTCTACCAGGGTAAGAGGCACTGGAGATGGGGACTGAAGAGAATCAACTGACAGGACTTTGAAGAAACATATTTTTAAAGAAGTTGCATTTTAATAATGTGAGGGTAAATATTAGGTAACGATTTCAATGTTCCCCTATGCATTTCATATATTATGTTATTTATTTACAAATAAATTAACATACGTTGAACCAAAAAAATAAAAACCTGCCATTAAAAACTACTGATTATCAAAAATCAGATTATATTATATTTATAACATAAGAAAAGTCAGAGAAATAATAAAAACAAAATTGAAAATTACAAACATGGCATCTATATCCATGATTGTATTAATTTTGCTCATTGCTCTTTAAATAATTAGAAGAGTTAAAATAATAAAAACAACACAGATGAGGGTAATAAGTGCATTATAAATAGAGAGCTTTATGGCCGCTGACTTTTAAAAGAAAAGTTCTACTCTGTTTTTATCCCACTTTCAGAGGTGCCTGGGAGCTGTCTGAATGCTAATCATGGCTCTTGTTGAAACAAAAAATTCCACCTCATGGAAGTCTCTACACCAGAAAATCTATCAGGTAGTTCAAGACGGTAGCCATTAAACTTATGAGACACTTAATGTAACTTCTCTCCCATACATTTCTGTGAATCTCATTTTCTCTGTGTTGTCGTCAATGACTTTTGTTTGAAAAAATGCAACAAAATATTTCAAAGCACTTGTCACTTCCACCCACCCCCAACCAGTTTATCTCTGTTCTTGGAACATCGTGCTGAAAGGTAACAGATGAAACCAGAAAGCAGCCAGTCGCTTCTCTAAATCAAGTGGCCACTTTAGTCTTCCCCACACTCATGAGGATATTGAAACAATAAATAAATAAATAAAATGGAAGGAAGGAAGGAAGAAAAGAAAGTGAAAGTTTCCAGTCTCACATCTCCACTATTCATCCCAAAAGTCTAGTATAGTCTTGGATGAGCTTGGACTTTTCAAGAAATTCAAATGCCATAGGGTTTGATTACAGCATGAGGGAAGATGGGAGAGAAAGACTGGATTCCAGGACTGAGAGTCATTGTGTGTGGTGACTCATGACAATCAGTGGTGACAAGGAAGGTATGGGGAGGTGACACAGTCAACAGGGAGAGGTCGGAAGAGAAGGCTGGTCTAGGGAGAGCTGGTTTCTTTGGGCCCCACAGAGTGGTGTTCCTAAGGTGAGGGCACAGTAGAGGGAGGGTGGTGTGGACTGAATTGCATCCCCCAAAATTCGTGTTGAAGCTGTAACACTCAACATGACTGTATTTATAGATGGAGTCTTTAAAAAGGTAATGAGGTTTCAGTGAGGTCCTCAGGTAGGGCCTAATCTAATATGGCCAGTGTCCTCAGAAGTAGAGGAAGAGACGCCAGGGATGCACACTCAGAGAGGAAACGTGAGGACACAGCAAAAAGATGGCTGTCTACAGGCCAGGAAGAGAAATCGAACCTGCCAACACCTTCATCTTGGACCACCCAGCCTCCAAAACTGTGAGCAAATAATATTCCGTCGTCTAAGCCACCTAGTCTGTGGACTTTGCCGTGGGAGGGACTCATCCAGAAGCTACAGCCCAGGATCTCACTCTCCACTCGGAAGGACCAAACATCCGATTTTCTCCTGTACGCACTAGATAATCATTTAAGGGCTGACTCAAAGGCACCACACTCATGCAAGATTGCTGTATGAACTAGAACATATCAACTAACCAAGCGAAAATACAGCCTGCGGGACAGCTGGAGCACACACCGCTGCTAGCAGTGTTTTCTCTCTCCATTGAAAAGCATTTAGACCCTAAAGCACATCCGAAGGTCACTTGGGGAGCACCGTTTCAGAAGGAAGCGAAGCGGAAAGTACTAAAAGACGCTGTGCGACTCATGTTGCCAGTTACATGGGTCTGCGACCTGTCAATGGGCTTTCACCCTCTTTGTCTATTCAGTTATGATGACTCTAACGCCCACAGGCCTTCTTCCTCCAGAGCGCCTTCCTAGTGATTTCCAGGCATTTCCAGAGTACTGCTCCCGCCGACCTGTACCACATGTGCCTGGTCTGCAACCCTGATGAGCCTTGTGAAATAACTCCCTGGCTTGGTCAGCTGCCCCTCATGCTGACCACTCGGATGCTTGGGGATCCCGTTGCCACGAATTGCCCAGAGAACAGCTGAGACCAGACAGTGACTTTTATTAATTTAAGTAAAGTAGGAACACAGAAAATGACACAGAGATTAGTGTATACCTTAAGAATCCCTGAGCTTGCCACGGACTGCCACAGTGCAGGAAACGGCTTCGCCACCCACCCACCCCCAGGCATCTAGTCACCCCACAAACTGAGTTTAGACCAAACTGGACCTCCATGGATGTCCTCTCCCCTTCCCCAACCTACCTCAGGATGATTGGCATGGATTCTCTTTGCAGGGAGAAACCCTCACACGCACAAAGCAGTATGAGCTCCATGGTTCCGACAGGACGATTGCAATGGTCAGCAGTCCTCTAAGTCTAAAACCTCCCTTTCCAGACGGCCCCACTCTCTGACGATGCCATGTATGTGGATGTGACTGTGAGACGCCCCCACTAATTTTCAAGAAAGAGATTCCATAGTAGCCCCTGAGTGAAAACCAGTAAATTAAAACAACAGACGTGATTCGTTCTGTTCAAAGTCACCTTAGTGGTTAGAAGTTCCCCCAGGCCACGAACAGCAAGGAAGCAGAGAAGCAACTGATGCCTGACGAGAGGCGAAAGGAAACTGACTAATTTGAAGAGAGAATAGGTGAGCAGAGAATGTTGTCTGCATGAAAGGTAATAAAGGGTCTTGGATGATGAGGAAGGATCCGTTAGGGTTCAGCCAGGAAGAAGAAACATTGAATCCAAGAAAGTAGTCACCAGAAAGTACTTTTTCGAAAGCTGTGGTTTTCAGAGAAGCAGAGATGCAAGCTGGGAGAGCAGAGGGAAGCAGCTTCCTCATTTCCCAGATGGGCCCCACCTTTCCTCTGTTTGGAGTGTGGCTCTAATTAAATTAATTAAACAAGGAGGCCATTAGACGGAGGTGACTCTGATGTCCTGGCAGCCTGCTTAAATAAACCAAAACCGAAGCACGTAAATGTCCCGAGGCTATGGAATCAAACCACTAAAGACATCTAATGACAAACTGCCACCTAACCTTTAAGCTATGCCAATCAAATAATTTTCTTTCTTCGCTTCTGCGTTTCTCTATATACGCCTTTTCTTTGGCTCCTGTCCATGGAGTACTCCGAACCACTTCCGGTCTGGCACTGTCCTATTCCAATAGATTTTTGGCTCAAACTCTTCAAATTTTTAACATGCCTCAGTTTTCTTTTAACCCTCTTGAGAAGTCACATGTATTTGGCTTCTGTTTTACAGTTCAGAGGGTTCATTGGGGTCTTGTTTGCCACAGTCACCTGTGCAGGAGCAAAGATGGGTGTGTTAGATTCCAGTTGTTGAGAGGGCCCTCAGGCAACACTGAAGGGCTTGACAGTGGCAGAACTGATCTACAACCGAGCTTCAGATTCCAAGTCAAAGAAACTTGCCCTGTAGGACTGTCGTCCAAAACAAGATGCTTGTCTCACCAGATCTGCCCTGTCTTGTCAAGCCTCATCTTGTCATTTCTCTTTTCCTGCTGGCTCCTAAATTCTTCCCCTTATATCCCTCCCAGTTTGCCAGGTTATTCAAGGTGCTGCACCTGGACTGTTATGGGAATACGTAGAAGCCTCACAACATTGTTCTCCCTATTAGCCCTTTGTGATGCAAGCTCTCTTTGTCTTAAGATTTTTCGATTAAAGAAAAACTGAACTACAGAATTACAGCACCTATTTCTTTTCTCTTTTAGCAAGGAGTCCTCAGGCAAGTTGACACTAACCTGAATGGTCCCAGGAAGAGAAAATTGTGAGGAGAAAGAGGAATAACAACCATTTATCACTGGTTGTTAGGTGGTGAAGCAAAACAGATACACTTTATCTCTGCAAACCACATTAAACTCATGAGATATAAAATGGGTGGGAAATGGATTACACTATAGATTATTTTCCTTGCTTATTTTCTTGAATCTCTGTGACCCTGAAACTTAGAAAAAACCTTCAACATTGAGAAGGAAGACATTAACATGAAACCAAGCCAGAACGAGAGATGGATATTTACATCAGAAATCTGCAGGTCTTTGTTGTTAAGCAAAATCTGTTAGACTGATTTAACGGGGACAGCTCCGTCAGAATGGGGTGACTTTTGCTGAAAGAAAACATTATGCATCTATCCTCTTTTCTTCCGGGTCTAAAGCAGGTTCTGACATTATCTATGCTCAAAAGTCTGGTACTTAGTGGCCTTGTATTTGCATAATGACGATTCTTCTGTAGCTTTTGCTATCCCAGCTAATTGCTTTAGAATAATTCTGCTACATCTGTTGGGTTTTACCATGTTCTCATAGAAGCAAAACCCTCAATCCCAGCCAAATACACACCAAGTGATATAAAATTTTGGAACATGGGGATGTATGAAACATCCAAAATTCATATGATTTGCCTAGTGACATATTTGATGCTCAATCAGAAAGAAGGTAAATAATCCAGAAAGGACATATACTTATCCAAAAAAATCCTGTTTTCTATGTTCTCTATATATCTCCATGATGAAGCATCTTCTTATTGATAAACTCTAAGATGCTGGTTGCCAGAAGATTCCACATGCCAGACAGTACTCAGACTCCTTCAGGTAACCCTGACAGCTATTCCAGACTGCTAGAAAGAAGGATTTTGATACATACAAGCAATAAAATGCAAATTCGGGACTCATCATGGTCTTCTCCACATAGAGATTTATTTTTCCTGTAGCAGAGAGTGCATGGAATCCTCAGACCCCCATAGGCTAGGCTGGTGCTCATATTCTGTGACATGTCCCTTTTCCAATTAAGTGGCACTGGGTCTTGTCCCAGCAAACAACAGAAAGTTGTTCTGTTAAAATAGTAAGCACAAGGACTTGGATCAGCAGCTCTGAATTCTTCTGATTAATAATTCAGACGCCCAGTGTGGTGGTTTTTTAAATTCTTTGACCACCATGTTGTAAGGAAGCCCAAATCCTATGGGTCCTGGGAAGAGAAAATTGTGAGGAGAAAGGAATAACGACCATTTATCACTGGTTGTTAGTTGTGTTGTTATGTGGTGAAACAATGCAGAAGTCACATACAGATGTTCCAGCCAACAGCCTAGCTTAGGTGTCAGACAAACCAAGGATCAGCCACCAGACCTGTGAGAGACTGAGCCTTTAGTGAGTCTAGCCCCTAGCCTTCAATCTTCTAGCTGAGGTACCAGCCATGGCAAAGCAGAAATGAGCCATCCCCTCTGCATCCTCTGAAGCCCTGACCCACAGAAACTGGAGGGATAATACCTGATTATTGTTGCTTTAAGCCACAAAAGCCTGAGATGATTTGTTACTGCATAGTGGTCTTGAAAATTACTAGCACTAAAAAAGAATACCCCTAATCGAAAATTAATGAATTAGTAGTCTAATTAACATACCACTCTTGTGAATTTGAATAACATGAATCATTTCTACTAGAGACTAAATATCTATGGGGCATTCATAATCAAGTTGCTAACTCTATAAAGCTAAAAGACCACCTGGATTGTGGTTATTCATGGAGCTTAAAACACTTTAGAAACCAATCTAAGGTAGGTTTCTAAAGTGTCATCTCTTATCACACTGTAACTATAACAGCTTGTTTTAAAATAGTCAAATAATCACTTCTCGGCCTTTTGGCTAAGATCATGTGTAGTATCTGTTCTTATTAAGTTTAATAAAAAAAAAATAGCTAGATAGAGAAGATGCACATATATTAAATTTAGTTTGGATCAATAAAAACAGTCCTTTCATTTAAGTGGTTTTTGTGTGGATTTACAATTTTCTACATGATATCCCACTCCCAGAGGTGTGTGTGTGTGTGTGTGTGTTGTGTGTGTGTGTGTGTGTGTGTTACGGTTTACTCATTACTCTAAAAAAAAAAAAGGCTGAGGCAGAGAAACGTAGGGGGCTACCAACTGCAAATCAATTAGAAATAAAAATTTATCATCTTGAAATTTTTGCACAACAAATCAACAAATATTATCTCATTTAAATGGAAACATTTATTACACCAAGCAAGATAAGCTTATACAGCACCAAATTATATAATATTGCTTATGTCCATTTTTAAAAGATTTCTTCAAAGTATTTTTATATCTTGAAATATTGAGGAAATAAGAGGTCAAGAAATATCTCAGAATTACTCAGAAATACTCCAGACTTTGGACCTCCACTCTGCAGTTATAGAATCTCAATATTCTGTTCATCCTGGGTGACTAAGCCCAGGGATTAACAGGTCACAACATTCAACCTCACATAAGGCTAATTTGAGCAGAAAGACAATTTCAACATTTACAATGAGAAATATATCTTTTCACTGGGAAACCTACTTAGGAAACAGAATTGAGATTTTAAAAGACACACGTGATCAAAACTCAGAAGGTATGTCTGAAAGCATATTCCAGCCCCTGCTCATCTGGACACCTTCTCTCCACCTCCCACATTAAACAGTGTCAGAAAATGTGCCCAATTTCTAGCAACCTCTTTCAATAATTTAACTTTCTATTTCTAGTTCTCCAATCCTGTTTCACAGCAATAGCGCTTCAGGCAATACCAACTGTCCTCTTAGCTCTAAATGAGAATGACAAAACTGTTGTCTTTATGCTGCGGAGCAGTCAGATGAATATTAACAAAAACTCCAGGTCTTATTTATCAGTTTCTCTTAAAGCCCAGTCCCACCCAAGTCATCGTCTCGCAAAAGGCACCAAAGTCCCAGAAATCTTTCTATATTAATTATACTTTGCCCTATAAAGCATGGGGGAGGGAAGTGATTTGAAAGAGAAACAGTAAATTCCTAATCTGAGGATAGCAGAGAAACATGGAGAGAAGAATCCGCCACCTTCTATCTTGAGTTTGACCTTAGGGGGAAGAACTGAAAGAATGAGAGCAAAGGCAACAACAGCCCTTCTCCCCTCATCCCACCCCTACCAGCCAATTCTCTCTCATCTCTCTCTCTTCCCACCTGTTCCCTTTGGCCAGTGTCATTCCTTTAATCAATTTTCCTTTGCGGCTCTCTCTCCTTGAGAGGATTGCACGCTACTCAAAGGTAAACAAGTTTTTAAAAATCTCTGTTCCTTCATGAAGAAGTCATCACTGAGCGCACAACACAATAAAATGGACTAATAGTTGCTTAACATCACCAGCAACAACAGGGCATCTCTGCCACGGCCTGCGGAACAAGGCCCAGTCTGCGGTGAGGCTGCTCGCATGCTGCGGTCACGTGCTGCCTGGCACTGACCGCGGAGAGCCTCGGCTCTCTGGTCACCAGGTTTCATCGAATTTGCTTTCCCCCCTTACTACATTACAATCATTTTGCAGTCCTTTGTTCCAAAGTCAGCTAGATTGGAGGGTTGGATATTTGCAAACTTTTAAGACACACTATTTATTTACAGTTTACTTCCAAATTTTCGATCCAAGATATATCTTCTTCATGGAGATTGAGATAAGTCAATGCCATTAACGAGTCAAAGCAAAAGACTCCCTTTGCTCTGACGCGACACTCTCCAAACATTTGGATTATAATTTGGCTTCCTTTGAAGCTTGCCTACAAGATGCCAAAGGACGGATCTGACAGCGTGAGCATTCTGATCCATGTGTCAGTGCTGTTGCTTTTTACAGATTAATAAATGGGTATACATCACACACTCACCTCAGTGTGTGTGTGTGTGTGTGTGTGTGTGTGTGTACGTGTGTTGTGTGTGTGTACGTGTGTGTGCGTGTGTGCTCATACCTCAGTCTATAGAAGTAATGAATGAATCTCTTTTGAGGTTTCTGTCAAGGCCAAATTAATGAGAAGTCAAGGCTGTGGAACACGCCCCTGAAGGTAGTGAACTGCTTGGGGAGACCCTTGGGAGTGGCAGTCAGTCTCCGCCTGTCAACAGACACCCTCCCGCAGCTCTTGGGCTTATACGTTAACATTCAAAAAGGCAGTGGTTAGAAGAGCATAGGCTTTAAGAAAATGTAACAGGTAATAATTTGAACTTAATTTAAATCAACAAATTAGAGAGTTTCATTTGTATAAAACCTCATCATCAGTTCCAACATAATTTTTAAAATAGCTACTTTTATGAATCATTAGATAAATATATGCATGTAAGTATTTTGATGTTACAAACTAGAAAGTGTATACCATGCATACACATACATGTGATATTTTCTAATTTATAAATTGAAAGATGTAGAATATGAATTTCCAAAGTCACGAATAATTAAAAGTTGACATAAAATTCAGAGTTTAATTTGTTCAGTTAGGGTCAGCTTATCTCTTTCTTTTTCAAATCTTATCATTCCTACATATTATTCCATTACACTAAAAAAAAGAAAGAATTAAAAATACTTCATAAAAAATGAAAGAATTAAAAATACTACAAAATATGAAAGTTGTGTTATTTCTGTCATAAATAAGAAACTAAAGGTAAAGCTATTTAACCTGGCAAGAGTTAAAAATTCTCTACAGTGTTACACTGCCTCATATGGGGAAGAGTTATGCTAAATATAGAACATTTGAATGCATGCAAAGCCAAAATGGTGAATAAGAAAAAGGAAATAACAAGCTGTGGGCCAGGTGTCAGCCTCCCCAAATAGAAAAGTCTGTGTGAATATTGGGAACCCTGGAATTGTGTTATCAGTCATTTGAAGACAGACTGAATAATAATTGTCTTTATCTGCAAAGAATTTCTGATTATCATCAGACAATTGATATGTAATATCAAGAAATAAATCTCTAGCACAAATTTTTCTATTTATCATATAATACTAGAGGATATAAATATGGTTTTCAAAGCTATTCATAGTCCTTGGTTCTTGGCTAGCAATCCTAACAATTTCTTGATATAACACTTCCTTTTTCCTTTAAGATTACATGCTAAGGATAATTTTCCAGGTGGTGTGCATTCTAAAAGCTTTCTGCTACTCTTAACATTATTCAAAAAATCTTCTTAAATATTGAAAGGTACGCTCAAGGGACATAATAGCTGTCTTCTGTAGGGAGATGATTCTCCATGGGTCCCTTGCATTTCTGCATGCCTTGCGAGCCTGAGCATTACCGGGTCTTTGATTTCAGACTGCCTTTTCCAGGATGTTTGTATAGTAAACAGCCTTGGAAGCTAGTGTACAGGACAACAAAGCTAACATCTCTGAAGGTCAGGCAGGTTTACTTACAGCCTGTTATAAAAGTTATAAATGTTTTATAAACAGCAGTTTGAATTTACATTGTTCCCCAATCAAACAGTGGAAGCCCACAGAGTCAAATGAATCAATGAAGACTGGACTTTAAACTTTTGTTTCAATTAGTAAATTTGGCCATGTGGACAATTTTACTCCACTTTGGAAACAGTCTGTGTTCTTAACAGCAAGCCTTCCATGAATCCTTGCTTCAGTGATACAGCTCAATATCAGCTGTGCTTTGGGGCCTTAAGGAAGGGCCTGGGTTGGCCACACTTGGGGTCGAGCAGCACGGGAGAAGCTGCTGCTGAAAGAAAGCCTTTTACCTGCCCAAAGGCCAGAGGTGGCCCCAGAAGCCAGAGCACCAGCTGTCCGGACAAGCGCGGCCGGGATGGACTCATGGTAAGATAAGTGTATTTGGAGATGAGGAGGGAAACCTGGTCAAAGACTAGGTTTTAAAAAGATGGGAGATGGAAGCTTTTGGAGGGAAATTGGTCAACAACAACAGTGCTAAACTCAACCAAATTAACTGTTGTATTCAAAACTGGGTTTAAATAATTAGACATGGCACATTAAACCAGCCTGTCTCCATAAATATATAAGGTTGATCTACTCATTGAACAAATATTTTTAACCAAATATATTTGGTCTGTAGTCTGTGGCCAGCACTGTCCTAAGATCTAGAGGTATAATGGTAAATAAGATATCTGCCCTCAAGTATATTAACACTTAGAAGAAACATAACCCTGAACATTACCTTCCTGACAATGGCTCTACAGTTTTATTAGTTAGGGTCATGTTCAGTAAAAATACCAATGGCTTAAATAAAATTAAAGTTTATTTCTTTTTCACAAAATTCCAGGTAAACAGTCCCAGGCTACTCTGTGGACTCCACAATCATTAGGACCAAGGGCTCCTACTAACTTGCTCCATTCCCGATGCTTGGCTTCCACCTTGTGGCTGAAGATTTTGGCTCCAACTTCAGCCATTCCAGGCTGAAGGCATTCTTTAGAAGGATAAAAAGAAAGAAGAAGACATACTCCCTGCCTTTAAGGATGCTTCCCAGAAATGACACATGATACTTCAGTTATATGCCCCAGGCTGAAAGTTAAACACATGGCCACATCTATTCACTGGAGAATTCCTTATTTTGATAAGGCATTGCCATCTAAATATATAAGTTTTTACAGTTTTACTGTGTGAAAGGAGGGGAGAATGAATATTCTTCACCGTGCCATATATGCCACAATATATTGGGAGCTATAGCAACTACCTCTAGGGACTTAGGGAGGATTCAGGGAAGAGACCTAACTGGAAGCCTGAAAGACAACTAGGATAGTCTCAGAGGTGTGTGTGAGAGGGTCCATTCCAAGCAGAGAAAAAAGTTTATACAAAGACCCAGAAGCGAGAGAAAGCACAATGCATTGGAAAAGCCCAACATTGTTTTTGAAAAATAGCATAGATACAAGTTGAAGATAGGGAAAGATGAGTCGAAAATAAGCCTTAGGATGAAGAAGCTGCGGAGAGTTTAGATATTCTATTCAGAAAAAGAAGTCTCAAACAAGGAAATAACTTGATCAGATTTGTCCTTGAGAGATTCTCTGGGTGTAATTTGGAAACTGGATTGGAGATGGGTCACTTGAGGGTTAGGTTCTTGTATAATTGCTGTACAAGAACATAGAAATTATTACATTAATTATCACTATAGCAATAATCATTTATTTTACAAATTATGCCTGAGTTGCAGTTATCTATTTTCTGATTGATTCAATATATCAATGTGACATATGCAGCATAAAAAATGTAACTGCCAGGCAGATAGTCCCAATGTTTTAAATATTAAACTTGACAAGAAGTTTTGAATCTTCTCAAACTGCAGTTCATTTTAGACTACCAGATATTTCCTAGGTGTTAATGAACTTTTCTTGAGTCTGCAATTCTGTTTTTCATAGTAGAAGAATAGCTTTCTAAAGAATAGCATTAGGCTTAGCTTTCATTTGTTGTCTAAGAATATTTTTAAAAATTCACTTATCTCATTATTCTGGAATTTTTTTTCTATTTTACAGTTATTTCTTTGTTGTCTTCTTTATTAATTCCTCTAGTCCTTGAACACAGTTAATTTTTAAACGCATAACTATGCACCCTCAAAATTCAGGAGAAAAAGCCCTTTCCCTTTGATTTTCTATAATTGTTAACCCAAAATTCCATGGAAGCATGAAAATAAAAAAACAGGGGTAGCATCAGGCCTCCCTCTTTAACAGAAATCTCCCACTGTGCCAAAACCAGCCTTCTCTTTGACAAACTATTTGGCATAACTGTTGATGGTTAAATAAAGAAAAATAAGCTTAAAAAGGAGACTTAGACGGACCATCAGAGGTCTTGGAGGAAAACCAGAAGGGTGTTCTGTCCCGAAAGTCAAGATGAGAATCTCTCTTGTTTGAGTTGCAATCCAAAGAATAACAGAGAAGGCTGAGCTGAACAAAAAGTTATACCAACAAGCCATTTTGTAAGAAAAACATCTTGCAACAAGGCTAAGTGGAGACGAAATATTCATCAGCAACTTCTATAGCTATAAATCTTGGTTGGCTAAAAAATTGCAAAGGCTAATATTTCTCAATATATAGACCCACCGAGTGTAAGAAAAATTGCTGAACACAGCATTATAAAACATACACAACCCTAATTCCCATGAACTTCTTAAAAATAGTTGGCCAAGGAACGCACTATTTTTAAAGATGAGTTTATACACCAGCCAGAATATATAAAGAAAATACTACAAGAAAAAAAAAAAAAAAAAAGGAAGAACAAGGAAAAAAGGAAGAACAAGAAAAATCACCTTAGTAATGTTGTTACAGAGTGGACAGAAAATACAATCAAAAATATACCCATCACATTAAAACACATCGAACCAATCCCCTTTACATAACTAGAGCACAGGCAGAAAGGTACAAGATGCACAAAGCCTCGATGACGAGAGTGACTTGAAAAAAGTGGAAAATACAACCAGGGTACAAATGAAACCTATATCGGAAGCAGCACAAATAAGAAACACTGCCCGAACTATAGGAACACTGGGGACAAGACTAAGGAAATAAAGAAAAATAAAATGGACATGAGTAATAGCATGAAATGATATTAGAGAAAATAGAGTAGAATAAAGTAAAATTCCTCCAGAAGAGAACAACAACCACAAAAACTTCAGTAGGTCAGTTTTGTTGTATCACCCTTTACCAAAGGCCAATGTACAGTAATATTAAAACAAAGAAACCTAAATTGTTCTGTAAAATAAATGAAGTGGGGTGTTCAAATGGGACTCTCTGTTTTCATTTTCACTAATGTCCCCAAATTCCAAGAATAAAACACAAGGTAGAAAGTAGTCCCGTTTCTCAAAGTGAGGTACTGAACAGCCTACGTGGGATTCACAGAGGAGACCGCTGGTCTCCAGTTGACTCAGCACCCACCTCAAGGTCACGAAGAGCGTTCTGTCTAGAGTTGGGCTACAGAGGAACTTCTCAACACTTTGACCTGGGTCTCAGGGAGACTAGAGAAAAATAGGTGAGTGTCAGGCCCAGGCCTGGAAAAGGCTAAAGGCAACAAACTGTATGTAGCTAGCTAGTCCCTCTGATGGAAGAGCAAGGAATAGCAGCGGCACTGGGAATAGTCTGTCTTTGAAGTTTATGGGGCAAAGGACTAGACTTGGACCCTGAGCAAGAGAAAGTCATCCTGCAGCTGGATTTAAAAGGCCTTCACCTAGTGGGAAATGGAAGCCCAAGAGAAAGAGACAGCCATAAACAGCCAAGCAAGGAGGTCTCGCTCACACTTCAGAAACTCTAGATGAGAGATCTCCAGTGACAGGAGGCCTCCCAAAAGCCACAAAGTGTTTCCTGATAGAGAGTCGGTTTTAACGGGCTCCCCAGGCAGCGTGCCCAGATAACACATTAGGCCAGATCACCACAGCACCTGTGAGCTGAGACCTTTCTTTTCTTTTTTTTCTTTTTTATTCCTTTTTTTCCATTTTGTGCCATTTTATTTTATTTTTAAATTTTTTTTTATAGAGGCATTGGTTAACAAAATCCAGTAAGTTTTAGCTGTACACTTTAATGGTAAGGCACGTATATGTTTACACTGTGTGTTGACCCCCTATAGTTAGATTTCTTTCTGTACCACATATTTGACTCCCTCTACCCCGACTCCATCCCCCTTCTCCCTCATGCCACTACTAACCACTAGTCTATAGTCCTCTGGTAACCACTAGTTTATTGTCCATGTCCATGAGTCTCTGTTTGTCTTGTTCATTTGTTGCTTTTAGGTTTATATCCCACATATAAGGATACCATGTGATTTTAACTTTTTCTGTCTGGCTTATTTCTCTTAGCATGATTACTTGAGGTCCATCCATGTTGTCGCAAATGGCAGTATTTCATCTCTTCTTATGGCTGAGTATATTCCATAGTATGTATGTACCACAGCTTCTTTAGGCAGTCAGTCATCCATTGTAGGGCACTTCGATTGCTTCCCTGTCCTGGCCACTGGGAACAATGCTGCTATGAACATCAGCGTGCAAATATCTTTTCGAATATGGGTTTTCAAGTCTTTGGAGTAAATCCCCAGTAGAGGGATTGCTGGATCATATGGTAGATCAATTCCTGGTTTTTTGAGGCTCCATACCGTTTTCCATAGTGGCTGCACCAATTGCAGTCCCACCCTTGCTCCTCCTACTCAGTTCTCTCACCCAAATTCTGTAAAGGTTTGGAAGCAGCCAGGTGTACCAGATGGAAGGGGAGAAGCACACAACATAAAAGGGAAAAGGACTTGGCCTCCTTCCCCCCCAATTTAAGGCTTCCCAGAGAGCAAACCTCTAGCTTCATAAAATTCAGAATGCCAGTTATTAAAGTGCTTGGAAATGTTAATTATTGAAATAGAGGCTGTTCATAAGATTTAAAGTGACCGGAGGCCATTGACTGGAAGAGTTATGGCTCCAGACATTTCCTTCAGTGGACTGGTTGGGTTTGTTGGTGTGTATTGGGGAGCGGGAGGGAAAGTAGAATCATTTTCTGCTGCACCCTGCAGAGTCCCATTCTTTCCCATTGACAGCCAGTAAGGCATGACTTTGGCATTTCGGAGGCAGCCCAAAGGGAGCTTTTTTGGCCACCAGACCACTGAGAGGAACCTGGTGCAGCAGGTCAGCGGGAGATGGTGAGCAGGGACGGGGATCATCAAAGGACTTGTGCAGGGTCTGCTGCTGTTCAGTTTTCAGTTGTCGTTGGGCTATGCTTCAGTACAACAGTCCTCCCTTGCAACAAAGTTTCAAGCTTCTGTTAAACGTGGAGTGTGGGTCCCTGGTACTTGTGAGTGAAACAATTGGGCACTGTACAAAGACATGGGCCGTGTTTTGTCCATGAGTTTTACAAGTGGTACAAATAATTCCTGAGAAATCTGACAGTATGCCAGTTCCTTGTTAGCAAGGAGAATTGATCCAAAAATGTCACTTAAAGGCAAAAACTAGATTATTATTACTCTGGTTAATGTGAAAACTATAGTAATTACCAGCAACTTGTAAATATGGATACTATGCATTCATCCAGGAGATCATTCTCAGCTCTATCATCACATTCATAAAAATGTCAAGTTCCTGAGGAAATCTAAAAAGTAAAAAATTTTGTTGCTGAATATAAATTCGGGATGCCTACTCAGATATGCTAAATTAAAAAATCTGGGGTAGGGGTTAGAAATTAGCTTTTAATTGTTTTTAATACTTTAATTTTAAAAATAAAGACATTTGCGTGGTTTGAAAATGTAAATAGTGACAGAAAACACAAAATGAAAAGGAATCAACTTTCCAATTCCTTAGACAACCACCACTATCAGATTCTAGTGTAATCTTCCAGAAATATGGCCTAAAAAGCATGCAGTTTTCAAAAGATGTGGTTAAGTAGCAGCCACAATCAACTCATGCTTGCTGGGAGGATATAATCCATTCAAATTTTAGAGAACATGTCATAACTTAATTTTTTTAATTGCAATGCTTTGGGAAACCTTTTTTTTTTTTTTGTACAAAATAACATTATTGAATCATTGACTTGTTCTAAGATAAAATATTACATTACAGTGCAAGAAACTAAAAAATAAGAAAATGTCATACTGCAGCTATGAGCAAAGGCATGATGGGAGAATCACATCACATGCTCCCTGATATATATTACTACCAGGTTTAAACCTCTAATGAGAACAAAAGTTTCCTTATAAGCGAAAACATATAAAGAGAGCCCTCAAATATCAAGAGATGACTGGATTTATACAGCACAAGTATAGTAAAAAACAGTGGGTACCCATGTTGTTAACAAAAATTTTTAATGTAACAACTATTACAAATGAATTCCTATGCATACAAGTATGTGAATTCAGTTTTAAAAGCTCATTTTTATTTAACTAAATGCCAGGATTATAAATGTTTGTCATTTATAAAACATTACATATATGTTATCATAAAGCTACGAAAGAGCTATTGCATATTGGCACTGTTTGTCACAAACTTTATTCAGTTTTCAATAGACAACAGGCAATTTAATCAATTCCATTGTCACATTCACCTCAACAAGAATCTCTAGTGTGTGTTCTTACTACTCTAAGTATTAAGGGATGATATGAGGGAAGCAAAGCTCATGGTCAATGTATATGCAGCCCAAGCCTGCTATCAAAATAAAGACTATAATTTTGAACAAAATCAGAAACTTAATATAGCTCAATGGTTGCTATAAACGGAATTAATTACAGGTTTATGGTTCATACAGCCATTTAAAATTGCATCTATTAGAGAAATTACAAAGAGCATTCTCAAATGGAATTTAAGTAAATCGTTTAAAAAAAGATTTATCAAGTTGACTCTAATTGAAAAATAAAAATAAATTTTAAAAAATCTGCTTACCCTGTCATTTTGCTTTATAGAACTTTTAAAAAATAATAGATTTATTGAGTCTTTACCACCTATCAGCCACTGAACTAAGAAATTTATGTAATGAAGTCATTTGCTCCTCACAACACCACAATGACATGGAAACTATCTCAGCCACCACACAGATAAGAAAACTAAGGAGGTGGTTAAGTTACTTTTATGTTCCCAAGGTCTCATATTTTTATGGTAAGGAGTAATGCCTTGGATTCAAACCTTGGTGCTCTGATTTAGGAGCCATTCATACTAGATCTTCCAAGGAAGTCTTGTCTGCAGAGATTACGGTCTATTATCCACAAGCAAATTCATTTGTCCCAAAGCATAGGTCCTTACTTTATTATTTAGAAAATATAACAACCTCCCTTTAAAGGTCTAAAGTTGTCAAGTAAAACATTTGATACCTCCATTATGGTGTTAATTTTGAAGCCAATGTTTTAGTTTGTAAGACCGTAACTTCTGTTTTAAAATTTGAAAGATTCTTTATGCCAACTTCTGAACAGTTCCAGATTTTGACTTTCTGAAGTACTCTAGAAAGCTATGTAAATGACTAAACCAAGCTGCAGTTTAGCCATGATATAGTATGGATTGGACACTAAACATGTTCCAAGCACTTTAAAACTCATGTCTCGCTTAAATATACCATTAAAAAAATCCTGTGTTATAAGAAAACAAAGAAGTTTGTCCACAGACAACAAGTGGAGACTGAGGAATTCTTGCCCACATCTTTTATCAGAGTTTTTATTGATTTAACAATTTTCTATTTTAGCCTCCATTTTAGATTGCATTATGCCAGATTAAATGACTTTCTGATCAATAAAAATGTACAATGTCTTAAAATATTAAAAATTTCAAGAAAACACATTCATCTTGACTCTTTGGATGAGATAAAGACTACTAAAAAGTCAGTAACAGTTTTAATTATGAAATATTTTCTAGGTTAATATATTTAGTGCCCTAGAGTGGTAAATTATCATAACTTGCCTGATTCCAATTCTCTGTAGCCAAAAAACAAATGTTTAATGCTAATCTCAACTTCACTAAGTGCTACCTCATAATAAAATGCTAATTTCAACATTTTAAAGGCAAATTGTGCGGATGACACTGATGCAAAATTGCATTCTTGGCGCCCTCTAGTGGATGTAGTTGGTTTAAGGAATACTTGCTAGGTTTTAGTGAAGCCTGCCTTAGAAAGGAAGAGGCCTCCCTTGGCCCTATGCTTATTTATGCAGGTTCCCAAGATATGCTGACAGTCACTCAGTGTTCATGCTGATAAAACTTAATTTACATAAACAGGTGTTCATTTACATATTGTTTGGCAGCTTTTGTGTTTTAATGGAAGAGCTGAGTAGTTAGTTGCAAGAGGCTGAATGACCTGCAAGGCCAAAACACTATCTGCCACTGCTGAAATAGTTCTCCAACCTCTAGTATATGAGCATTTTACTAGTTCTGAAAAATACTTTAGCTAAGAAGGGCTGGTTCCTAGCAAATGTGTCGGAACTCACCACGAATGTATATGAACGATGAAGAAATCTCTTTAATTTTGTTTAATTCCATTATTTCCCTGTTTTGTTCAGTTAGGGAACTCTTTTTCATCTAATACCTACTGACATCCTATCCAGTGGAACACACATTTTGGGAAATACTATTTTATAATATTGTGCTTAAAGACTTAAGTCTTTCACAGTTCTTATTAATAATCTAGGAGAAATACATGTGATCAAATGTTGTACTGAGAATAACTTACTTTAAAATATTTCACCAAAAATAGTATGACATATATGTAAGTTATCAGTTTTAATCACCTAGGAGCAGATAAAAAACATTTGAAGTACCTAACCGTGAAGTAGTGATTTAGCCTTTGAAAAACACTGGTCTGTCTATAATCCAGAAGTAGCTACTAAAAACCTTTCAAACATCGGCAGTCTCAATTAGCACTACTGAGTTTGTTAATCAACATAAAAGAGAGATAAGTGGTATTCAAGATATGTGTGTGTATTGGCTAGAATTATTGTACAAGCTCCTCCATGCTTTCATGAAGAAGGTTTAAGAATCTCATTAGGCCAGTAGTCTTTGACTATCGGAGTGACGTTACTGGCCTGGGGCTAATGCAGTCCTGGGTTCAGTCACTAAATTACCAGAGAATTCTGTCGCCTGACTACAACCTGAAGGTTAGCTGAATATTGCCATTTATCATCACATTGACTGAATATTTCTACTCAAAAGGCAGGGAACTAGGACTTCCTTGGGCATCTAAGAATAAATAAGCCATATGACTGCTATATGAATGTGCAGTGCTTGTATGTGTAGCAGAATTCATTATAACACACCAATCAGCAGATACCCCAAGAGGGAGGAGAGTTGAGGCTAAAATGAACACACACCTTGATGTGCCTGGAATAGATCCAGTTTATGCCTGTTGTCCCACTGTAATTGTTAATAGCACCCTTTTTACCCTCAACATGTCTCGCTTTTGGTGAAAACTTATGTGGTCATCTTATGTATAGCTATATATACCCAATAGAGCTACAAAGATCTGACCTTAGGAACCAAACCATTGTGAATGGCAAAACTAACAACACTGAAAGCCAGTAGATTAAGTTACTTATGATCAATGACCAAGAAATAATAAAATTGGCAGCAAGCTGGGATTGAATATCAACTCCAGCTTTCTTAAGTGTTTAACTAATTGAGCGAAAGAGGTATTGCTAACTCACTTTTTATTTTAATATCCTTAAGTAGAAAATTAATCTTTGAACAATTTGCCACATCTTAGGGGCATGGTTAAATCATTGCCCTATCCAGTTAACTGTTAAAGAATAATAGCATTTCCATGATGTGCCTGAAAACTTGATAGAAACAAACTTTATGAAAATCTGCAGCTGGACACAGCACGTATCAGGCTCCCTGGGGCAAAGCTGACCAAAGTGTAGTGTACAGGTATCATGAAAAGGGACTGTCAAAACAGATTTTAAGACTTAAGAACAATAAGAAACAAACAAAATCCCAAAAACAAAAACAAGATTCCTCACTCAACTTAGACCAACAAAACTGATCTAGGCAGGGAGACCAAACTGCTGAAGAGGTAGCTTCTGGAATTCCATTTTTAGAAGCTACCCCAATGATTATGCTCATGTTTTAAGAACCACTGCCCTATGGAGTCCTAAAGGCTGGAGGAGTCCATCAGATACCTTAGGTCTTGGCTAATGGATGTCAGAACACTAATTTTTTCATGGTCTATGCTCACACCCAGAAATGTGCTGATAAAGGTTTATCAAATTACTCTCCAGGGGGAGAAAAAAGTTTTTAAACTGATATGAAATCCCATTCAGCATATAATTCACACATAATAAAATGCAATACTCTTATTGTAAATTCCATATAACTCATTGATTCTCACAGAGGGCTTTTGTTGAGTTTTGCTGAGCTCTCGTATAACCAACCTATGTTACAATTAACAGAGTAACTCCAGTATGAATGTTGTTGATATTTTTCTTTACATTAAGGAGGAAGATGAATGTGAAAAGACACATGCTAGACCCTCGCTTGTTCATCAGTGACATGAGCAACTCCTTCGCTGACATGGATAACAGATTTCAGATACTATTTGCGCTATGCATAATTCAACAGCTACAGAGATGCAACACTTTTACGTTTAACCATTATTAATATTTTCTCCACTTTCTTAGGTCTAGAATAAACAGCAAAAATCAGTAAGTCATGTCATCAGCATTTGCTGATCTCCTTAGAGCAAATATCCCCGCTATGGCCAATTTCAAGCTCCCCGAGCACGGTCACTGAACGTGGAGCTGGGAATTGATGGCAGCACACCATTATGCAGTATTTCCACCATACAGAAAAGGGAAGGGAAACCAGTTTCAGTTTTTCTGACTTAATCAGTAACCAAGAAAAAACAGCGAGCTTCCTACATTCTTATGAAGGCACAGACCATGGGACACAAGACATACACAGTTTCAACATTAAAGACCAACTATGATAGATCACCAGTGCCTGTTCTTTCTAGATCCTGATAAAAATCACCTCAAAGAGTTTCAAGTAATTTGTTTCCAGGCCCTAATTAAAACTTCCCGACACCAGGGGCACAGCAACTCAACCTTATCTTTTATATACATTCCTTCCATTTGATGCAAAACTGTTCATCATTGGACTGTATGTGCCCTAATTGAAACTTCTAATGCACCAGCTGTACTTTGGGCTTACTCCTCTGCCTGCATAAGCACCCCCACCCCACACTTTTTCAAATTTAGGGAACTGATTCAAGGCTTCCTGAAGTCTCTGCTCTAAGGCTATACAGTCTCAGCAAGATCCATAAATAAAAATCTTTCTGATATCTTCAATGATTCAGGTTCTTTTTGTTGACAGATACAATAGGTATAAATAACCATGGGAACGTAGGTAATAGTAAAATATTTAGGAAGTAATGAATTTTGAGTATTTATTATCTTTTTTTTAATACCATGTATTCAGTTGTAGGTTTGTATAACTTAGTTTTTCATTAGTGGCCATATCTAACAATGGTTCACAGAATTCCTGAAGATTTAACACTAGGTTCCCGTGTGTGGCATGAACACGCTCCAGGGCACCAGAGTAGTGTGACGCTGCCTCTCTCACTCACTTTCTTCCTCTGGCTTTTTTGCAAGCCCAAGGCCCTCAGCTTCCAAGAGGGAAATGTCCTTAGATGTAACCTTCCTCCCAACCTTGCCCCACGCACGCTGAAGCACAGGAGTGGAGAAGCAAGAGACCCACGTAAGATTTAGAAGTACAAGCAGCATTTCAGGGAAACGTGCAGACGAGCACTTGTGCTCTCAAGAGTTGCTCTGGGCCCAGGTTTTGGATCTTGAGTCTCTTTGAACGAGCAGAACCAGGAATTCGGAACTCTCTTCACCCCTGTGCAGCTGTCCCTTGGAAGGTTACTGGAGCAAACCGTGGCAGCTGCCAATGGCACAAAGGCTGGGGCACCACCACCTGCTCCAGACTTGGTTGAGCCTGGCTCCCCAGAAGCCACGCCGCCCACCCCACATGCTGCCCTACAATTACAGATCTCCATTCCAAACACCCTCCTTGCCTTCCTCTGTCTGCATCAGGGCTTTGCATCGAAATTCCCTCTTGTCCCTCTTGCAGCCTAATGCCCCTTTTCTAGTTAGAAGTTATTTTGAAGCCAGGCTTTTAAAAAATGGGAGTAACATTGCTTAACAGAATTATTTATGTTCCAAATGTACAATTCTATAATACATCATCTCACTCGAAGTCAAATCTCTGTCACCATGTTCGACCTTCTTTACCCTTTCCTACCTCCCTCCTCTTTGGTAACCACTAAACAGTTGTCTGTGTCTACGAGTTTTTGTGTTTTGTACATTTGCTTTCACTTTATCACATGTGAGTAAAATCATACGGTTTTCAGCTTTTTCTGTCTTATTTCGTTTAGAATGATTATCTCAAGATCTATCCATATTGTTGCAAATGGCAGTATTTCATCTTTTCTTACAGCTGAGTAATATTCCTTTGTATATTTGTACCACATCTTCTTCAACCAGTCACCTATCAAAGGACACTTCAGTTGTTTCCATGTCTTGGCCACTGTGAATAATGCTACAATGCACATTGGGGTGCATGTATCCTTACAGATAACTGTTTTCAAATTTTTTGGGTAGACATCCAAAAGAGGGATTGCTGGGTCATATGGTAATTCTATTTTTAATCTTTTGAGGAGCCTCCATTGTTTTCCATAGTGACTACCAATTTATATTCCCGTCAGCAGTATATGGGGTTCCTTTTCCCCACAACCTCTCCAACATTTATTACTTGTCTTGTTGATAACAGATATTCTTATAGGTGTGAGGAGGTATCTCATTGTGGTTTTGATTTGCATTTACCTAATAGCTAGCAAAGTTGGGCATCTTTTCATATATCTTTTGGCCATTTGTATGTCTTTTTGGGAGAAGTATCTGTTCAGGTCCTCTGCCCATTTTTTAATTGGATTATGAAACCAGACATTCTAATCAACAGATACTAATACTCTTCCAAAGATTTCAGATTGTTTTACCTACTACATCCTGGTGGAAAGTTTATTGAACTAAGACAAACCATTCACATGCAAAAAAGAACACTTGTTTCTGCCTTGCACAAGCATTCAGTTCTCAGATATGTCCCTTCCTGCCACCAAGTACAGCACAATTAATTCGAGTAGGTAAGGAACTGAGGAAAACTGTGGAAGTTAGTAAAGCCGACTTTTCTATCACAGCTTAATAATCAAAACATAAACACAGGGGCTGAGGGGGTGAGTATATGGTAAGACATACAAACTTTCTCATGAGGAGAAAACTACCCACTAATAATGCTGGGAACACGCAGTGGAATATCACTGAACAGGGTGAACTCTGAGAAAAATTCTGAAAACGGGCCAAGTTTTCCTTCAGCATCCTATCATTTCCTCCTTTAGAGCCCTGTCCCCTATTCCTGCTCATCCCACCAGCACTATCTCCCTGCTAGGCACTGTTCCTGTGTCCCATTCCATTTAAAGCCTTTCTCTTAAACTAACAGACCAAACATTTTAAAGATGGATTTAAGTATGCTACTAGGGTACTTGGGTAAAATTCATCTGCATTTTAATGTTGTCCTGGAAATGAGTGAGGCCTAAGGGTACAAATCTTTAATGGAAGAGTTTCAGGTGAGACTGAGTTATCTGGGTTGCACAAATCTCAAAATACTCAATAGTCTTCTAAGTAGCTCTTTTAAAAGGTAATTTCTGTTAGGAGGCATTTCCTTAGCTGTGTGATGAATGGTCCCTATTTCTTGCTGCTCCTACAAGGCCCCACTACAAAGCCTCAGATGCCTTGCCTGTCATCAGGGCTCTGATCTATTGGTCTCTTGTTGAATACTTTTACAGTTAGGATCTACTTTTTGTTTAATTTCAACTCATTCTTAACCCTCTGTTCTCTTAACTTCTATCCACAGTCTTTCTGGACTCCTGTCTTCCACTTCACTCACCACAAAGGTTTACAGTAGAGGCTGGAGATAGCTAGTTGGAATTTAGTGCTAAATTTTTTATTTAGAGTCAAGGTTAGTCGTATGCTCAGTCTAGTGATGCTAAAAGTTAGGTGTGGTTTCACATGCTCTTCTTATTTTGTATACTTATTTGGAGAATGAAAGATTTCACTTTAGGCAGACACTATTATTTTAGGGTCACCTGGAAGTAAACTCTCTGGTTTTATTTGTCTGAAAATATCTTACTTTCACTTCCATTCTTGAAAGGTATTCATGCTAAATTCGAATTTTGGTTTTGCCTTTGGTTTCTTTCAACCCTTTGAAGACATCCCACTATCTTCTGGCTCCAGTTATTTTTGGTGAGAAGTCAGCTATTTGTTGAATTATTGTTACCATTCAAGTTTTGTCTTCTGTATTCAAGATTGTTTCCTCCTTTGTCTTTAATTTCAGCAGTTTCACTATGATATATCTGGATATGTTTCTATTTGTTGTTTGGGATTTACTGATCTACTTGAATCTCTAACTTGATGTCCATCTTGAAAAATTATAAGATTCTCTTTAAATACTGAATTTCCCTTATTCTCTCCTCTCCTTTTTCTAAGACTACAAATAAACAAGTTAAGACTTTCTCACTGAACCTAGTAGGTCTCTGACTCTCTTTATTTTTTATTATTTTTGTCTATTTTCTATGCTTTTCCTTTCCTTGCTTCAGTTCAGAGTAATCCTCCTGACCTATACTTCTTGTCCCAAAGTATGTCAAATGTAAAGCTTGCCTCTCAGCTGCTTCTTCCTAAGTGGGCAAACATTCCCAAGGAAAAGTAGTCCAAATGATGGTCACGTTTCTCTGAACTTTCTTCTGGATTTTGGTCCTCTAATAACTGATTATACTGACAACATTTTGTTTTTAGTAATATTTTCTTCCATCCTTTTCAGACGTTTTCCTTCAGTAGAAAGGCTAAATTTCCTGATGTGCCATTACCAACATCAGAGTCTGCAATATGGTTCAAGAGGTTCAATAAGTATGATATTCTTTTCCCCTAGTATATAAAAGGATTATCCAAATTTGTAACTGGGCATCAGACATGACACATTTATAGCCATCATTCATTTGATCATGTATAACAAGGCCACCAAGGACTGTAGGAACGAAAACTGTACTTCACTTTTGGAAACAAAGATGATAACGTTTTCTCAGGAAATTGGTCTGGCACCTGCCATATGGTTGGCATTTATGTCCAATAAAGAATATATTAGATTCTCAGAATGAAAAGAAAGCTTCTAATAAATCTATACAGTGAATAGCATGTCTTTATTCTATTTACAGTACATTTGTTATAAATATAATACATTTCTGAAAAGCTTATTTTTAATTAACTTGAGATTTATATTTTAAACAGATCAACTCAATTGTTAAAGTTACATAATAAAGAATATGATAATTTAAATGACAAAGATCTCATATTGTGAAATAGTGCAGTCTACGCTGAGATGAATGAGGGGGAAAAAAGTCAAACTCCTTTCAAAACTATATTCAAAGCATCAGAAAAATTTTTTTTTCTTTTTACAAGTTATGTATAAGCCATAAGAACCACCAGATACTTAAGTATGATGACTCTATAACCAAAGTTCAAATTTGATTTTAGAGAATTGTGAAGCAAGACAGGAAAATCTGTATTTAACACTCTACTGAACTTCACAGTAAAGCTGGAATTTATAGGCTAATGGCTTAAAAGAGTATTGCCAACAAGGCCTTTCCCCCTCAAAATCATCTCCTAATAGTCGTATACCACTGGTAAGTTGTAACAGCAAACTTAGACATTGGTTTTTAAGGTGGGGCTTAATAAGGTGCATGGATATGTTGGAATTCTGTATTATGAGCATGTAAATTATTACCAGGTTTAAAGAAATATAAAAAAAGAATATCAGTATTCTTAGTCCAACGTGTCAACAGACTGACAAGTCAAAAGTATTTTGCAGTGATCCAATACCAACGTCCAGAACAAGTTAGGTATTTCAAAAGCTGCTGTAAAACCTATTCTGTAAAATAAAACGGATTCCTGTGGATTTCAGTACAACTTTGCAAGCTGTCACACATTATTGATGATGATCAAGGCAGGCATGGAGTTCTGCTGACTTGTTTCAAACACTGTAACTTGGTCCGATAACTTGGCAAATACCCTAGGCGTTCCAAGGTTATAAACACCCGTATGAACAAAGCATGCTTTCAGCTGCAAAGTGTGAATCTCCTCACTTTTAAGCTGAAGTTTATATTGTGTTTGTCCAAGCCATGTAAATGATCCATGGATTTCCAACGCTTCTGGACTAAGGAAGGAAGGAAAAGGTTAAGTTGGAGGATTTTTTCTTCAAAAATGTTTCCCCAAAGTCCCAATAACGTATCCCTTTCATCTAGCAATTCTAGTTCTAGAAATCATTTTATGAAGTCAACTGTTATTCATACATAAAAATAAATGTGCATACAAGAATGCTTATATAATATTGAAACTGTTTATAATTGAAAAATTAAAAAGCAATCCAGTATCTACCAATAAGGCATTATTTAATTAATTTATGATACACATAAGCATACAGGAAATGTATTTGGATTTCAGAGAGCTGTCCTAGATCCTATTTAGGGCGTTCACATTACTTTTCTGAAAATCTAAAAATTCCTGAATTCCAAAAAGCATCTAAGACTTGGAGTCTCAGAAATTGAGAGTATAGACCTGTATTTTTTTTAATTAAGTATTATTTATAATCAAGGGGGGATAAAACTAAAAATAAAACTTCTATCACAAACTTGCTGATTTTCAATTTTAGAGTTATCACTAATAAACTTTCATAAAAATTTTTGTCTCTGGCCAAATTAATTTGCTGCTTTTAGAAACTGCTTTCTATTTTGTCATTACTGTAATATTAAGACAATCCTCTGTAATTCTTCTATAACATCTATAACACTTCTGTAATAATAAACAAAAAATCAGGGCATGCCTGAGTAACCTTTCTCTATCCATGTATTTTGTATAACTTCAAAATATTAAATGGCCCGCAATCTTAAACTACAAAATAATCTTGCACTAAATAAATCTTTACCTTGTTGTTTTATGCCGAAGATCAACTATTACATCGACATCAGCCTTAGAACAATTGGAAAGTAAAAGGGTGACTGGTACTAAACAAAGGCTATGGAATAAACAAAAAAAAGATTAGCTGTGTATTTTTTAAAACCCCCCAAAACCAACTTTTTTAAAACCAACAAGAAATAACACTTAAGAAGACTGAAGAGCTTAAGATCTTTAAAAACAATCTGATTCAAATTAAAGGAAAAATGAGTTTCAAAATTATTTAAGCCAAATTATATAAATAAGAAGTAAAACATATTAATACAATGCCTGAATAAATATCAGTATACATTCACAAACCATTTTATTTCAACTTATTATAGTTAATCTTAAAAAACAGTTAATCATAAAATATTTCCCAAAATGAAAAACAAAAGTAAATAATCTCAACTGCAAGAGATCAATGGGAAAAAACATAAATCATGAAAATGCCAACAACTAATCCTGTTCTCTTTGTTTCTTGAAAATTAATTTTGAGAACTTGGCTTAGAACAACCAACATTTGCTTCTCTATCAAACATGCATAAAAGCCATCATGTTTTAGAGAAAATGAAAATCATTTCTATATAAGTTATGAGAAGAACTCTTTCAAGTAGATACAACTGTTCAGGCAACCTAGTTTCTGATGCCACTTTATAATTAATAAATTATTAACACATAAGAGAAAAGACAGGCAGTAACAGAAAAGGACATATGAACAGACTGGTGTAGATTTCAAACCAAGGACATAATACAACCGAATACAACCTATGCACCGATGAAATCTGGTTACATACCACCACTTACATTTTACTCTATAAACATGAAGAACAAAGGGATAGTAAAAAAGAAAAAATAGTAATAAGCTCACACAAAATAACTTTAAAATTCTGCTCAGACCATAGACTCATACTTTCAGAAATTTTACACCCCCTTACGGAGAAATACTTTCTAAGCAATATTGCAAATAACAGATTTCCCTCAACAAGAGCTAAGATAAAAACACATCCTTAGGTTGTGCTGGTGCTATGCCCTTACCTCCTCCACAAACTTATCATACGGAGAGGACAGCAGCAAGACTACTGAGTAGGTTTCCAGTCTGAAGCACTTCATTAAAGTTAAATTCCAACTGCATAATTTGTAACCCAAAGAAAACTCAAAGCAACTTTTCCTATTCTGTTCCCATCTGATCCTGAAATGTCTAATTCTCCAGGACTTATCTAAATGCTTCCAGTAAAAAAAGAAATGTGAACATCTGGGTGTTTCCTGGTCCCAAACCAAACTCATTATCTTCGTTCCACCTCTTCCTCCATCACTAAATAGTACCCCTATCCACTCCAGCAAACCTCAGGCATTATCATCCTAAGTACTTTCAATTGTGAATGGGGCCTACTGCCTCCTTACCTCTCTCCCCTTAGCAATTTTCTATTATTCTTCACAAATTTCTGTCAGTCATTTCCCCCACACATCTCTGGAACCTGGTTACTTCAATCCAACTTCATTTACCTTAAAACTTCATCTCAAGAGGTTTCCTGCAACAGCTTCTAAATTAGTGCCACGATGCAATCCATTCTTTATGTTGGGTATTTCTCATGTATGATCTGTGTTTCTCATTCTTAAGTGTGCACCAGAATCACCTGGGGAACTTGTTAAGAAACACTGCTGGGCCCCACTCCCAGAGCTTGATTCAGTAGTTCTGGATCTGGCCTGAGATACACATTTTTAACAAGTTCCCAGAAGATGATGGTGCTTGCTGGTCTAGGACATTTTGAAAACCACTGCTTTATGTAATAGTTTTCCTAAAATGCTAATCTGATGAGCCACAAAGAGTGCCTAGAACTCAAACTGCTGACACTTATTCCCCCACCACCCAATTTGTCATTATTAAAGATCTAGATACTAGGGTCAGACTGCTATGGTTCAAATATCAGCTCAACGACTCTGTACCTCAGTTTTCTCGACTGGAAACTGGGATTAACAATTGTACCCATCTCTTGGGTTGTTGTGGTGATCAGATAATATTAAATATGTTAAGTGCTGAGAATAATGTTCAAAAGCTCCATAAACATTATCTTAATGGCTTTTTTTTTGAAAATCTATGGCTGCTCAGCCCAGTATGATTCATATCTCTGTTATTCTGGTCACCTATTCTTTCTCATATTCTCATGCCCTACTGCTGAGTTCCACTGCCATGACCAAACATACTAATGTCCCATTCCTGCCCCATTTCTACATTACATTAGAACACTCCTCTAGATCCCAAACTCTTCTCTTCACATTTATACATCTTACTTTATCTGAAATTTGGCTTAGTACACAGCTTCCTCTATAGCCCTCAGCAACAGATGCTGTTTTTCTTCTAACATCTTGGGTCTGAAACTATCACGAAAGTAGTCCTTATTGCCACTTCTTGATTTTTTCCTTTTATCCATCTCATAAAAATGCCTCTGCTTTGTCATAAAGTACTCCAAGGTTTTTGTTCTGTTTTCCTGAACCCATACTGACAAACTAGAACCAGTGACAGTAACTCGGCACAACAGAGATACTTTTGGGGGAGGGAAAGGGATGAGTACTTTGAAATATCTGAAGTAAAGATGAGGGAAAATGCTTCACCTCCTACTCCCATTCATCTAATACATCATCTGTCAAGTAAAGGCATACCACCTAGAGGAGAAACACCCTTCTAGGCCTCTCATCCATATTACCACATATTGGCTTCATTTATTAAAAGCTTCAGCATGAGTTTGCATTTTTTCCTTTCGATCTCAAATCTTGTCATCCTTTTAGACAACTTCATTGTCTTGGTAGATGGCTCAATCACCTCCTTCTCAAATCCTTGAGTTGTCACTTCATAACCATGACTATTATTAAAAATTCAGCCATCTGACTTCCATGACTAGATCATATTTTTTTTTCAATCGCCTAAAATAGCTTCTACTGAAAAAACAGTCACTCACTCTCTGACCACCATCTCCCATCTCTCCGGTTCTCACTCAATTACGCTTCTGCTCTTTAGTTTCAAAAGAATGCCCAATCACACTACCCTCTATTTCAATAATTATCAACCTCGGTTACTGTGGTAATTGTAATTATTGGTTAGCAGTTACTCTGATCACTTTTCCATTGTCTGACTGTGGATCATCCTTGTTGGTTGTGAATGTGAGACTATTTGGCCAATAGAGTATTAATAACTTTGATGCAAATAGAAGCCTTAAATATGCTACACATCATGGCTCACTTTTTGTATGCCAGAGATATGCCATGAGAAGAACATATTCCAGGTATGTACTGCTGCCCATTTGGACTGAGCCCGAAATATGTGTGGTGCAGACATGAACCCAGCCCACCCACAGCCTGAAGAAGAGCTTCAGCCAAATTGCAGCTGACCTGTAGAACCCAAGAGTGTAGAAATAAATGCTTGGTAAGCTACTGAATTCTGGAGTGGTTTGTTATGAAGCATTATTGTGGCAACAATGACTGATACAGATGCATTCTGGTATCATCTGAGGACATCTGAAAAAACAGATGCCTGGGTCCTATTCCCAGAGACTCTGTATTGGCCTGAGCATCAGGATTTTAAAAATTCCTCAGGTAATTCTATTGTGCAGGCAAGGCAGAAAAAAACTGCCACTTTATCCTTATCAAACCTGCTTTATTTTTACATACTCCACGCACAGTGTTGATTCTCTGATGCTTTATTTTAACCCACTGCTCTACTTCAATTTGATTAAACCTACTTCACATACTTCCCTACACCGCCCAGATTCTATGATGCTTTAAGCCTCAAGAGAATCATGTAGAGAACTCCAATAACCTATCCTCTGAAGTACAGCCAATGATTTAACCACTAAAGTTAAAAAAAAAAAAAAGCACCATGGAATCTAATATATTCAGAAAATACATGAAGTGGATGGACTGGATAAACAGAAAAAAGTAGAACAGTGGGTTAAAATCAAACATCATGGAATCAAAATTATCCATGAAAGTATGTGAAGTATGTTTGACAGAGATAAAACATTTCTTTTTTTCCCCCTCAACTTGGGCACTCGAATCACTTATAGAACTTAAGGAAATCTGGATATCCAGACCCCACAACCCTGGTCCAATCAAATTGCAACCTATGGTAACAGGATTAAAGCACTGTATTTCTTACATTTCCCCAGGTGATCACAAGTGCATCTGTCAGTCAAAGGCACACGGAATGAGCACCAAGCAAAATTTAGACCTACACAAAATTTTAAGACCACAAAGTTATTTTAAAAATAACTTAAATAGCTAAAATTTTTAAAAAGCCAGCAGTAATGAGTGAAGATACAGAGCAGAAGGAATTCTCATGCACAACTAGCGGATATACAAATTGGTACAACTACTTTGAAAAACTCCTAGATAAATATACAAAAAAAAGGTAAGCATACATGTACCAGGAGATATATATCCAAGAACATTCATAGCAGAATTCAAAATAGTTCAAATAAGATAATAAAAGTCCATCAATAGTAAATAAACTAATTCTGATATGTTAAACATATTCATATGACAAAAATTCTACAGTTTCATGCAATGGTTGATAATTACTAACATATTAAATAAAAGCTGAACATAAAAAATATACATAATAAAGTTCAAAAACCCACAAAAATAAAAATATACTTAGTTGAAAAAATATAAAGGAAAGCAAAGACGTAGTCACTAATATTGGAGGTGGACTGGGAGGGAGAAAACTGAGGGATCCTGAGATGCTAGCAATATTCCATTTCTCAAATAGAGGTGATTAAATGGCCATCAGCTTTTTGGAAAAAAAAATCACTGCATCTATATATTTTTATTTTTGAGCACTTTTCTGTGTGCTACATTTCACAATGAAAGGGCACAAAAATGGTTAGCACATTTAAGTTACTTTTTAAATACATTCTGATGTTATGTCTGTGTCAAGGTCTTAATTTGCCTAGCACTCTTTCTGCATAACCTTAGCCAGCTTCTTCTCTTAATTCTCAGTAGTCTCCTCAAACTTCACTTTTAAAACATTCTCTACCCTTTATTACCTTATTTCCTAATTTCTTTGATTAGTTAGTTAATCTTGTTCCTATAAACACTCTCTAAAATGAAGGCACTCTATGATGTGTAAACTTATTAAAAACTTCTCCCTACTTTCTTCTCTCCCTATTTCAATAGTAGGCTGGACATTTCTTCAGTCCAAAGCTAATCTTGTCATTCTTTGGTGTGTATATCCTTCCATCTCCTAAGGATTCTGTTGCACTCCCTGTAGGCCATCACTTCTTTCAAGACCATATAAACATCCATATCTTAGCTAGTAAGAAAACAAGAGTTTTGAATGGATATTCCCCGAAGCCTAGTTTCTTGAAAGGGTGATCTACGCCAGCATCTTTACCTACTTACCTCCCATTCTCTCCTCAACCTACTATGTCACACTTCCACCCCTACTATAGAGTAGCATTCTTCTCAGAACTCATCTCTTTATTAGAACCAATGAACAACTTTTTGGTCCACTTATGATCTGATTTTTCTGCAGGGTGTAAACTATTAACAACTTCTTTCTCCTTGAACTGTTCTCACTCAACCTCTGAGACACCAATTTCTCCTCATTGGTCTTTTCTTCCTATTTATTTGAGTGCTACTTCTCAACCAGCCTTCTTCATGGACTCCTTTTTCCTTAGCTCCTCTCTCAGTTGTCATTGTTCTGCAGGTCCCCATTCTCCTTCCGGTCTATCCCACTCCAGCTCCACCCCTATTCAGGGTGATGTTTCCAAAATTCATACCTTCGGTTATCACTTGCAGACTGGTTCTAACAGACTTCTTTCCATCTTTTCTTATTCTGTAAACCAGCAACTTTTTGAAGTGCCATCTGATTTAGAACTTTTTATTTTGACAATCTTAAGTTTATATAATCAAGTTATTTACCAAAGTTACAAGTATACCAGTCCTCAGGAAGGTTACCATTTAATAAATCTAACTAAATAACACTGTCTAAATTTGAACTTTGATGTGTCTATATTTTAATCATGACTTAGGGTTAATTTCTGAGTCTGAAACAAACACAAAATAATAAATTTTTTTCACATTTTTGACTTAATTATAAACCTGTTTATCAAAAGAAAACTTTTGGCAATTGAGGTGGCTGAGGCAATATCCATCTTTAACTACAAGAGCAACATTTAGTAATCACAGTAAAGAGTAAATTACTTAAGAACAATTCATAGACCAAATAGTATTCTAAATTTCTTCAGCATTTGTGTTAATACCATTGTTTAAATAAATAAATAAATGTGTGTATTGTATAAGAATTTTAACACATACACACACACACAAACCAAACCTTTTTTGATGAAATGGATGATTAAATGATTCTGGATAGTGAAGACTTGTTTTAATAAGATTAGAAAACTGCTCTACTGATGGTCTTGACGAAACTGTAGTGTTCTCTGGCCTGAAAAATTTTAATAGTTCCATTTCTGGTGGTTCCTGAGGAAAAAAATGACAACAAAAAATTGCCTTGTTAAAGTACAGTGTATATAAACAAAAAAATTAAAACCAATAAAGCATGAACAATACTATTTCTGCTATTATTTAAACAGTTTAAATCATTTTTATAATCTAGGATTAAAAAAACCTAGCTTCTGGAATCATTTATTCATTCCCCATTTATTATGTGCTGGAGTTAGAACTGAATTCCAGCAACTGTACATATCAGCTCTGTGATCCTCATTAAGTTATTTAATATGTTAAGACTTATACCTCATATATGTAAAAACAGGTTCATAATAATAACAATCTCAGAAGTTGTTGTGGTTCTTATCTGGTAAAATGCTTAGTACTTAGGCTATCGACATTCAGTTGTATAACATCTGTTTTAATAAGTGAAGAACTAAAACTGCCTTAAATTTTCATTTTGAAATTAGATTGCTGCATTTTATAGATTATTGTGCTTCAACTATGAAACTAAAGGTCAACATGCATATTATGTTTTAATATAGCTAGTGTCAAGCATACTGTAAACATTTCAATAAATATCATTATCATCTAAATAAAACAGAAAATAATGTCTCATTTCTTTTTTTTTTGGTTATTTTTCCTACATTTTCCTTCACCATCCAGGAAAATTCTGATTCTTTTATTTCCTGCTAGTCAAATTAGATTCTGATCTACAAAAGAACTGACAAAACTATATAGCCAATGAACCAAATTCAGCTTGCCTCTGGTTTTTATAAGAACGTCTTGTTGAAACACAGCCACAGCCTATTTATGTATGTTTGCTTTTGTTGCTTTTGGATTCCAACAACAGAGGAATCAGTATTTAAAGACCTTCAGACCAGCAAAGCCTAAAATATTTACTATTTGGCTCTTTTTAGAAAATGTTTGCTGATCCATGAATCTATATAGCTGCAAAATCAAGAGCTAAATTTGTTTTGTACATCTAAGTTAGAGAAAAATGACTAGAGGTTTACTCTGAAGGAGAGAAAATTTGTAACTGGAAGAGAGCAGGAGCGGAACTTCTGGGGTGCTGGTTATATTTTATTTCTTGAGCTGCATCCTAGATATATTAGAGTGTTCTTCAATTTGTGAAATTCATTGAACTATTCACTTCTATATTTGTCACACTTTAATAAAAAGTTCAAAATATGTGTTATCGTTTAATATATTCTACTCATCGAAGAAAACAAGCTGTTGTTTGAGACTTCTAAATTATACTGAATAAATTTCTATATACCACCTATCAGGAGGAAAATACATGAATAATGGTCATAAAAGGAGACTAAAAACCTGAACCTAATTTACTGAGAGAATATTTAGAAGAGCTTCCCTCTCTCCCAGCTTAAGAGTAGCAACATTCAGTGCTAAAGAATTTACATACTAGTTTCACAATAAGCACTTGATTCTGATGATAGTTCTACCACAAGAGAGGAAGGCGTAAAGTATTATTATCTTTGTTTTATAAGTGAGTAGTAAGCTAAGGTCCATCAAGTTTTGCAAGTAATTTGCAGTAGGTCATCAATCTGAGAGTCTTTAGGCTTCAAATCTATTATTCACAATATGATGAAACTGTCACATCTCCCAAGCTCAGTTAATTATAAAGATAATATAAAATATTTCAAAGGTGAAATATAAAGAAATAAAAAGGATATGCCATACATAGTATATAAAGTGAGAATATAACAAGATTCAATTTTATACAAAGTAATTGTTTCATTTTCTAAGTGCTAATTATTTGCCATTGTTTGAGATGTTCCAAATTATCAAAAATTAATGACATTTACAACTAAAATTCAGGATTTTTGTATTATTCAAAGGGAGAAATGATTTTCTTAATATAAGAAATAGAGTCAGGGTTAAATTTGGTATCTTTATTATTCCTAATAGAAAATTACCACTAGGAACCATCAAAATAAAAACTTCATTCAAATTATAGTATCACCAATGGAAACTAAAACTAGTAGATCTAAGTTTTTTGAGAAATCAAATATTTACATAGTCCAGAATTATTTTCCCACAAATTACTTACTATAAAAGGAAAAACAGTCACTTTACTATGGAGAAACATAGCAGATACTACCTTAATCAACTGATCCATCACTGATAATGGGACAAACTAATATCATGTAATGACATGTAATAACAAGATATAACATTACTTATTTAGTATTTCTGCCATAAATGCATAACCTTAATATGATCATGAGAAAACATAAGAAAAATCCAAAGAGGTATTATTATTATACATTAAAATAGCTGGCCCATACTCTTCAAAAATGTCAATGCCATAACTGACAAAGGCACAGAAACTTTCCAGATTAAAGGAGACTAAAGATACATGACAAGTAAATATGATGTATGATCCTGGACTGGATCCTGGATAGGAAAAAGAAACAGTTATCGGGATATAATTGAGAACTCTGATGACATTTAAATATGGACTGTATACTGACTGCATCAATGTTAAACTTCCTGAATTTAATCATGATTATTATGAATATGGAAGATTATCTTTGTTCTTAGGGATACTTCGTGATATATTTAGGGATTGAGGGGCAGGATGTCTGCATTTTACTTGGGACTAATTACTTGAGAATGATCAAGGGAAAAAATCAGTATGTACATAACCAGGAAAAATGATAAAGCAAATAAGGTAAAAGGTGAACCACTGGTAACCTGAGTAAAAGCTATAAGAGAGTCCTCTCTATTATTCTTGCAGCTTTTCTGTAAGTTTGAAAATTATTTCAAAATAAAAGTTGTCAAAAATAATGGGGAGAAAAGCTTGAAAATTAAGATTCATTATTTATAAATACAATACAAAGTAACTATTAAAATAACTGGACTAAATGTTAAATGCTTAAACTTTGTTCACATGTAGTATGAGAACTTTTTGGTAGGATTAAATAGTATTTTAGGGAAAAAAAGAAAACATACTTAACACTATTAGCAGCTGCTGCACAATTCCAGGGGCCATCCTTTACACTTTATGCTCTGCCCCCTGGATTTCTGCAATGATGTGGGCCTGTTACAAGTAAGAAATATAGGGAACACAGTTCCCTCCCTTTCAAACAAATCAATTCTTTTTATAACTATAAATTCTAGAGATAATGTAGAATATATTTTAGAAAACCTCGAGAACACAAATGCATCTTGATACTCTGATAAGGTGCTAATGAATTTTAAAAGCAATTTGTGTTCATTTGTAATTTTAATCTGTCTTCTGCCACCAACCCCCAACTCAAGTTCCAATATAAAATCCTGCACAAAACAAACCCCTTTAAAAACACAAAAACCAAACAAAAAAACCCCACAAGTTTACAGAAAGTCCCTAACCAAATTTTGTTATTACCTGTTTCTGAGGATATGAAAAGGCTTCTTTTCCTATAGTACGAAGAATAACATGATGTTGACCTTCCAAAATAAGCTGCTTACTGTCTTCTACTACGTAAGCCTAAGGTATAAAGCACAAAAATGTTACCCTACTTGGCAGTAACCTTAAAAGTAATCAACACAGTTAATCAATGTCACCATAATAAAAAGTAACCAATATTTGATAGAAGATAGAAATATGATGGCTAATATCTATCAATTATCAACACTCATAGCTTGTCAGCATTTCTACATTTATTCATTCAATATATAAAGTATCTGTTGCAATTTATTTTTGCCTCAATAACACAGTTGGCTTAGATATCTAAGAGACACATCTTGAAATCTTTTCTAATTTTCTCTAAACTCTTAAGAAACTTGTCGAAAAGAACAGTACTATTAACATAAACTTTTTTCTTTACTGGAATGCTAATGTAAAGGCAAAAGAATTATTCTTATATGCTTACTTCTGAAATACCCCTATATTTATCATATAGTAAGAGCTAAATCAGTGAGGACAATCCTAAGTGGTATATGTTGACATGTCATGCCCTTGGATATCTTAAATATAAGTACTAAGCTTAAGAAAAAAATGCTTTTCTTTCCTATATAGTGAACTGATTTCATCTATTATCAAAACATTTGTTCCAGCATATAACTCTTCTTCCTCTTGAACTGCTTCTGTCCAAGAGAACATATAATCTCTAAATGGCTCTGACATACTGTTATTATATTATGCAAATACAAATGCTTAACTTTTTTTGACAAGCCCAATTTTTTTACTATTTGATTCAACAGACAAAATTACTCAGCCAAAATGCTTTAAAAGTTTCTAAATGTTTCTTTCCAATTTCTGTAACTTATCCTTACTAGTGACAGTTTGCCATCCACAGATCACACTTGAAGTAGTGCTGCAACTAAGGCCTAGGATAGCCCAGGACCTGCTCAGTATCTATCCATGCACGATCCAGAAATGCAAGAGTTAAACACCTGATGGTGTGACCTTTAATCAAGAGAGGTTGATAGCTGCCAGATAAGGTACTGAGATATATCACATGTGTTTCCAGTAGTCTTATGAGGTCATGTAAATGTTACCCATAGCCATGCATAATTCGGTAATGTGTTCTCCCACCAGCGCAAAGGCTTAAGTTTTTAAAACAAACCTTTATATTTGGTTAAGAATGGTTGAGTTATCCCATGCCCTCTTTTCAACTTTTTTTTTTTCAAAAAAAAATGTTGTCTGAGCTCTTAGTTTTCTCCTGAATCACATTTATTCAAGAGTCCTATGCTTCTGTGCATCCCACTCCACAACTTAAATGACCTTTCAAGTTTTTTTTCCCATTCAATGGGTCATTTTTGTATTACCTAGAGCCCCACTAAAGAAAACATACCACTTTCTCAAATGAGAAAATGATAAACTTATCATAGATACTAGCCACTACCAAACTTAATATCTCATTTGTTAATCTATTCAAATGTCTATGTTTTAGCCAAGCAGCACCACAATCTTGGTTTTCTTCTTCATATGATTAGCAATACTAGGAGTGGGTTTTTATTCGGGGACATTTTTAAGAAAGATAACACTTCCCCTTCCCAAATCAAGGTTACTGTGGACTTAACCATGAGTGGAGCACAGAGGATACATTACACAAAATGCTGTCTCAGAGACATTACGTACTGTTTACATGGCAGGAATCTGTAGGGGTGACAGCTGCAGATGCCAAGCATCTATTTTACATTTATATAATGGTGGTTGGTTTACATTAAGGGCAAAGCCGCTGAGTCTGAAAACAGAATCCTCTTGATTCTTAGCTTCAAGAACATTTTATTTCAAGCTAATAATATGTAACTTACATTTTTAATATTAAGTACATCTTCCATATTCAATGAAAGTATCAATTTACTTAAAAGCAGTTTTATTGAAACATGCAAAAAAATTCCACAAAACTCATGTCAGCATGGTTTCAAAAAAGTTTACTAAAAATGTGTGATTGAGTAAAAAGAACATTCTAGAAAACCTGAATCAATTAAAAGTACATGAACTGATCATTTACTAAGCAAGCCCTCGTATCAGACAACACAAAATCAAACCCTTTCACATAGTTCAGGTGGATATTCTTGGGCAAAATCATTAATCTCACAGAATTATTTTTAAAAATAATAACATATGCATTAGATACAAAAGAGTGTACTGTGAAAAACAAGCCTCTTCTGTATTATAATTCAGGTAACTTCAAGGAAGACTAATGCCTAAACAATCTCATTCTGATCTGCCATGTGTGGATCTTGGATCTGATTTTCTGGAAAAAAATTTTTTAATGATATTTTAACTAATCTGGAAAAAATGAACACAGAGCAACAATGAGATATTAAGAATTACTGTTAATTTGGTTAAGATAATGATACTATGGGGTTATATTAAACGAGAAAGTCCTCATCTGCTACAACTACATACAGAAACATTTACAGAGAAAATGTCATAAAAATATACTATGGCAAAATATAAAGGTAAAAGTAAAACAAAGGAGATAAGCAAATGGAATAGATAAAAGGTGACTAGCAACAGATTGGTGGCCTAAGTAATGGGTACCGAGAGATTTCTGGTACTATTTTTCCTTTTGAAGTGTTTGAAAATGCCCATAATAAAGATTTAATAATAATTCCTGCTTTCATTGAGCTTATCAAGTCTACAATATTCTCATTACCACTTAAAAGTAACAATAACACTGAATAAAGTCATCTAATTTGAATGAATTTTTTCCTTAGGCAGAAAAGGTCACTATGGAACTGTTTAAAAAGTTATAAAACAACTTAAATATTGAAACTGAAAAATTTAAGCAGAAAAAATATAAATAGCAACTTACATTTGTTCTTTAGCTTCATAATCGAGTATCTACAAGCAGGGCTTGGTGAAATAATTTAATAACACATACCTTCCATAATACAACAATATTCAAATCCACCTCACTACACTTCTGAATTAACTTCACAGCATCCTCCATTGACTGTTTTTCTGTATGCACTGATGCCTGGGCTTGTGGTTTCTTTAATTCGGAGGATAAACTTCGATAAAAGAAGTCTGCACACGGGCTTGCTGAACTTATTATCTGTTAAAAGAAATCACTTGTCTACATAATTGTTTTCCATTACATATACCCTGCTAAATTTATATTTCTATAATTTACATATACTCCAAAGGCTTACTCAATAATTCTTGTCAATTTGATTGAATACAGGGAGGCCACACAAAGATGTGGACACCTAAAATACTGGTACAAATTACCCTGAATCTTAAACCTGTTACCTCAAAATAATCTGCACTGCCGTAATATTAGGTTTGACATTCCAAGTATCCAGAGAGGATGAATGGGTAACTCTAAGAAAATAATAATAAATTGCTGAAAATTGTGTACTACTAAAATAACAAGTATTTCTCTTTCAAATACTTAGAACACTAGTCCAATAAAACAGAATGCAAATAGTGTTACTGATATTAATTTGTATATACTTAAAGAGAGAGAACATGAGAAAAGAATTTTAAGTGGATTCAGAAGTACAGTATTTCTCTTAATGGAATATTATGCTTCATAGTAAAATCTCTATACTTATGATGCCCTGCATTATAGGCTGTATTATAAAGATGCTAAGCTTCAAGGTAATAATTAAATATTAATAAACATATACATTTTCCCCATATGAAGGAATGAGCTTTTTCTGGTAAACAATTGTCCCCAAGGTTTTCTCACTGATCTGTAGTGGTTGGTTAAGTTCTATTAACGCAACCATTGAGATTCATCAGAAGGAAAATGTTTCTGTTTCTGCCTTCTTCGGTGCTCCCACACAAAATTATTTAGCAACAAATACAATAAAAATTACAACCTGAATCTAATTAAAGGGTTTTGATATGTCTCCAGGGATTTACAATTTACAAATGAAATTTAAAAAATAAACAACTTATGTCCTGAAAGCTAAATTCAACGATTCAGGAAGTATAGTATCTCCAAAAGTCATACTTGTTTTGGAATTACTGGGCTTTTGTGTTCTGAGCTACTTCTAAATAGTTGATTCCTCAAATGGTCAAAAGATAGCCACAAAGATAAGTTAAAAGCAAATGATAAGAGAAATACAAACATATAAGGAAGTTGAGAATTATCAGGAAGAGCACAAGGAAGAAATAATACCGTGACAGCACACAAATACATGGAATTTTATACCCTTGGTCCAGTATTTTTCAAAGTATATTCCAGACTGCCTCTTCAGATTATCTGCAGGGCTGGTTAAAAATGCATATTCCCAAACCCCACTCAAGAGGTAATGAACCAGAGCTTTAGATATAGAGAGGCAAAGTTCTTATTTATACAAAATTCTCTAGGTCAAAATTAGAGTCTGCAAATTGATAACCTTAATTATCACCAAGCAGCTTACTGTAATATTAGGTCTCATGCCACTTCTACTGAATCAGAATTTACATTTTAACAAGATCCCCAGGTGACTCATAAGCACATTTTTTGAAAGTTTGAAAACCAATACCCTATCAGTGGTCCCCAACCTGTTTGGCGTCAGGGACACTCCTATGAGAATCTAATAACTGATGATCTGAGGTGGAGCTGAGGTGGTGATGCGAGCGCTGAGTGAATGCAAATACAGATGAAGCTTTGCTCGCTCACCTGACACTCACCTCCTGCTGCAAGGCCCGGTTCCTAACATGCCATGGACCAGTACTGGTCCACAGCCCAGGGGTTGAGGATCCTTGCTCTAGGTGATTCTTAGATATGCTGAAGTTAGAGTATCACTGCCCTAGACAATAATGCATTGGAAGTCACAAAAGAGGTGATCATTTGGGCCTCAGAACCATAAGATACATCAAATTCCAAAGGATTATCACCTATTTGTTTCATTGTGACCACTTATCCTAACAGTTTCCCTTTGTATGATCCTGTTTCTTTTTTTTAATACTGAGAATTATACTTATGTGATACTCTCAAAAGAAAGTTAACTGATTAAAATGGTATAGTCCATATAGCATCTTAGATCTGTTTTGGGGTTTGAAGTCAAGTTGCAAAACCCAACAAAATTGATGAGTTCATCCACCAAAACAAGAATTTGGGGATTACTAAAGCAATAGCTTTGCCAAAATTGTCAGACATTCCAGAACTGTAACTTTTTAAATCAAATGCTATTGTGCTTATGTGCATACCTGTTCATTTCCAAAGATGATATCTGCAAAGGTGTATTTTTCTGAGGACTGTGAAGCAACTAAAAAACAGGAAAAAACAAACTAATTATATCACTGGCACGAAATATAAAATGCCCATTAAGAAAGTGTGCAAGTACAATAAATTTACCTTCTTTTTCCTTACATTGTATTGCCTTGAAGCAAAACTTTCCCTTTTCCCTACTGGCAAGCTTGGCATCTAGGAAGAAAAGAGAAATTTTCAAAAATCTTTCTCAGCTTACGACATGGTAAAAGCAATTCATTATTCAGGCCACCTCAAACTAGAAAATAATTCATAATTAGAAATAAATGTTTAGTGAAAAACTATCTTTGCTTTCATCTCAATAAAGTAAATCTCACTTAGCTCTTAAAAAAAGATAAAATTAAATTTTCTTAAACTTCATGTTCGTGAGTGTGTGTGTGTGTGTATGACATTACAAGATAAACAAAAAGTTTGAAGATCAGAATTTGGGGGTTAAGAATCCCACAATCCCACACTACTCAACTATTTCTTCATTTACTTTCAGTATTTCTTTATGCCCATGATTTATACCAATATTGTTATATGTACATACTTTGCTATGATGCATTTTCCCACCACTGCAGACACTTCTAAAGTGCGAACATATATTAATAACCACAAAATTGTCTCAGTTGCAACTTAATTTACATTAAAGCCATACTAAATTTTTCCCTAGTAAATATAATCTTGCAATAAACTGCTCTGAATATATGGATTTTCCCATATTTTAAATTAATTCCTCTGTATAAATCCCCAAAATAAGGATAATCATGAGGATTAGAAGGATTTAAACATTTTTATAGCTTCTGAATATGGATCGTACAATTCTTTACCAAGAGCAAATATTATTTTGCCAGGTTCACTCCATTTTTATAAGCACTAGATACTCTCATATTATTGGCAAGATGACAAACTAATAAAAACATTCTGAAAAATAATTTGTCAATATATATCACAAGTGTGCATATTCTTTTGTTTGAATGTTACATAGGTAAAGAAATATAAAGAAAAGCCATCCAGTACATCGGTATGGTTATGCACAGAAAATCCAGCCTTTTAATGGCAAAAGAAACAAAGAAACCTTCCATATTCTACTCTATAAGTTTCTGTTCTGTTTGAAATTTTGACAGTAATCATATACTCAGGCACCAATTTTACAACTGAATAAAAACAGGAAAAAATGCAAATAAAAAGATGCGAATATAGAAATGAATGGATTAAAATAGGTAATCTGATTCACAGTCATGTAAACTAATGAAAGCGCACAATTTAATGCTTAAAGAAGTTAATAATAAGAAATGTACAATAATCTTATGTTATGGTACTATTCTGGAAAAAAAATCAAGCAATGAAGATATGTCAGAATTTACTATGAAGCGGGAAAAAGGCACAAACCTTTGTTTTCAGAGAGATTTACAGATTTTTGTAACTTCCAGTGTTTGCTACTACTTGATACTTGTACTATATGGAATTCCTTAACACCTGCTTCACTCTGTTCAAAAGAAATAAAATAATCATTCAGGATTTAGGAGCACTAACTTAGAGTATTCCAAAGAAAACATTCAGACACTAAATGTTTTTTAAATCTCTTTAAACATTCTTAAAACAGAGAAGTCAATATTTCATCTAAAAAATATATTTATAATGTACTCCCAGTGGCAAATTCTAAAATACTAAAAGTATTCAGTTATTAAAATCTATCCTAATGAGTTACTGGTAATGTTTAATAGATAAAAAAATTATTGGTTGTCAATTTTTAATCAAACCTGTATCATTTTCTTTTTTATTCCTTCTGAACTTTCCGAGCTATCCCATTCCCATTAAGGCATAAAAACAAATTAAAAACTCACAAAACTGAATCCCAATATACAGCCAATGTACATAAAGTTATTTAAATTGAATACAAATTTTATTCTCCTGAATAAGACTAATGTGAAGTTATTAAAATAGTCTTACTCTTACAAGTATTGAACTTTTTAGAAGATCAAAGTATTAGTGCATTGACTTTAAATATCCTAAAAAAGAAATGACTTCACAAATTTACAAAAGTAAAGGACATTACAGAATAAGTGTAATTTCAAATAAGTATATGAACTAAATCATTCTGAAGTTAAGATCTGATTTTAATCACAAGATAACATTCTATTCCTCAAGAGTATTTATTTTTATATTTAGAATACATAAAACAGGAATGGTAAAATATCTGAAATTTTATATAAAGGAAATAGTCTGTTAGAAATGTGTAAGTAAATGTGTAGGTATAAGGTTATCAAGTTAATGCTCAATGTGAATTCCTAAAAGGACTTCATAAATTTAATTACATCAATAGATTCTCAATGGTGAGACTAGAAAACACTTTATGAGATCTTTTTGAGGCTGAATTACTAGAATGTAGGGATATACATCATATGAATATGTACCATACTATTGCCACCAGATCCTTTTATTTGAGGAGAGACTTAAAATTGCAACGCTAATGGAGAAATAAGACATTTTCACACTCTGTTCTGTATGAATATTCCTAAATTCCTAGCTCATGCTGTCTTGTGAAGGGGGGAAAAATACCCATTACTAAAAACAAAGGAAACACTTTAAATATAATTAAAAACATAATTTAGTTTTAAATCAACTTACAGTATTGATATTTTCCACATCCACAAAGAGTAGCATATTGCCTCCTCTGCCCTCCTCATCTTCAAGAGAATTGCTTCTGCAGACAGTGGCTCGTACATTCAAAGATCGGCTGGTACAAATAACTGCAGTGTGTCTTAATATTCTGTGACTGAAGAAATAAAAATTCTCCCTGTTATGATTTTCTTATTCCAAATAAACCTTTTAAAACCTCATTACTCAAAAAAAAAAAAATACAATAAAGGAAAATTATCTAGTTGGTCTAACTTCAATTTAATTCTTCTCAATTTGGAAGGAAACTATTAGTCTCCCTGACTCTAAGCTTTTTCCATGCTCATTAAACTCACCTAATAGCATATGAAAATAATCACATAGTAATGTCCTGATTATGCCTCTTTTATTACAGTGGCTCCCAAAAAACTGAACACCTAACAAGTAAACTCCAAACTTGCACCCGGCATTCAAGGTCCTCCACAATGTAGATTTACATTTCAAGATTTAATCTCCTTTGCTTCCTTTACACGTTTTATACTGTGGTCAAACTAACTCATTCAGTTTATACTTCCTAACTTATAAATCTTCACTCATACATATAGCTTCTCCCTGGAAGACCCACTACTCACTTGCCTACTTATACCCCTAAATATCAAAATTCTGAAATCTTTACTTTCTTTGGCAGCTTATTTACCACTACTACATTCTATAAAGTCTTCCCTGATTGCCTTGGCCAGATCTCTCTGAAAAGGATTAACACTTACTGAGGATCTAAAATGTACTTATGCTTACAAATACCATATTATTTTGGTCCTCACAGTAAGACTTACAAGACATTTAAATATTCCATTAAATAAAACAAATGTAACACAATCACTCCTAGTTAATTTCATAAATATGACAACTGCATTATCACAAAAAATTCTGCTATGTAATAGAATAGGCCACGTAGCTCCTTATGAGTGCAACTTAGATTTGATTTCTTCAGTGATCCCCATGAAAACATGTGATCAACAAATACATTTTTTTAATACATTCTCGGTGGGAAGCAGGGAAGGTCACAAGGGAAAAAGAAAGGTAAAACAAAATTTCTTAAAACGAGATGACTGTAGGCAGGTTGTCTTCATATATAAATGGTACCTGTGAATTTCATTATTATGATAACTCTGGCCAGAGTACTTAGCTATATAAAATCATGTATCAAATTTATAGATAGAAAAAAGCCACTAAAAAAAGAGTAAATGTAGCTTAAATTTTTTCCACTTCCGGCCCCTTGGAACTTATATTAGGGACAACGTTAGATATAAATATGCAAAATTTGGAAGGTGGTAATTTCTTAATTAACAATAACATGTTAACAAATATCAAAACATTTATTTGAATTTGTGCACATATAGTAAACATAGATCAAAAAAGTTTTATAATACTCACCGTATTTTAGGTTGCTTTTTAACACTTTCATAGTAAAACAGAAAATTAATTTCATGAACACCTTCTTCATCTGGCCCACGTAACCACATTGGTAGCTGTACTGAAGCTCCAGGTAGAAGAACAGTGTCGGGAAGGGGAACAGGAATCACCTCTGGCTGACTTCCTATGCCAATGCCAAAGTCAACAGAAGAAGCTGATGATGTGAGTGCTGTACACATAGAGGTAGAATCTGTCACAACAGTCTTGTAAGCACTACAGTTCTCAGAAGCTGAGGGACTTAGTGGTGTTAGAACGGCCGTGTTACCACCAAAAGTAAAGAACTCTGGACGTTTAGAAACAACCTTCAATCCAGTAAGAGGACATTTGCTGACATTGACAAATTCTACATATGCTTTTCGTGTTTCTCCACAGAGAAGCCCTGTAGGAAAATGTATAAAGAATACCTGCATTGGAGGGAAAAAATATTATTATATTGTCTGTTAAAATTTCCAAACCCCTAATGAATAACACTTTAAGATGCTGTAGTCTTTACTTAAGGTTTAGCAAGTATTTTATTAATTCTCTTTGATATCTTCCTGCTTATGTGGCAATTAACAACTCTGTTTCAGAAATAAGGATAAGACAGAGACCAATGTTACTCATCAGATTTCAGAGTTATAAATTAAAAGTAAAAAGCCAATAATAAAAAAAGGGCTATTGGCAAAATTTTCATGACTGTGTAGATTATGGACAAGAAAAGTTACGTTACACATAATTTAACATGGTTATATGAACTAAATAATTATCAGTCAAGAAGTCCTTATCACTGTTAACTTGAAAAGTAGCTCAACTACTTAATTTATACATCATTAAAATAAAAAGATACATCACAGGTCTTAAAAGGGAATAACATACAGATCTATGATTCTATATCCATAATTTTAAAATCCCAAAAGCTCAGAAGGACTTCAAGCTTTTAGTAATTCACATGGGAGGGAGCAAAAAAGCTGACTTGACTAATGGAGGCTTTTTAGTCTTTTCCATATTTGTATGGTTCACTCAAGCAATATTAACGTGCCTGATAACCAGGTGCTATCACAAACCCAACAGGAATTAGTAACCTTTAGATATAAACATGCACATACGTACATACACACACAATTTCTAAAAATTAAGACAAAAAAATATTTCCAAACACATCTGCCTCAGGATTTCAGATAAAGGATTGTGGACCTGTACTAACAAAGCAGAAACATGGGCTAATAAAATCACCCAGTAAGTTATTTGCATTTAAAGGATCCTTACGTTTAAGTGTCAGAGCTACACAGTACCTAAAAAAAGGAGAAATATAAGGATAATAGTATGAAGATAAACGTTCTAATAAAGTTGTGCCTTGCAGTCCCAAAGGATTTATGAAAATCCAGTAGAAATACTGTACTTTTTAATCTAAGTTTGAATGGAACTACATTATGGCAACAGTCTTAAGGAATCAGTTAAAATTTGAATCAGAAGCTTTAAAAATGGATATGAGAAAATAAGGGATTAATGCAGAAATAAAAATACAGAATGTAGAAATCCAAAACAGATTAATAAGATAGGAAAAATAAACTAGATAGTGTTATTTTGCAGACACTGACTATGTATTGATTTGCAAGTGCCAAATAAACAGTCAAATAATCTAAAATTTGTAGAGGAATCTCAATTTTGAGATGTTATATCAGAAACAGCTGCATGAGTAGCAAGTGTGAGTATCATAAAGACACTAAAATACAGACACACCTGGATACCATTCAGAAGGCTACAACGATGGTAAAATGAGAAAGGTGATGGTATAAGACCAGTGATAACTATAGAATATTATGCAATGCTATCTTTGGAGTAAAGATTTTACTAAATATATTATTGGGTCTTTAAGGAGAATCAGTGTATCTAGCCTTTAAGGCCTCACATGCACAGTTGCTAAAAGTCCTTTTAAATATCTGATGTTTGTGACAGCTTCAATTTAAATGGAAAAGAAGACCAAGACCTACTATTTATCTTAAAGATCTATGTGAATACAAAACGGTAATGCATAAGGTAATTCACTGTGATTTCATCTGTGACAGCAAATGACTAAACAACAAATCAAACTCTATCACGCTAAGTCTGACTGAATAAACTACATACACAACATAAACCCTATGCAGTCAGTGGGAACTTGAAGGGACTGCTTTTCTCTGCTTTTCTGTATTAAAAATTTTCCTAACAAAAAGCAAAATAAATAAATGAAGAAAAAGTTTTGGAATGACACCATTTCCTCTAATAGAACTTAAGAACAAAATATTTCTAGTAAGTGGATATAGCTCATAGCGCACTGTTTGCTTTCAGCATGCTATACAAATGGTTGTATACACAAGAGACTTTAATTTTAATCTCTTCTTATTCAGCTTCAGTATTTTTCATCCTCTCCTGCTTTGATAAATACATATTATAAGTGATTATTTCATCAGACATTATAGATTGGTAACTTCTTCTACTTTCCTTAAACACTTCAATTCTATAAAATATTTCTGACATAAGATATTAGGAATAGGTATGGTCTAAAATTTTTTACCAGTATTAACAGCTATCATTGTTTATTCAAATATAATAAAAGGTTTCTTAACTGACCTCCATCATACGTTTGTTGGATTAACCAATTTCTCTAGTATCTTAGCAGAAAATAGTGAATGTTTATGGAATTGAACATTAGTGGTTTCAGGCTTTCTACTATACCTGCCTTCTTCTCCTAATCGAGAGTCACTATTTGTTCCAAAGCTTATTTTAAAAAATTAAGTATTATGTAAACTGCTTCCATTTACACTTGAAAGTATTGTTTTTATCCATCGATAAAATCTAGACCTATATTGCACAAACTATCTGACAATTATCTTTAAATTCCCACTCTGAGTAACCAAAACTGGAAACTTAAAATAACTTACAGATGTGGCTGAGTGCATGAATGACAAAATCTAATTCTTATTAGGAAAACCACACCAACAAAAAGGACTCAGAGAAAAGGCCTGACACGAATCCACTACCCAGAACAGTGAATAAATGTACACTTATATGTTTTCAATTAAAGTAAAATAGTTAAGACTGTGTATCTATTGTGCTTTTTTATTTTCATTTAACCAACCAAACACCACTTGTGTTATGTAGACTAAGAGGCTAAAAAAACAAAACAAAACAAAACAAAAAAAACCCTCTTCAAGGAGAACTAACTATATCTACATCTATATCTATAACAATTAATTTTTTTTAAAAATCACTGTGGTATGCACGAAGAAAAGTTAGGAACTACCACTATCAAAAATAAGATAAATATAAATTTAAAGACTGTTGTTAAATTTAAAATGAAACATCATCGGTTCAACTTTCCTCATTTCATAAGTGAAAAAAAATGCCAAGATCAGATAATTAGAGATGAGACTTAGGCAGAAGCCTAAAGGTAAAGCTCTATCCATAGCAGGTTATCTGAGAAGGACTGCACAATTGTACATTTTAATAATCAATAACTGAAGAACACTGAAATAATATATACAATTCCAAGCAAAATGTTTGTTAGTAACTTCTAAACTATAATGGTGAATAGCCCTAAAGTAACATTTGGATTCCAACTCATTTCAATACATTTTTAGTCTTAGAGCTCCTATCCATAGCAATGCAACCTAAAAAATCTAATTATTGTGGGAATTTGACAAGCTTGGACAATAACAAGGGCACAAGTATAAGGAAAAAAAATAAAAGATTATGAGGACTTGGCTTGCCAGGTTAAAAATAAAATGTTAAAGCAAGAGTATGGTATTGACACAGAAAAGAAGGAGAGAAGAATGCCAAATAAAGCTGGTGTATCACACGGAAAGAAAAGAAAACAAAATAAAATAGGTTATGGGTACTTTTAGAATATTACTATACTAGAAAGATGACATGAGTTGTCAATATTGAATTACAGGTAATTGGAATTAGAAACAAAGTCTGATTCTAACCCTTGACATTCAGAAGAGTACATTCCCTTGGATTTGAAAAACCAGAGACATTAAGAATAAAACTAAAAGTTCTTTTTTAGGGAAGTCTCTGTAAGTAATCATAAAACTTAGAAGCAGCAAAGTAAAAGACTATTAGATAAGACTTCATATAAGTTAAAAACCTTAACATGGTAAACACACACCAAATCAAAGCTAAAATATGTGCAAAATCTTTACCAACCAGAAACTAACATGAAATCAATCTACAAGCCTTTTATTTGCCCTATACAACTCTTTAAATGCAATATAATTATACAAGTGTAAAACCGGGGCAGAATATATGCAGCTCGGCAATACCCTCCCCTCAACACACAGACATTCACCATTTTCATGAGTATGTTACCTACCCTCACCACCAAAGGTACAGGAGTAGCACCCATAAAAATCATACAATGAGAGAAGGGGAATAACACTCAATTTTAAGGTATCAACAGGCAATCATATGAATATGAAAGAACATCATCATATGGACAAAAATATGAAGACTAACCAACCTTATCAGTTATAAGAGAAATGTTATAAAAACAATGGCATTTTCACCAATCTGATTTGCAAAAGTTAAAAAAAAAAAAAAAAACCCTGAAAATATCCAGTATGGCACAGATGTGGGGAAATGGATCTCCCATTCTGAAGAAAAGTGCAAATTATTATAGCCTTGTTGAAAGTAATTTTGTAGTATATTGCAAAATTTTAAATTTATATACTTTGGCCCAGCAATTACATTTCTAAAGTCTAATCTAAAGTAGAGCATGGACAAAATATACGCATAATGTTTACTGGAAAACCATCAGTAATGATGAAAACTAGAACCACACCCATCAACAGATAAATGCTTAAAATATATTACGATGTAACTAAATAAAGGAATAACATATTTAGCTATTTAAAAAGTTTTTACTGAATGTAAAAGACTAAATTATGTTGTTAAAGACAAAAAGTCACAGGATCAAATGTGCAGTATGATTCCATCTATAACTACTAAAACTAGATGTAAGTATATGATGAAAAGTCTGAAAAGAAACACCAATTTGGTATCACTGGCACTTTTTTGAAGGTAAATGGCTAAGCTTGTAACTTCAATGGAGTTTCCATTGAAGGGAAACTTAAAATGCAAGAGGAAGGAGCACTTTCCACTGTTCTTGCATATACTAAACCTGCTTCAGTCTACATAATCCAAGGTAGGCCAGGATTCTCTCCCAGAAACTTGAAATTTGTAATATAAAGTGGTACAAATACTGGAAGTTGTTAGACTAAGGTCATATCAGAAGCAGTACTTCCTAAGGCTTAAAAACATTTGCTGCTACATTCCCTGGAGCTGCTGAGACCTTATTCTTTTTTGAGACTTACTGTTCATAAAACTTCAGTTTCCATAAGGTACCCCAATATCTTTTCATTAAATAATATATTTACTCTTTTTGGCTTATGTAAACTAGCATTAGTTTCTATCTTCTGCAGTTAAGACTTTAATTCATGACAGGAAACTAGGATGGGTGGGACACAAAGAAGGTGAAGGGAAGACTGCTTTTTATTCATATACTTATCTAAATTGCTTTTGTTTTTTATAAGCATTAATTCCCATATTATTTTTATATCTTTTTTTATCTTACCAAAAAAAAAAAAAGCCATTGATTTGATTAATAAAAACTATTCTTTCAGAAGTGTATTCCCAATTTCCATTAATATTGAGTGTTATGTTTTATAACCTGGCTATGACTTAATGCCAAGTTACATAATTATCTTTGTGAAATTAGATGTTTAAACCCTAGCTTAATAATTTGAAAGTACAGCTCAATGTAATATCAATAACGTCAAAGTCTAAAATCAATTTACTCAAAATATCACCTGACCTAACAGATAAATTATTAAGTCCATGAAACTTAAAAAGTGAAATACCTCCAACAGTGGCATTTCCTCGGTAATTATGGGATCTAAACGTCGATCAGGACCATATTTAATAGATGTTTTCTCTTCTTTTGTGTTGTTAAGTCGAGGACCTTGAATTTCTAAATCCTGTCTCCCTCGGACTGACATACTCAAGGAATATTTTCCTGAAATAAAAAACAAGACAATTGATGTCCTAAAATAACTTGATATGTTAACTGATATCAATTTAGCTTAAATATGATGAATACCGTAAATTTCAGATTATTTCTAGAACAATTCTAGACAATTACTGATTAGTATGGTTAACTAAAGAATTAAGCACATTTTACTTTCATGTTTAACCACACCTATTTTATGCTGCTTAATTTCTCATTTTATCAGGATTCATGTACTTTGCAGAAAGACTATGTATCACTAAATAGGAAGTTTTTTTAAATCTATATTTAATCATAATGGCAATTAACCAAAAAGATCTGAAAGAACAACTGTGTTGGGACCAACACTTTGATTCATGCTATGAAAACAGATGTATTTTCAAAGGAAAAAAATCCCAAAATATTGAACAGATCAACTTTTTACTTTTACTCATATATATACTAATTTGAATTATTTCTGGATTATAAATCTTCTCAATAGATTGCACAGAGGAAATTAAATATAGGAAACTTTCTCAAAATTAAACTCATTTAATATTCATATGAGATTTCCCCCAAAAGCTTCCATGCAGTGTACGTAGTTATGAAAAACGCTAGGATATACAACTATCTTTCCTAGAGGACTACTCAGAGCCTTTAAAGTGCTGACGGTCACTGTGATATTCTCAGACCAGACATATAATGTAGCATTTCCCATACTTCATTATATCCAGATTCCTATTAGCATTTTGCATAGTAATGAACTACACTAAATCATGCAAATTCTCCTTACAAAACGTAATTTATTTTAATAGTTAATTCAATGTGTTCTCTCACTAAAGTATTTAACATATAAATTATTGTATTAATGAATATATTTGGTACTTTAAATGAAGCAATTAGCTATATTTTATTGACAATGATAACTGCTACTGATTAAGATCCCAGGTATGTACAAGTGGGAAAGAAAGGCATCAAAAAGTTTCTTGACATCCATTTTTACTTAAAAAATGCAAAAAATTAGCGAGATTATTTATTAATGAACCTCGGCTGCTGCTGGTCAACATGTATCTTGTAGTTTGACTCTTCTAAAATGTGCAAAACATTATCTGGGGTACCAAAAAATGTCAACTTAATAACATTTAAGGTGCTTGTCAACTAAGAATTACAAATGTAACACTAAAATGAAGAATACCATACTTAATTTTAGTGCAATTTAAAAATATTTTTTGAATTCTTATGAATTCATTCTACTGTTTACATTGTAAAAAAAAAACAAAACTATTGAATCATCACTGAAATGCAGACAAATAGAATATTTAACTGAAGCTAAATGCGCTAACAAATTTTCCAAGCGTTCCAAAAATATTTCCTAAAATAATCAGCTTTTATAAATACTAAATTCGAGTATGTCAATGACTATCATTTTTTAAAAAAAATAAAACTTATCTACTGAAATGAAAAGCTGAAACTGAGGGATTTCATAGCAAACTCCCTGACATCATGTCAACTTAAATTCGAATAACTACATATAACAATTAAAAAATATTAGATCTAGAAGGTTCCCTAAATTAAAAAAAAAAAAAAAAGTAAACCATGTTAAACATGTATCTTGTAGTTTTACTCTTCTAAAACGTATAAAACATATCATCTGGGGTACCAAAAATATCAACTGAACACTAAAATCCAACTCTCTTTACAGGATAGATAACAGACTTTAAAGGCGTTTAATATCCAATAATGTGAAAACACTGGTCTTTAATTTGTATTATGTTTTATAAATAAGATAATATTTGGAAATCAGAAATTCAGAAAATAAAAACTAAAATGGCTTTTATACTGGCAGCGGACATTTGAATCAATGGTTAGAATATATTTGGTTAGACTTTACTAAACTTGGATCAATAACACCAAAGAAAAATATGTAGGGTAGAACCTAAAAATTTCAAAAGAAAATACATTAGAAAAGAATAAGGCTGTTTATTTTTGAAGCAATGGCAGAGTTTAAAATAATCCAAATTGCTCATTCTTCCATCTGACTAAATGCTTTATTAAAGTTTCATTAAACTTATTTCTAAAAATATCTCTTTTTTTAATTCATTTTATTCTACGGAGACTGAACTAAATATTATTTTTGTAATTGTTTAAAAATGCTACAGTTTTACCTGTGTGACATCCAGGAAGAGCACCAATGCCATCTACTGTCACAGAGCTCTGAAGAGTGCCAAGATTATAAACAACTCCCAGAATATGCAGTTCCCCTATGTGATGGGGAAAGAGCTTTAGTCTTGCCTGTGGAGATATTTAAGTCACTCTTATTATCTGTTTTCATAATATTTTAATTAGTGCAATACCTAAACTCTGTAATGGTACAGAAATATAAACTCATGACCTAAACTTTTAAATTACCAATTAATATGTTATGTTGGAAAGCAGTTTCTTCAAAAGAAAATCTCTAAATTCGACAATTAAAAGCCTGAATCCTCCTCAACAGTTGTAATAAAAATCAAGATATTCTGGTCAAATATCATACTGACCATAAGAAAAAAGCAGAAACTTTTCATCAGGCTTCTTAGGAAATTAACAAATCAAAGATAACAGCAAACCTACCTTTTCTACCAATTTCTTTCTATGCAATTCCAGTATCTTAATTTTCCAAATTTTAGTTTTTAAGAAAACTAGAATATAAAACAAACTGAATAAACTAATTTAAAATGTTTTCATCTTACTTTTATAAAGGCTTAAAAAAAAAATAATCAATTACCACTTTAGATTCTTCACTATTAATTAGGAATTCTGAAATAACTTCAGTTCCAATCATTTCAGGTTCACTTGTTACCTAAAAAACAATTTATTTTGTAAAATATACATTCTAATAAAGTATCATATTACTAATATTTCCTATACACCAAAACTTAACAATAATTATAGTTAGCATTTACTAGGTTCTTTACATGTGCTAAGCAATATGCAAAGTGTTTTTATTTTCACAACTGTAGTAAAGTCATACAGTAGTAGGTACTTGACATTTTTTCCATTTTATTCAGCGGCTGACTTTGGCCTGCAACAGAGACAGTCCCTTCCAAGAGCCCCCAGAACCAATAAACCTGGTGGCTAGCTTCAGAACACACCAGAGCACCACCCAAACATGTCCACAAACAACACGCCCAAAGAGTAGACTGGGCAGGCACCAGAGCCTTGCTAAAGAAAATCCTACTAAAGCAAATCATGATCTGTAGGGTCAGTCCCTGCACAACAGCTCCTCCACTGCAGTCACCAGCCAATCTTCACAACCAATCAGCCTGAGGGTCAATCCCTCCAAATGATGTGCAAACAGCAACCAAGGCTCAAGAAGGCACAAAAAAACCTATATAAGGGACACATATGCAGCACCTGGCTCTGGTGACCGGGGGACTATACCACTGGGCCTCAAAGGATGATTACTAAATAAGGCCACTCTACTAAGACCAAGAGACATAACAGCTCTACCTAATATATAGAAAACAAACACAGGAGGCAGTCAAAATGAGGAGACAAAGAAATACATCCCAAATGAAAGGAAAAAACAAAGCTCTAGAAAAATAAGCAAAATGGAGACATCTACCTGATGCAGAGTTCAAAATACTGGTTATAAGGATATTTGATGATCTCAGTACTTTGACAACAAGACAGGAAACATAAAAATGGAGAAAGAAAACAAACAAGAACCAGTCAGAAAAAAAAATACAAAACTGAAATGACTCCATTAGAGGGAATCAACAGTAGAACAGATGAAGCAGAAGACCAAATCAGAGATTTGGAAGATAACAGAAAACACCCAAACAGAACAGCAACAAGAAAAAGAATCCAAAAAATGAGAACAGTTTAAGGGGACTTTGCGACATCAAGTGTACCAACATTCACATCACAGGGGTACCAAAAGGAGAAGAGAGCAGGAAATGAAAACTTATCTGAAGAAATAATGATAGAAAACTTCCCTACTGGTGAAAGAAATAAATATACAAGCCCAGGAAGTGCAGAGTCCCAAACAATATGAACTAAAACAGGCCCACACCAAGATACATCATAATTAAAATCCCAAAGGTTAAAGACAAAGAGAGAATCTTAAAAGCAGTAAGAGAAAAGTTACCCACAATGGAACTCCCATAAAACTGTCAGTTGATTTCTCAATCCAACTCTGCAGGCCAGAGGAATGGGATTAAATATTCAAAATGGTGAAAAATAAGGACCTACATCCAAGATTACTCTACCCAGTAAAGCTACCATTTAGAATTGAAGGACAGATAAAGAACTTTCCAGACAAGAAAAAGCTAAAGAAGTTCATCACCACCAAACCAGTAGTACAAGAAATGTTAAAGGGACTTCTTTAAGAAAAAATTAAAAATCTGGGCAATAAAATGGCAATAACTACATATCTAGAAACAATTATTTTAAATGTAAATGGATTAATGCTCCAAACAAAAGACATAAATGGCTAAATAGATAAGAAAACAAAACCCTTAACATATGCTGCCTACAAGGACTCACTTTAGACTGAAAGACACACACAGAGACTGAAAGTAAAGGGATGGAAAAAGATACTTTATGAAAATGGAAACAAACAAAAAGTTGGGGTAGCAACACTTATACCAGAAAAAAATAGACTTTAAAACAAAGGCTATAGCTAGAAACAAAGAACCCAGAAATCCCACTTCTGAGTATTTATAAAAAGAAACCCAAAATACTACTTTGAAGGAACATGAGCATCCATGTGTTCACTGCAGCATTATTTCCAATAGCCAAGATATGGAGGCAATCTGGGTGTCCATCAGTGAATGAATGGATAAAAAAGTGGTGTGTACACACACACACACACACACACACTCAGCCATACAAAATGAAATCTTGCCATCTGCAACAACATGGATGAACGCAGAGGTATTGTGCTGCGTAGAACAAGTCAGACAGAGAATGATAAATGTCAAAGATTTTAGTTAATGTAGATTCTAGAGAACAGGATAAATCAACAAACAAGACAGAAACAAATTCATAGATGAAGAACATTTTGATGGTTGCTGGACTTGAGAAATAGGGTCAAAGGGGGAGGAGATTAAGAAGTACAAATTGGTAGTTATAAAATAGTTATGGGAATGTAGAGCATAGCATGGGGAATGCAGTCAGTAGTATTATAATAACTATGTATGGTGTCAGGTCGGTACTGGATTTATCAGGGTGATCACTTTGTCAGTTGTATAAATGTCTAATCACTGTGTTGTACACCTAAAATGAATATAATTTTGTATGTGAACTATAACTGGAAAAAAAAAATATTAAGGAAAAAAGAAAACAAAAAGAAAAGAAAGAAAAATGACTAAGGTTTGCTAAAATTCAAGCCAAAACAGAACCTAGAAAATCACAATCTTTCAAACTATTCATAATGAGCATAAATAATCACAAAATGTCTTCAATTACTTTAACCAGCAAGACTTTAAAAGGTGATCTTTAAAAAATCAAAACACTTCAAAAGAAAGTTAGTACAAAAGATGCCTTCTTTGAAATTCTCCCTTCATAAATCAGCTCTAAAATGTTGGGATATTTTTTAGTTCCAAAATAATTCTTATCATATTATTAAAGCACATAAGCAAGGTAATATACAGAAGTAAAATTTCAATGTTGCCATAAAAACAAATAAAATTTTAAAAATAAGTAAAATTTACATAATAGATATTGGTAAATAAACTAACAAGTAACTAGGTAAAAAAAAAAAGTATTTGTCCAAATTATTTCTGTTACAATCATCTGGGTAACAAAAATTCTTTGTTCAAGTCATTCCTGCTTCAAAAATAGCAGCTTAAATATATAGAGCTTACTATAAACATAGATAAAGAGTATGAACAGAAAATTAACAAAAAAAGATACAAATATAGGAACTTCAACTTTGCTAGAAATCAATGAGATGAAAATAAAATAGTAAAATGGTACTTTTTATAAAACTATCAAATCAAAGATTTTTAATAAATAAGAATGCCAAATGTCACAAAGATGCTACCTGACCCCATGTGTTACTGGTGAGAAGCTCGCTGGTATGACCTTTTGAGAAACCAATAGATTATTAAAATATTTAGGCCTAGGAATCTTTTCTAGAAATAATCAGGATAAAAAACTATGCACCCAAATTTTCACCAAGGAATAAATATAGTAAACAAATGAAAACTTCCATAACTAATGAGACAGAACAGCTTATAAATCATCCATACAATAGAATATTATCAAAACAAAATATTAAGATATTTTAATAACCAAAATATGCATTAAAATCAACAAAGAAGGGAAAAAAACACCATACACAATATGAGACAATCCCATATGTGAGCAAAAATACAAAGGGAAATGACTGGAAAGACAGCAAAGTGCTAAAGTGGTTATTTCTAAATACTGAGAAGATAGTTTTACTTTTATTCCTTATTTTCTTTTGTATTCTCAATTTTCAACAATAAGCATATAACATCGTTTTTATAACTAGGGAACACAGCTTAAGAAAGAGTAAGTATAGCTTACTGAACAGAGAAGTTGAAATATTATTATAGCATCTGTTAGGCTATTACTAAAACATGCTTATTACAAATACCTTTTAATAACTTACTAGTTCTTTAACTTCTTCGTTATCCTTTCCACTGAAATCTTTAGGTTGAAACTTCCAGAGCAATGACAAATCAGTCAACAAAAGTGGAACCTTCAAAGGGTTTCTAAAAGCCACTTCCACTGTTATTGGTTCTATAAAAGAAATGCCTAAATGAATAACATCAATAAACCCTTATACTTCACCCTATGCTTCAATTTTCTGAACATGCCTTGCTTTCATAGCTCTGAATTTCTGCCAAGACTGTCCTTAACCAATTTGTAAATGTCTATTTAGTCAAAATTCAGTTTCAAAACTACATTCTCTAGAAGATTTCCCCAATTTCTCTATATTAAGGAATGGCATTCTCTCTTCCAATTACGAACAGCATATCGCATCTATCTGTATTAGAGCCACCACTGCTTGGTTCTATAAATGCAGCTCACTAAATTATGAGTTCTTAATTTATTTTTGCACCCCAAGCTTCCAGTGATTTTTGGCATACAAAAAATTATCTTGAATCCGCAGTAGAATAAATAAACAAATGTATAAATATTCAAGTATAACACCTTCTACCACTGCAAGCGGAAATCTCGAGTTATCTGAATAACTGTTCAAACAGTATTGCGTGGGATGGAAACTGGATGGAATTACTCCTTTGTTAACCAAGGCCACAACTTCTTCCTCAAGTTCTTCCCACTGCTGAGACGATTCAAAGTCATATTCTTGATCAAGACTTATATGAGTAGCTGCTTGCTTTTCACCTTAAAAAAAGGGGGAGGGTGCGTAATATTAAATACACATATTCTTGAATACTGGCCCTCAAATGAAACGTATTTTAAATAAAAATCCAAGTCATCTGAACAATTATACACACTTAACACTTACCTATTTCCAATTATTTGAGAGAAAAATATCCTCTTATTAACTTTAATGTAACTGGAACTTTGCTTATAATACTGATCCTCTTTTCCTCCTGACTCTGAAAGAATACATTTTCCCTAGTTTTCCACAAATAATTTTATAGGAAATACTTCAAACATATGAGTAAAGAATAGAGAATAATATAACAAATATTTGTATATCAAAATTTAACAAAAGTCAAATTTTGCTATTAAATCTCAAATATTTTTTATAAAAAAATTTTACAGATATAATTGATGTCTTCTTCTTTGGAACCCTCCCTGATTCTTCATCTCTTTACTTCCCAGAGCTACTCTGAAGTTGAAGTATAGCATTCTTATTTTTTTTTAACTTTGCCATATGTGAGTGTATATAAAACAATGCACAGAATTGCTTTGTATATTTGAATATATAAATGAAATATATCTGATCTTATCATTCTGTAATTTTTTCACTCAACATTATATGGTGGGTATTATCCATGTTGAAACATGTAGAATTAGTGCACTCATGACTCCATTATATTAATATACCAAAATTTGTCAATTCATACCCTGCTATTGTTTCATATTTTGCTATTAAAAAATGCTAATATAAAAATCTGATAAATACTTTTTAAATAAAATACTAAACTGGATCTCAACAACATATTAAATTCAAATATAAAAATACTTATAATTGCATAGTTTACTTTAACATGCATCAAGCCTTAACAGATTTATATTTTTGGCCCAGTGCTGCCATTCTAAGGCTCAATCCTGAGGAAAAATCCTACATTTTAAAAAGCCTTATAACAAGAACAGCAGAATAGTGGTAATGTTCTCTACTTGTGTATATTTATTTGAAAACTTCAATAATAAAAAGTTAAGAAAACAAGTTTTAACATAAAGATGTCTATATAACATGATTTTATATAAGCAAAAAGATGGGAATAGTCTATATAACAAGCAAATGTTAAAATATTTGTATGTATGTACTGAAAGAAATATCTTAAAGCCATTAAAAACGTTTATAAAGATTATATAATAATATGAGCATTCTTTATATTATATGAGAAAAGCCATTACAATTATGGCTAGTTTGTTGCTATTTTTTTTTAAGACTGAAAAGTAAAATACTAAGTTGTGGTTATCTTCAGGTGGTAGGAAGACAGATGGTATGGTACAGAATTATTTATTTTCAAATATTCTTTAACAACTACACATAATTTTTGAGACTGAGAAAGAAAAATAACTTTAAAAAAATAGTCACTAGGTAACAAGGCCAAAAAAAAAACTTTACTAACCATCTGCAGGTCGTCTGTCGTGGCCAAAGAAAACCCGTGTGGCTGAACTGTTAATATATGGTAACGGAAGCTGAGGTAATGGACCATCTGGTGATAACTGACTTACATTCTAGGAGAAATACAAAAGAAAAAAAAGAATTTGAGAAAATTCCATTTTCTTCATATTTGCTTCCTCATTTTTTAATACACAAGGTATTAAAAACATGTTAAACAAAAATATTAAGATAAATAATTACTAGTTTTATTTAATGCATCAGTCATAAAATTGACAACTAGGAAGAACTTTAGATATCACTTTATTCTGGCCCACAAGAATCTTCCTAAGGTTACTTAGCTAGTTAGCGTTCTTGGGACGTTAAACTTCCAAACACTATTCTGGTGTGCATTTTACTTCCTATGACTCATTATAGCATCCTATCTGCCAAAATAACTCTGTAATTTCAAACTAATCAAGTATATAAGGGTAATTATTTTCTGCATAGCATAAATACAATATTCACTATTCAAAGGCCTTGACAAAAAAATTATAACTCCCAATTTTCCTATAAAACAATGCTTTATATTTCCTATCTATCTGTCTCAGGAAAATATTTTTCCTTCCTTTAATATTTCTGGGTTACACCATAATAATTTCCACAGATCTATACCTCCTCATCTTTTGAATATGCTTTTCCAAAGAATGATAAGAGGACATAATCTATTTAAAATCAATTATGACTCAAAAAAAAAAAAAAAACAAAACAAAAACAAAAAAACAAAAACACAAGCAAAAAAACCAGCACAATGAATAGCCCAGAAAGCCTGTGGCATCTTTCTTTTTTTTTTTAAGATTCCAAGAACAGCTACAAATCAAATCTTTACCAGAATAGTTAAATTCTCTTTTAAATAACTGTGGAAGGAAATGCAACTCAGCTCTATGACCAAAAAGCCTAGCCTGCCACACTTTATTATGACAGATAATCATATATATTCTACTGAAACCATTTTATTAGACTCCTACTAGATAGCACTGAATATGCCTTTTGTTGAAAATGATTTAATATGTTAACATTTACTCCTGAAAATAAGTATTCACCTTGTAAACATAAAGATATTCTCTAAGGAAGGACCCTTGTTGAGCTGCAGATTGTTTACTTTCATTGATTAAAATATGCCTAAAAGCTGATACAGCATTGTCCAGTTGCCTAAGAGTATAGGACTGGCGCCCAATAGTGAAGTTAATGTGATCTTCTGCGAGAGACCAGCCTTTTCCTTTATAAACTTGCATGGCTTGACAATAGCAGCGTAAGGCATGTTTTTTCTGTAAGAAAATAAACAAAACAAAGTATTACTATCCAAATTTCTCTTAGACAGAAAAACTAAATATACACACAATCAAGTACTGGTAAGTGATTCTTCCAAGACTGTAACAATGAGGAAAATGAAATTAACACTTAGGAATATCTCTCTGCAATTATTACTAAAACCAAGAAGTCCTGAGCAGGCAAGCAGCTGCTTTGTCCAAGGGCAAGAAGTCTAAAATGTCAGGAATAATAATTACTTCATGAAAAACCATCTGGAATTTCCAAAACAAGTAGTAGCATATGGAGTTGTAGATTAGATAGAGGCTTGGTTTTTAGCCTGTGAGTGAGGGCTACCTTATGAAGTCTCAATTCTGTTATGGTCATCTCTCTTTTACACCACTGTATTGGGCAGAATGGAAATACCCTGTGTGTGCTAAAATTGCATGTGTGAGGATATGGTGCATTTATGTATATATATTTATATGCCTATGTGCATTTTTAAACTACTGGTTTGTTTGGTAGTGATAGATTGGTTTCTTTTGCCAACTGCTGCATCCTGTCACACTTATGAGCGGATATTTCATGCTAATCACATTATCACTGCTACCACTGAACTTAACTTCCACCCTAAAAATGGGATTTGAAGCCAACAAAGAGGCCTTTCTCCACTAAACCTTTTGCTTTAGAATGCCACTTGTATCCATTTCCCTCCCCAGGGTAGATTACAAACTTTGTACCATGTATAGACAGAATTGTGTTTTTTTAAGAAACGTTTTCGTGATAGAGAAAATGAAAACAAATCAAAATCATCTGCCCTTGACAGCACACCATAAGCAGAACATAGTCTCTCTTTTACGATATTTCTACACAGATACCCAATTTGAATCCCATCATGAGAAAACATCACAGAAGCTACATTGAGTAACACTCTACAAAATAATTGGCCTGTAATCTTCAAATGTGTCCAGATCATAAAAGTCAAAGGATCCTTATGAACAGGATCTTTCTGCTATGAGAACATTTATGGCACAACTATCAAAACCCAGATAGGGTCTGAGGATTAGACAGTAGTACTGTCTTGGAACTAAGTTCTTGATTTTGATTGTTGTATTATTGGTTATACAGGAGAAAAGTTCTTGTTTCTAAGAGATAGGAAATACATCTTAACGTAGTTGGGGTAATAAGGTACCAGATAGACAACTTAATTCTCAAATGGCTCAGGTAAACAAAAGTTCCTGAACTGTATTTGTAACTCTTCTTTAAGTCTGAGACTGTTTCAAAATAATGTTTAAGCGATGTTTCTTGAAAAAAAAAAAAAAAACAACCCTAATCTCCATTTTGCATTTAGTAAAGGAACAGATACTGAGTCTTAAAATCTGAGAGATACAGAAAAATAATTGAATATGTCCAAGTGTCCAGTTCAAGTGCATTTTTAAGGCTTTTGTGGAAAGCATCTAATGAGATTTAAAAGGTAACAAAATTTAAAGTCTACCTTTTAAAATAAAAAAGACTGTCCAGGACATTCTGAAAACAAACACATACACCCTTCCTAGCACTTTCTTAAATTTTACTTTTACTGATTTGAATCTTTATAATATCAGTTCTACTTTTTAAATGCCTTTTACTTGCTCATATTCTTAATGAAAAAATAATTAAACTATAAAAAATTTCTGGGGTAAAGATAAGCAATTCAGCATGAACTCTCAGAGAGGACTGAGAGAAATGGCATTACTCTATTGTCCTCACTCATTCTAGCCAACATACACACCTGTTTATAATGGAAATGTCAAGAAAATCTGGTGCTCCTAAGAAACAACTTGGCCTCAGTCAGAACTGTGTGTGCTCTATGCACCCTGTCTTCCAAGGAAGATACTGTTCTTGACCAACTTTAGTAACACATATATTTGCTTTCCCAGTAGATGTGCATTCCAAGCCATACTTTCAGGTTTCTACACATTGTCTGAGAATGGAACTTCCCGGGTTTGGGGTATATAAAAGAGTGGTCACAAAATAGCAAAACCAACTAACTACCTTGGAATTATTAACTCCATGCATAACTACAATTAGAAATGATTACTAGGCCATATAACAAATGTATCTCATCCTACCACAAGTGTAGCCTTTTTTTTTTCAAGTGTAGCATTTTTAATTTTCTATACATTTGCTAGAAGCAACACGCCCAGCAATTTCAGAAGGTAAATACAAAAGCAGTTGTTTCCAGTTCTAATGACAACATCATTCTCACAAATGAAACCATTCACAAAATATGTGGAAAATAAGCAATAAGAGACCATTCTTAATGGGGTATATATTTTCCTTCAAGCAAAGGAACTATATGCTTAATATGTTTTGTAAATTTTGGAATAAAACACTTTATGCAAAGATAAACAACGGAATAACATATTTCAGATGCATTTGTACTTACTATGGAAAAAAGGCCATTAAAAATGACAGTTACGGTTTTTAATTTTTTGCACTTTAGAGCCTGAGAACTTCTAATTCATGAATTATATCAATTATTATAATAAAACATTTAATTTTATAACTATTTTTAGTTTTGTATTTAACATATATCTAGTTCACATATTTTCTAACTTGCCAGTTACTAAAAATACAGCAAGGAACTCAATCTTCAAATGTTGATTCTTAAAAATCATGGTATTTTCACATGAAATCGAGAGTAATTTTTAAAATTTTTTTCAGTTACAGTTGACATTCAATATTATATAGTTTCAGGTGTACAGCATAGTCGTTAGACATTTATGTAATTTACAAAGTAATCCATAAGTCTAGTACCCACCTGACACCGTACATAGTTATTAGAATATTACTAGCTAAATTCCCTATGCTGTACTTTAAATCCCCATGTCTTTTCTGTAACTGTCAATTTGTACTTCTTAATCCCTTCACCTTTTTCATACAGCCCCCCAACCTCTGTCCCATCTGGCAACCATCAGTTTATTATCTGTATCTATGAGTCTGTTTCTGTTTCGCTTGTTCATATATCTTGTTTTTTAGATTCCACAGTCAAGTGAAATCACATGAAATTTGTCTTTCTCTGACTTATTTCATGAAATCTTACCATTTGTAATACCAATGATGGACCTAGAGGGTATTATGCTGAGAATAATTTTTGAACACCTTCATTTCTATGTACCTTTAAAGTAACATACAATTAAAACCACTGGCATGTTTTGGTTAACACAAACTTTGAAAAATTTAAATATGTTCATAAAAATTCATAGTAACACATTTTAAAAAATCCTCATATTCCCCTACTAGATAGAAAGCTCCTTAAGAGACAAGAGCATGTTGATTTTATGGGTATATGCTTACTGAATCCACACTTCTACCTATTTATAATAAACCACCATCTCACTACTGTTATCAGTCTATGCCTCCAGCAAAGCTCCCTCCAACTAATGCTTAAAGGGACAATGGAGATGGAGATGTCTCTCTAAATTAATAAAGTCTCTCCAACTCAACTGCTTCTAGAGACAAGAGATAGAATATTTCTGCTCATTTAATATTTAGTAAATGCCATTACAAGGTACTCTCTGAGAGACAACAGAAGACCAGAGCTGAGTAGAGAGTATTCAACCTTTGTTAAGAATATTTGGCCCTTCATATATATGGTTTGGTTTAACATTACAAAAATTGGGACAAAATTCCAAATTTTATAAAAAAAAAAAAATGAGGCTCAGAGAAGTTTACCAAAGTCAACTAGTGAACAAAAGATCAAGACCTAAACCCAGATTTATCTAAATCCAAATTCATATACTTACCAATATAACACATTACCTTGAAACAAAACTTCTATCCATTTTTAAGATTAATATTAAATCATAAAAAATTAATAGATAACATACATTTATAAAATAAATCCTAACAAAAATTAAAATAAATAAATAATTTTCTTTTTAAAGGAATGCGCTCACCTGCCCTGCTTTACTAAAGCGATGGCCTGCCAGGATCATATGAAATGCGTATTTTCTAACCATGGGACTCTTCATGTTTATGAAGCAATGTGCCGCCTGTTCCAAAAGAAGTGCACTTCGAAGATCAGAATCCTATTGAATGTTTAAAAGAAAAGGTTAGTTTCACAAAATTAAAAGTAAAAAGATAATTGGTGAAACAAATTTACTTTCTTAAAATAATATATAGCATATTCGATGTTTAACTTAAAAGTATCTGAGGGCAGAGATCAAGGGGTAATCTAATCTTGATGATTCTTCCTTCCAATAAGCACACATTTTCCAAAATCCTTCAAAAATTCTCTACCGTGAAATACTTTCTTTCGCTTTTCATAAAGCCAAATGTCTAGTTATTATATGTACCACATAAAAAGTCTCTGGAGAAATACAATCCTTTTTCAAATGGAAAAAAATATATAAACTGGAATTTAACGCAGGTATACTAATTAAAGGTAAACCAGAAAACAGAGCAAAGAAAAAAATAGATTCACACCAATCAAATTTCTTCTGGAAATCAGATTTCTGTATTTCCATCCAAGAGCATATTTCTATCCACCAAAGAAAAAAGGAAAAACAGAATGTGAGTAGATTAAGGAATAACCTAATCTACTACTTTATCCTCCATCAAGTTTTACTGTATTAAAAACGAATTCTCAATTTTTGCTATAATTCAAGGCCAAAATATGTTTTATTAACAAGTTTAGAAGGTTTCCCCTTCAAAGATTATCACCTGCTCTTAGTATATTAGTAAATGGTACAACTTGAATTAGTTTCCGCTTCAACTGAATCTTAACAACAGTGTCTATGAAAAACATATAATGCATTCATATCCTCACCTATTATGACAACCTTTCAACTGAAAGAGTCATCATTACTTTAAAAATAACTGAGAAAGTCCTGAAGGTTGCTGATCAAGTATCAACAACATTTTCACCAAACTTTCTCTAGGTTTTCAGCTATTCTCAAGCTGAACTTACCATGCCCTTCCATGTGTTCTGCTGCCATTATTTTCCCCAAGGAAAGTTGAAAACAGAAAACATTGACTTTAAATGCAATAATTTCAACAAATTATAATTATAGCAAAAAGTGTTCATAGATCATTATAACTATCTCTTTAGCAATCATAAAATTATATTAGAGCTGAAACAAACCTGAAGAAACACTCTAAAAGCATTCAGTAAATGGTAGATAATATCTGTTTCAACCCCCTCGAAAACTAAATAATCAGATAATTTTTCTGGTAAATAAAATTCAAAAGCTAGTAAGTGCAAAAATCAGGAATGTACAATTAACAAGCAGTTCTTAACCAAGGATTTGCATCAGAATGGAATTAATTCTCTAGAAGAAGCTAGAGAGCTTACTTCTAATTTAGGAATATACTTTCTTTAAAAAATAAAAATTAAGACTTTTTTTCTTAAAGAATAAATGTTTGAAGGAAAAAGTTAACATCTTTCTTTCCCATCCTATGCCTCATCAGATTTGACAGGGGTAACTATTATTACCCACTTGGTGTTAGTGCGTCATGTCCCTCATATATCATATATAGGCTTATATGTTAAATACATAGGTTGTTAAAACTACACATACTTTTGTATGCATAAGTGGTATTATACAGAGTATTCTTTATCTTGCTTTTTAAATTTAATATCATGGACATCTTTCTAAGACATCTACACCTCTCATTTCTTTTGAAGCTACATTGTATTCCATTATATAAATGTACTATATTTTATTAATAGTGTCCAACTGATTGATTTAATATTGCTTCACATTTCTGTAAATACAAAAAATGCTTTGATAAACACCTTTCTAAAAACATTTGAATAATTATACAAATATTTTTATTAGATAAATTTCTGGAAGTAGAACTGAAAGTTAATAAAAGCTATGCACATACTTCAAATTCTAATATAGCCAAACTGCTACAAAAAAAAGTAAAATCAATATATATTCTCATCAACATAGTGTATATTTTCCACTCTACTTAGTGAAAATTCATTTTCTAAATTTGTACCCCTTTAATAAAATAAAGACAACACTTTGTTTCTCAACATACATTTCTTTAATAGTAAGGCTATTAATCTTTTCATACATTTAAAGGTCTTTGTACTTTTTCTATGAATTGCCTATTTATACCCTTTTGTGACTGGGTTTTTGTGATTATCTGTTTTGTAAGAGTCCTTTGTACACTTAATATCAGGCCTTTGTCATACATTTGCAAATAGTATTTCCCAGTTTTGACATGAAAGAGTCCATTCTTTAGTAGTCAAGCATACTATCTTTGCCTTCATGGCTTCAAGATACTGCAGCAAGCTAAGAAAGGATGCTATTCCTAGATTTTTTAAAATCTCCTGTACTTTCTTCCAGTTTGTTTTTTTTTGGGGGGGGGTATTTTTTGGATATAATTCAATTCAGCTGTAATGATATTATCATGTAATGAATAGGAAAGGAATCAAAACTGCTAGTTAGATGTCACAATACCATTCGGTGATTAACATAATACTCCCCACTAAATTAAATGACACCTAATCATATGTAGTATTCAAATTCTCATTTATTCCATTATTGTCTATTCTTATCACTGTAAATAGTTTTAATCTCTATAGCCTTATAATACATTTTAATATACAGAACAGGTAATTTTCTCTAATTATTTCTTCTATTTTGTAATTTTATTTAGGCTTCTCAATAGTTTCACTTTTTATTTTACTCCTATAAATTTTTAAATTTATCCTAGTATTACCATGCACATACACACACACACACAGCATAAATACATGTATATATATTTAATTGCCAATGACACGTCATTAAATTGCAAGACTTGGATGGGCAGCCACCCTGGACATTCTGATCAAGATAAGAAATATGCCCTACATATCTTTGATGGTGTGTAAATGACTCTAATATACAATCTAGTTAAGAATCAGCACAGTAAATCCTCAACATTCTCAATTTAACACTCAAGGGCTAACCAATTCAGGAGACCTGGAAGTCCATGGCATGTATTAATTTAGCTGAAGCAAAATTTATTCTTGCATATAGTAAAGCTGTCAATTTGCAGAAAGAATCAATTTTCAGATCTGAATACCCTACATTTTTATCTCACTGCAGTTTTGTTGTTAGTCAGTCCCTGTCTCTTATAGTAGGAAAAAACATTGCTTTGCAACAAAAAAAAATAGCCCTGAAAAGAATAACTGCCATCAGGGTTGATGGAAAAAAATGAAAGAATTTCATAGTGATAGCTTTATCTGGAAAGCAGAGACTCAGAATGAGTTGAAGAATAAAATCTTATTTTAGTGGTAGCTCATATCTCTGATATGAACATATATCCACATCTATACAGATAGATGCCATAAGGAACTAACATGTGATACCACTTTAACAGGAACTCTAGCCTGTGAACTATGCCCACAACCAAGAGATAATTTTAACAAAAGCTTAAAATATAAGGAGAAATATAGGGAGAAAAAACAGTCTAAGCTAAGGCTTCAATAAACCCTTCCATGAAAACACAATTGATAAAGGCACCAACTGCACAATCTTAACTGAATCGAATCTCAGGGATGGCTCTAAGATTTTTTTCTTTGCATAATTGTGAGGTTAACAGAAAAGGTGCTATAAAGCTGATCAATTTACCACAGGTACAGTCCGTCCTAAGCTGGAGAAACTTTTCAAAATTGTTATTACTATCCCTGAGAGGTAGATTTATTATATTTAAATGCAGTAACAAAGAAAAAGAGCTATAAGCACAGACTAAACATTCAACACAGAAACACAGACACAAGTAGAGGAAAAGCGTCATGTCTTAAGCACCAAATTCAGATATATTGCCCTACATGCTGGTGAATGTAGCATGTTTTATCATTCATCATGGTTTGCTCTTTCATGCTGAGTATCCCAGGGCACAATAAAACAAGTACAAGATTCACTTGCCTATAAATTTGCAGTCCAAAAAAAAAGTCAAAGCACAACTCTTTTCACTTAAGCCTCACAGCTATCTTTTGCTATAATGGTATCAGCAAAAATCTAAGAAATACAATTCATGAACATCAAGAGTATGTAACTCAGTACACTATCCTCAAGGTGAGTGACCTTATCACTATATTATAAAGCATTTCCAGTTAATGAACCATATACAATAAGTGAAAATTAGTCCAAGTTTAACATAAATACATAAAGTATAGCTAGTAGTCTTTATTTGTAAGTTATCTCAAAGAAATACCTAAAAAATATACCAGAAAGACCATTGAGAATCACAATTTCTGGGGAAATATACCACCGCTTCCCTCCACACATCACCCCAAAGCAATAAATGACAAAGATAAATTTCCTAGACTTTCATGACAAAATAAAATATCCAGGTTTGAAAAAAGGTGAAAACAAAGAGTTGGAAAGGAAAAGAGAACAATGACAAAATAACAAGGTTACAATACAGACAGAAGAATTTGCTCTAAAGAAATTTTATTCACGCTCTAGGTCATGAATTCCTTTTACATTCACTGATAAACCCTAGGTAGAAAAACAGAGCAACATATTCAAACCCAAGTTAAGATTATTTATTATAATGCAGAACATCAACACACTCAAGTGCCTATATTCAGCTCTCCCAAATAGTTTATGTTATGTTCGTATTGGTAAGTGTTCATGCAATATCAATTATTAAACATTTTAAATATCATCTCTTAACCTCATTAGTTGTATCTTACAGAATTCTTTTTAGAATATTTAATGGTTCAGTGCAAGAAACATTTATAAATCATATACCATGTGCCAAGCCCAGTGTTAGGCACTAGGGATAAAAATATAAAAGGCAACACAGTTCCCTACCCTTGAAAGCCAACAGCTTAAATATAACTTCCAATATAATATGATAAATCAGGTCTTAAAGTATTATATGAGAGAGCAGGACAGAGACACTTAGGAAAACCTGCGGTATTGCAGACAACTATCTGAAGAATATGAACGATACCAGGACTAGTGAATTAGGTGAAGAAAAAGGGTCTCACACAGTCCAGGAAAAGGACATTAAGGACATGAACCAAAATAGTAGGAAGAGGGATTAAAGAAAAAGAGCGAGACAAGTATATATTTGGAGTATAAAGAGAAAACATGTTGAAGACATTAACCACCCTGAGCAACACCCCCTCAAATTATGTTACTGACAAGAAAATATAGGAGCATCTCAAGTAGTTTCTGCCTGGAGTGAATGAGGAGCTAGCTAATTGTGACATAATTTAAGATCATAATCTATAAGGTAAGAAAGTTTATGAATCTAGTTATTGAAATGTCAGCTTAAAGGTGCACTGGAAACACCAAAGTAGGTAAGTATAAAAAGCAGTTGGCTGTACAAATCTAAAGCTCAAAAAGTCAGAGCTGGACACAGATTTGAAGAAAAAAATCATGTAAACAGATTACCCAAAAAACATGTGAAGTAAAAAAGTACAGCGTGATCAGTCCAAGGACTAAACCTGTAGTGTACATTAACATCTAAAAGGCAAAACAAAGGTGTCTGATTTTATTCTTTTGTTCTTAAGCATTCATCCAAAAAGATGTATCTTTAACCATACTTATAAAGGAATTACTACCATTCTTTCAAAGCCTGGAGTCAAAGCAACTTAATGTATCATAAACCTTAAATACAAACTATAAATGGATCCCTTTTTCTCCCTTCGAAATAATAATATAGATATTTTTAATGATTAAGATGATTTTTTTAAAAGTTCATACTAGTGAAATAAGATTTAAAAATCCTGAGTGATTACTCTTTTTAAGTATCAATTTTCTATTAGGAATGATGCACACTCATGTTATTTAAATATGTCAGAAGCTAACTCATAGAAGATGTACAATATATGTTTGTAGTTAATAATAATGTGGACTTAAACTCTAAGTAAAATCAGTTTATAAAATATTGCATTTAAAATTAATTCAATAACTAAAGTAGCCATGTTATAAATTCCCAAAGAAAGATTCCCCTCGAATTGTATGTTTGCACACTCTCTCAAGAAAAAAGAAACACTTTTTAAAAATTATGAAATAATACTGATTAAATACTACACAGTTTCAGTACCTCACTGGTCAACCGTATTAGGAGAGCTGCAGCCTCTGAATATTTGCTTTGGCTTTTTAAGATTTCAGCACTAAGCAAAACACATCTTTCAGCCAATACCATATTCCTTTAAAAAAAAAAAAACAGGAAAATATAATTAGCACTACAATAAAATCTTAATACATCATAGTTCAATAAAAGTTTCCAAGTCTAGTTTTTGAGAAAAAAGGAATCCATGTCCTTGTTTTCTACTTACCAAAAAGGTTAAAAAAAAAAAAAACCTAAAAATTCTCATTACCCATCAAAACTTTTTATCATATAATTGTGCAGCAAGAATACAATGCAGAATCACATTTCCTGTATGCAAAAAGCTAGAACCTAAGGAGTATCTCTGAACCAGCAGCTATTTAAATAAAACTCTGAACAGAAAAGAATATAAACATTTTACTTGTATTTCTTTCTCCTTCCTTATTGCAAACTCTGGTTATTTGTGCTTCATTTTACTGGCTACTTTTAGAAATATTTAGGCATTATCTTTCTGGTATTACCATTGAGAAGTTTCAATTAGAGAGAGCATGGGACCAGTGCTACCTAATTCCTAAGTAAAAATTCTTTGTGAGAACACAATCAGTTGATTTTTCTTTGTGGATTGCTACCATCAATAATCTAGAATTATTCCTTCTTAAAAATAAGAAAATTAAATGAAAATAATTTCTTACTGTAAAATTTAAAAAGTGAACCCTTTTGTTAGGAAACAGCAGCAACATTTTTCTTTTTGCTAATTCTTTTATCAAACTGCCAGCTGACCTTAAAATTATAACCAAAAAATACTTACTTGAAGGTAATTCTGAACAGAGATATTTTTAAGTTACAATTTACACCTTCAAAAATTACAAAAAGAATTACAGATCTGCATATATTTCCTATAAAATCATGTTTTTTCTTAGAGAGTTAGTATTTATGAATATCTAAGAATGATTTAATGAAGATAAAAGACTAACTGCTACTCACACATGCACAAATATGCTCCGTCCTTAAAGAGTTTCCTTAAGTAAACTATAAATTTCCTTAAATCTTAACACCATTGTTTTATTTATTTATGTTTGATTCTTCACTTATTTCCCCAGGTGGTCAGTAATTAAGTCACAAACCTACCAAGTCCAGGACTTTATTAATTTGTTTTTAATTAAAGCAATATTTTAAAAAATCATCTGTGTCAGACAATGGAAATGCTGAGGACTCAAATATTTCTATGAAAATCCCTACCTAAAAGATGAAACTGATATAAAAATAGTTAATAAACAGGTTATGATTCATTTTTATTATGATCTGGGGAGACAAAGGAGGGAAGGGATAGTTTCATAAAAGAAAAGAAATTTAAAAAAATATTTTAAAGATAAATAGAATCTTCATCAGTTAAAAAGTGGAGCTGGGCATTCAAAGAAGAGGGCATTGCACAAGTAATATTGTATTTCCTATATTTTAAGAAAATTTATTTACATTTTAATATTTCTGAGACAGCTTCTTAAAATTGATGTGTATAATTAATGTAGTATTTCTAATTATCCTAAAATATCTATTAAATGGATGAAATCTTACCAATCATGGTAACTTAGAATGAAGATTATAAAGTAAAATGCATGACAGTTACGTGTATTTAGAAAAAGCACACAGTCTGCTGCGGACGAAAGGACTACACTGAATTGCCAAGGCGTTGTGGGCTATCCAGGTTGCTAGACATTACCCCTCCCCCCCTTTTTTTTTGCATTATTCTATGTGCATCTCTCCAAAAGCTCTGTGCTTCATGCAGACAAGAAAAATCTTGTCCAGAAAGAATGTTCCAACTTCTTAAAACTCTTTTACTTCTCTGGCTTCCCTGATATCTCACTCTCCTAGATCCTCTACCTTTTGAATCTCTCCTTTCAGACTCTTCAATGGTTCCTCTTTCACAGGAGACTGTATCACCTGCCAGAATCTCCAAATATATTCTCAGATTACATAAGACATAATAGGTAGGATCTGATACAGGTCTACCATTTACTAGTTGCATGCCCTTGGACAAGTTAAACTCTAAGTTTGTCTCCTCGTCTGTAAAATAAGAATAATAGTGCCCACCATTTCACAGGCTTAAGAATAAATGAGTTTTAAATTACTTTGGCATCTTGGCAAATGCTGAGCCCTCAATAAATGTTAATTATTACTATTAGTGTTGTGTTGTAAACATATCACTATGACTCATACTACTTATACTTCAACATTATAAAAGACAATTGCAACGCATCCTCCAACCTACCCATGATACTTAAAAAAGTCAGATTAATATTTCTGAAAAACCACTTTTATTATGTCAAGGCTCTACTCAAATATTCAGTAACTCCCCATTTACTGCTATATGACTCTTAATTATAGCTTAAAAACAGTAATAATAAATGAGAGTTAAGGCTCCACACACTGATTTCTCTCAAACCACCTTTCTAAACTGACCACCCAATACATTTCACAACCACCCTAGCCAAGCCAGGGTTCTATTCCCTTTCTTTAGTAATGATGCATCGAAACATTATTCCTGCCAATCACAATTTCTGAAACGTCTTCACGGCTATCAAACCCCAAACACCTTTCTTTCAAGGCCTATTCCTCAAACATCCCATGAAACTTCCTGACTACTTCTGGATCATTTATAGTCTCATTACAAGTAATGAGTTCTAACTTCTATAGAGTTCCAAAAGAACTCACTATGTATAAAAAAAACTTCTCATTTTCTTCCCTGGACAATTATTTGTTTGTTTTGCATATTTAACAAGGAAAGTTCAAAATAGCTAATACCTGACTAAACAGTGGTTAAGGTCAAATGTTACCACAATACAAATCACCCTCAATATAACATGTAACCTCAACATTACATATAACAAATTCCTAACCACAAATCCAAACAAAATAGGAAAGAATGTAATAAAACCCATGTTTTATTTGATTTAGGAGTTAAGTTCAATGTAAAAAAAAAAAAACAAAAAAACATTTATATCCAATAACAATATAAATGCCAAATTTACCGCTAAGTAGATAAAACACAAATATTCTAGTCACCTACTTGCAGATATCCCTGTATGTCTGGATTGCTGTATCCATGTAATGTGCGGGGTATGGCCTAGGTGCTCCTGGCTGAAGAAAAGCTGACACTGCTGCCATTTCCTATAGGAAGAGACATTATTTATACTATTTCAAAAGAGGAAATACTCTTGTAGTTTAGCATTCAGGAAGCCTAAAAATTGGAATAAAATTTGCTTTTTTAAATATATGCACATGTATAAATTTTATAGCCTAATGCAGATTTGAAAAAATATTTATATGTGTTTAGTTTTTAAATTCTCTAATCAAATTCCAAAGTCTGTCATTTAGTATTTAAATGAGCTTTTCAAGAAGACCTAGTAGTAAACACTCTGAGTTAGTATACATACAACTACCAAGTAAGCCTAGCTTAAGATTTCTGCTACCACCTCCTCCCCGTTCTTCTCTTTTCCTAAGTAGAGAACAGATCAATGATAGGACCACAGAGAGAGAGAAAATAAAGTACATCTCTTTCCAACTGCTGGCATCAAAATATGAAAAGAGCTCACAACAGCTTGCCCTATATGTATTTTCAACAATTTTCACATTCTCATTTATATCCTGCGTCATACAGAAGGCACAAAGGCCATTCCTCAGACCTATATTACTGCCAATTCTCTAGATATTTTCATTTTCAAAACTCATTCTCTTGTCAATATCTAATAATTCAAATAATGACAATGGTGCTAAAAGATTTAGAAATTAAATTACAAGTTTTGGCTTTCTTGGTAAAAATGTCCTACTATGTTCATACTTATGCTCTCATATAGACCAAGTTTTAATAAAACATTAATTAGAAATAAATGGAACCTTCAGAAATTCAGAGGAAAAAACTTTTAGAATGAATAAATGGATTTATCTGCAACATTTTTTTAAACAGAAAAATATATAGAAACAATTATCTAAAAACTAGGACATGATGAAAGCCTTTAACCTGACAGAATATGAGTTCCAAGACAATATAAACCATATCTGTTTCAGAATACCTCTGTATTCCCAGCAGCCAGCAGTGTCTGCTCCAAAATTTAATGAATAAACCTAACGGAAATATGTCGTGATGATATATTCTACAGCTCTGAAACATGTTTTCTTAACCAATTTATATTTTAACATACACAATGAATGTACGCACAGTTCTATATTGTTAAAAAATGTCAAGTATATATTGAATATAGTATACAATACTGTATAAAATACATTTACCATATATGAACTGTATATACTAAATTTGCATATATAAATAAGTGTACTAAGAAAAAATCCTATAGAAAAAAATGTTCCAAATTCTAAGTTATTTTCCATTTTATTTCTATAAGAAATATTGTCAATATACATTTAAACAAAATTGACATTTTTACAAATACAGTAAAAATATTCAAAATGATCAACCTGAGTTACTGCACAATCTTCAATAATCAACCATTAAACCATTTCTTATATTCTATAATAGTGGATTAATATATTTTATAAATAAATATATTCATCAAGAAATGGCACAATCACCTCAACCATCACTTAGTTATGACAAATAAAACTATAAAAACCCATATTTCCTCAAGAATTCCTATTATTGCTTTTTGCCATGATGTATACATTTGAACTTTCTAGTTACCATAACCAAATATTTTCTATAATCTAAAAAAGGCAGGCAGTACTGTCTGTTCTACTACAACACATTATGACCTTATCGATTAGCTAATATGTTAATGGTAAATAGGAAAGTGGTAGCATACAAATAAAATTTATATTCATACATAAACAATGTTTCTTAAGCAATGGATCAAAAATAGCAAATACAAAATTATAACCTTCAACAGCAAAGGATAAAGCCTTGAACTCAAGCTGTTGCCCAGGCAAAAGTTTTTCATCTGTATTTTAAAGAAATAAAAAATAAATGCCTCCACTTTGGGGCTCGCAGGCTCTCTCTCCAGAGAAGTACAGTGCCAGCCCTGCACAGCTCTTGGCTTAAGGCAGGTTGCACTTCCTTCCATGCTCCAGAGTAGAAGTTCCTCCTCCCCACTCCTACTCCCAGCCAAGATTTACATATTGGTTTTGAGGTTTTTTTTATTTCCTAAGGTAACCTCTAGCCCTGATGGGGTGACCTCAGCCTAATTAGATTATATAGGTTATCTCCCAAGATAATGTTTGTGTTGTGTGTGTGTGCTGTGCACACATGTACATGCTGTGTTTACAAAGATACATAGGTTTTAAAAGGGCTGTTCCAACCCTACTTTTCTCCAAGCCCTATTATTGTTAGGGCAACTTTTACAGACTACAAAGATTTTCAAGTACACACATGTTATAGCAGATATGCCCTTATTTGCCAATGCTAAACTACTTTCTCATATAACTGCTACTAATATCGCCACCTAAATGGTTGAAAATGCAGCATTTACCACACTGTCGATGAAAATAAAATAGCTTAAGCACCATAAAAATCATAAAATTTTTTGCCATACTTTTATTATAAAACTTTACCTATATACATACAAACGTTCACTTTGCAAGTACATTATGTAAAATTTAATAATTTTATATTTATGCCTATGTTAGAAGGTATTATTGAAATAACACTAGGTATTGTGAAATCACATTAGCTTATACTAGATGACTATAATAAAAGACCAGAGAACATCTAGACAAAAACAAGTCATATAATTTTTCAAACACCTGTACAGCTATTTTAGCTTTACATTTTTAAGTTATTGGTTTTAGTTTTACATATACATAGGATTGAAAAAAATGCAAAATGAGGCAATTAAACAAGTGTCTATATAATTATTATTTAGAGTTCTTACACATTTTTGTTCTTCACACTTTTGTTTATAAGCTTACATATTTTTAAGAAGATTAAGTAGAAAGTAACAGTGACAGTTTTACTCTTTTTTAAGCATGGAAAGCAGATAATACATTTGTTTATGACAACTTTTCAAAAATACTATAAGGTTATACTATAAGGCAACAAGTATAAAAAATTCTTTCTGAAACACCTAGGTTTATACATATTTATAAAAACAGCCAATGATTACTGACAGCTTATTGTGTACAAAGCAGTGTGCTAACCTTATTATACCTTATCTAATCCTACGCATTAGGATTCATATATTCAGACAAGAAAAGTGAGGCTTAGAGACGTTCAATAATTTGCATTACAGTCTATCTTACACCAAAGTACATGGTCTTAACCAGTAAGTAGTCCTACATCAGAAAAAAACATTTCAAGCAATTTAAAGACTTTTTTCAAGAAGTCGAACAGCATCCTCTAAAAAAAATTATACTTTGAATATAACTGAAATTAAAATTAAGGTACTAATCAAAACTAAAAAAAAAAAAATCACTCCTCATATATTAATTACCATGTTTAAATGCACTATTTTGTGGAAGACCCATCAATTCAGAATAAATTATTTCAAAAATTATAAAGCACTGTATGCTCTTTTAGTACAACTTTATCCCTACATATTTTCTTTGACATTTCATAAAGAGAAATCTCTACATTATTTATGGTAGCAAAAATAAGAAATTATAATACTGTAGAATACCAACCAAGGCACCAGCTGCATATAGCATTGCTTGATCATTAAGAAAATCCTTCTTTGCAGTATGATAGCAACTGTAAGCCAGATCATAATGCTGCACCAAAAAACATAAGTCAGCCATTTTCCTGATTTGAAGCTCTGGTGCTTCTGGTGGATACCTATAAATACAAAATAAGTTAAGAAAGTAATTTATAACTTATGGCCCCTAAACCATTAAACATTATAAAAATGTGTAACAGCTGCTCAACTGTCCAGAACATGAGGAAACTAATCTTGTTTTATAAGAATTCTACCTCCAAGGAGAGAATGTCAAGTCTCAAAGCTATCTGGAAACAGATGGTTATATCTATATTTATATAATTATAGTTCTATAGTGAGAAATTAACACAGGCAAGCACTTTCTCCATGGTCAAATTATGAGGTAAATGGTTAATTCCAGTTTAATTTCACTTTATATATAACCAGGGAAAAAAATTAAAATCCAAAATGGGTTAATTTTATTTTCTTTTAAAACAGGATTTTAGATTTTAAAAATTTTCTAAATATAGGCTATACCTTAGAATCACAAAACCTCAATATTTAATAAAGTTATTAATGAATACCTACTTTAATTCCATCTCTTTACAAACAAGGAAACAGATCCACAGTAAAGTGACTTTTCCCAGTTATCTTAATTTTTAGATACCCAATTACTTAAAAGTTTTTTTGATTAATAAAATTTACCTTAATCACTGTTCTTATCTACCTGAGTTCTGACCTATATTAAACTCAGAAAGTGAAGAAACAGTCATTTTTTGGAGGACATCATATAGTCGAACACTAGTCAGAGTTAAATACAGAAAAAACAAAAACAATAATATTTCACTCACAGCAATCCAGATGTATTTTTCAGCTCATTTATGCTCTTTTCTGGAACTTTACTGCCACTAAACCATTTTTTAGTTGCAGAAAATAGAGATCGACTCAAACCTTTTCTTGATATTAGCTAAGAGAAAAGATAAAATATATGGACGAATATGAGAAGTTAATATTTTTATTTTACACACAGAAGAAAGAATTATAAAGAAGTAAAAGTTTGAAGAGTGAGCAAATGTTCATTTTAACAACGATTTAAAGAAAATTGTCTAATGATGGCAAAATCCCTAGTGAAATAAATAAGATTTAACAGAATTTCATTACTGATAGTAATGTTCGTAAATCCTAATATTGGTCTGTCGATAAAAAAAGAACTCCAAATATTTCAAATACTTTAAACAACTTATACTACTATAGTCTCAAATTCACTACTTACTAAAATTTTAGAAATACTAATCCAAAAAATAAAATATTACCTGATCATTTAATTGCCGAATTGTTTTCTCTATATGTGGCAAAAGGCCCCGAAATGTGAACTCTTGTATAAACTGTCGAATTCTATCATGATCAGTAAGGGTTAAACATGCACCATGAATAATTCCAATATTTGCTTTCTTTGTTTCATGTAATGATGAAGTAGGTTTTACATGCTCTGGGCCATCAATGCTGTTAGAAGTGTCACTGGATGGGTCCAATTGAAGTGGGTGAGCTCTAAAGTTATTTGGTAGGCCATCTACTGAAAAAGAGATCTATCTTTTACTCTCAGAATGTAACAGAAAATTGTGATATTACTACAATATTGCTAAAGAAAAAAAATGGATATTGGAATCATTTTTCCATATATATTAAAGTCTAAGATACAGTAACATTAATCTTTTCCCCTTTAAATTATAGGGCTTGTGTTAATACTTGTTACACATAATAGAAATTCTAAATTCATTTAAATAAATGAAGAAAAATATAATTTTTAAATAATATAAAGAACTACTCTCAAATAGTACAACTAAGCAATAAAAAAAATTACAACAAAAAAATGTTAAAGCTACCCATACCATCGAAACTAAAATTTAAAATACAAAAATCACTCTTAAAATCATGTGAATTTTAGAAATAGTTCATGCTATACATATCTTCTCCTGCTTTCTACAAAATTTTCTAAAATAAATCTGATATATAAAGCAAATTTTAAATGTCAAAAAAACTCAAATAATTCAATAAAATCTTCAGAATTGAAAAGCTAACTTGCCCATTATTTTTTTTATGAAAATTTCCCCCATTTTTTATCTATAAAGATTAGCATGCTTTGACAACAGCGCATATTTTCAATCAAAAGAGAAACTTAGAGAAAGTATATCAAGACCTTTGACTTCATTATCTAATCCATCCAATGAAAGCAAGTTACTGTCATAATTCTTATTTGAAGTTATAGTACAAGGGCCATCTTCATATGATTCCTATCAAAACAAAATAAAAAGCATTAGCAGTTATATTTAATCATGTTTGATACCATTAAATCCATTAATAACTATGATTGCTCTACTAATTTTAAGTCTCATTTATTTGCTACAGCAAGACTCTTTTCTTCCAATTCTCCAAATTCTTAACTTTTCCCATGTTATCTTTTTCTAGTACTCCAGTCTACATACTATATTCTTAAATTCCCTGTCACATTCAATCTACTATCCTGATTATTCTGAATTCCAGTTATCTCTATCTCAGTTTATCTGTTTATATGTAATAGGTATATGCCTATATGAATTCCTATGTGTCTACATAAAGAATAATGACAAGAGAGTGAAACTACTAGAGTCAAGCCAGGGGTAAAAAGAGGGATAGTAGGAAATCTCCTGGTCATGAACCTGGTGTTAACTAGGTTGAAGTGCATTCTGAATATATCAAAATATTTATTTTATACAAAGGCGCTGGTTTCTCAGTCAACAAAGAAAACAAACTAAAAATACCCAGACTACTCCAGTAGACCACTAAATATTAGGTATTACTATGAGTGCCACATTTTGAGAGAAATGTATAAACTAGAACTTAGTAAGAGGAAAGTGTGCTGGACAAGAAACAGTCTAAAACTACCATTCTGAAACTATCATTTAAAAAAGATTTTTAAAAACTGGGTATATTTAGCCTGGAAAACATAAAAGGGGACATAAGAGTCATTTATATTTTGAAAGTTATCTTAACAGAAAACTGATATGGTCCTTGCAGGATAGAGTACAAGCAAAAGGAGAAAATTTTGGTTGAACTTCAAACTGTTCAAACATGGGAAGGGTCACCTGAGAAGATCGTGAGTATTGTCACTAGATGACAGCATTCATAGGTTTAAAGGAAATTAAAGCATTAGAACAAGGTTAGATTTTATAACCTTTAAACTATCCTCCAATCCTGGACTTCTAGGGTTCTAAGCTACAGAACTGCTGATACCTCTGGTTATCTGTTAAAAGTTCTCAAACTGAAAAATTTGACTTATGTGGCCTTACCCAACCTTAGATGGCTTGACTCTAAACTGAATATTTCAATACTGTTCCTATTCTGAGTGTGGCCCTAGAAAAAACATTTCAAAAAATACAGCCCCTTCGCATTCAACTGGTTATTTTTTTTCTCAATTTCCCAGCATTATCTTAAAGAAGGTCAGCAATCATCTCAATATTTAAGTGAGTAAACTATCAGTATAGCCGTATAGCACTATATCTGGATCAAAAATTATATAAGAAAAATAAGGCAAATAAGATGATTAAATCATATTTATATCAGAAAAGTTACATAAACTTTATAACTGATATTTTTGTAAAAACACATAAAAAGTATATAGTTTAATTATACAAAATATATTTTCCATTTACTTAAGAAATCCTGCTTCTAAACAAAAAAGTCAACTCTTGATTATCTGAACTAATCATTGAAACTTGTCATTTGAGTACTACCAAGCGGCATATAATAAGTTTGATAGTGTGAAACCATACACCCACTTATGCTTCAGCCAACAGATAACAGTTAACCTTAGTCTAGAATTCTAGGTTAAAAAAGGAGATTAGGAAGAAACAACACTTCCTGAAAATTCAGAAAAAAAGGAAATCAGAGGAAAATTAGAGAAAAAAGCCCACCCACCTAAAAAGTATGAGCTCCAAAAGGTGGCCATAAAAACAGCATGTTGAAAATGAAGAAAGGCAACCCCAGAGCATGTGGATAATAAAGAATTGACTGTAAGCATTCATAATGAATTCAATGTACAAGTCAAAAATTCCATTCTCTACATGTCTAGACAATCAATTCTTAATGTATAATTCACTTATCATTTTTTAAGAAAAAGATCCGTCAACACAGATATTATATTCTGGAAATGAGTACACATAAGAGATTACTATTAGTTAAAAAGAGCTTCTCAACCACTGATTCAAGAGCTCAAATGGTGACAGATAAAAACTAGCCAGATTCCAAAATAAATATTAGTAATTCTACTAGTTAAACCAAGACATAAAAAATCCTACAGTGATACCATAATGCCATAAAACTGAATTATAGCTTCTGTGATTTGCTTCATTGTTTTTTACATATACCTGGTTTTGAATACTATTTTTCTGGAGATACTGACTCCAAGGATCTGGTATCTGTTCATCTGATGCTCGATTAGATGTTCGAGAATTAATTTTAAGTAAATAGCAACCCTGAGTTCCATATTTCTGCTTCATTTCTTCATAAATGGATTCAGCTCTAAAATAAGGGGAGAAAAGTTTGTAGTAAATGGGTAGCACATCTTAGGCAATGAAGGATATTAAAATACCAAAAAAATGCAAAAATAATCTCCCAAGGTAGAGCAGAAAATTAGAAATAAAATATATTTAAAAATGAAAATTAAGACCATGATCTTAACTGAAAGTTAGCTAGCTCAAATATATTATAAAGCAGAGTTACCTAAATTGTGTTCCATGGGAAATTTTTGCAAGCTAATCCTACTCTCTTATTCAAAGAGAGAGTTCTGGTGGTCAAACTAGTTTGGGGAATTACAGTAAACAAAGCCAAACAGTTTATTTGCAGCAAATCACTTCTCAGCCTTCCATTTGCTAATGTGTATTATGAATTTCCAAAGAACAGCTGCAGACTTATAGATCAGTAACTCTTGCAACTATGAGAACTAATTTTAGAAAACTCTGTCTTCTCTAAGATACCTACTGAAAAACACGTGCTAACCCAGAAAAGTATAGCGCCAAAAAACTTACAAAACATCCTCCACTACCACAGTTTACCCCTCCCTTGGCTGTCTCCAAAGGAAAACAGTACAGAGGAAGAAAAGAAGAAAGAAAACTCAAGAAGAGCAACCAAGCAAGTATTTATTACATAAAATTCACTCTTTTTTCTTGCAAAATATATAGATATTCATGGATAGCTATGTCTACGAGCTATATTTCAGATTAACAAAAGGCATTTTGATTTCTGTATTTTAAGTTAACTAAACTTGATAGCTGGTGGGAGAGAATTCAAATGATAAAACAGCCTAAGAAGCAAATAGCACACTCTGATGTAAAGTGAAATTTTGGTACTTAGAGCTAATCTAATTTAAAAAGGTATTTTTTAAAAATCAGTCAGCTATCTGGTGCAAATAAAACCCTGAAAAATCTCATATTCAAATGCAGATCCTAATACTATATAAATAACAATCCAAGCAAACAATTAAATCATATTACACACTATAAAATTAAGGCTAGATAAGTGAAATAGTTATAAATTCATATAAGTACAAATATATGTGTATGTATACACACTCAAGTACAATCAACTAAACTTCTGTTCGCATTACCAATGATACTGCTAAACATAATAGCCACTGATCTAATATGTAAATTACTTCTTAAACATCCTAGTTACAGCCATTCAATATGGAAGACATACACCATATTCAACGGATAGAAACTAATTTTAATAGCCAGTTCCAACTATTTCTATTTATATAGTATACTTAACTATAGACTCTTTATGATTTCAGGCTACAGACTTTCTAAGATTTCAAAAAATCCCAAAGATTAGTAATCCTCAGAATAATTATTTGGTTTTATAGAGGAAAATTTATTTAAAAAGATGATGGTTTGTGGTGCTCAGAACAAAGGTAAGAAATAATTCTTTAACTGCATATCCTAAATAATTCTTTGAAACAAGAGATTAATCAGAACCACATCTTGAACCAAAAGTCAAAATAAACTCCAAAGCCATAAGTAAAATTGCTATTAATGTTCTTATTTTTTAAGAATTTATTTTTAAAGATAAATTATTCACTTATCCCAAAGGTAAAAGGACTATAGTAAATTGCTAATAATGAATATTAAAGGGAACATAAGAAAGAAATGTTTAGATGTTTCTAAGACTGTGAAAAACATCAAGCCTAAAAATATAAAGTGACAAGAGAGTGAAGAGTGAAAAATGAAGCGCCTATAAGCAACAGCCAGAAAGTGAAATGTTAGAGGAAAACTGGGATAGAAAAGAGAAAAAAATAAGAAATAATTTTATATAAAGTAAGAATTAACACCTTAGACCTATAGGTGTAAAATGACAAGCATTTTTGTACAAAGATTGTACTAATGGAGATACAAGTTGAAAGAAAAGTTTAGGTAAGCAAATGAAATCTAACACAAAGAGACTCAGCTGCTAAATATAACTTTGGATTAAAAGATACAGTTAAATATTTTATTAACATATTTTTACTTTCTTAGATGAAAAGCATATCTAAAATTTAAATAAACCATGCCCAAATTAAAGTTAAATCATTTAACAGAAAAAATAATTGTTAATTAAAAATATAAAGCTTACCTCTGTTCATCTCCTGCACTTACATCATGTAAAAGTACATAATATTTAAGTGTATTTGGTATAAACCACTTGGGGTAGGAATAGTCATTGTTGTGCTGAATTCGATGTTGTTCTTGTGACAACTTTGAAAACTGTTCCACAGGTTCGGCTTCACTAGATGATGCTACCAACATACCTTGTAAACCGTATTATTAAGGTAATTATCACTTATTGCTCAATGATAAATATTATCCTAATAAAATAAACTTTAGAAAGATATTCTCTGAACTAAAAAAAAAAAATCTAATTTCAGAGGTTTTCACAGCAAGCACAAAATAATTTCTCCAACATTTCTAAGTAATTCAAGGTTCTAAATCTCAACATATTTTGCATTGTTGTTTTTAGGCAATTTATATATCAATAAGGAAATCCATGAAATTAGACAATACCAAAACTGTAAAACTATCAATATAACAAACATTAATGCTGCATCTTCTCTTCTCCATTCCATTTCACTGCAGTTTCATAATTATCCTACCTCTCAACTTTTCTCTTCAACCTCATTAAAAAAACTAAAAAGGAGGTTAACAGCTATAAAACAGGTTACTAACAAGCATGGTAAGCTGTTTTTAAACATAAGCTTTTGCAAAAGCAATTAATTTGAGGCAATTATCAAAAGCAGTTAACACTGACAGTATACCTTTCTCTTTCTAAAATGGCTTAAAAACTTACTAAGCATGAAATATTAGAGTTGGGGGATAAAGAAAAACAATAAGCAAGCCCTTGATATTCTAATTTTGTAATCAAAAATTAATTTATTGCACCAGTCCTGTATCTAGGATGCCATTTAACAAAATAACAATAACGAAAATTTGAAGCATCAAAAAAAAAAAAAACCTCCATTCTCTATATCCTTGCAACAATTTTGCCTTCATACAACTATTTCTGAGATTAACAACTTCCAAAACATTTAATTTTAAGAGAACATAAAGGTCAAAGGATACATGCTAAATAGTGGTTCAGAAATTCATGATCGGATGCTGGCATCGACTGAAGAAAGGTCTCTCTATAAGATTCAAACCAGGAGTAGTAGCTAAAATTAACCACATATAAGAGTTAAAATCGCTCAATACAGTTTATAACACAAAATTTCAAGGCCATACTCCTAAAATGCATAAAAGATAGCAATATCTAGCAATAAGCAAACATTTCTCACTTATGCTTAAAGATATATAACAAGCATTTTCACCTGTGCTTTAAGATATATGTATGATATGTGTATATTAATTAAGCCATATACTCAAATATATTCATACACGGGAATATATATATTTGCAAAGATAAAACTGACTTATTCTCAGACCTACACAATAATCCCAAAACTTACTTAACTATTAATGCTTTAAATATTACCTATGTGAGTAAAAAGATTTTAGAACTAAAGTTTTGTGCCCCTGCCACTAGTCATATTGTCATAAGGCACTCCTTTTCATAAATATCATTTCAGAACACTGGTTCTCAACTGAGAGTGATTTTGACTCTAGGAAACATTCGGCAATGTCTGGCAATACTTAAGGTTGTTACAACTAGGGATGAGGAGGGGGATGCTACTGGCATCTAGGGAAAGAAGTTAGGAATGATACAAAATATCTTACACTGAAAAGAACAGGCCAGTTCCCCACCACAAAGAATTATTCCATACAATGTCAACAGTGGTGAGAATGACAAACTTTACAATTTGATTACCTGAGTATAGCAGTAAAAAAAAAAAAAAAAAAAAAAAACACCTATTTACTTGAAATTTCAAAGCATACTTACCTTATAATCAAATACAAAGATGTGTATTTTTACTTTTCATATACATACATATGTGTGATTCTTAAAATGTCAAATCCCTCTTGCTCCATGCTAAGCATTTTACACTACAACTCTATCTTTAAAATTTGAACTTAAATTTAGTCATTTCACTAGCTTTAAGCAGACTATCTAAATTATAGTTCTACTAAAAGAATACTCTATCCCTAGCTATTTACACTGATTACCAAATCTTATATACTTTTTGTTTTCATCTTAGTCACTGAAAACACAGCAAGTATATTTTCTGTTTACTTTATAATATTATATTAAAGGACTTGGAAGGTTGAAGAAAAAAGCTATTCATCTTGACTAAATAGCATATTTAACCTGGTGCCATAGACACAAAAGAAATTAATTCCAACAAATGCCTTATCAGAATAACCTATATTTGCTTAGGAGGGCTATTACTATAACAATTCCATCTTCATTGCTATAGAAAAAAAAACCACTCCCATAAATATCATAATCTAATATGAAAGTGGATTAGAGAATAAAAGACACAGACTAGTCTGTTACTTATGATATGAAAAGAATTTTCTCACCAACCAAGAAATATATCTTCCCCCAAAGTCAGTCAAAATTAGTCTTCTGTCTAGAAAATTAATGCATATTTTCATTTAATACCAATGACAAGAAAAATAACAGATAATGAAAAGTTTGGTTAAATATGAAGGAATTGTCATAGATACGAGGAAATGACTTTCTCTATTTTGATTATTTTTCTATTTGTTGCTTAAATTTAACAAATAACGGATAAACTGTAGACATATGAAAAGGGTTTTGCTTCACGGTGAGCTGGGGAGTTACAAATAAACAAATGAGATCTTCTAAAATAGCTATTCATTACAACACTATCTGTAATTAATGACTAGAAAGCCCACAAGTCCATCGAGAGGGGATACCATTAAGTGGATGTACTATGCAGCTGTAAGAGAAAAGAGAAAATCTCTATATAAAGTGCTCTCTGGCATATATTAAGTGAAAAAAAGGCAACACACAGAAAAGTATGCATTTTTTGTGTAAGAAAATATAAAGAGCCATACATGTATCTGCTCATATTGTCAAGGAAATAATAGGACAAATCTAATAATTCCATTACATATAAGGAAGACAAGAGAAGAAATGAGAAAGAGGATAGGGCCTGGATAAAACCCAGACCTCACTGAATTCATCTTGTTTTATTTTGACTTTGGAACTATACAAATGTCTGTATAATTAAAAATTAAATAAAAAAGCACATATACAAGTGCTTAATTAAACTGAAATAAATCTTTCTAAATACTGGTGCAAGAAGACACTGGGAAACAAAGGAAAATTTTTAAATATGTATGGCAAAGTGGATTTTATCCTTCAGGTAGGTCAATATTTAGGTAAGGTTAAGTTTTTCCTTCAGCCTCATGTTTCCTTAAGGAACTAACAAGTCCTCCTTCCATTATCTTACAAGCTGATAAATCCAAGGGTAGCTTTCTGTTTTTTATTTTTTCAAATGACATTTTTGCACCAAGTGGGAAAAAAATAATAGTTTTTAAATGTTTTATATTAACAAAAGACGTGAACATTTAGTGACAATTCTCTTCCTCCAGAAATTCTCATACTTATTTCAGGATAAAGTCAGTATTTTGCCCATACCCCTTTCCATCTTTCTTTGTAATTGAAAGAGCAACCACATATCCTACCAGTTTCTCTATGCAGAATGTATTCTGTCTTGGTAAGGAAGGGCAAGGAAGGAAGCTAAGAGCTAGAAAAGGGCATAATGCTCCATCTGCCACCCTCTTTGTTGCCTTCTTCGTGCCAGTAAATTGGGACACGGTATTATTAGTGTTCCCAATAAACATCTAACAAGGGCTAACAGCAATGAGCTAAACTAAAGCAACTCTGGTCCTAATCTTACTGAAATCAAAAATATACAGTAACCCCAAATCTGCAGGTCAAACAAACTGAATATCCTAAATATAAACATCACATATTTTCTCTTCCTAATCATTCACAAAAACTGAAAGTGCCAGAAGTCACTATTCAGACTAAAAAAAATTAAGAAATACTAATAAATTCCAAATGATGCTGGCACATATGACTATATCTTTAGAAAAACAGTAGTAGATATACCAAAACTTAATATACAATCAAAATGAAAATATTAAAGGAAAGGTATTAAATAATTAGATGTAAATTACTTAAAGCTGATAAATGTGCAGCCTCGAAGGAAACACAATTGACACTAAACTTTATGGTTATCAGAAAGTATGGTTTAATTCAGAGGATCTTAGAATACAAAAGCTACAAACTAAAATCAGAACTCATAAAATCTGAGCATTTTGCAAATCATAAAAGATCTTATATAATATGAAGAACTAAGAAATACTAACTTTGTATTTTAACAATACCCTTGAGAACTATTCTTTAGACTATTTATAATCAAGTGTTTTCAAAAAATCAGCAAAAATCAAAGTATTCTAAAGAGATGAGAGTCACGATTACTTACGCCCGATTTTTAAATCTCTCAGACACCACAATGGAAGATTTTTAAAAATAAATTGTCCTCTTTCTAAGCCATATTCCTTCTAACTCTCAGTATATCAGGAAAAAAAAAATAGTAACTGATATTTACCACCTGGATCTAATTGACCCTTGATATTTTACCATATTTTAAATTCACTTTACAAATTGTTTACAGAATTAAGAATAAGGGCACAGTAAAAAAAAAACTTTTTAGAAATTTTAGTAAGAATTTAAACACAGTAAACTTAAATTGTACTCCATATATTCCTGGTTTTTAAGGTAAATGCCTCAATTAGGCAACATTCTTTGAATGCAGCTGTTTATTGTCATGCACGAACCTGGAAGAAATCAATCATGTAAATACTGTCCAGATTCAAACATATATTATTAAAGTTCTCATTTTATCATTACTTCTGGTTCTTCTTGCACCTGCATAGTCAAAGTGAAACATTTTGGAAAAATTTGATGGCTTGTAATTTTGCTGAAGAGAAAAAGATCATCTTTATTTGCTCCATCACTGCAAAACATTTTCATTTTTTAGACTTCGTAACAGCAAACAGAATGATCAATCCAATGAACTTTTTATTTCTATATCATCTAATTCTTTCCAATCATTTTCATAAACATGCCTGCCTTCAGCATTTGTCATTTACAAATTATACCAAGTAAATTTTGTTAAACAAAATCATAAAAGACAAAAGAACAATGTCACATGTCCTTTAACAAAATGGGATGGTTTAGGTTCTTGTCTCAAAATATTATGTGAAGTATTCCTGTTAAATTAGAAATACATTGCTCAGTTATCAATTTTTTGAGTTTCAAAAAAAATTTACATTAGACATTGTCATCTGAAGACTTAAAAATTGGGATTTCTATATATGATTCAATTTCACCGTTGTCATTAGAGTCTAGAGGTAAGTGTCCATATGGTAGGCAGCCACCAGTACATGTGGCTAATGGGCAGTTGAAATGAGGCTTGTGTGAACTGAGATGTGTTGTCATTGTAAAAGACATGTAAGATTTCAAAGACAGTTAAAAAATGTTTCCTAATGATCACAACTTGAAATATTTCATATGCACTGGGTTAAATTATATTATTAAAATTAATTTCACCTTTTTTTTACACTTTTATTGCAGCTACAGAACACTGAGAATTATATAAGTGGCTCACATATTTCTACCAGACAGTGCTAGTCCTGAATGCTGCTGTCTCACAACATTCATCTCCTGATTTATCTAATAATTGTGAAAATTTTTATTTTCCATTGTCAAATTTTCTTTTCTTTGCCAAAATGACTAAAAATAAAAAGTTCTCAATTTACAAATGTATTCAGTGAAAGAAAAAAAATGAGAACAGAGATAACACAATGATGAGGTCTCCAGACTTCTTTTATACCATTCCGAAAGAAGATGCAATACACTTTGGGCAACACAAAATTTAAAACAAAAATTATATAATAGTGCTGACTTATTTCACTACTGTATCATCTTTCTATGCAATTTCATTCTTCCACTTTCTTATAGTTCAGAGTAACTGATAACTGGTAAAAGAATAAGTAATTCATAGGATAATGAAAAATAGCAAAATATTTCAAGATACTGGAAAAATAACATGAAGTTCCTATATCCTGAACTAGCTATATTTTAAATAATTGTTACTTTTTTAGGGCTCTTAAGTAAAAATTTAGAAAATATTAAAGATTATTTAAACAATCCTCTAAAAAATATTTACACATGACTACTCTCCTAAGTATCATGGTATTTTACAGAGTAATAGCAATTAATATGAAACCAACCAGAAAATGTATACTATACACTTAAAAGGGGAAAAACATGTTCTTCCTTCTTATCAAAACAAGATGCGACTCAAATTATACTATTCAAAAACAATGCCTCAATTTAGCAGATAATATTGTAAGTCAAGAGTAAGTATAATAAATAGATGATAGCACAGATAACGTCTGTTAGAAAAATATTAATTGGGACAAATACAAAACAGTAGCAGCTAAGTAGAAAAAAAAGATAATAGGAAGGAGTAGAGGGAGCACAATGTGGAAAACTGAGACTACCATAGAAAATACCTGTGTATAATGAGGATTCTTTCAATTCCATCAAAGTGTCTTTACAATTACTGTACCAAGGAACACTAGCTTTAATTGACCGATCTGATGAAAACATGGCACTGTTAAGCTAGGCTTATGAGGTAAATATCAAACATCTATTTCTTAAATAGAATGGGTAAAAAGTATGCTGACTCACGTTAATGGCAAAAATTAGAGGCATGTTTCTAGACATATAAAGAATATCTTATTTAAAATGGACAAAATCACTCTTAAAACCCCAAAAAGTATTACTGTTATAACAGAATTTTAGTACAATGAATTCAGTGCTTCAGCATACCACATTCCCAGAACAATGGAGCTGAAGGAAGATGCCTTAAAAAAGCAGAGAAAGAAGCTGAAAAAACTGTGTTCTTCTGGTATGCAGTTTATCTGAATCACTTGAGATTTTTTAAATCTGCCTAAAGAATTCAGCTTTAGTAGTGCCTCCATTTGCTTTTAAAGACAAATAGTACTCAATCCTTTCTTATGAGAAGATGTTGGCAGGGACCTGAGAATATAAGTAATGTACCTAGATATAATAACTTCTCACAACCAAGTCATGACCACACTGTTCCTACAAACTATCTACCAAAGCACTTTAACAGACTGTTTAAAAAAATAATAAGACCACCCCCAGTATATAGATAGCCAGATACCAGATTTGAGAACTTTCTCTGGAGAAACTAAATGGCCCCATATAAAAAAAAACCATAAGTCATAAAAACTGGACAACCTTCAAGGCTATTCACAGCCTCACTACCCAATAAAGAAGTCCATTAGCTGAAAAGTTCTGTAATGCCCAGTTAGGGCTTTAATGCCTCAATTTGAAATGGAGAATAATACCAAAGGCTCATCAGACATTTAAAGTAATTCCAATATGAAAAAGGAACCAAAACAAACTAAAAAATAATACAAATAAGCAAAAAAATCATAAGATAGACAAAATCTTAAAGACAACAATTAATATCCTCGGAGCTGAGATACCACAACATGAAATAAGAACTGTATGGTACAAAAAAGGAAATCAAGAGACCAAGGAAAGTTAAAAAAAAAAAAAAAAAGACATTGAACATCAACATTTCAAACAGAAGGGTCAGAAAAAACTCAAGGATATCCCCTAGAAAGTAACAAAAGACATAAGAGACGGAAATGGACAAATTAGAAGATAACATTAACAGAGCAACTCAATAAGTTCCACATCCAACTAACAGTAGTTCGGGGGGGGGGGGAGGGGAGGGGGAGGAGAAGGCAGAAAAGATAGGGAAGACATTAACAAAGAAAAAATACAAAAAAATTTCTTAAAAAGAACGAGTATGCATGACCAAAAGGTGCTACTCAATGCATTGTATGAAAAGTGAGATAAATCTGGCCCAACATGAAATTTAAAAATAACAGGGATAAAGATCTAAAAATTCAAGGCAGGAGGGAATAAGTGGAATATATATCATAGTGGCACAGTTTCTTTACAACAATACTAGAAACTACAAGGAAGTCGAACAAGTCTGAGATATTATTTCTGATACATACAGACAAGCTACCAATCAAACATATAAGAATATTTTCAGACATTCATTTATCAAAAATTTTACCTTCTAGGTAACCTTTCTAAGGAAGCTACTGGAGATGTCCTCCACCAAATCAAGAAAATATACAAAAAAGATATGAATCAGAGACTACAGAAGTGAAGGGAAGGAAATCCTCAGACCTTCGTATAGCACTCCTTGGAGAGAGTAATCAGTCCAAGATGAAATAGAACAGTGTTTTGCAACTTTCATTTCATTATCTCCCCCATGAGCCTTTTTCTTTCCTATCTGGTCCTTCCTTCCCCCCAAAAAATACTTTAAAATAATACCACAGATATACTGTATATCTATTTATGTACTATAATCCCTTTGGAGAGCCACAAACCATTGTAATAGTTATGTTTTTTTTGCCCCCAAGAATCATATCCTCCCTGCACTGAAGAATATCATTCCCCATTAAAAATACATGGAGTAGAAAGAGAAGACTTCAAGGAGATCTTGATAAATGGATTATCTGATAAATTAAGTCTGTGTGAGAGAATAAAAAACATATGTTGGTCTTTGCACCCTAGTTCCTGGCACAGAGCTCCTGAAACCCTTATAAATTCCCTTGGTGATAAGAGTGTCCTTTGTTTCAATGAGGTGACTCTGGGTGGGCTCCCAGATAGCTCCTAGATGAGGTGTGGTCACCAGGAAGACCAAATCAAGTTTATTAGACACTTATAATTTTCAGTCCCACCCCTCATTCTCTTGAGAAGGAAGAAGGGTTAAAAATGGAGTTAATAATTGATCATGCCTACAAGACAAAGCCTCCATAAAATCCCAAAAATGTGGAGAGAGTTAAAAAATGATGTAGATGATAGAAGCTCTGTTCGGCCCTCTGGCAACCAAATCAAAGTTGTGATGATAATAAGGAAAAATCACCTGGGATCTAGATAAACAAGCCATACAACTAGAGAGAAGTCCAGGAAATCATCTTGCAATGGCAGAAGGTAGGATGGGGAGAGGATGTGGGGCTGCCCAGTCTCAAGCAGCTGAGTGAGATGGAGGCTGCGGCAGCAGCAGAGGCCTCTTCAAGGGGCCGCAACACATGCAGATTTTCAAGGAGCCGATTTAGCTGTGCACAGGGGGCACCAGGGGCTTACAGGGAGACATTGTCGGAGTGAGGGCCAAGGCCAGACTCTCTCTGTACAGAATACCAGCGGTATCCTGTTCCCTGTTGAGCTCTCCCCCTTCCCAGTACATAGACACAGCACCACCATAGCTGTACATGGTGTACGATAACAGAAGTCACTCCACCCAAAGGATTCCCTGAAACCCCGCCTCCCCCACTTGCAGCCCTACCCAAGCCACATCCAGGTGTATCCTCAGCGAGTCAGATGCTCCTTGCTGAGCAGCGCTTAGACTCACACTGGAAGCAGTTGGCCTCACTTTCTGGTGTGGCCTTTTGAGGCAACTATAAGCACAGCATCTGTGGATTGCTTGCTGAATCTTAACAGGTGATCCTGGAGGGGCACAGGCTTGGGCTAAGTTTGGCCTGCAGCTGAATCCTCTCAGGACTGTGCCACTGGACACCTACTTCACAAATCCACAGTAATAAGACCAGGAGACTTAGGAGCTTTGCTTGTACATAGAAACAGACACAGAAAGGCAGCCAAAATGGGAACACAAAGAGCAGAAATCATGTGAGAGAAGAGAACAGAGATCCAGAATAATGGAGTCAAGTAATCTAACAGATGCAGAGTTCAAAACACTGGTTATAAAGATGCTCAACAAACTTTTGGGAAGTGTGATAAACTAAGTGAGAACTTCAACAAAGAGATAAAAAAAAAAATGGAAATGGAAATTATAAAAGGGAACCAGTCTGAAATGAAGAAACATTATCTGAGATGAGAAGTGTATTAAATGGAATAAAAGGAATAAACAAAGTGAATAAAGGATCAAATGCCCTATTAGAGGATGGGAAAGCCAAAACACTTCAGAATGGCAAGAGAGGAGATGCCAAGACTATAAAAATAATTTAAGGAGAATATGGGACACTATTAAGGGTCCAAATATCTGTCTGATCAGCGTAACTGAAGAAAATCAAGAGTTGAACAGCTGTTTGAAGAAAAAATGGAAAACTTCCCTAACCTGGTGAAAAATGGACATAAAACCCCAGGAAGCTCAGAGAATTCCAAAAATCAGGGATCCAAAGAGGCCCACACCAAGACACATCATAATTAAAATGCCAAAGTTAAATACAAAGAAAGAATATTAAAAGCAGCAAGAAAAAACTGATAGTTACTTATAAGGGAACCCATAAGACTGGCAGCTGATTTCTCAAAAGAAACTATGCAGGACAGAAGGGCTTGGCAAAATATTCAACAAGATAGACCCAGGATCTACAACCAAGAATACTTTATCCAGCAAAGCTATCATTTAGAGTTGAAGGACAGATAAAGAGCTTCCCAGACAAAAATAAGCTAAAGGAATTTATCACCATCAAGCCAGTATTACAGGAAATGTTGGAGGGACTCTTTAAGAAGAAAAAAACATGTATCAAAAACAGGAAAAAAGAATGTTAACAACCACATTCCTATCAAAATATTTTCTTAAGTGGAAAAGAATTAAGTGCTCCAAACAAAAGATAGAGTGGCGAAAGGACAAGAAAACATAACCCCTATATAAGAAAAGGAAGGGGATGGAAAAAGATATTGAAGGACCTAGAAGGTATTTAAGTTAGACAAAGATAAACACTATATGATTTCACTTATATGTGGAACCTAAGGAATAAAAAGAACAAACTAATCAAAAACAGCCTCACAAATATAATAAACAATTTGGGGTCGGACAGAGAGGAGGGGAATTTGGGGGCTAGGAGAATGGAGTGAAGGGTTAAAGAAGTGCAAATTAGTAGCTGATGGATGGTCACGGGGATGGGGAGCATAGCATAGAGAATGCAGTTAGCATTAATACAATGGCTAGGTAGAGGGTCAGAGGAGGGAAGGTACAATTGTTTTATGAACTATATAGATGTCTAACCAATGTACCATATACCTGAAACTTTAAAAATAAATAAAATTACAAAAATAAAAAATCCCAAAAATGTAAGGTTCAGAGACTTTCCAAGTTAGTGAACATGTGAAGGTGCTAAGAGAGTGGCATGCTCAGAGAGGGCATGGAAGCTCCGCATCGTTTGCCCATATCCCCTGCACATCTCTTCCATCTGGCTGTTCTTCAGTTATATTCTTTTATAATAAACTAGTGATCTAGTAAGTAAAATGTTTCTCTGAGTTCTATGAGCCATTCTAGCAAAGTAATCAGACCCTAGGAGGCAATCATTGGAACCCCCAATCTATAGCCACTTGGTCAGAAGCACAAGTGATAACCTGGGCTTGTGACTAGCAACTGAAGTTTTTGTGGGGTCTTGGGGGGAAGTATCTTGTAGGACTGAACCCATATCCTATGGTTTCTGATGCTATCTCCAGGTAGTGTTAGAATTTCATTGAATCCTTGAACCTTTAATGATGTCCAAGAATTGCTTGGTGATGCGGGAAAAAAACTCAAATTATTTGGTGACCAGAAGTAAAATGTTCTGTGTGAGTAGTAAAGGAGATTCACAGGAAAGAAAGACACAGTAGGGAAGAGCTGGGTTTTTCCTTTTACAGAAGGTGAAAGACTGAGGTTTTCCACTGTACTCTGCATGTAGAACATTTACTAAGAGGCTAGTGAAGTTTGAGACGAGCGAGAGATTCAAAAAACTCTGCCCAAGTTGTTTTTTAAAAGGCAATTACTAAGTTTTGAAAAAAAATGCTATATAAGAATAGACTGAAATCCCAATATTTAGTGCAGCAATGAAGCGAATAATATTTAACCAAAAATTTAAAAACTTCATTAGAGAGATGGGTAAAGGAGGAAGGTTATTAAGCTAAATCTTCATCAATTATAATGAGAAATCAATATATTAATTTTAAACTGATCAAACTATAGATAGCCATATGAAAATATTACTTAGAAACACAAAATAAAAACCACTGAAAGAACTTGTGGGTTGGAGTACAGGGAGCAGATCACTGTTGTTTTTTCCTTATAGAAAGCTTTTTAGCATTGTGTCTATGTGCATAAATCATTTTGCTAAATTAATGTTTTAAAAATAAAGATGTTATGAGCTTTGGAAGTTAGGAAGATATCTGCAGTATAAAATTTTTTTTATTTTTTAAATATGATAGTAAATCCCTCTCTGTGTACCATTAGCACTTTGGCATATCAGATATGGCATATCCCTATTACAATGTACTGTGATTTAAAAGGTATTGTAAATTAGAATGTATTATAATTACTGATTTACGTGTTTGTCTCTCCACCAGATTATGAACTCATACACATGTCTTATTCATCTCTATGTCTCAATGCAAAGCATATAGTAGGAGGTCAATTAACATTTGTTACATGAATAACAAAAATGTAAAAGACTATAAATAGAATCACGGGATTAAAGGCTAGGAGAGCCTTGAGAATTTTCTAGTTTCCAAAGAATGAAACTGAGTGTGAATGAGTGACTTATTCAAGTTATACTTAATGGCTATGGTAGTATAAAAACTTGGGACACTTTGGCATTTGATTCACTACCCTTCACAATTCAACATGAATTTCCCATTGATGACAAAAAAATAATAGTTCAAATTTCACCGATTTCTCTCAAAAATCCAAATTTTGCCTCATCTTAAAAACAACTGCTCAATTTATGTGCCCTAAATTCATATTTTTTTGATTTGTAAAAATTCTAACTTTATAATTATCAAGTTAACTTATCTTGCTGGAATTAACATAAAAAGAAAAATTATGAACATTTAAATAAAATAATTCTCCATATATTTCTAACTATACAAGTTGCAACCAATTAACATCATAACCTAAAACATATCACTTAAGTTCTCTTCATATCTAGAGGAAAATCTCTAAATACGCATTTAAGAGGTGTTAAAATATTAGATTATAAATTGTACTGACCTAAAAAGATTTTATCCATTACTAAAATTTTTGAATTAGATTATGTACTTTCAATCTTATCCCTCTAAAAGTCAAACCAAACCCATGTCCCTCTACTAAGTCTTTTTCATACAAAAAGTCACACCAAATCCTGCTAACTCATTTTACATATTATATCGTTTTACCTTCCAATCTTATTATGAAAATATTTACCATTCAAGTCAGATTTAGAAGCACTCAGAAAAGATTTATTCATACATTATAAACATTCTCTCTACTTAACACTAAGCAAGATGAAAAATACAATAAACTTAATTCTATTTATTTTAGTATTACTTATGTCACAAAAGAATGTTTTTTTTAATGTTAGTTCTTTCACTGAGGAAATATTTATTATACCCATGTTCTAGGTATTACTTTAGGTACTGGGAATAAAATAAAGTTCCTGTCTTCATGGAGCTTGTATTAGCTTTACAATTAGAACTACAAAAATGTTTTCATTATGAAAAAATAAAATCATGAAATTCATAGTCTAAATGGCTGCCTACTCACTTGATTGTAACCTACCTAAAGGTAAAGGTTGTTTATTTCAAACATTCAATTTCCAGGCTCTATCACTTAGGAAGCACTTAAGTGTTTATTGAATGATTTCCAAGTCACAGAATTACTTTTCTCTAAAAAAGAAAAATTAATTTAAAAAATAATGATAAACCTTGTTACATACCACTGATGTTAAGATCATAATCTCCTGCCGTAATCACATTAGCTACTAATCCTTCTGCAGGCTGACTGCCAGAAACAACATCATTCAAAAGCTTCCGAATGGCTCCAGGCTGAGGTGGTTGGGTGATAATGTTGCTTACTGCTATCTTCAAATTTTTAATTATGTGGAGCTGATTGTTAGGATCTCTCATATGAACTTTAAAAAAGAAAAAGAAAAAACTTGAAATTAATTCTATAAAATGCATAACATCCCAACAATAATAAAAATTGGGTTACTGGTTTGCAAACAAAAAGGATGCTCAAATCAGAAACCAGAAATTCCAATCTTCCATAAATACAACTGACTTACAACATTCCTTTACAATCAAAAGGGCTAGCCAGACAGTAACCTTCTCCCCCAATGTTACTGCTCACAACATAGCTACAGTAGGTCCCCATTTTACTTATTTTTTCTTTCCTCATTTGGAGTGGCCAGCAGCCAACCGCCATCCACCAGATCTCTAATTTTCACTTCACTCTAAGGCTGGTCCAGGGCAGTGTGAAGTCTGTGGTATCAACACCGAAAACAGTAAAAAGGGAAGAAAGGGGAATTAAATGCTACATTTGGGATTCCTCTACTCCTCTAGTGTGCTGTTTGCAATCTCAGCCCCTATTCCACTATCATAAAAATCAATGCCCACTCTGATGAAGATGTTGATTGTTGGGGAGATTATATGCGTGTTGGAACAGAAGGTGTATGGAAACTTGGCATAGTTTCTTCTCAATTTTTCTGTGAACCTAAAACTGCTCTAAAAAACAAAAATCTATTTTAAAAAAATCAATGGTCAAATTCCTTCTCCAGCCCCAATACCTCCTGCCTCTACTCTGCAATAGGCCTTGCCTGTCTATGGAATTTATAACCAGTGGTTCAGAGCTTCAGTTCAAGGATTAGGTTCTTACGAGATTACAGCAAGAAGACAGTATCCGCTGTGCACAGTAGGAAATTTGAACATATTTTTTCATATAATCAGATAAAATGATTAGTCTCTATAGTAATATTAATATAATATAGTAATAAATCACCACTTATTAACTGGGTTATCCTAAATAACTTAACTTTTCTGTTCTTCAATTTCCTCATCCATAACATGTAATTAATACCTAATTCACAGGTTAAAGATTTAGGTGAGATATTGTTAGATGAGATAATAAGTGTAAAAGCACTGAACACCACCATGCCTGACTATATAGTTAAGTGCTCAGGATGTGATGGGAGGCAGCAGGTGCAACATACGCTATTTCATCATATACAATAAGAGTCAATCCTGGAAAACTGACTTTGGGTGCAATTAAAAAAAATGACACTTATTTCCACTGGAAAATGCTTTATATCAAAGTTTTAAGTTCAGGACTGCCTATATTTTAAATAAAGTTACAACTGTAAAATCTGTCTTCCTAAATTTCCTGTGTGTTCTGTTGATTTCTAAATTTTTAATTAAAAAACATAAAACAAAAATATTTTTTAAATACTATATTTGGAATATTTGTACTTCCATTACAAATATAAATATATGTACAAAAAATACAGATAAAATACATGTAAATCCCATTATAACGGTTGCCTATGAAGGAGGGAAGGAAATGAGACTAAGGAATGGTAAAGAGGTCTTTCATCTTTCATAGATGCTTTGAAATGCATCTATGCTTGATGTTTAAAAGGAAAAGATACAAAGCAAATATGACAAGAAGGTTAATATTTTGGTTCTGAGTAGGAGGGAGCTGGATGTATTCTCTGCATTCTTCTGTAATTGTTTATGTTTTCTAATTTAAATAAAGACATACAGGACTCTCTCCCTAATTAAACTTTCCAGCTGGTCTATTAAACAGAGAAACCAAAACCATGAATACTATGGTGCATTTTTTGATCCTTTTAGAAATATACAAGTATTTTCCTTAAAGTTGGTCCATACTTGTTGAATAACATAAGTAGCCATGTATGTATTAAACCTCTTAAAATTTTAAATTGGCTAATTATCTTTAGTACTCATAAGTGTTAACACAAAAAGGATATTCTAGTTTTGCCCTATACTCAGATTGGAGTTATCAGTTATTAAGTAATCCGACGAATAAATCCAGAAATTAGTTAATGGGTGTAGCAGCCAGCCTCTGAAATGGCCCCAATGATCCTGACATTTCCTGTTATACACACCCTTGTGTACTCCCCTCCCACATCCCAGGGTTAATATGTGTGATCAACAGAACAAAGCAAAAGCAATGGTATATCACTTGTGAGATAAGGTTATAAAAGAATATAGCTTCTATCCGGGGTTCTCTCTGTGATCACTCAATCTGGGAGAAGCTAACTGCTATGGCATAGGGATGGATATTCAGGGAGCCTATGGAAAGGCCCACGTGGCATAGAACTCAGGTCTCCAGCCAACATTCCAGTAAGTGAGACTTGCCAACAACCATATGACTGAGCTTGAAAGAGAATCCTCCAGCCCCAGATGACTGTAGCCCCACTGCAATCTCAAAAGAGACCCTGAGCCAGAAGCATCAAGCTAAGTCACTCCTGGATTCCTGAGAAACGGAGATAATAAAAGCTTTTGTTTTAAGGTGCTAAGCACTGGGGTTATTTGTTAAACAACATACACACTGGAGAATTGCAAAACCAATCTATTAAGGATTAAGATAAGAGCTAAGAATGATTAAGAGAAATGCTCTTAAATCACACACGAAATTCAAAAGCTTAAGAACTAAATGATTAAAGCTTTGTTAAGATTATAACAGCACAAAAGGTGACTTTGTCATATAACATCTCAATTTCAAAGTCAAATTCAACACTTCATTATCTTACTTTTATTTGTTACCTTATATTTCTTGAATACTGTATTATGAAGTAATATTTCCTAGTATGTGCTGCTCCATGAATACCATTCCCTCAGGATAAGAACTGTTTCTAAAAAATCGATTCCATGTTCAAATAAATTTGGGAAATATTAAGTTTTTAAAGTCTCTTTAAAACAGGTCTTTCCCAAATACATGCTATATTAAAGCAAAGTTATCTGATCACAAAATTCATTTTTAGGGAGCATATAACATATCTGGTGTTCTAAGGAATATATTTTGAAAACTGAAATATCTTTCATGCTTTTACTCTACTATATAAAGAAAACCTCGATTGCTGAATGGAAACTTGTACAAAAATGACAAAAAACAATCTAATTCTGAAAAGCTGACTTAAATTTTACTCAAAGTTTGGTACTCGAAAACCTTAGGTTAGTTACCTAGTTACACCAACATGGTAGTTAAGACCGATGAAATATTTCTAAGTTTTTAAAAGAAACATAAAACTAGAGGCATTAAATATCCTTCAAAAGTCATTCTCCAAGTCTAATTTGCCACTTATGATGGTTCAGGAAATATTCAAGATTTAAATTAAAATTACATTCTATTCTTTTTAATCCCTTAAACTATTTTACAATAAATTTTAAAACTTTTCAAAAAATGAAAGCCAAGTAAGTACTTTCAAAAGTTAGCATTTAAGTGAAATTTACTTAAATCTCATAAATGTCTAAACAGTATGTTAGAACAGCTTAGAATTATCAAAGAACTATCACTAAAATGGCAAAAACAGGTTTGAATAAGTAACACTACCACTATTTTTTTTTTAAATAGCCACTGTAAATTTCTCAACTAGTGTTAGGATCACAAAATTTGTGTTAAATATAAACTCTTTAAGTCTCAGCACAATTCAAGGAATCCCCATGTTTAAGACAAAAAAGCAGCCTCTTCTGGATGGTAAAGAGCCCCAAAACTTACTAGCAAAAAGTTAAAACAAATGAAAAATAAAGTCCTTTTTGCCAGATTTCTAATGCCACCACCCATAGTTCATGTTCTAATCATCTTAAATTTTAAAATTTATATCAACTCTTATCTCTCACAAAATTTCATACCCTTGCTCAAGAATCTAAGACTGTCACAGTTACCATTTGAAATGAAAGGCAAAATCTCTTTCCTAGAATTCAAGATCCTCTCTTATCTATGATCTTCCCTTATTCTTCTGTACTAATAGGGATACTTTCCTCACTGTTTTTCAACACTCATAATTCATAATTTATACCTCTTGTCCATAATAGTCTAACCTTATCCCCCTTAACAGGAAACACTGACCCTCCTTCCTTTCCATCAACTCATTATACTCCTCCTCTAAATCTTTCGCAATGTGCAGAAGGAAATCAGAAGAAAACTGATTTGAGCCTCTATTCACTGCACCGTCCAATACAGGAGGCACCAGCCACATGTAGCTTTTTGAGCAATTGAAATATGTATAGTCCACATTGAGATGTAATATGTGTAAATGCACAACATATTTCAAATAGCAACAAAAAAGTGTAAAATATTTCATTAAGATTTTTCATATTGATTACATATTGAAATGGTAACATTTTGGAAATACTGGGTTAAATAAGATATATCAATGAAACTAATTTCACCTGTTTCTTTTTTTTATAATACGGCTACTAAATAATTTAAAATTATACATGTGACTCACATTATATTTCCATTGGACAGTGCTGCTCTCTAGTGTGAACAAGTAATTCTAAACATTGCCAGGAGATGACGGTTAAAAATACCTTGTTTTGGGTTACATTGCCTGTTTTTAAATCTTTCCCACATTTAAGACTGTGAACAAGTTAACATCTCTTTGCCTCCAAGTCTTCAAATTTAAAATGGTGGTAACGGTAACTACCTCATAGGCTTCAATAAGAACTAAAAGAAAAAGCTACATAAAGCAGGTATCAAGTATTAGCATGGTTTCTAACAAAGCAAAAAAGAGCACACACATCAAAGTCGAACTGGCTTTCGTGTGTTTTGTTTTGTTTTTGTTTAGAGATTTTAAGAATGCAGGGCATTTTGCTGTTCTTGTTGACACAGTACAACACTGGAGGAGCTGGTGATGGTACAACCTGAAGAAAATCCAAGACTTCCCAAACTTTGTGTTTTCTTTGGACAGCTCCCTCTTCTTTAAATGCTAAAGTGAACTTATAATGGAGTTAGTCTCTAGAAGAATACACACCTGAAGCATATAAATACATACATTTATGGCACATCACTGTTTTTTTGTGAAGTAATCATAACCAAATAACAACATAGTCTTTCATTTGAAAAAGCTTTTTAATAAATGCTGCATTTTATACAGACCTGAAAAAACTTTAGCTATACTTTGCTATGTTCTGTTTGCAAAGTACCAGTAAAAACTTCAGTTAAATCATATTTGGGTTTTATTAAACTTACTTTTCCCTAATAAAGAATCTAAAGCTAGAAAATACAGGTAGCTCCTCCATAGAAGACAGTTCTGTTCATTTATCTTTCATCTGAAAAAACCAAATTTAAGGGCTTTTTCCATTCCGATTAATCTAGACAACTCTAGATTAAATTAAGGACAACTTGTCCATTAGACAAAGGATGTTGCAAGTTTTATTTTTTTATAATACTTTTTTATTTTCTTGAGAGATTAAGTAAATTATATATACCTAATGTTTAAATTCTCAAAGGAAAAAAGCAAACTAAACAGAAGCTTAAAAAGAGAGATGGGCATCATTGCTAGAAGCATGTAATGTTCAAAAACAACTCTGAAGGCCCAGTTTTAACACCAGAAGATGATTTGTCTTGGGTCTAAGAGGCAGCATCTTCCTATCGTTACCTGTCATGTAACTTCCTAATGTCCTTCCTATGCCGTTGAGAACACTCTCGATGCCTTTCTCTGGGGCTCACGTTTTCTTTACAGTAATTACCTAACAGTCTGGCTTGTTCGGGGATAGAGAAGTACCTAGAAAAACTGGAGATTAGGGCAGCGCTGTCTTGACAACCTCACTCACGGCCCCTCCTCCAGCCGCCACCGAAGACGCTGCGGAGCCCCAGCCCCAAATGCCACTCCACCGGCTCCGCGATGTAAACATAGCCTTTCTCTTCCTTGCCCGCCCCCAACTTATTTTCCGGGCCCCGGCTTTGCGGAGCTCAGTGAAAAAGGGAGAAGACTACATACCCTCGGAAGTGAGGCGAGAGAAGGGCTTAAGCAACTCGGCGAAGCTAAGGTGATTTAGACGAGTGAGCCGCTCAGCTTCGTCGCTGCACAGCGCGGCCACACAGGGGACGAAAGAGTCCGGGATTAGCTCTTGCACTGATTGTACACACTGGGCCATCGCCGCAGGAGAGGCAGCGGCGGGCCCGCCGTCCGGCCCACTCTCAGAGGCTGATCCGCAGCTGCAGCAGCTACTGCCGCGCCGCCGGCCTAGCCGGCCGGGCGGGGCCCCGCACTGAAGCCTCGAGACCAAGAGAAGGAACAGACGCCGCAGCCTTGGCTCACGGGACACACACCACCGACCCTCCCTGGCACCGCCGCTCCTCAGCGCTCTCCCCGATGTCTCACATTCCACCCTTATAGATGGAAACGCCGACAATCACCAGTTAATCCTCCGGACGGCAAATTTTTGGTCACTGCCCGACCGGCCGCCATATTGAGGCCGAACCCTGACCACCGGCAGTACCAGTCGACAGCAACCCGCGCTCGCCCCTCACGTGACGGCGTTAAAGAACGCGATAGGGGCGGGAGAAGAGAGCCAGGGAGAAGGAAATGAAGAGCGACAGAGGCAGTTTAGAAGGCTAGCGCGGAAGTAGTGCAATGGGTGGCCACCACTGGGCGGGGCCGGGGTGTGGCTACGAGTGTATTGGGCGGGGCCATGCGGGGATGTCGCGCGACTTTAGATCCGGTTCTCACGCAAGTATTCGGCAAGGCCCACGCGAGGCGCAAGGGTTACCGGACGAGTTGGCGCTTGAGATCCGTGTTGTCACAGTCGCGAAGACGCCTACTCTCCTTCCACGCCAAGCGGTGTGTCTGGAGCCCCAAAGGCTCTCCCTGGAAACAGTGAGCAAATGATGTGGCTGTTGCGCTGCTTCCAGCCCTCTCTTCTCGTCCCGCCTTTCCCACGCTCCCGGTGGAGCGCCGAGGAGCACAGCTCACGGGCGACAGTGTGCAGCCCGCCCTCTGGTCCGGTGCTTGGAGGGTTCCTGGAGCTGGCCCAAACAGGTCATATATTTCGTTTAAACACAACCATGCTTTTAGAACGGAACTGCCAAGAATGTGGACTCTTGTGTGTCTGCAATCAACATGAGTAAAGGGAAAACTCTGACGCTACTGCATTTTTGTTGATCAACAGAAGGGGTGTGCCTGCAACGTCCGAGTCGTTTTGTCCTCAGCGTTCCTTTTTACCCTCTGCTCTGGTGTTCACTTCATAGTGATGGAGGTAAAGAAGCCATAATCATGTGCGTATGCGGTCTGAACTGGCTTTTATTCCTAGTTTTCACTTTTATAAATTAATTCCTCTAAGTAAGTGGAAGCGAATGAAATGAATTTTATTATAGTGTCACTCAACTGTTTGAATTCCTTCTGGGTTATATACCAAAAGTATAAGGCAGGGAAAAATGCAGCACTGTCGTGGTTTATGTACCTTGATGTAAAGGAGGTTTTCCCAACATCAGTATCTGAAATTGTTGGATTGTTGAGCACCATGAAGTTTTTACCATGGTTAAGAATTCTTAACGGGTGACAGGTATGCCTTTTGTAAATTGAGAAATGGGAGGTAGGAAATGACAGTAGGACATAATGACATGGCAGCTTTAGCCACGGATCAGTATAGAAAGTATAATACTAGTTGAGGACCTGGAAATTCATTTCTTTAAAATTATCTGAGCCTATGCACCTCCTGGAAATTTTTTTTGTACCTCCAGGGGTATATATATTCCCTTTTGAATACCTCCGATTTAAATACGTGCACTTCATATTTTGAGAATCTCATGCAACTGAGTATGACCGAAGTTTTTTTTAACAAAGCTCCTAAATGCAAGCTTACTACTTTATCTAGTACTTGACTCAAAATAAATGTTAAAAAGGCAATTTATTTATTACACTAAAAGTAAAACTAGCTGTATTAGATTCTTTAAGAAGGACTTTTAAGGGCAGTTTGGCCTAAATGGACTTTTTGAGCTATAATTCACACACCATTAAATTCACCTCTTTAAAGTGTACAATTCATTGTGTTTTAGTATATTCAGCTAGCTGTGCAACCATTACTACTGTCTAATTTCTGAACATTTTCATCTCCACCAAAAGAAGCCTGGTGTCCATTAGCAGTCACTCCCTCCCCCCATAACAACACCGGCCCCTGGCAACACTCATTTACTGTCTCTATAGATTTATCTATTCTGGGCATTTCATTTATATGGAATCATACAATATGTAACTTTATGTCTGAACTCTTTCACTTAGCTTAACATGTTAAGTTTCCTTTTTAAGGCTGATCCTAAATGAATTTTTGTCTTCCTCTAAGTAAATGGAAGTTTGCATTTACTTTAAAATCTCACGCCACATCCACTCAGTGTGTTCCAGTGAGTGACTTCACTGTAAAAATATATTTCCTAGTCTATCCTAGTCTAAGGTGTTCATTTTCTGAGGTGTTGTTCTCGCCTAAAGGTTAAAGCTGAATCATTGCCACTTTTGTTTTCCAGCCTGTGAGAATGGAGAAAGAATTGAGAAGCATGTGACTAATGGTTTAAGATCAAATGGTAGAAATAGAGTTCAACAATTTTACTTACATCCTACTGGCCCCAGTGAGTATATTGGTCACACCTTTCTCCACATGAGACGAAAATATAGGTCCTTGGATTCTGTTGCTAAGTGAGTAGGAGGAGAGTCAATATGGGATAACAGTTAAGGGTCTCCAACATACTTTATTAAGAATGAGGTCCCTGCAGAAGGTATTTGCATGGAGTCTAAGACATACACCTCTCATTTCTGCGACTCCTCTGGACACTTTTTTTTTGGTACCACATGTCTTCTGAACCATTCACAGTGTTCAGGAAAAATGAAGGGCTATGATCCACCAGGCCTGAGCCATGTGCCAACCCTCAAGGCCAAGAGGATAGGATCTAAGAAAGGATGCTTGCTGGACAAAATATCATACTACCACAAGCAACTAAGGACCTCTTTTCCAAGTACTGAAGATGAGACCTAGCTTCCTTCTCTCTCTCAAGTCAAAGACTCCCGTAAAACTTATGCTATGTCAGTGAGCTTACATTTTGATATACTGTGTTATCAAACATTCATGGATTGTTGTATTTTGTATGTATAATATGGCCATCCTCTTCTGATGGCTGGTGAGATTAAATTTAAAGAACATAAACACTGAAGTCAGAGAGGCTTGGATGCAAAAGCAGTTCCACCACTTGTGAATAAAAATAATGTCACCGTTATTGAATCACCATGGAGCAAGCATGGTGCTTTACACAGATGTCTACTACTTCTGCTTCTCACGCAAACCCTGAAAAGCACGTGTCGCCAATTTCCAAATGTAGAAACTGAACCACAGAGCAGTTAATAACCTGCCTAAAGACACAGCACTAGAGCCAGCAACAGAATCAGCTCAGTGTTTAACCCTAGAGATTTGATCACTAGGATAAATTGCTTTTCCATACATTTTCTTGCTCTGAAAGTGCCTACAGAAATTTTAGTTTGCAATAATATATATCACTTTAGCAAGAAATATGTGACTTTTTACAAGTTACTTATCTTTTCTGAGCCTCGCATTTTTTATCTGTAAGCTTAGAAACCTGGGACTGAAAGATTTCTTATATTCATTGCAATCTGGAAGTCTACTATTCTTCCCGCTTTTATTAAAGTTCACTATGTTAACAGTAGATGGTGCTATTGAGTACTGGCTTTAAAAAACGAATAAAGCAGTTCTAATTCCTGAGTACATAGTTCTCACATATGCGATAACTACCTATATATCAGAGTATTAAGAGTTCAAGAAATGCTCAGAAAAATTTTCACATTAAATGTTTCTTAAGCTGAAAGATTTTATGTTACATTACTTTAACACACTAAAAATATAAAGATTTAAACATATAATCCATGTATTACCCTGCACTTCTAATTTTATTTACTGTACTGAATTTTTTTTTGTTTTTTTTTTTTTTTGTTTTCCTGTTTTAGGCAAGGCAGCCCTTGGTTGACCTCACAGATTGCAAGGTCCTTGTCAGCTTGCAATCCCTTATTTTTTTTATCTTTTGTGCCTACAGCACCTGGTCTTCCTAGATGGTCTCCCATCCAAATACTAACCAGGCCCAACCTTGTTTAGCTTCCGACTGAATGTTTTAAAATAACTTATTAACATTCAAATTCTGACTACAAGAGATAGCATCCATTTTTCAATTATTTTAAGGATGAATCATAACCATAATTTTGCATTCTAAGGTTCAAAATTCTATTTTACACTTATTATAGGTATTTAAGCTCCATATAAATCTTCTCATTTAATCTGCAGCAAGTAAAAATCTTTTATAAATATTTTCTCCTTTATGTTCCTAAGGTTGTAGATAATATTACTGCTTGGTTTTAAATTACATATAATACTTCCAAAAACTGGATTTGAATATGTAAAATAAAGATATGGGGCAGGGTGGTAGTGGAAATATTGAACATCTCAACTCCAAACAACTTTATCAATGTTTTAATCTTCAAGATTTAGTCTAAAAATAAATACACGATTATATGCCATATTGTAGGTTGGTAGCATAGACCCATGATTTTCTATTTAGGAAAAATTACAATATCATTGTATATCTGAGGAAACAGAGAGGTAGCATAATTTTCTAAAGGTTATATGCCTAGTTAGGCACATAGCTAGTAAAAGATTCCCAGGTTCTTGACTTCCAGTCTCAAGCACTTTTAATTATACTTCCTCAGTTTACATATTAAGTAAAATTTGTTTTTATTTATTTGTCTCTCCTTAGATGTTATTTAAGGCAATAGATGTTTTGATGAGTACTTTTTAATTCTAACACATTAAAAATTATTTCTCTATATAAAAATAAAAAGAATAGCTGCTAAAATATATATCAGTCCCCAAAAGCTATGTACATTTTTTTAAGCTAACTTCCTATGCAAGTTAAAAAATATATGCAGTTTAAAAGAAATTACAGAACACATGGAATGACATCTCATGTTCTTGGATCAGAAGACTTAATATAATTAAAATGGCAATACTCCCCAAATTGATATCAAAATCCCACCTGGCTTCTTTGTAGAAATTGATCAGCTGATCCTAAAATACATGTCAAAATTCAAGGGACCTAGAATGGCCAAAACTATCTTTAAAAAGAACAAAGTTGAATGACTCACACTACCTACAAACTTACTACAAACCTACAATAACCAAGACAGAGTGTTACTGGCAAAATAACAGACATACAGATTAATGGAATCGAATTGAAAGTTCAGAAATAAACCCTTACATTTAAAAGCAATTGATTTTTGAAAGTGTAGCAAGACAATTAGAGGAGGAAACAATAGTCTTTTCAACAAATGGTGTTGGGTCAACTGGATATCTATATGTAAAAGAATAAAGTTGGGCCCCTACTTCACACCATATATAAAAATTAACTCAAAATTAGTCAAAAACTTAAATGTAAAAGCTAAAACTACAAAATTCTTAGAAGGAAACATAGAGGTAAAATCTTCATGACCTGGAATTAGGCAATGGTTTCTCAGGTGTGACAGCAAGAGAATAAACAACAACAAAAGGAGACAAACTGGACATAATCGAATTTTTAAAACTGCTTCAAAGGGCACCATTAAGTAAGTGAAAAGACAACCCACAGAATTGTAGAAAATTTTTGCAAATCATATACCTAATGTAATCTCATAAAAATCTGATAAGTGCAAATACTCCCAAAAACTAGATTTGGGTACCAAAAATGTAGTTATATAAGGGAGGGGGAAGCTAGTATGATGTAAAGAACTGTTACAACTCAATGATAAAAAGGACAACCCAATTAAAAATGGACAGAGTCTAGTTAACATCATTACCATACAGAGTTGTAATTTTTTGTGTGTGATGAGAACTTTTAAGATCTATTCTCTTTAGCAACTTTCAAATATTAAGTGGATTTATTATGGTGATCATTTCACAGTATATACAAATGTTGAATTATTATTTATACATTTGAAAATAAAATATTTTCATATTAATTATACCTCAAAAAATAAATAAAAGGAAACTCTTAACCAGATAAAGATTATGGAGCAAATATCCATAGTATTATGTCTAATGGTGGAATGTAAGTATTATTCTTTAAAATCAGAATGAGACAAGGATGTCCATTATCACTGTTTCTATTTAATACTTTTCTGGCTCTTCCAAAAGCAGCTAAAGGAAAAAAAAGAAAAGAAAATTTGTGGAATTTCAAAAGGAATAAACAAAACTATAGTAGCCCCTCATTATCGGTGGAGGATATGTTCCAAGATCCCCCAGTGGATGCCTTAAACCATGGTTAGTACCAAACCCTATATATATATATATGTTTGTATATACTGTTTTGTTTCCTGTACATATAAAGTTCAATTTATAAATTAGGCACTGTAATAAATTAATAACAGCAACTAATAATAAAATAGAACAATTATAACATTATAGTAAAGTTATGTAAATGTGGTCTCTCTCAAAATCTTACTGTACTGTACTCACCCTTCTTGTGATGATGTGAGATGATAAAATGCTTATATGATGAGATGAAGTAAGGTGAATGACAGGTGTTGTGACACAGATTTAGGCTACTGCAAGGGTTACTTAGCAAGCACTGCAATACCTCCACAGTTGATCCGATAACCTAGAGGGCTCCTAAGTGACTAACACTGGACAGAAGGATGATTCACTTCTAAGACAAGACAGAACGGGACAGCATGAGATTTTATCAAACTACTCAGAACAGGTACACTTAAAATATTGTTTCTTTCTAAAATTTTCTATTTAATATTTCTGGACCTTAGTTGACTACAGGTAACTGAAACCATAGAAAGTAAAACTGTGGTAAGAGGGGACTACTGTATACTTATTTAGAAATGATACAATAAGAAATATATAGTGTGCCTTCATCATATTTATGTGACTGTCTTCTCTTTAATTGCCCTCCCAAAAGTAGAAGGTAGAACTCAAAATTTCAACTTCTCTTATAACTAAGTCATCATTATGTGACTTGGGTTTTATCAGCTAGACATAGACATGCAAAAAACCTCAACTAAAAAGGCACCATGATGATTTCAGTTCCACCACAGTTAATCTAGATTCAATGCAATTCCAATTATAATACCCACAGAGATTTTACAGAATTTGATAAACTAATCCTAAAATTCATATTTAAGAACAAAGTTCTAAGAATAGTTAAAATAACTTTGAAAATGATTTAAAAGGTGCAGGGATTTATCTACAAATAATCAAGACATATTAAAGTTGTAATACAGTTATTAAAAGGCAGGGGTAGACAAATGGAACTAATGGAGTAGTATAGAGACTTGCAGGATAGACTGACTTGAAACATGAACAAAGAAATGTAGAAGGACAGATTGTGCAATAAATTGTGCTTTAATAGTTGATTATGAAACAAAAATCAAATTAGTTTTCTGTCACAGCATATAAACAAACAAGTCATCCTGGAATCCAATGTATAAATCCAACATCGCATATCCTATGCATTACTATTCTAAAGGATCTTATTTTGTGTACTATATGTACATTGGCATATGATGTAAAAAGAAATATCTACATATACATAATAAAGCCAACTATCTGAGTGTCATACCAACTTAAAATAAACCTTGAACAGTGAAAAAAAGTGGAAACAATGCAGATGTTCATCAATTGATGAAGGAATAAATAAATGTGATATAGCCGTGCAATAGAATATTATTTGGCAATAACAAAAAATGAAGTACTGATCCACGCTACAACAAAAATGAATCTTGAAAAGATGCTAAGTGAAAGAAGCTAATCACAAAGAACTACATACGATTCCATTTATATGAAAACCATATTTGAACAACTTAAATTTTCTTAATTCTATTAACTCCCTTTAATTAGAACACATTTTCCTTAAGGCTTTAGTTACAGAAAAATTGAGACCTCCCCCCTCAAATAACTCAGGTATAATACAGGGGAAAGTAAAGTGTTACAATATAGACTTCTCCTAAAATCCAAGGGCAGAAATTAAAGTACAACTGGGCTTGATGCAAACAGAAATAGAAATGTTAGACCAAAGTTCCTTCTTCAGTCAGGGTTCTTATTGTTCTTTTCATCTCAGCCTCTTTTCTTTTACAGAGTCTAGTCTTTTTCCTAAGACTCTTTTTCTCCTCCTTCCCCTTCTTCCTCCTTCTCCTTCTCTTTCTTACACACACACACACACACACACACACACACACACACACACACACACACATTCAGGAACACACACACTTCTCTCTTTACTCATTTTGCACCATACCTACTAGATGTCCAAACCTCAATTCTACATGATGTAATAAATTATTCCCTCTATTAAAGATAAAAGGATTAGTTGTTTTAAGTGTTCATCATTGCTCCAATGGTCAGTGACAGTCATGTACTATAAAAAGTATTATGGTAAGGACAGGCAATGAAATTCATATAAACTTTCTTTTAATTCCACCACTACTTCTGCATTATCCTTTTTTTGCTAATTAATTCTTATTATTTCAGTATTCAGCTCAAATTTTACCTTCTCATGAGATAAAATTCCCTGACCTTCAAGTTTAGTAACAAGATCTTCCTCTATGAGTCTCATAGTATACCTTAATATAGAATCAATCTCATTGTAATATAATTGTTTTTGCATCTTTTCCCCCATTTCAATTTTAAATTTTTAGTGACGAGGTAAGCACTCATCTTATTATCCACATAAGATAAACAAGTGAAGTGGAAAACAGTATAAAGTTTTCTCAAAAAATTAAAAATAGAACTACCATACAACCAACAATTTTACTTCTGGATATTAATCCAAAAAAAATGAAAACATTAATTCAAAAAGATATATGCACCCCCATGTTCATTGTAGCACTATTGACAATAACCAAGATATGGAAGCAACCTGGGCATCCACTGATAGATGAGTGGATAAAGAAGAGATGGTATATATACAATTAAATATTAGTCATCAAAAAAGTGAAATTGTATTATTTGTGACAACATGGATGAACCTAAATGGTATTATACAAAGTGAAGTCAGACAGAAAAAGACCCTTAAATGTCTTTTTGTTCACTTAAATGTAGGAAAAAATAAACAAGTAAAACAGAAACAGACTAATAGATACAGAGAACAAATTGATGGTTGCCAGAAGGCAGAGAATAAGAGGTACAAACTTCATATTATAAAAAAAAATAAGTCATTCGGATGTAATGTACAGCATGGAGAAATAGTCTATATTATTATAACTCTGTATGGGGACAGATGGTTATTAGAATTATTGCAGTAATCATATTGTAAGGAATGTTAATGTTGAATCACTATGTTGTATACCTGAAACTAATATAATATCATATGTCAACTACCATAAAAAATATAAATGAGTGAAGTATATAAAGATAAAAATCAAAGAAGTTTTACTTGGTATCTGTGTAAATTAATGTCCCATTTTTGAAAAGCAATTTGGTAACATGTAGCAAGAGCTGAGGAAGTGTTCGTAGTCCTGTATGGATTGATTCCACTACAAAGAATTTATGCCATTTCATTTCATTTAACAAATATTTATTGACTACTTTTTATATATTAAGCTCTGCTCTAGAATATAGGATTTACAATAGGGCCAACAAAGACCTGCCACAATCGGATCACGACTCTTAGAAGTTTGAACCATATGGGCTGCTCTCCATGGTTCTGAACCGTCTAACCCATCAAGACACAAGTCTAGTTCACTAATATTTCCTGTGTAATCTTTCCTCAGAATTGTGAAGCCGAGTAGGGAAGAGATGGTAATAAAAGAGAAATGTATAATACAGAGGAAGAGAAATCATTACAAAGGTATAGCCACTCGGCGATTCAGTCAGAAAAAGGAGATTTATTTCCAAATTTTCAAATAGTTTCAACTGCAAACCTCCACAGCAAAGGAAACAATCAGTAAAATGAAAAAGCAACATACAGAATGTGAGAAAATATTTTCAAACCATATATCTGATAAAGGCTTAATCTCAAAAATATATAAGGAACTCCTAAAACCAAATAGAAAATGACTAATAAAATAGGCTAAGGACTTGAATAGACATTTCTCAACAAAATACAAGTGATCAAAAGGCATATGAAAAATTACTCAACATCACAAATCACCAGGAAAATGCAAATTAGAACCACAATGAGATAACACCTCACACTTGTCCAAGTGGTTATTATCAGGAAAACAAAACACAAGTGTTGGCAGTGATATGGAGAAATTGGAACCCTTGTACATTGTCGATGGGAATGCAAAATGGTGCAGCTACTATAAAAAAACAATATGGAAGTTCCTCAAAAATTTAGAACTACCATGTGATCAAATAATCTTACCCTGGAAAATTATTCAAAAGAATTCAAATCAGCATCTTGGAGAAATATTAGCACTCCAATTTTATTACAGCACTATTTTATTGCAGCACTATTCACAATAGCCAAGAAATAAAACAACCTAAATGTTCATTGACAGATGAGTGGGTAAATGAAATGTGATATGTACATACAATGGAATACGATTCAGCTTTGAAAAAAAAAAATTGCAATATGCAACAACATGGATGAATCTTGAGGACATTATGCTAAGTTAAATAAGCCAATACGGAAAGACAAATACTGCATGATTCCACTTACATGAAGTATCTAAAACTGTAAAATTTATAGAATCAAAAAGTGGAATGGTGGTTGCCAGGAGCTGAGAGGAGAAAGAAATGGGAAGTTGTTAATCCATGGACACAAAGTTTCAGTCAAGCAAGATAAATATCCTCTTGATATCTCTGTACAACATTGCACCTATAGTCAATAATAATACATTGTATACTTAAAAATGTGTTGAGGGTAAATTTTATATTGAGTGTTCATTAAAGTGAAATAAAATTAATTTAGAGATAAAATAAAATAAAGTTGTCTAATAAATCAAGCTAAAAGCGAAGAATTAAAACAAAAAAGGATAAATCTTTTTAATAATTGATAAAACAAGCAGAAAAAGATAGTTAATAAGGATATTTGATATTTAAATAACACAATTAATAGAATTAGCCCCATTGTTATATAAAATATAGTACATTTAACTGCAGAATACACATTATTTTCAAATGCACATGGAACAAATATTCAAATCAATTATATGTTAAGTCATACATCAAGACTAACCAACAAAAATTATAATTATGGAGACTGTTTTCTGACTACAAAGAATTTAAACTAGAAATAAATTACAGAAAGATAACTAGAGAATCCACAAATGCATGAAAATTAAGCATCATATTTCTAAATAGCTCTTGGCCCACTAAGAAACCAGAATGAAGTTAGAAAAATTCTGAACTGGATGCTGATGAAAATATACATTTCAAAGTTATAGAACTCAGATAAGTAGTGCTTAGAGGGAAATTTTTAGACTTGAGTTAATATTTAAGAAAAAAATGCCAAATTTAATTATTTATGCATCAATCTAAAAAAGCTAAAAGAAAATTAGCAAATTAAATCTAAAGAAAACAGGAAAGAAACAATGCAGATAAGATCAGAAATCAAAGAAAGAAAACAAATGTACAATAGATATAATTTAACAAAGCAAAATGTTTATTTTAAAAATTTTTAAATAAAATTAACCCTTAGCAAGATTTAACAATAAAAAAGTTTGAAGGTACAGACACAGGCATGAAAAAGAGGACAAAAAGATGCTAGAGACATTAAAAACATAATGAGAAAATGAACTACTTCATATCAATAAATTTGAATATTTAGCACCTTTGTAGAAAATCAATTTGCCATGTATCTGAGGGTCTGTTTCTGGATTCTTTAATCTGTTCCATTGATTTATGTCTATCCTTATGCCAATACTGTACCATCTTGATTCCTATAGCTTTATATTAAGTTTTAAAATCAGATCATTTAAGTACTCCAAGGTGGTTCTTATTGTTTTAGAATTACTTTGTTCCATAGCACCCATCAATAAATATTTCTTGAATTAACAACATTTAAAAATTACTTTGGCTACTCTAGGTCACATTTTAAAATAATCTTTAGATTCAGCTCAACAATTTCCACAAAAATAATCCCACTATAATGATGATTGGGATTGTGTTGCACTTATAGATCTATCTGAAGAGAATTTAAATTTTAACAACATTTAGTGTTGTAATCCATAAACATACTGTATTTCACCATTTATTTAAGTCTTTAAGTTCTCTCAGCAATATTCTCTATTTTTTAGTGATGAGTTATTGCACATCTTTTGTTAAGATCATTCTAGGTATTTACATTTTGTAGTTATATGATAAACTAAACCATTTCCCAATGTTCAATTATTTGTTACTAACATATAAAAATATAATTGACTTTTGTATATTGATCTTGTACCTTAAAAGTTTATTATTTACAGCCGTGGTTTCCTAGCATTTTATAAATAAATAATCACATCATCTGCAAATAGAAATAGCATTACTCTTTTCTGATTTATATGCTTTATTTTCCTTTCCTTACTGCACTGACTAAGACCTTCATTACAAAATTGAATAAAAGTCATCAAACAGGGAGCCCTTCAGTGAGTCCTAAACTTTAGGAAAACATTCAATATTTACTGATTATGTTCATGATTCAGATGTTAACTGAATGATGAATGGATATTGAAATTTGCCTGACATTTTTTCTGCATCTATTGAAATAGCATTTCTATTGTTTTCTATTTAGTTTATATGATGAATTATACTGATCGATTTTCAAATGTCACCCCAGTTTGCATTCCAGGGTAAAATGTTACTTAATCGTGATATGTTATCCTTTTGATATATTGTTGGATTTGATTTACTGATATTTTATTAAGAATTTTTGCATCTTTGTTCATTAGGATGTCAGTATATAATTTTATTTTTATAATATATTTTATAATCTATTATTAATAATATAATAAAACAAATTGGTAACTGTTCTTTTTTCTCTACTTCTGAAATTGTTTATATAAGATTGGTCTTATTTCTTCCTCAATATATTTGGGGATTCAGCATTGAAGCTGGGGTTTTCTTTATGGAAAGATTTTTGATTTAATAATCTATTTATTTAATAGATACAGGGCTATTCAGAAATTGTTTCATCTTTGCCAATTTTGGTAAGTTACATTTTTCTAAAAACTTTTCCATTTCATCTGATTTTTCAAATTATTGGCATATTTTTCATTATATCTTCTTATTTTAATTTCTGTAGGATCTGTGGTGATAACTCCTGTATCATTCCTATTATTGATAATCTGTATTATTTATTTTTTATTAGGCTTGACTAATTAATGCTAATGTTTTAGCATCATTAGTGAATAATGAAAAATCAGCTTTTACAACTATTAATTTTCTCTATTATTCAGTGTTTCCTATTACATTGATTTCTGCCCTTAGTTTTATGTTCTGCCTTCTACAATTTTGGGATTTACTTTGCTCTTCTTTTTTAAAGCTTTTTAAGGCAAATTCTTACATTGTCTATCTTAGACCTTTCTCTTATTTAATATAAGAATTTAAAACTAAAAATTATTCTGAGGACTGCCTTATTGCATCCTGCCCCCAAATGGATATCTTGTACTTGCATTGTCATTCAATTTGAAATATTTTCCAATTTCCCCTGTCATTTTTTGTTTGTCCCACGGATTACTTAGAACTTTGTTGTCTAACTTCTAAACATTTGAGATTTTCCAAGTATTAGGACTAACTGTTTGTGTCCACCTAAAATTCATATGTTAAAGCCCTAACCCCCAGTATAACTGTGTTTGAAGATGGGGGCTCTAAGGAAGTAACTAAGGTTAAATAAGGTACCAAGAGTGAGGCCCTGATTCAATAAGATTAGTGTCCTTATAAGAAGAGACTCCAGAGATCTCTCTCTTTTGCTTCCTCACTCTTGCTCTCCTCATGCACCCATTAAGGAAAGACCACATGAGGACATAGGAGAAAGATGGCTGTCTGCAAACCAGGAATAAAGCACTCAACAGAAACCAAAGATGCTGGCACCTTAATCTTAAACTTCCAGCCTTTAGAACTTGGAGAAAATAAATTTCTGTTGTTTAATCCACCTAGTCTGTGGTATTTTGTTGTAGCAGCCTGAGTAGCCGAATACACAAAGATATCCTGTTTTTGCTTTCTACCTTAGTTTTGTTGTAGTCAAATAACATGTGTATTTTTTTATTAGATGTTTTCTAATGAGTCAACATCTTTGAGTCAACATTAACTTGAAAAGAAATTTGAAAATTTGAATGATGCAATTAAAGAAAACAACTCTGCAATTGTTAGGTGTAGTGCTCTGTCAACATCAGATAAAGGTAGTTTAGTTCACATCAACTATAGTGACAAATACTTTAAGAGGTTTCTAATATTTTTAGGTAATGGCAACTAGTATTTGATTTTGTGCCATCTACTTCATTTCTACATTTAAAGAACTCACTTAATTAGTTTCATATCAATTGGTGATTGGTTTACATTTTAGACTGAATCCAAGTCATGCACATTAGAAAATCAGGTCCTCTCTCACATCACACGTCTCAGCCCATTTCCTCCTCCTAAACAAGCATTTGAAATTCATGTGCTAGCCTTTCTTTCTGCTGATGCTGCAAATATAGGTTTTGGCTGAGACCAACTTAAAGTAAACATGAATAATGGCAATACTTTAAAAACATAAAATTTAAATAGAAGTTATGCTATAGCAGTAAAATGACAGGAGCTAGGGTTCTTATTTTCAGGCAAAACACTTTCACAGCACTTCCTATTATCTATTTTAAGGGTTAAACACTGACAGTGCCTAGGTAGAAAATTGAGACAATTGTTTGGATAATTTGGTTCTTTCTTCATCCACTTTCCTACTGATCCCACAGTTTCCAAAAGGAAGCAAACAAAATTAAAAAAAAAAAAAAAAGAGCAACCAATTTAGTCATAGTTATTTGAGTAGTTCAGACCAAAGGGGGTCATTTGGTTTGAATTATATGGTTTGCTTTCCCCAGTTAATCATTCTACCTTACCTATGTATAGATACTGTCTTAAGATTGCTGGCATGGAAAAGCAAATGAATACATTTTTAAGAAGGTAAGATGACTCACCTTACTCGTTTAAACTCACCCTGGACTTTAACCGGACTTGCATTTATAGCTGTGTTTATAAAAAAAACACCAAAGGGCACAAAAGTGTTAAGGGTATCTGTGATCTTGAGTTGGCTCTGGGTATTTATTTGCTTTTGTTTGCAGATTATAGTTTGCATGTTCCAGCAATGCTTTAGATATTATCAGAAGACAGAATCCCTGATATAGTCTTCCTCTTTCACATCTCCAGCAAGTCCCTTAATTACATTTGAGTAAATTCTCTAATTTTTTTTAAATGAAATTCTTTCATTTTAATATCCAAACATTATTATTTTTACATTTGTCTATTGGTTTGAAATTCAGAAACAGTAAGAAGTATAGTTCTAAAAAGGTCTAGGATCTAAAATTCTTTCCTAATATTTCAAAATATATGCTGTTAAAAAAAATGTGCTAAATTATTAGAACTCCAAGTAGAAATCCTTGAAGAATGATAGCTGGCACTTACAAGGTATTTACCAAAGGTATTCTACATGTATTAGTTCACTGAAAATTCAGAAGAACTCTAAGAAGTGTGTCCTATTATTATATCCACTTCACAACTGAGGAGACCAAGTCACAGAGAAATTAATTAATTCACCCACAAAGTCCAATGTAGTAAGTGGTCGCATCAGAATTTAAACTGACAGTCATGCTCTGACTCCATAGTTTTTTCTATCATATGCTATGCACCTTCTTTTGCCATGACTCTTTATAATGTTATAACTTGTATTTTGACCTTCTCATCTATAAATACTTTTTAAATAGGTCAGAATCAAATTCTTAATATTATATTTGAGAAATAATAGAATTGGCATTTTTTGAGAAAGCTCACAAGGTATAAAGAATATTAATTTGAAAAATATTACTCAATATTTCTGCTTTAGTTTGAGGAGTCACTGGCACATGTCCTAAAATGATGTGAACATAAGGCTTATTAGAATAAACCAGAATAAACTTATAAAATGCATCATGGGCCTACCATTCATGTATTTTTGAGCAATCGCATCAATTTCTTGGTCAGATTTCCATCTGAGCAGTATTTTGCACCACAAAACTAACTCTAACCTTCCAAACTACACAGTAGGCCAGAATGTAAAATATGGGCATGATCTTTGTATTAGTTACTACAAAAGTAAAATGAGAGATCATCACTAATACCACTAAATTCACTGGCCTTACAAAAACATTTGTTACCCTGAATTTGACAGCCAAGTTTGAGATTCAAAAATTTGAAGAGCATTTTAAAGTTTTTACAATGTTATATTTGGTCCCACAAAATGTGGAGAACTTTGAAAAATACAGCATTGAAATATAAAGTCATGTTTTTTATCATCATCAAAGCGTACAGACTTCTCTATTTTTCAACAGCAATGGATTGAAATCTGAGAGTATAGAATTCTCATTCCATCTATGAAAGTCCCCTTCCGGAAAGGAAAGGAGACTCTTATTCTTTGCAGACTCCTTGCATGCATCTAAACCATTCCGCTGACTGCAGTACCCACTGCTTGCAGTGGCATTGCCAGTCCCTCCTCTCTCCTTCTGGGGAACTCAGCCCTCCTATCACGTATTTCCCTCTTCCCTCTCCATGCATTCATTGGCTCTGTCCTGTCACCCATGCCCCCATCCTCACTCAAAGCAACGCATCCACAAGTGATCCTTTATGAAGGTACCCTACCCACACCCAGGACATGACATGTACGCACAGGATGTGATTTTCATCCTACTTCTGAATGTCAGAGAGCACTTCCTGGGATGATTCTCTGAAAATTGCTAACAGGTTTTCTTCCAGAAAATTGCAGGGCAAGCTGAACTCAGTCTATTTTAAGAAAAACTCTTAAAATTTCAATTTTCAGAAAGCTGAAAGGCTACCTTTCTGGCTCTGCAAGCTATTCATATCCTCAAATTACATCCTTGAGAACATAACATGGGATATTTTATACTACTTATGCTTGGAAATATACATCAGAAATATGAATGAGATCAGACACAACTTTGCAGTCAGTTTAGAGCTGTGAGGAACATCATTCCAAAGAAAACTTCAGTTCTGTATTAAACTGTACTAGGTGAAGATTTTAAATGCATTGTAGAATTGTACAATGTGGCCAAATTTTTCATCAAGTTCTGGGTTTCACATTGACCAAAGGGCAAAAGAGGACATAAACTTTAATATGCAAAATATAAGTAAAAGCTACAATATTCCAGCCAAGTGTTCACCTAGCCTCTGTTTGGTTACCTTTGATGATCAGTTACCAAAGCAAAGATAATCTATCTACACATTGAGTTGAGCCAAATCATGCCGCCTCACACCTTCAACCTTTTATCTGTGTTTTGCTTTCCAGAGAATACATAATAAGAATGATACCTCCTTTTACATATTTGAAGAAGCTCACTAGCTATTGTGTGCTTTTATAATCTCCTCTTCTCTAGTCTAAAAATATACACCCTCTTTTGCAGTTCCGGTTTTATATGATTTTAAGTTCCCTCTCCATTTTCCCCTCACTTCTCTGAAAATACTTCATTTGTCTGTGTTCCTCTAAAAATTCAGTGCTTAGAATTGAACACAGTGTTCAGATGTGATCTGACCAGTACAAAGTACAATGCAATTATTATCTTCCATCATCTGAAAAGTATATATTTTTTTAACAAATAGAAATTTTAAAAAAAGAAAAAAGTTTTACAGTAACTGCCATGTATGTAGCAGGCACTCCCAAAGTATGCCTGGATGTTATTAAATGAAAAGCCAGCATATTTTGTTTGTTTAGGTGTGTGTGTGTGTGTGAGCACACATGCACGTGTGTACCCACACATGTGTATTTTTAAGACAACTTGCAGAATACATCATTAAAGGCTTATGGAACATTTAATTTTGTATCCATATTCTCTGTATTTGATATTTAGGCTTACCATGGGTATTCCACCCTTCTAAGGAATCATTGCATTAGCATCAGTAACCACTTTTATTTAACTCAATTTTAAAGCAGTCTGTCGGCAGCTCAGAAGTGATTCTTGCCTGAAAAGAATTCCACCAGAAAGGACTTATTCAGAGCATGAGTGTAGCATAGACCTTGGCCAGCTATTGTTACAAGGGGGCAGCACTAACTGATATCATGATTCTTCTCCAAGGGAACAAAGGGGGTTTTATTTGTGGAAGCATCCCAAACAGGAAGCTGGCATTATCTATTTTCTAATGTAAATATGAGTCACATATTTATTTTTTGAGCACAGTAAATGTTTCTGTGAAAGGAAGAAATGTTTTCTGTACTATTGATAGTAATCAAGTAAATGACTGACTTTTCAAAATGCTCTTGGGCTGCGATCAGAGTTAGAAATCACCATTTTTCCAAGCAGGTGATTGCTGGGAACAGGATATATATTTATTTGTTCACCATCATCTCCTCAGCAGTTGATACAATGCTTGGCAAACAACAGACCCTCAAAAAACTTGGAAAATAAATTGAGAAAGGAGGAAGGAGGAAAAATTGTAGGAAAAATATTTCATCATTACTTTAAAATCAAGAACACCAGATTAAAGACCCAAATACTGGCACAGGATGGGATCTCTGAAATCAGTGTCCAACCTCTTTATTTTAGATATGGTAACGGAGACACAAAAGAGTTAAATAACTTGTCCAGAGTTACAATGTCTCAGTATAGTTAATTACTGTGTCATTACTAGATGTTGTTGACTCTTAATTCCAAGCTCTTTATGTAATGCTTAGGGGAGCTGCAGAAGAAATTATCAAGGGAAAGCCCTGGGATCTCACACTCTGGCCCCTGGATAGTCACCTAAGCATGTCTGGATTGTAGGAAGCTTGAAAAGATGTCTTAGCCACCGATCTGGAAGAAACCCTGGGATTTATTTAAGTAATGAAAAATAAGGCATGGTGGAGCAATTTGATCCTGAGTACCAGACTGAGGCTGAGTAATTGACGTATACTGTTTTTATCTTACTGTCAGTGACTTGCATTTCTCTGCATGCACACACCATAGTGCTCTGTTCGTAATAATCTGGGTAAGACTGAAGTAGATCAAACTCGGGGAAAGGAGTTAGCACTCTCAGAGATGACAACTTGCCAGTAGTAAGCAGAGGCCACAGCAGCATAGATGAAAGTGTGCTTCTCCCAATACTGGTGCTGGAGGATGTTAATAGATATTATCTTTGAAATACAGAAATAAGTTCTGCTGCCAATCTTAGGAAAATGTTGAGTTAAACAGGTTTCTTCGCTGCAAGACTTTATAGGACTGTTAACATACTAATATGAGTTTCGAATCTACAAAAGGCAAATTGGTTTTCAGGCTTTGCTGAACTTATTTGATCATTGTTAAATTAATTAAACAAGGAGCCATCAGACGGGGCTCAAATGCTGTGGGGCCTACTAAACAAACCAAATCTAAGCTTGTAAATGCCTTAAAGTTAAGAAATCAAAACCAGTTACAAACAGCTACCTAGGTTTTATGCTATTGCCAATTAAATAGTTTCCTTTCTTGCTTGCACACTTTCTCTATGTAAGTCTTTCTCCTGGCTGCTGTTTGCTGAGCATTCTTAACCACTTCTGGTGCTTCCCTATTCCAATCAATTTCTGCTCAAGTAAACTATTCAACTTTTCACTGCGTTTCAATTATCTTTTAACACCATAAACCTTCTACATTTTTCTTAAGATTTGAAGGACTTATTTTTCCAAAGAATACACTTGGGGACAATGTCTTTAAAACTTGTTTTTGCTGTGACTTCAGTTAGATAGATTTCTTATCAGAAATCAGTACATGCATACATGTAAAGGTAAAACTGAAATAAATGTTTCCTAAAACAATGCCTACCTTTTCTGTGTGCTGTACATATTTTCAAGTCTCTTTTCTTTCTAATGTAAACTAGAGTTTTAAATCCACTGAATTGATTGCACAATCTATCCATGTGTCACAACCTACTGTTAAAAAGCACTGCTTAGCAAATACTGGTGTATCATTTAGCAATTACTCCTCCTCTGTATCCCTTTAGTCTTCCTTTTACTTGTGAGCTGTGCAATATTATTGACTGAACCTAAGTTCTACCTAGGATGAACTCAAATAATAGAATGGGGTTAAACAATCCTCAGCTATTTCATTGCAGTTATATTGAAGCATACCTTGAAGGAAGTACAGTTCAGAAAGCCTGGAAACAGAGTGATTACAGTAATCAAAGAGATCTCAGGTGGCAAGACACCTTTTGACTCATGAAGTGAAAGAGGGGAACTACAAATACATTATATTCTAATGTATTAGTTATGCTGGTAATACATGTAAAGAACAATACCTTGCACAGAATATGGGTTTAGTAAATGTAAACTATTATTGCAATTTTTTTTTAGGATGCATACAAGAACAGTTACTAAATAGATAAATGGACTTTAGATGATACAGGAATGGGTTACGACATCTCATATATGAGAAATAATTTTTATAACTCAGATTTGGGTCAGAGAATACTAGTTTTCCAGACAATGAGCCAATAGATGCTTGAGAGGCTATACAGTATCCAAACAGTTTTTGAAATTAATGTTACAATCCTGTTTAAAGCACTTGTGAAGAAAATGTCCAATTTCAAATTGGCATCTAAACTGTCAGCAATGGCACATTACAAGTAACATTATTAAAAGTACATCTTCACAAAATGTAAATATGCCTATGACTCTTGTCCGTACTTCATCACACCAGGTTGTTTTCAATTTTACTTTGTTTTCATTTGCAAAGTTGATGAATACCCAGGCACTCGTCCCAGTTTGGGTTTAAACTTTGTTCTAGATGCTTGAATAATGTCCCAGATTCTGTCTCTTTTTTAAAGCAACAGCGTTTCAGCCTATAGTGAGTTACTCCTCAAACAGATGTGTTTCTAAATTGACAAAACTTGCAGACCCAGTTATCAGTCTTAGGGTTAAATACCTCTTTTAAGAGTTTCCAAACCTGAGTAAACTGCACAAGTAACAACCTGTTTTATCAAGTTCCCTCCACTCCCAAGAGAAATAAGTTAATTCAGTAAATATTCCATACTCGGTATATTAGAGGACAGCAAAAAGGGAGGTCTTTAAAGATTCAGTTGGGGTCAGACTGGCCCAGCATCTTTCAGGATGTCCCCCTTCATTGCATGTAGACCTTAGATACTGTTTAAGAAGTACATAGGTATCTCCATCTTTATAGCACCCCTTTCAAGAGGTTGTCTAGCTTTGGCTTTGTTTAAAGCTAGTGAAGAATTCTGTACCTGTCAAGGCAGCTCATTCCATATGTAGGAAACTTAGTCATTTGAAAGCTTTTGTTTATGTTTCTTCTAAATGTGCCCATTGGTGCTTATCCAGACTCATGTGCCCTTTGAAGAAAAGCAGAATGAATGCATCTCTCATGAAGGTGGCAGCTTTTCAGCTTTCTGAATACAGCTGTGATACTTTATACTACTCTCTTTGTCTTTTCACTGGCACCTGAAAGAGGTGGGAGGGAATTATGCATTGGGATTTACTACAACTGTGAATCTAGTTGTATTTAAGCTACTTTATACACAGACTCAGCAACCAAATAATCTTTAAAAGACACAGAGAATCAGAATGCACTTACAACCTATTGAGATACTTTCCTTGAAGAGGCATATATAATTTATTCTTTTACGGTAGGTATGTTTGGGTGGGGTCACACTTTTTGTGTGATTCTTCTGCTTTTCTAATACTGTGTGCCCATAATTTTGAAAGAAAATAAAAACAATGTGTGGGGCTGAAATTTTGACTAAGCGAGGGCAGAGAACAAGTTCTGTGGAATACATAGTTCTTACTTGAGTGCCCACCTACTTGAAGGCCAGGATTATGTCATTCTTCTTAGAATCATCAATGCTTAGTATAACGCCACTTACAGAGTTGGCCTCTACAAATGCTTGTCGAACTGAATTTACCTGGATTTTCAGAATTAGAGAGATCACCAAAGAGAGATACAGACCAGAAAAAGGGACTTGAACTCACTTCAAGGAATGTTTTTTAACTGGATACTTCTAATCTTGTCCTCATACTTTTCAGAAATACCTTTAAGGAGATGAAATTATATTGATAGCCCTTTAGAAAATGATGTCTACAGACACACACACACCCGCACCCTCCTTAAAAGTTCTGCCTTTTGGAATACCAGTATTCTGATAACTCAAAGCAATGACATCCTAGGTGTCATTATTGGTATTCTTTCCCTTCAAGTTAATATGCATTTTTGACATGGTCTTTGTAGGGAAAGTGCTTTTAATGAAAGGAGAAATTGTAATGATAGACAGAGTGTCTTGGAAGTATTTTGGTGTTAAGTGGTGCCTCAGACTAGGAGTCGGAGGACCCCGTGTCCATGACTTGGCAGAGGGATCAAGAGATCCCCCAGGAGAAAAGCTAGGTGAGAGGAAAGCTGTTTGAGAGTCACAGCCAAGGTGACAATGTGGTTTGCTGGAACTCTGAAAAGCGTTCTGACCCAATGACCTACTTTGCTCAGGGCTGGGAGTACTATAGATTACAACACAAATGAAATTGGCAAAGTCCTGTACGTGCAAAGCACCCTGTACCAATGTTTCTTTATTTGAGGACTACTTGTACTTTAACCAGATAATTGGAATAACAACAGCACTTGTCCTACCGTAGGAAGCTGGACTATTTTCTCAGAGTAAAATAAGCACTAGTCTTGGGACTTGGCCAAACTCACTCCCCTCAGAAGAGGGTAGCATTCTTTCTCAGCTGACAACAGAAGTCCAGCCAGGAAGGCAAAGGACAGTGTCCTCAGGTAAGGCAATCAATATCCAGATTTGTTGCTTGGTGGTGACCTCCACTCAGCAACCATCCTAGAATTCACAGACAGGCTCTTGGTCCTCAAGGAGAGGACAGACAAATGCAAGGCAAAGCTCTGGTACCATGAGAAGTATCAATAGTTAGCCTGGAACAATAATGTGTGATCCAGGTTATCTTGATATAAGTATAAATAGCATCCCCTTTCATTCTCAACAGAGTCTTGCTTAGGACAATAAATTATGTCATTTTGGGTATGGAATGCTTGGGAGGATATGAGGAAAACAACTTGTGCAACAGGAAGCAAGGCAGAAGCCATCTTTATAAATTGGGGCAAGAGGGCCTTAAAATGGGAACTGAGGCCCAGGACCACCTGGAGGGGCTAAGCAGGCTTTTGTTACAGTTACCGGGAATCTCAGAGTCAGTACTAGCCACATACACATCAGAATAGCAACAAGGAAGTTGTCTGTGTCCTTATTCACAATAACCTCTGCAGTCTTTCAATATGTAGGGAAGATAAAGTCTTTTACGTGTGTCCTATTGTGAGCCTCATAGTTAAGAGTGACTGCTATTTATTTAGCATATTGAATAGTGTTAACCATGCCTGAAGAAGAGGAAGTCCTTCACTAGATATTTTTCCAAATATATGGGCAAGACCTTGTGCTAGAGATGCAGAGTACAAGTTGCTTACAACTTAATTAGAAAGTTAGTCGTGTGTTTTTAATAGTCTACGAAAGCAACAGAAGAGTCATCACAACATTGTGCCTAGTTAATAATCAAACCAATTGTTAGTGATTTTAATGACAGTTCAGAGAAAGAATAACCACTTCAGTTTGGAAAGGTGGAAAAAAAAATTATGAAGGAAGTGGAACCTGAAGGACTGTCCATTGATGAAGTACTTATTACTTGTCAGGCTTTTTCACATATGGGTTCTCATTTCTCAGAACAACCCTAACAAAAAAGGTGTTAATATGCAGTCTACAGAGAAGGAAATTGGGATTCAGAGGGTTTAAGCAATTTGTCAAAGTAACTCAGCCAGGAAATAACAGAGAGGGCTTGTACCCACCACGCATACATGTAAAGTAAAAAAACACTCTCCTCCTTGTGTGTTTCCTTTACTCTCAGTGCTCTGTGACAATACTACCTCATTTCTCATACCATGTGTGGTTCTTCCTCATACCAAGCAATTCTGGGGCACCAGCTGGGTGTCCTACACTTTTACCCAATTCTGATACTCTCTGTGTAGAGATACCATCAGAACCCACAGGTTAAGAACTGTCAAATATTGAAAATAAAATAATTTAGTAATGAGTTTGATGTCCTTTATTCATGAAAAAACAATCCATGAATGGAGAGTACAGTGCCCCATGAGGAGTGAACCACTTCTCAAGGGCAGTTTGGGCAACAGGTGAGTTTTATAGACTATCAGAAAAGGCAACACAGAAAAAGGGTATGATTGGCTAAGAAGTCAAGATTTCCTCATAAGGCCAGCTGGTCAACCAGGAAATAAAGAAAATGTTTTTGGCTTAACCTGTTTGACTAAGATTGCATATCTCCCCTCATTTATGACAGGGAAATCATTGCAGAGTCTTGGCAGTTGGAGATTGGCTGGATGGATCAATTCTGGTCAAGTGGAGCATTTACAGGGCCAGAAAGCTATTTAAGTTTGCTGATTGGCATCCAGGCCGGAGCAGCTCCATCTTGTACCTAGGACTCAGTCCCACAAAACTTCCCCCTCCACACACACACACATACACTTCCTATGCCAATTGCAAGTCCAGGTGTCACCTGTGCTTCTGACTGACCAACTATAAATTCAAGCTTCCCACAATTCCCTCCTCAGGTTCAACTAATTTGTCAGAGCAGGTCACAGAACTCAGGAAAACAGTTTACTTACTAGATCACTAGTTTATTATAAAAGGATATAACTCAGGAACAGCCAGATGAAAGAAATGCATAAAGCAAAGTATGGGGAAAGCTTCCATGCCCTCTCTGGGAACACCACTGTCCAGAACTTGCACATATTGAGCAACCTGGAATCTCTTCAAATTCTATCCTTTTGGGGTTTTATGGGAGACTTAATTACATTGACATGATTGGTTAAATCATTGGCCACTGGTATGATTCAACCTCCAGCCTCTCTCCCCTTCCTGGAGGTTGAGGGGGGAGGGTCCTGAAAGATCTAGCCTCTAATTATGGTTGGTTACCATGGAAACCAGTCCCCATCCTTAGGGGCTTTCTAAAAGTCACCTCAGTAACATAAACTCAGGTGTGCTTGAAAGGGACTTGTTATAAATAACAAGATGTCCTTTTGACCTTTATGGCTCTGGAGCTATTTCAGGAACCAAAGATAAAAGACCCAACTCTATAACAAAAAATGTTCCCAGTGCTCTCATCACTTAAGGAATTCCAAGAGTTTTAAGAGCTCCGTGAAACAGAAACCAGGATGAAGACCAAATGTACATTTCTTATTACAAGTCACAATATCACAGTATCTTACTTCAAAGGTTCTGTTTTGCCACTGGGAGGATCGCACAACCCATCCAGAGGCCTCTAGTCAGGTCGAATAGTAGGAACAGTGCAAGGAGATCTCATAATGGAAAGTATGTTTGGAGTTCTGCAAGCAACAGGAGTGGAGATTTCAGGAAAGTGGAAAGGTGGCATTCCACCAAAGAAGTTAAGTAAGAAGTACTTAAAAGGCCCTTTAAAATTAAGGACTTTTTTAAAAAGACCTTAGATAGTAGCCCACAAAACAGTGGTGAATTACTTATGTTCGGGCCTGGCCCTCAATGCCAGGAGCCCAACATGGGGCATGGAGCTAGGGTCTTGGGATGCCCACTCAGGCTGCAAAGGCCAAGGCAAAGTATTGGCTATCAAAAGAGAATACAGCCTAAAACTAGGAGAGACAGATAAAATGCAAAGTAGAAGAGTAAACAAGAGACACTAGAGTCAAGTTGTACAGGAACAAGGGCTTTAGAATCAATTGTGTCTAAATCTTGGCTCTGCCATTTATATGCATGACTTTGGCTGATCAATTAACATCTCTCAGATTGTTTCCTCATTTGTGAAGTGTACCTACTTTACTACAGACTTTGTAGTTTACGTTCCCAAATTCTTTTCACCTCAGCTGTTCCATTTAAGCCAATCACAAGAATCCTATTCTTCTTGCTAATGACTGGGCCAGGGGTGGCTAAGGAGATATGAAAAAGGATGCTATGAATGGAATTGGGTCCCCACAAAATTCATATGTTGAAGCCCTAATCCTTAATTTTATGGTATTTATATTTAGAGATGGGGCCTTTGGAAGGTAATTAGGATTACATAAAGTCATGAGGGTGGGGCCCTCATGATGGAATTCGTGTTCTTAATAGAAGAAATACCAGAGAGCTTCTGAACTTGTGTGTGTGTGTGTGTGTGTGTGTGTGTGTGTGTGTGTGCGCGCGCGCGCTCTCTCTCTCTCTCTCTCCCATGTGAGGACACAAAGAACATAGGAGTTTACAAGCCAGAGAGAACTCATAAGAACCTGACTATGCTGGCACTTTGATATTGGACTTCCAGCCTCCAGACTGTGAGAAAATACATTTCTTTTGTTTAAACCACCCAGTTTATGGTATTTATTTATGGCAGCCCAGGCCGACTAATATAAAGGACTTAATGGAGCTTCTGGGAAAGTTTTTCCTTGCTCTGCTAGAGAAGCCACAGGACTTTTTCTCACTCCATACATCAAAAAAGCACATAAGCAGCCCCAACTGCCTCCAGCACCCATTCCGCACCACCAGGGAAATCAGCTTTAGAATAGCTAACATAGAATAGAACAGCATTGCAGGGAAATGGAGCCAGAATCCTGATCAAATTATGCCTGAAGCTAATACTACCTTTGAATTTCCTGTTATATGAGCCAGTAATTTCTTATTGTTTAAACAGACTTGAGTCAGGATTCTGTTACTTGCAGATTATAGCAACGTAGGGCTATTGTGAGGATAAAATCAAGTAATGAAAATAATGCCCTTACTTCAGTGTGTGGTATATACAAATGATAGTTATTTTATTAGGCAGGCAACTAATTTGTAAGTCACTCAGAATAGTGGTCATGACTAGGAGATTTTTATGGATATAGAGAAATTTTCTATCAGTGAGTAAGGGTTATGGTGAGCAGAATCAGGCTCTGAAAAACAAAGAATACTGAATTAAGCTGTAGAGAATGACCTGGGATCTGCCCCTGGCAAAATAGATTTAGATTCTGGTGGACAGCAAAGAAACCAGCAGAAGAAACAAAACAGAACTGACATAAATGTTGAGAAAGCAGCCTCCTTCCTAAATTGTTTTTCAGCTTGGATTTTTTCTATAGTCCTCGCAAATCAAATATCCAGCTCTGCTCAGAAACTTCCTTAAGTCTTTTCTTCGCCCTCATTAGAGTTCCCATTATCAGCTTCTCTGGAATGTGCTCTTATATAAACCCTACTTCTCTTGTTTAAATGTTTATGCTACTTAACAGGTAAAAAATAGTAAAATTTAAAGGAGCTCATTTAAAGGAGCTCATTTAAAGGAGTTCTTATTCATTGTACTTTTCTTTAGATTCAGATGAATTAATTACATATTTAAAGCAAAGCAATAAAAAATTTGAAAATTATTCCAAAACCACATTGTTTACTTGATGGTGAGCAGTTTCTAAACAACCGGTGTAGCCAGGAAGATCGTCCCTCTAGGCCACAGAACAGCTCTTCCTTGAATTGTTGCAGCTGGTAATTAAACTGGTATACATGGTATGATTGTTAGTGTTTTCTATTTTTATCAGTCGCTCCTCCAAATTCTAAAAACTATTCAGCCCTTGAACCACTTATGAAATCATTTCCTTGTTTTTAAGAAGTATGTAAAATATTAACTTAGTTTTTATGATCTTAAAGCAAAAATTAAGGAATGTGTAAGATTTTGCAGCATTATGTTTAATAGCGAAAAACAACCACAAAACCACATAAACCGAGCTAAAACTTAGGAGTTTTATTATTAACAAAGGGATGACGTCTCAAGCAAGGAAGGCACTACCTTCGTCAAGTTCTTGGACTTGTTGATGTCTTTCCACAAAGCCAGGTTTATTGAGTGGAACCTTCTCAGATAAACCAATCAGGTAACCTTGCAGGTTAACACACAACACAGAAAGGGGAAGGAAACAGAGGCTTATACAACAGAGTGAAAGTACATGTTTTTGAAGTGAGCTCTTGAACTGGCTGAGCACTCTCGGTCTCAAGCCAGTAGCTACATCAGATAGAAGGTTCAAGGGGCAAAGGTCGAGGTCTTCAGCTCTCGCAATACCCGCATGTTGTTTTCTGGTCAGGCTTAAACATTGTCTGTCTCAACTACTCAGATTGTATAGCCCTCAATGGGTAGAGTTCTTCAGTTATCAGTCATGGCAGCTGTGTGGTCCTTTCCCCGCCATTCTGCTGTGATGTTTCTGTGGTTTGGTGCATTCCCATCATGTGGCTTGGTTGTTTGCCAGTTAGCGTTATTGTCATGGCTCCCATGGAGTTCATTTTGTGAAGTCCAAAAAACTCTCAATTCTTTATGCTCAATGCAGATGGATACAGATCAGGAAACAACTAGGAATCTATACTTTAACCCACCCCTGAGGCAACTCTAAAAAAAAAAAAGGAAAAAAAATAACCGAATGTCCAATAATAGAGGATAGGTTGAATCAATTATGGTATAATGTATAAAATGCCATTAAAATTCAAAATAAAATTATATAAATGCGTACTGATTTGTACAAAAAAATAACAATGACTCAAAAAATTTTTCTTTAATTATATTTATTAATATGGAAGATACTCTTATCAGTGGTAGTAACCAACAGAGACAGTGATGCCCGTCAAAATTGTAGAGATACAAGGCAAAAAATCTGTGTGTTAGGCAAAAAACGGGGGCCACCCTGCCAGGGTATGCAGCAGCACTCAGCGAAATGTGATGGGATCCGATGAAGGAGTTACTGTGAAGCAGTGATAGCGCCCAATGGGACTAGACTTTTGCAAGCATATGTGAGACACCTCATGATAATCCCCAGAAATATCTATGGCCAAACTAAGAGAGTTGAAGTCCTGCATCAGTGACTATAGGGCTGAGAATCAGTGAAATTTAAATGACGATTGTTAATATGTTTTCAGGTGTTCTATAAACAGATAAAGGCTTGGAAAATTGGCTCATTCTTACTTTTCCCATAAACAGTTTTCACTACATAAATACAGATGCATATTTATTTATACATCTTAAGCAATTGTTTTTACTAATTTGTATTTCCACCATCAGTTTATGAGAGTATTAGTTATTCCATGTAAGCAAATTGTTTTTTACTACTTTCCAAAAATTTAAAAGATGTTTTTTGCTTATAAAATTATGTTAACATTAATATTAATAATTCAATTTCTCAAGAACTCCCTATATTCCTATATTTTACACTAGGCATATAGATAGATGAGAGAAGTAAAAATTTCATTCCAAGCAGAGTTAATTTAAAAATCATCATGAAATATGAAATAACTTTGAGTGACTAGTTACAAGGAATTTCCACTTGCCATTTAACAAATTTTCATTATGTTCCTACCACGTTTAAGACTTTATGCTAGATGCTAGGTCTATAAGTTCAATGAGATCAAGTCCCTAACTGGGGAGATAGACAAGATAATCAATTACTGCATTTTTAGTTAACCCTTGACATAAGTGATTTCAAAACCAGAACATCTAATGTAAAATAAATAAAATAAAATAAGCCATTGTTATAATAGCAATACAAGTAAGCAAATAAATTAATTTGCTAATTGTTCTTCTCTGCTGCTGACACAATCCTCTGTTAGGCCTTTACCTCAACTATATTCTAGAATAGATCATCTTCTTTAAGCAGTTCTATGAGCTGAAAGTACAATTCAGGATTCTTGGTGTGATTGGGGGAGTTTAGCCTGAATTTTTTCAGAATTCATTAGTGCTTTACATATCTTTCTTGTTCAACCAGTTGATCCAGTTGCATTACTAATGGGGTAATGTATGGATCACTGCACAGTATCAATTACTTTATTTTCCATTGCATAGTAGCCAAGTGGTTGAGAAACTGATGATAGCTATAGGCTATGCCCCAACCCAATAAATCCACCGCCTTCCTCAGTTGTTACTTCAGGATCCCAGGCCTAAACTGTTTAGACCATTCTTATTTTGGAACGAATATGACAATCCAGTCTAAGAAGAGGAGCTTCTTAAGGATTTTGGGAAATGTCCTCACTTTGAACACCTTATGACTACTCAGTGCCCAAGTAATCCTATTACCTGGAAAGCATATCTTTCAGGAAATAGGTTGCTGAATAGATGTACCTTGAAGAGAGGATTCTGTACTGATGTTCTCATTCCAGACACCGCTATCGAGGACACTGGATAAAAGTAATCCATCCCAGAGGTCAGAACTAGGGCTTAGTTAAGGCAATAAAAGGGTGATCCTCTCAGGGTCACGACATCAGACACGGCTAACATAGTTGACAAGGACCTCTCCCCTCTGCGTGGCAGAGAGCTCTTGCTATTCCTGTCCAAAAGGACATGATATGTGTTTGGAACTGTATGCTGTTGCCTGGCCTCCTATTTTCCAACATTTTAATCAGTTATCTAGCTCTTTATGTATATTAGGGTGTTGGGGTGATTTCTCATTCAGACATAGCCCCCCCCCAAGGAACTATAGCTAGAATTGATAAAGATAGAACACAATGCCCAGATTGCTGAACTTGGCACTGATACCACAATTGGATATCTTGGGATTGACTCCTGGGTGAATGCAGCTCATATTAGAGGAGTCGTGCATGAAGATATAGATAGTGGTTGCTGCACCACTCAGGTCTCTACTTAACCGCCAAGGCATCATTCCCACCAGTTGCCAGGAGTGATGTCTGCTAGTGGCTCGTGGCCAGGCCCCACCCTAGAAATTTTTCTGCCTCCAAATTACACCTGTCCTTAGGAAAAGCTTGCACCCAAAATTACTCACAGGGAGGCAGGGATGTGAAGTACTACCCAATAACTTTCCTGCACATAAATTCCTAGCTCAGAGACTATTTCCTGGGAATTCAACCTAAGGTAATAAATGATAATGATAATAATGGCAGGAAATACTTAGAGAGGTCTTACTACATACCAGCCACTCTTTAAAGTGCTTCACCTATATTAACTCACTTAATTCTCACAACCTATGTGGTAGGTGCCACTACTAATTGTCTTTTACAGATGATGCAAATGAAGCACAGAGAGGTTAAGTAAGCTATGCAAGGTCACACAGCTGGTAAGTTCCAAAGCTGAGATCGAGGCCTAGGCATTCTGTTTTGAGAGTTTTGTGCTCTTAATTGTACTGCCTCTCAACAACTTGTGTAGTACTTACTTTATGGCAACGATCTCCATAACAAGTACTGCTGAGAAATTCAGGGCCAAAAAAATATCAAGTTGCTATAAGAAGCATATGCAGCCCAGATAAAGTTTAGCAGCGGGCTCAGCTTGCCCATGGCCAAGAGAATCACCCATTCTAGGAGTTCCCTGGCTTATTCCTGGCCTCCTTGGCTGTCTCAGGAGAGGCAGTCATCAGCCATATATTGAGGTCACTGAGGAGCAAAGGTCCTTAGTACCAAGACTTTAGTGCCTTCTTTAAGCAAGAATGTGACAGGGCAGCTGCTGCTGAGGACAAGAAGACTCAGAAGAAAGCCAAGAATCTGAAAACGTTAAAGCTGATGGAATATAAATTGTGGATAGAGAAATAAATATTGGGCCATACAAAAAAAAAAAACAAAAAAAAAAAACTCAAGCAGTCTGGCTCCACAGCCAGTGCTGTTCATCTTATGCCCATTGCTTCTTAGCAAGGAGGAAGATGCTACCAAGTTCAAAGTGGGGAATAGGGCAGACTCCAGCATCCTTTCACCCCTGCCCTAGAGTAGCAACCATGTTCTTCAGGAGAGTGACCTTGATAAATCTCCATCCTGCTTTCTGTATGTTAGTTCAGGAATTTGGGTCAACTCAGCACCTGACATTTCCCTGACCACAGAACTGTAGAAAGAATTAAGGGCTGTGAAAATTTTGGGGACACCGAGAAAGTTTTCTTGAACTCAAAGAAGGCAGTTATCTCGCCTCTTGCCTAAGAAAGAGACGGGCATGGAGAAAGCAAGATAAAAGGTACTGGTGCTGTCATCCCTGAATGAAGTCATCCAAAGCCTGTACTTCCTCTGGATTTATAGCTACATGAGCCAGTAAATCTCCTTACTGGTTTAGATTAAATTCATGTGAGTTAGATTGTCCTTGCTCGCAGCCGATAGCAGGGGAATGTCCAGACTTCACTCACACCATTTCCCTTCTTATGGACATTCTTGTGAGACAGACATTCTTTTATTTTTATAAAGACTCTTTTGGTTACAAGTGACAAGAGACAACTTTAGCTATCTTAATTTTGGAAAATCAGGACATTTCATAGAATCCAAGGACAGAGTCCCAGCTGGGCCTCAAGAACAAACCAAAGCCTGAAGCTCTGTAGAGAATTCAAGGTCTTCCTCATCCTCCACCTCTCTCCAGTGTTTCTGTCTTTCTCTGTTCTGCAGTCTACAATAAAGAACAAGACTACACATAGATTCTGAATTTTACGTGTTACCACTAACGTAGAGAGAAACGGACTCTTTTTCTCTCCCTCCTTCCCTTTCTCCCTCCTTCTCTATCTTTTGAAATCTCTCTGCCTGAATTTCAAAATTCCTAGAAACAGACTTCTCAACAGACTAGCTTTGGTCAAGTGACTACCCTTGAACTAATAAACAGTGGCTGGTGGCTGGGGGAGGGGTATTGGGTTCAAAGTCACTTCTAGGAGAGTGATTACTCTTGCTGAACTGAAAGAATAGAGTGGGTGGGGAGAACAATAAACAAAAGACGTTTTCAGCAATATTCCTATGCACAACAATGAAGAGGAACACTAGAAAACAAAAGCAGTTTTGCAGGGTTAGGAGGTTATTTATAAAGTTATTCTTTCAATTTTGTAATTTTAGAATAGAATCTAGAGGCAGCCATTAGAAACTGAAACTTTGGTGTCATACAGACCTGTCGCTACATTCCATCTCTACCATTTGGAAGCTGCATGGCCTAGTGTCAGTTATTTAACTTCAAAGGGGGATGATAATGCCAGTCCCAGAGTTAAGGATGAATGAGTTAACATGTAATGCACTTCACACTGGCACATAGTAAGTGCCCTGTTAAGTAGTAGCTAATGTTATTTATGAATTTTCTTTAACTGGCTAAAATACCATTTCAACGCAAATAAAAAGTGGAAAAGGAGGGGAAATTTCTGCTGCTTTGCCTGAATCAAGTCATAAATCATTAGTACTGCGAGACACGGTCTTTGCTGGGGCCTGCGGGTGAGACTGAGCCAAGTGGCTTTCTCTACCACAGAGGTCAATGGTTCATGAGATATGCTGCATAAGTCTACAGCACTGCATTGCTGTATTGATTAACTGTGAAGAAATTTCTTCCACAGGAGATTTGACAATAGCAGAGCCATTAGCAGCATCTCTTTGAGAGCCATCTGGCATTGATTTTTCCACTGTTTCCTGAAGGAGAACTCTCCAGAGCCTTAAAGCAAAGGAAGCAATGATTCTTCCCTTACCTCTGCAACTGCTGACCTAGAATCACCTGATTTTTCTATATTCACTTGAACCCAGAGACAAGCTAGAAAGAGGGTACCAGTATGTCATGTAAAAGGCCATTATTTACAAGTTAGGGCTTTTATGTGCCAGGGGCTCAGTGGTTCCTTTTAAAATTTTTGTTTAGTTTGTATTACTGTAAATTTTATGTTTGAGGTAGAATTAACCCATAATTAATGTTAATTTTATATTCCTCTAACATAAAATTATTCAATTTAAAGTTCACTTGTCCATTATATTACTACTATTTAAGATCACTATTAATAACATCAGTTTTTGACCAGCCTTTTGGCTTTTCATTCTTTTTTGTCAATGAGTTCTAGATAATTCTCTGAAACAAATTTTATAAAGTAGTATTGTCATTAAATCTTTTGAGTTTGTTAGTTTGTGTATTAGGGTTAGGAATTATAATTATAAATATAAAGAAATCATTATAATTGTAAATATAAGGAATTTACAAATATATAATATTTAATTATAAATATAAGAAAATAAAAATAGCAATTGTAAAAAAGCAAAGGTTAAATATAAGCTAACTTAGAACCACTTATTTTTCAAATGGAATCATTTATGTTGAAAAAATTACTAACTTCAAAAAAATTAATAGTTTCAAATTTGACAGACTGATTTACTGTTTTCTAATCACAAAGTTGCTCACCACACCCACATTGGCATGTTAACAGCAACCACTGTAACATATTGGAAGGGAAGCTAGTTTTCTATTGGTAACAATAGAAGAAGAAAATAACCAACAACTCATTAGAGCTATATACACATACTAAAAAAACAATGTGGCATATTCTCAACACGCTAGAGCCAATCGCCCAGGGCCTTCAAGAAGGATTTGTGAATTTAAGTTAATTCTCTTTGTGTGATCTTTTACATATCCTTGGATAGTGTGCTTTTAATAAACTTTTATTGCTAGAGATGATATATTGTTTTAGTATACTGCGCTGTAGTTGGAGAAATGCTATACTTTTAATAATCTCAGTTGAAGTCTTAAAATTAATAAACTTAATTCCACTGTTCACTGATCCATAACATCTCTTCCTTCAACATCTGTTGCCAATTGTAAAGGGTCAGAGTGTGACTCCATCTAGCCATCACCCTACTTAACCTAGCCAGGTACCAGTTGTGAGAAAGCTTTATACATCTAGCATGGCATCCGCAGTGTTGCCACAAGCATGTCATCATCCCACCTGGCCCATGAGTATGCATCTTCTTTTGTCTGTGACCCCTAATTCCTACATGGACCATGTATTTCCACCCTGTCTCAATTTTTCGATTGCTTATACACAGGACCAAAAGACCATGGGGGTGGGGAGAAGAGCGGAGAAAAACACAAACACTGCACAAAATATATGTTTTCTAATGCTTTTTAAAGGCAACTGTTTCTTACTTCAACATCTGAAGACACCCGGCTCTTTCACCTGGTTTAATTGATATGCATTTTGATACAATGTCAAAAATAACACCCACAACTCTTACCACTATGCTATTTTATAAGAGAAAAAGTTACTCTTAATTTGAGGCACAGAAGAATAGTTCTTAGCACTAATATTTACAGAAATGTCTGCACAAAATCCATATACTAGTTGTTGTTGCCGCTCAGATTATTGAAATTTAACTTGCACCGAAATTTTTGTGTGTCCACTTTTCAACTGACCTACATTTCAAATTGTGAGGGCATAAGGCTAGAAATTAATGGTGTATTAGACCTATTTACATGCTGAGTTTTCCACTTATAAAATGGGAGTAATAATGTTTACATCTGCTTTATTACAGGGACATCTTATTATTAATATTATTATCTATATTATTTGCTTATACGACAGCACCGAAAACAATTACATTTTTAGAATTAAAGCATGAAGTATTGACATTTATCATTTTCTGTGATAAAAGATGGCTAGTAAGTAGGACATAGAAGATCAAATGAAAAAGTATTTGTATAATTTTTGCTATACAAAATCACAAAAAGATCTTATATCTGTATATAATTGGTCCTAAACTGCTTTGTTATATTGCGTCTAATTTTGTTTTAAACTACAATTTAATCACTTATTGTTACTTATCTTTTCAACATTTGTGATCTTGTCTCCCAAATAGATTACCCAAATAGATTGTATCTCTTATAAACAGACCAGTACTTTCCAAATACTTAATGACTTAATTTTTCTTTTAAACGTGTCAATGTGAAATTTGAAGGATGCAATGCAAATGTCTTTACCTCACCAGGAAACAGTTTACTTGTCTGCAAAATGAGAGAACTGAATTGGATATTCTCTATGATCCTTTCCCATTCTAAGCATGCCATGATTTCATGTTCATTGAAGCAGAACACCCCAAATGTGAATTTAGTTCAAACATTACCCAGTTCTGCTGCCCACTGAAAGTGACAAGAATATTTCACCCAGTCATGCTGGAGTAAGGCAGCATGCTTTGGGGATATGCTTAACGTGACGTGACTGTCCACAGCTGCAGTAAACTGCAATGATTAGAATGGCACAGGGATAGCTGCCCCTCACATACTATCTGGGAAACCTAGCAACAAACAGCAGTGAGATTAGTAAACAGGAAACTGAGGACAGTACTCAAGTTTGAAAACCAAATGATGCTGCAATCGGGGCAGAAGGTCCAGGTTTTTGATAGGCTTACCCAGTGAACCTCTAAGCCTTGCATTCAGCAGAACATCATTTGAGATGATGTCCTTCTCCCTTTATGGAGAGAACAGTGCCTCATTTTATCATCAAATAACACTTCAGATTGTGTAGGTGTGCTATCACTATGCAAGATCACATCTCAGATGTTTGTGTTCCTGTAGAATACTATGAATTTTTATTATTTTCAATAGGTTTATGATAGCAGCTTTTAAAAGTATCTCTGTAAATTTAGAAATATGAATGGTTTGGTCCTAAGATATCTGCCAGTGTAATGTTATCCAGTATTGGGAAGTCATGGTCAACGTTGAGATCAGATGGCATTAGGAATTAATGTAAATAACTCTCTCTTGGCACGTGACAAGGAATTAATGTAAATAACTCTCTCTTGGCACGTGACATCAGTGCTGTTTTCAGAGTAACCTTCAGGATCTGCTGCTTGCTGTTATGAGGAACTATATTTCTCAAAAAATGGTCTGCTGACCCCTGCATCAGTATCAGTTAGGGGACTATTAAAAATGCAGCTATCATAATTCACTCCTGGCTTATTGAATTGAAATATCTTGAAATAAAACCATTTTAATAAGTTCCTAAGGTGATTCTGATGCTAGATAAAGTTTGAGAACCCTTGATGTAAGCAGAGTGACTTATCAAAATTTGTAGGTATGGCCGTGTCACTCTTCTACCTAAACTCTTAGTTGGCTCCACACAGCCACAGAAGCAAGTTGAAAATGTTTCACCTGTCAGATACAGCTTTCATGACCTAGCCTCTGCCTAGTTCCTCAGTTTTTTTTCTCTCCTCGCCCCCACTGTGTGCTTAAAATTCCAGCAACAAAGAATTGTTTGTAGACTCTACTACCAGAGCATGCTGTTTCTTGCCTTCTTATCTCCACTCACCCGGACCCCTCTATCGGGAATGCTCTTTCTTTCCCTTTTTCTTCTTTACATTCCTCCTGGGCTAACTCAGCATCAATGCCTTTTCTCTGTATAGATCCCTATCATTGGTCTTATCAGATTGCATTATAAATGCAATGCTGTTTTTTTGTCCATCTTACCTACTAGGCCATGAAAGCCCTTGAGAACAAAGAATAAATATGTCAATGAGTTTGCTTGTAAGCAATATAACTCAATTCTGAATAAATTAATCAGGAAAGGAGGAAGTATTGGTAAGATGCTACATAGCTAGGAGATAAAAATGATGTGTATCAACTACGCTTATGAAGGACAGACAACAGGGATGCTGTAGATAACATCAATATGAACTCCTATTCACACCAAAAGCAGACAATAAGGGGTAAAAAGTACACACTATAATTGGCAGGCCCACCAAAGTCAAGTGAGATAATGAAAGGACAATTCCCTAAGGAAGAATGTGCAGTGCTGTTACTGAAGAAGATGAGATGCTACAGATGTCTACTCTATTGAGTCTTGCTCCTGATTGTGCCTCCAACGGTGAGTGAGAAGCTTGTCATCAGACTTTTGCTAAATGAATCAAGTCAGAGAGAAAACTAATGCTTACTCAACACTATCTGCTAGGCAATGAGCAAGGGTTTCAATGTTATTACATTCAGCTTCTGACAACAGTGCTACAAGTCAGCATTATCTGTGTTTTCCAAATGAGGACCCTAAGACCAAAGAAGTAACTCAAGGTCACTCAATCAGCAAGAGTTAAGAGCTAGGATCTTGAGCAAGTACTGCACTACCATCTCCCAGTGATGTATCACAATGCTTTTTCTCTATAAGAAGTATACCTTATACTGATTTCTTTGTTTTCTTCAATAACATCCCCTTTTTGTTAACCATGTCTTAGAAATAGCTCCATGTTATATCAAATAGCTGAAGGCCAGTATTGTGTAGTGGTTCAGTTCACAGACAGTGAGAACCAGATTCCCTGGGTTGGACTCCCAGCTCTGCTTTTCATCATAAATGTAATTGGAGACAAGTCTTTAGCCTATTGATCCTCCTGTTTCTCTGGAAAATCAGGATGACAATATTATTTACCTATATCATAGGATTATGATGAGGATTAAATTTAGTTAACACATGTAAAGCCCTTAGACCAATATCTGATATATAGTTTAGTGCTCTAAAACTTTGGTTATTCCTTTTAGCTAATGCATTGCTTTCTACAGTGTGTATGTGCCATAATATATTTAATTGTTCCTCTACAAATAGAAATTTTGTTGGTTGCAAATTTTTGGTATTATAGACAAAGCTTCAATGAATATTCCTGTTGATGCCTCCTTGTGTACATGTTTATCCATATGTTGGTTCAGGATTAAAATTGTTGAGTTAAAGGGTATATAGAAGTTAAAATTATTCATTTTTATCTATTGCAGTCCATACACACAGTACAGCTGTCAAAATGTGCAAAAGATCATGCTGTCCTTTCCCACTCTTGTTCTCCAGCAACAAGTTCCCATCCCTAGAGGCAACCACACTATCTCATTTAATATGTAAATACCAATGTATTTTTCAAATGTACATATGGACATACATACATGTGTGTATTCATGCATATGGGTTTTTAAAATATAACTGATAATATACAGTACATACAGTTCTCCTAATGCTGTTTTTAAATTAATTTTTTTCAATTACAGTTGACATTCAATATTATTTTATATTGATCGTAGTTCTTTTTTCACTTAATAATATATATTAGAGAGCTTTCTCTGAGGGTAGTTATAGAGTTGTCTTTCTTTTTAATGACTATAGAGTAGTCCATTGTAAAGATGTACCATAATGGATTTAATCAGTCTTTTATTAGTGAACATTTAAAGTGTTTCTAATACTTTGCTATTATAAACAATACTGTAATAAATACCCACATGCCATTTAACCTATGTACATTTCTTAAAATGAAATACTGCAAATGAAACTAAGGATGGCAAGTTACACATTTTAAATGTTGTTTTATCTATTTGTTGAGTAAATTTACTATACTTTAAAAAAACATTTCCCTATTACGAACGTTTATGTTTCCCCTAAGTTTTTGGTATTAAAAATAAACTTCAAAGAATATAGAAATAATTTCAATCCTACTTGAAACTGTAAATTCACTTCTTTTCACCATTCCTACAAGGAAATAAATAAAGTATGTACTTTTTCTGGCAACTGTGCTCTCCTTTTGGTTTACTGAGAGATACATTAGCCTTCTTGATACCAGAGATATTGATTATAGAGTTTTCAAATTTCCTTTATACTAATCTATACATCTGATGTCCTTCAGGGCCTAGAGTCTGGATTGTGAACTTATTCTCTGGCTGACGCCATAATCATTATCATCATTATCATCATTATTGCCACCTTTTAAGTTTATTAAGAGCTTTATATATAATATCAGATGCTTAATTTTTATCTATCCTTCAAGGTCCCATTTTCTTGCATTATTTTATTTAATTTTATCTTATTCTTTTCTAAGAGTCTTAGTACTTCCCATCTCTACACAAGTGCCTTCACAAAAAGCACATGGATTTTAAAATAAAAGATCTAGAACTGAAAAATGATTCTGCCATTTACTGGCTGTGTGACCTTTTGCTAAGTCAAATTTTCTGAGGCTATAAAATAGGAACAATGATATCTACCTTGTGAGATTAGTATTGAGATATATATATATATATATATATATATATATATATATATATATATATATATCACTTTCTACATGCCAGGTACTTTCCATGCATATCTCTAACTTTTAAAGTAGCCACAATCAAAGTAATTAGAAAGGCAAATACAACAGGTTGTAAAAGAATCAAGGAGATAGTATGAGATAAATGTAGTGTAGAAAGTCACCAAACTCAGACCTGAAATTTGAGTTGGAGGAAGTAGAGAGTAGTGGGTGTTGATAGGAAGTGTTCAGACAAAGCAGAAAAAGAGCATTTATAAAGGCAGTGAGGACAGAAAGAACTCAGAATAATCAAAAATTGAAAGAAGTAGAGAAATTTTGAACTGTGCAGAATACGGGAGAGAGTGATAGTGGATGGGGCCAAAAAATGATTATTTGGGGAGACCCTATTGTTGGCCTTTCCAATTGCATTATCCTCTTCTTTCTTGGTAAAAGAACCCAAAATTATATTGTCCAGATAACTGAAGGACCAAGCCCTTTGGGATAAATTATGAGTTTAAGCCATTCTGGGTACCCTCATGTCTTTTGCTAATGACTTTAAGAATGGTCATGGGGCCCAGCATGGACCAATAAAATATAAAGGGATGTCTGCAGAAGGAGGCCTGTAGGAAACATTTCCTCCTACTTAAAAGAAGAGATAGCTAGAAGGAGGAAACCTGTCTTTTCTTTTTGTTTATGAGAGATTGTTTTGTGTAGATGTGATTATTGGAACAGTTCATGTCATCTTTCTACCATAAAGAAGACACTTCTGACACACGGGAATGGCAAGGGACTGAGACCTTGAGGACATCATTGAATTTTTGCTGAAATAACTCTGGAACTGTTTACCTCTACTAATTTACCACATCAGATAATAAATATCCTTATTGATTAAAGCACTTTCAGTTGAATTTCTATTCCCTGCCACAGAAGTTGTCCTAACTGACTATAGTTATTGAAAGAGTAAGATCTGCAGGGCTTTGTAAATCATGTTAAGGATTTGGAATTTAACTCTAAGGGTTATGAAGAGCCATTAAAGTGTTTTGAGCATGGGGGACATAAGATACTTGCTTTTCAAAAGGTCACTTTAGTTGCAATATAGATGATAGCTTGGACAGTGGCAAGAATGGATGTAGATGGAGCAGAAAGAAACTATTACAATAGGTCACTCAAGGCAACAACTGATTTAAAGTAAGTGATAACTGGCCATGGAAATAAAAAAACAAACAAACAAACAAACAAAAAACAATTCAAAAACTACTGAAAGTACTATTGGAAGCAGAATTCTGATTGTGAGTGTGGTTGATTCAATGTGAATGAGGAAGAGGAAAAATCAAGAATGGCTCCCTGCTGTCTGGACTGAGCTACCAGGTAGATTGTAGTGCCATTTACTAAGAGAGAGAGAAACAACTGGAGGTAGAACAGGTGGAATGTTACTATAATGAGTTTTTATTGGACATGTTGAGCTAAAGATACCTAAAGCAGCCAGGTGGTTATGTCAAGTAAGCAGTTGGGCACAGAGTGGCCTAGAGTAGATATAAAGACTTGAAGGTCTTCAGAATCTGGATGGTTACCAGAATCTATTTGGTTTTTGAGGTTTTTAGGGAAGGAATGAGGAATGAGAAGGGAAAAGGTCCTAAGACAAATCTTTAGATCTCTGGCACTTAGTTTTTCTAAGGAGAAGAGGCCAGCATAGAAGACTGAGAAAGAACAGCCAGAAAGAAAGGAAAGCCAAAGAGTTTTTTATAAGGAGGGAGTAGTCAACACTGACAAATATAATTGAGAGGTCAAGCAAGAAAAGGACTATAAAGAGTCCACTGGATTTACCCACATGAAGCCCACCTATCAGTGACATTGGCATCACAGCAGTTTTTGGACAGATGGAGGTCCAGGCTGGACTGGATAAAGAGCAGATAATTAAGAAATGGAGACTTAAAAGTAGAGAGCCAGGTCAAGAAATTTAGCCTTAAAGAGGACATAGGGAAGGAACTGAGCATCATGTGAATCTAAGGAGGATTTTTGTTTTTCTTTTAAAATTCAATTCATTAGCAAGCTCTTTTAGAACATATATCCCAAATCTGTCCATCTCTCACCTACCCAAAAATCTCTACAGTCCCGAACTTTATCGTCCTCACTTGGACTAATTCACTAGCCTCTTAACTGGGTTTCTCTTTCTTACTTTGTTCCTATCTTTTTAAAACCACACAGCAGTCAGAGTAAATCAAACCATGGCACCTGGAATAAAATACAAATTCCTGGTCCTGGCCTATAACATTGAATGTGAGCAGGCCTGTCTCCTACTCTGTCTCATACCATCTAACCCCACCCCCACCCTCACCCAACCATCTCACTCTGCCCCTATTCTCTGGCCCCCGCATGGCTTCTGGTTTTTATTCTTGCCTTGCTCTCTGACTCCAGTGTTTAGCAAGCTTTTTTCTAAATATTTGAATGGCTGATCCCTTTTCATTATTCATGACTGTTCAAATGTCACCTCATCCAAAAGGTCTTCTCTGACCTTCTTATCCTCCTTGTCATCCTCACTCCCTGTTTTATCTTCTTCATGGCTCTCATTATCTGAAATAATCTTTCTCATTAATTTGTTGATTACTCGTTAAAATTTAAGTCTGGGTGAAGTTTATGGGATTATGTATTATTGTATTGTGTAGTAGAACATGTGAAACTATAATTATCTCAAAATAAATGGTTTTTTTTTTTTTTAAGTAAGTTCTTGTGAGAACTGGGATTTTGTGTGATTGTTGAGAACTGGGTTCCCATCACCAGAACCGAGTCTGGCATACAGACTTAAGATTTAATATGTCTTATTAAATGCATACGTTAATAAATGACATATGGTTATGTTTAAATGGTTTTGTTTACAAGCGAATGGAGTAGAGAATACAAACAACAGCAGGAGCTCCTGAGCAGAGGAAACGGGATCATAGAGTTTAGCACTAGAATCCCTGTCCTAGTGGTGACATTCGAATGCAGGTATGCAGAACTCTTTCCGCTATCCCGTGCTACCTCTCCGTTAATGGAGTATTGATTAGATCACTGGAGTAGAGGTTAGCACTGTCTTAGAAGACGCTCAGTCATCGATCATCTTTGCGGCCTATTATGATTACAACGGTGCAGGGCTGCTGGGACCGCCACCTTACAGCGGGTGTTCTCTGATTCCCACAAAGCATGACCAGGCCCGCGCTTTCCTAACTCGCGACCGCGGGGGAGGAGGCTGTGCGCTCCAAACTGGAAAGTTCACTGCCGAACCAGGTCCTCTGCTCTGCAGTTGAGGTTTCAGGTTTCAATCCTCTCAGGACCACGAGACGTTGCCGCGTACACCGTGTGGTTACCGCCTCCGCGCCTCAACCCAGGCGACAAGCGAAAGGCAATTTCAGACGCGCGGCGGTGCACTCGGCCTGCCCTGGAACCGGGGTCGGACTCTGTGGCCGAGGCTGCTTCTAGGCTGCTTTGCTGCGCGCAGCTCTGGGAGGCGGCGATCACAGCTGGGCCGGGACTTCCTTCCTCCACCGCAGCACAACAAAACAACCCGGCAGCAGGCACTGAGCTCTTGGCAGCTGTCTCGGTAAGAGGAGCAGCGATGGGATCCGTGCTGAGCAGCGATAGCGGCAAATCCGCGCCGGCTTCGGCCACCCCCCGGGCCCTGGAGCGCAGGAGGGAGCCGGAGCTGCCCGTCACGTCCTTCGACTGCTCCGTGTGCCTCGAGGTGTTGCACCAGCCTGTCCGGACCCGCTGTGGCCACATGTAAGTGCCAGGGAAGCTCGTTTTGCACACTTACCCCTGAGGGCGGGCGATGCTGTGGGAGCCGAGGACATGGGGCGGGGGTGTTCAAAAGCCAGCGCTCGAAAGAAACTGCTGCAGTGAGAGAAACCTGGACGGTCGAGTGCGGGCCACGGGAAAAGTGCCCAGTCGGAAGGATTTCAGGAGGAGAAAACAGCAAGAACTGCCACCTTATGAAGTCCTGATGGGAGCCCCAAGGATGGGGATCTAAGGCGCGGGACCTGCAGAGAGCCAGGGCTGGCCAGCTGGCTGGGGAGGGTGATCTTGGCAGGAGACCAGCACCCGCCTGGGCACTAAGCAGTGGGCTTCCGCAGAACACAGTTATCCGCTGAACTCGGTTAATCGGGCGGTGCTTCCCCCGCCCCCGGTTGGGTTTTGTTTCGCTGGCCGCGTGCACGTGTTCCAGAACACCCGCCAAGGCTCATCTGTTGGGCAAATAGGGATCTGTGCAAACCGTCCTCCCCCCCACCCCCACCCCACAACCTCGCCTCGCTACAGATACACAGACCCCTCCAAGATGGTCTAGTCGAACAGGAATGTCCAAGTGACTTTCAGCAGTCGTTAGAGTTCAACGACCTGTCAGAGTGGGCTCCCGGGCTGCACCAAGCCCCAAAATGTAGCTATTTAAAACTCAGCTACCGAGTGACATGTGGTTGCAGATAACCTGTCTTACCCACCGCCTCCCCAAATCGATAGAAAGTATAGATAAAAAAAAAAAAACTGTCTTAAAAATCATGTGCTATTTAAAACTCGCCGTTAGCGCACAGCCGTGCAGATTTCTAAGAGTTTAAAAACAAAATCTATAACATTGGCAAGTTCTTAATTTGTACTTTAGTAGCAGGAGTTGGATCTGAGAATTTGTGTTTGTTTACTTAGAAGTTTTCTTTTTGTGGAGGCATGAGTATATGACTGGGTGGGTGGGGGTGGACGGGGTGGCGGTGGCATAGAGCAAGAGCGGAAGCCCACTTAAAGTCTTCTTTGGATGACCCACTAATCATAGTTGGATGAAAGGCCAGGGGAATACCGCAGTGGCTAGAATGTGCTTTTGGCTGGGGGTGGGGGGTGGGGAAGTACCATATTTTGAATTCAAAATGCTTTTGAAAAGGACTTAACTTAGGTGGTCCTTGACACCTGTAGCCTATTACCTGAGAAATAGTTTTCACCACTGCAAAGCCTATCAGTGAGCCAAGGGAGAAAAATCTGCAGCCCACACAATGTTAGAATAATGAGTGCCCTGGACATTATTTTGTGGTTGTATTCAGGGCCTGTTCTTTCAGCTTTGTACTTCAAACTCAAGGCTAATTTACCTCCTGGCTGATTGTTGATGTTGTTTCCCAGCTGTCCCGATGTAACTCATGACATGCTATCCCAAGGCCAAATGTAAGCCAAGTTGTTTTTGTGTAACCATATAAAATACATTGATTAGTTCAGGCTGGTCCTGTATATAGTTTGTATTAGCATTAAAGCTTTAAAGTTGCGCCGAAGATGCACAGTTGTCATCAAATCTTGAAGATTCCTTTTGTAGAACTGAAATGGGCAGTTTAGCTGTTGGATGTTGAAGATGGTTATCTGATTGAGGATTGATTTCCCTGGTTTAACTTTCTGTTTGTAGTGCTTTTACTTCTGCTAAAGGATAATACAAATTTGCAAAATGTTGTCTTGTTTAAAATCTTTTTCTTTGTTAGAATGAATAGGAAACCAGCAACTGGAAAAATAGTCATGAAGTATAATAAAGGCTGGATGGAATGGCCTTTCCTCACTTTACTGTTCTTTGTTTTGACAAATCTATGTCCATTGTTCTGGCAGTAGGCAGAATTTCCATATTCCTCCTTTTGGCAAATTTACTTAGGCTCCTTCTACTTTATAAATGTTCATTAGAGTCCCTTCAACTCTGGAAATAGTGAATTGTTAATATCATTTGTACTTCCTAAATCAATTACTCTCTCCTATTAAACTTAAATTGGAAAATGATGCAAGGCAAATGAAGCCTCTCTATAGTATACTGTACCGGATTCCCAAATTTGTTGAACTAGGTCATTTATGCTAATTTCTGTTTATAAAACCTATTTTGGAAGTCCAAGCACAATAATGGCAAACAATACCTTGAAATGGATATGTATTATAGCACTTTATAAATTGTATTGTGATTAAGTAGAAAACATGGGCTCTCACAAAGAGCAGGATTTGAAATTTAACTGTGCCACTTATTAGCTCTGTGACCAACCTGACGCTTATTCTCAAGTTGAATCTGTTGCTTCATTTATAAAATAGGGTAATAGAACTTTTTATGAGTATTTAAAATGTAAAAGTAGCTTATAAATAAAGGTTCAAAACATAATTTCCTTTTCCTTGAAAGCTATTACACAAAGCGAAAACTCATAGATCAGGTATTCTTTATTTCTATAACTCTTTTACAATAAAATTGGGCCACATTTCAAGCTGCCTCAGATGGCCTTACTTTTAGCTTAGTTTCTTATGTTTGGTGAAGTTTAAGCAGTTCTATTTAAAATTTTATTATTTCAAATTGACTTTACTCATATCACTTTATCAGTTGTACAAATGCACTTGGAGGGGAAAAGGCTTTTCTTATGTAGTATTATCATTGAGCTAGGGAAAGAAGGAGTTGATAAATTATAGTTGTTTAAAATGAACCTGAAAGGGAATCAGATTTACATTTAAAAGAAAAATAGTTAAAGAAATTTGTTATCCAATTGAAATGGTGGGGGGAGGGGATGGTACTCCCAAATAGTGACAGAGATAAAGTGGGCAGAGTTTAGCTCTGGAAGAAGTTAAAGAACTGGTGATTTCGATTGTTGAAAGTACAGTAGTCTGATAGGGAGATAGCCAAGTGGAAATACCCCCGAGGCACTTGGGAGAGTAGATTTAGAGAAAGAGGTCAGAGCTAAAGATAAGGGAGTTACCTAAAAAGGGCTAAGAGGTTGAGAACAGACCTAAAAGAACTTACTAACTGGAGTGTAATAGAAGGTTCAAGGAGCCACTTTTCCACTCAACTGAGTAGATTAAATGGCTCTATGTCACAGAATTTGCCGATTTTTTTTTTTTTTAAATGAGATGGTTGAGAATTCTGAAGTGCTCTCAGGTAAATGTTTCATTTGTGGTCAAGTATGAGCAGTAAAACCTGCACCAAATTAGTGGTTCTTTAGAGTTTGAGAATCAACTGATGAGTTTTAAACTCATCCAGAAATATACATCAGTGCTTTCATTCACAGATACAGATAGTTTAATTGAGGTAGTGGGAGTTTATGGAAGTTCCCATATGATTGCAAATTATCACTAACATAATAGCTGATCTGTGAAAATTTGCAGTTTAAATATGAACCATCCAGGCTCCTGATACTAAAACAAATGTATATAGAATGACTCCTTCCAAGGTACTTGGGTGTCACTTAAAATGGGATGAGTAAGTCTTTTGTACCATCAAGGTCCAAAAACTATTGAGAGCCTTTGCTCTGATAAAGGAATACTACCTTCCATTTTGCCATTCCTTTAAGGTTTAGCTGATACTTATTAGGTGTTGGATATTGGGTGAATTAATGAATGACTAAAACGAAATGCAGTTTGGGTAATTTGGTGAACACCCCTCAATTGGAGACAACCACTCTATAGTGCCAGCCAACTGATGCTATGTAGTTTGAGTCCCATGATCATTTTTGAACTGTTCTTTTATAGGGTTACTTATCTGTGCCTTGTTACTGAGAATTTCAGAAGGATGTAATTAAGCTGACCTGAAATTTGCCTCTTCCGGTGGCTAGACTGCTCTTTGTTTCCTTAGCGACAGCAGTGTTGTCATTGGCAAATTAAATATTAGTGATCTATTAAATTATGTATTCTCTAGCAAACAGAACCTATATAATGTAGCAGATTGAGTTTTATGCTGAGATCCGACTTAGAAACTTGGTTATTGGCTCGTGGACCAGCAGCAGTATAGAATATTGGGCCTTGCATCAGATCTAATCAATCAGAATCTGCATTTTAACAAGATACCCAGGTGATTTATAGCCACGTTAAAGTTTGAGAAGCACAGCCTTAGATGATCCTTTTTAATCGGTGGTAAGATACAGTAAGTTGAGGACAATGTTTGAGGGGTATAGAGAAGTACCCTTCTAAAGGAAATAGAGTTAGGTTAAAGGAAATAAAATTTTCCTTCAGGGGTTAAATTTAAAATCAACCCATAATGGAATGTAGAGATATGCACAGCTCGTTTTTGGAGGCTAAATGATTTCCAGGATGGACTTTGTAACCTAATTGAATTCATAAGCAAATCACAGGAAATCTTGAGGGATATTGCGTAGTTGGAAGGCCTGTGTTCTAAGAATAACCACACTTGAATCTGTCCAGGTTGATCCGTCACTGGTGAAGAGGGAGTCGTGTGTGTGTGTATGTGTTGCCCTATATTGCAATATTTTAGACTGAGACTTCTGGTCACCTTGAATGACAATAGCAACTCTCCTTTTTCTATAAACATTTTCAAGCCAACTCAGGATTTTCTTCAGCTTCATATTGACATACCCACAGTGAGACAGCCTAGCACTGAGAACATAAATAAAATTTTAGACTGGCCACATGTTGCCAGCGGCTTCTTCCAAAATCACATTTGGGAACTGCCTCTTTGTAACTTATTTTGCCTGTCTAGCCTTAAGCCCCATGGAGTCCCACACATGTCTTTCCTCTTTAAATCTACTATACTCAGGGTTTGTTTTACCTCTTAAGATTGGTACATAATTTTACCCAATGTCCTCAGCAACCCTTTCCCCTATTTTCCTCCAATACTTTGCTCACCTCTTCATTTAAAGGTTTGATTGCTAATCACTAAATTTAGGGAAACAGAAAGGAGTTAATAAGATAACCGATGAGAGTGAAGCAATTAAGTTTCCAGCTGGTTTCAGAGTTCTTAGAGTCATTATCTAGTTCCTAATTAATTTCTTCGGGAGCTGCAAACACAATGGGGGTGAACTGCAAGTGATGTAAATGATTGTGGAGGGTGAGTACTCCACAGGAAGGGGTGCCAACTCATGTGGCCATGTGGGAATTGAGTCCAGTGTTGCAGGAGGGTAGCTTTTCAAGAGAAGCCAAAAATTTGGGTTTGTGTGTAAAATCTGATTTTAAAGCAATAGCAACTCATCCAGAATTTGTGAAAACATTGAATGGGTCTTTAAAAAGTGCAATTGACTTCTATCCTCAGCTTCTTTCTTTCACCTAAATCCTCCTCATTCTGATTATGCCCTTTATGGTTCATCATTTTAACCACCTTATGGAGCAGACTAGTAGGAATCCCTTATCTACTTAGGTTCGTGTCCATTTCCATCCCTTGGGTTCTTCCAGAAGGCTACAACTCCCTAATTCTCCTTTGGGCAATTCTTCACAACTGACTTAATTAGTTGAGTTTACTGAGTAGCTGCTACATGTCTGGAGCTGTATAGGAGGAAGGCCTACAAGATTCTGAATGGTTCTATGCTGTATATGAGCTTCTCCATGCAGTGTTGTTGTTACTGGCCTGTTTGGAGAATTTTTGTTGTGTTGTGTTGTGTTTTTCAGCTTTATTGGAATGATACAGTATAATTCACACAAAGAACACAGGTTGATGAATTTTGGTAATTATACACAGTCCTATAATCATCACACATACAAGATCTAGAACAGTTAGTTTCATTACCCTAAAAAGTTCCCATTGAATCCTTTGCAGTTAATCCCTTCCCCAAATTCCTGGTCCCAGGTAACCCCATCTGCTTTCTGTCACTAAGTTTTGGAATCATACTATAAGTAGTTTTTTGCATACGACTTATTTCACTTAGCATAATGGGACATATATTTATTGTCATTTGGTATGTTGTAAGTCCTTTAGTGTCTACTTCCAAAATAAATCCTAAATCTGTTCACTTGTACTGTCTAGGGCTACCTTGCTTGTCTAAGCCACCATCTTATCTTGAACTGACTCTTACAATGAACTTAAAAAGGGTCTCCTCACTGTGGCTCTTGTACATTTGTTATCCATTCCTGACACAGCAACTAGTGATCTGTATAATTTAAATCAAGTCATGTTACCTTCCTACTTAAAACCCTCCAATGTACCACCATCACTCTATGGCTTTATAGCTTGTTTCCTACCTACTTTCCCACACACCTCTGATTACTTGGCTTTTAATATCTCAGCAAGATGTGCCTATCTTTTGTACCTTTTGTTTTCAGCTGGGAAACCATCCCAGATTTTCTTTCCCAAGACTGGTGCCTTCAAATATCTTGGGGACCCCCATCTAACTGCTCCCCCTGTCCGACACACTGTTATTTTATTTATGACTATTTTATTCTTTTTTAAAGCATTTATCATTAGCCAGTCTTGTTTGTTTACCTGCTTATTTCCTCTCTCCCCATGCTAGAACTCTGAGAAAGAGACCTTAGACACTGCCACAGTTTCATCTGTGGTGTGTCAATATTGCCAGGCAGTATAAAATGTTACTAACAGTTTTGCCAGTGAGTGGATGCTTATATGGTTGGATCTAGGGACTTGTCCAGATTTATGCATTTTCTCATAAAGTCTACGTTATAACCATGGAATAACTGTTCTTGCTAAAAGCCACTCAAATTCATTTTTCTAAAGTTTTTGCATTTTCTCTCTTCCGTCTTTTATTTATTTCAAATTGTTCGATGTTCTTTAAATTTATTTAAATACTCATAAATGCAATGTAAATATTTTTCTTCAAATCACGTTCCAGTAAAGATATCAGGTCTCTCATCCTCCAAACATTTCCCTTCCTAACTTTCCAACTAAATTTTTCTCAGGACTAAGTAAAGAAATTTTAAGTCATTGTGAGATTGTTTATTTTCTCCAACATTTTATCATGAAAGATTTCAAATATACAGCTAAGTTGAAAAAAACTGTACAGTAAACACCTGTATATCTACTACTTAGATTCTACAGTTGTTAATTTTGCTCTATTTGCTTTTATCTCTCACTTTATCACACACTATCTATCCATCAATTCATCTTATTTTTGATGCATTTCAAAGTAGTGACAAATATCAGCACACTTTATCCTTTTTCATAAGCTTTTGTAATATTAACCAGAGTTCAATATCTATTTATGGTTTTTTCTTATGGTAAATTACACATACATTGAAATGTATACATCCCAGGTATAATGTTGGCCGAGTTTTGACAAATGTTGAACACAAACCCCTGTCAATATAGAATATTTTCATTACCCCCAGATAGTCCCTCTTGCTCCTTCCCATCCGATCTCTGCCCATGTATCCCCATAGGCAACCATTGTTGTAATTTTTTTTTCTACTACAGATAGAAGTTCTATTCAAGAACTTCACATAAGTGGAATTATACAGGATGTACTCTATTGTGTGTGGCTTTTTTCACTCAATCTGTCTTTGAGATTCATCCATATTGTTGCTTGTGCAGTAATTTGTTCTTTCTTTTTTATTGCCATATAGTATTCCATTGTAGGAATTTGCCGTGTTTGTTTATTTTCTTGTTAATGGACACCTGGCTTATTTTCAATTGGGGGCTATTATGAAAACATTCCTTATGAATATTTTTATACATGAACATATTTTTCATTTCTTTTAAGTAAATACACAGGCTTGGTCTCGTAGGGCCAAAGGATATCTGTATATTTTGTTTTATAAGATAGTACCAGACCATTTATCTCAAGTACTTGTAGGTGATTAACTTTTTTAAAGAATTGTTTGTAATTCAGGTAATACGGTCATATGGTTCAAACTTCAAATTTGGCAATGAAAATGCCCTCCTTCTACTACCATACCCCTTCTTTCTAGTTTCTCACCTCTCTAACAGGTAGATAAATGTTCTTAACTTCTTTATCCTAGATGTTTTATATATCTACAAACCTGCAAGTAGCTTATACTATATGTACACTTCTATACTTTGCTTTCTAAGAAATTTTAGTTTGGAGCTATCTTGTCTGTGGACCTTATTATAAGGCCCATAGCCCTAAACCTGAATAGCCCTGTGTGGATTCTAATTAGAAAATTTATAAAATGTTTGATCACTCCTGTACTTTTTATGCTAGTGTATTAGGGTAGGGATGTTAAATTCTCCAGCTGTCATGATTTGAATTTGATAACTATACCTTTAAGGAAAGAATTTTAACCTCATATCTTTTGAACTAAGCAGGTCTGCAATCTTGTTTCTGAACCCAGAAAGTAAGACTGGAGCTGCAACCGCTTCCAATTCCTTTCCACAGTAACACTTTTAAAAGTTGTGGTTTTTATGTACTCTTAATCAGTAAATTCAATTCTCTTCCAAAACACCTTGGTCTTGATATGTTTCCTTCATTTAATAAACAGTTTTATTAAAATAAGTCATTAACTAACCTACCATTTGCAACTAATATCTCATATAATGCAATAACATCTTTTTAATGCTCATTTGAGAGTTTCATGCCACATATAACATCACTGTACAGACATGGGGGTTACAGTGACAGAATTGATTTTAAAAATGACTTAATTGTTCTACTTTTTGTGAATATCTACTAGGTATTTTCATTGTTACAGTTACCTAGCATAGTTACAAAAATCATGTTCAAAACATTTACAAAATGACAACAGGAATGTACTTTAAAGTCCCTTGGTTTATACAGGTACATCAGTGATACAGTTTTGCTGCTTCTGCTTCTCAAAGGGAGGAATTAAAGTGTCTTTAAAAGACTGCAGACTTTGAACCTCTCCCAAAATTAAGGAGAAAAGCACTACTCTCTTCTGATTGTATGACCTTGGCAAGTTGTTACACCTCTTTGAACCTCAGTTTGCCATCAGCCAAGAAGGAGAGAGCAGAGCAGCATTTTAGGATTACTGTAAGGGCTACATGAGATAAGGTATGTATATCAGCGCCCACCAGGGAGCTTAGCACAACTATTAGTCTTCTGCTTGTTTGGGCATAAATTCAAATAAGTTGTGGGAAGAAGAGAGTGTTGATTGACAAAAAACAAAGTGTTATCTACTTGCTCCTAAATTACGTTAAACCAAATAATTCATGTTAGAACATAGGTGTTGTATTAGATATGTGAATTATGAGTCAAGCATTTGAACCATTTGTAAGCAATATCCTTCAATGCACAACTTTGAGAACCAATTCTTAGGCACTCAAAGAGATACAAGGACAGATTGTGCCTTAGAACTTAAAATTAATCACCTGAGGCAGAGAGAAGCAAAGTGGAGCAGAGGACTTAGGTGTCTTGATTCCAAAAGTATTGCTCTTTCCAACTGGGCCAGCTGTGGTGGTGGAAAGAAAAGTTACCAAATTTTGGGTCAGAAAACCCTAGCTTAAGACCAGCCAAGTTCAGGCACTTTATATAGATGTGACCTTGCAGAAGTAAATTACCCTCAAAGTACCTCAGTTTCCTTATCTATAAAGGGAAATAATGAGCTTTCTTGGGAGTTCGTTAAGGGTAAGTGAATTAAGGTGCTTTAAAAATTTGTAAAAAAAAAAAAAAAAGTGAATCACACTTGAAATTATATCAAAATAAAGAGTTACCAAACAATAATAATAACAAAAACACCTAGGAAAACAGGGGTAGAAACCTAGGCAGATCCGGGGTTCTAAAGAAAGAGCAGGACAGTCCCATTGAATTGTTGCGGAATCAGTCTTTATGTCATTCTGTTTAGTATTTATCTTCCACAGAGAATGTTCACTTAGTACGGCCTACTTCAAATTCTCTCGCCTTCAGCGGGGGATGTTGGGCACCTTGGTTGAGGTTCCACCAGATTGTATCTAAGAGATGTAGTTCCTGCAGGGCAAAATCAGGATGCTATTGCAAGAAAAAGAGGAAATGGATGCTGGGCAGGCATACACATCCATCAAGTGCCTCAGAAACTACGCCAATGTCAGCATTCTCTGTGTGCCTGTAAGAATTTTATAACAGATGCAGAAAGAGAGTACTTTAAAGAATTAGTAATGGCTAATATCATTAAGAATTCAGTTTGCAAAATTTAATTGAATTATGTACCTATGATATGTGAATTTTCAGTATATATGGTATATTTAAATTTTTAATAATTTTTACCATGTTTAATACTCCCATATAGATATTATATGCTGAATACTTTAAGAGCTATCATATCATGCTGATGTGTATAACCTCCCTAAATGCTCATTTTTTACTTCTGTGTGCACTTAGCCTTCAACAGCTCCTATAAATAGGTCAAGGTATTGCATGAATTCTATTGATTATGTTAAGATTTTATTATGATCATTTTTAAACAAACTAGAGGATCTATTTCTTGAATTGGAGGATATTCCTCAGAGTTGTAAATTTGATTAGATAATTTTCCCAATCTAGGGATGACTTTAAAATTATTTTATAAACACTTCTAAAGTAGGTGATATTTTTACCTCTTTAACTTGCTGCTATTTTCTTATCTAACCCACAAAGTTCTATAGAGCAAACACCTATTTTCTCAAAAAATTTTAGGTGAAATAATGTTAAAGAAAAGAAAGAACACAGTGAATGTCTTTTGGATTATAGTTTTAACTCCATTTATAGGAATGCATTTCACTACCTTGTATCCTTTTTTTAAGTGCGTGCAGTGCATGTAGTGAGAACATGTAGCCTGAGAGAAGCGTTACTGGGAAGATAAGAGACTGGCCAGCGTAGGATGCAAATAGACCTTTAATTTGGTGTACAAAGTGTCATTAAAATACAGCTTATACAAATGAACAAAAATTGGTGGCTCCTTTAGACCTTTTAAGGAAAGTGATATATTCTTGGTTTGTTTTGGGTAGATTCTGCCGTTCCTGTATTGCTACCAGTCTCAAGAACAATAAGTGGACCTGTCCTTATTGTCGAGCATATCTTCCTTCAGAAGGAGTTCCAGCAACGGATGTAGCCAAAAGAATGAAATCGGAGTACCAGAAATGCACTGAGTGTGACACCCCGGTAAGTGACCCTGCCTGTGCTCGCGGTTACCAGCTTAGATCACTGAGAAAATTGTTATGCAACTAATTGTTTTGCCTATGCCTTTGACCTCATCTTATCCCGACTTCCTAAAGTTTATTATCTCAGACTTTGTGTAATTTCATATGTGTAGGCTGTTGAAAATGGTCACTTGACTCTTACCATCACTTACATTTTCAAATAAATGCTTTTGTCAGCCACCTCTATTTCCTCTCTTCCTATGACTCCCATGACCCTCTGTTATGTGGCTTCCATTCTTGCTACTCTATTGCAGCTTAGCTATAAATAACTTTATTACCAAATCCAGTGGCATAACTTCATTCATGTTCTACTGGACTTTGCAGTATTTATCTCTCTTCCTGTAGTATTTTGATCACTTCCTCATTGTAGTTTTTATCCTTTGATACTATGCTAGCCCAGTTAGATCATTTGAGGTCTTGGAGACCAGACGAAAGATTCTAGATTTTATCCTAAATGTAATATCGAGTCATAGGAAAAGTGTAAACTTTTGATCGGGTTTAGATTTTCATATCTCTCTAAGATGTACATGGGCAGTGGTTTGGAGGGGGCAAAAGCAGGATTGGTGAGGCCAATTAGGTGGCTATTTGGATGGATCAAGTAAGGAAGATGGGTTAGGGTGATAGCATTATATATGGAATAAGAGGTGGTTTTTTTTTTTTTTTTTAAAGGTATATTTAGGAGAAAGAATCAAAGGAAATTGGTAATTGACCTTATGTGGGAGTGAGTGAGAATGAGGTGTCAATAATGCCTGGTAGGTTTCTGACATGAGTAGGTGAAGGTGTTAACATGGGGGACAGGTTTGGAGAAGAATCCAAAGAGTTAAGTTTTAGATAAGTTAAGTTTGAAATGCTAAGGGGGGTATATTTAGGCATACCAGTATGGAAACCAAGAGAGATCATATACTGAAGACCTAAATTTCTTTAGAAAACCTTTCTTGATTGTTAACCTAAATTATAGCCTGTTATCCTTTCTCTTAGTACTCTGTATTCCCTTCATAGCACTTCTCACCACTTCTAATTTTGCTTTTATGATTTTTTAATTTAATGTCAATTATCCCTACCAGATTTAAGTTCCATAATGGTAAGGACTATGTCTGTTTTATTGGCAACTGTGCACCCAGCACTTTGAAAAGTGACTGGCACATAGTAAATGCTTAATGTGCGTGTTTTTAAAATATATATTTATGTAAGACTCAATGAGTCTCGATAAATGGCCACCCAACTACAGAATTTATGCATGGTCTTTGGAGTTAGACATCATGGGATCACACACTAATTCTCTTACTTATTCTTTGTGATTTTCGGCAAGTTATTTATTTAAATTTTTGTTTACCTCTTTGAAAAATGAGAATTATAGTATTTGTGTCATGCGATAGTTCTAAAGGTAAATGAGAAAACATGGCTTTTAGCAGGGTCTGAAACATAGGAAATGCTCAAAATCAATAGATTCTACATTCATCTTAATCGATTATTGCTTATTTTTACTTTGATATTTTTGTCATCATATAAAACTTAACATGCACAAAATCAAACTTGGGATATCATTTTATATCCAGTTCTTTATTCCACCTTTGATGTTTACCACAAAAAAAATCTTCTTGATTATCCCAGACGAAATGCCCTTCCTTTTTTCATCCCTTTCTTTTTTTATCCCCACCCAATTTCTGATTATTCACAAGTATTTTGCTCTTCCTTTGAGATAATTCTTGGGTCTGTCTCTTCCTTTTTACTACCCCTCATGCCAGGAGTACTGCCGTTCCTCCCGTAGCCATCGTGGCCTCTGCTTACTCTTCAGGGTCCAAACTAGACCTCCATCTCATGAGGACTGGCCTTCGTATTCCAGTCCCCAATATATGACGGTTTCCCATCTGCTTGTCTGCACATCTTTTATTATAACTCCATTAGATTGTAAGCACCTTTAGATGGTAAGCACAGTGGCTTATGCTTCTTCTGTCATGTCTTACAATGTCTTACAGAGTTTTGTCTCCAGAGTAGAAATCTTGTATAAATTTATCAATTCATTTGTCAGTATATAGTCCCCAAATTGCTAATTTATGTGAGGAATGCTTCTCTTTGTTGATCAAGGGATACAAAGGAGAAGAAAGAAACTTTTAACAAAAGTAGTAGACAGACAAGAGAGCACTGATGTGCAAAGTTGGGTGTTAAAGTTTGTACAGCAGCTTGTTTTAAGACAGCTGCCTGGATCAGTCCTAATTTTTATATCTTTTAGATGGATATTTATAAAGCAAAGATTTGCTTTTACTTTTCCACTTCGTTTATATTTTTGGTCTTTTGTTAAGCAGTTATAACTATTTCCTTGACATGGTAGATTCATGTTTGAGGTTTAACTTCCGTAGCTTGAGCAAAATGAAGCTCAGCCACCTTACCACAACTGTAAAAGCTTCCTTTAGTACAAGATCTTATCAGGGTTTCTAATGAAACATTGAGTAGAATATGTGTTATTTAGCAACAGATCCCTCATGGTTAGGCTCTCTGAATGTATATCTGGAGGAACAAGGGCTCTTTATTTGGCCTGGATGAAAATGGACTGCAAGAGCTTTCTTTTATTGTGCTCTTAATGGTGCCATTAAGTATACTGTGTATTGTGAATTCATGTGATACTGCTAGATATATTATGAAAGCATGGAATTTATATTTTTACCCAAGGCACAGGGTTTCTTTTTACTTACTGTGGACATTTCTAAAATCCATCCACTTATTCTTCTAATCTCTCTTTGTTTTCCTTTCTTTCTCTTTCTTCTTTTTACTTTTTTCCTTTCCTTCCTCTTTCTCTTTTTCCTCTCCTTTTTTTTGCTTTCCCACTTCCTTCTTTCCAACACTGATTTAGGTATGGCATCCCCAAAAAGTAAATTTGAATTGTTGTGCCTTTCCACTTTAAAAAACATGTGCTTTCTAGAAGAATCAAATTCAAGAACTCATCATTGGATCTTCAAAGTAGTAGAGAAATTTAAAAATTGCATTAATTCTTGATAATGCCTTAACTTTGTTATGCTGTCATCATGAATGCATCCTTTTAAAATCAACTGACCCCACACTATGAACTTTTTTGAAATAATGAAATAAAGCTGGATCACATAAAACTTTATCGATCTCCTTTTAAACAGTGAGTTTATTTTGACTTTGCTTTTATATAGGTTTGCCTCAGCGACATGAGGGCACACATAAGAACTTGTGAGAAGTACATAGATAGGTATGGACCACTACAAGAACTCGAGGAAATGGCAACAAGGTTTGTTTCAACACAGTATAGTTCAGTGCTGAATTTAATATGTTAATACAGAATTTAATGAGCTGGAAAGTTTAACATTTTTATTGCGAAAATATGCATGTATTTATGTTTAGGCTCTTAACCATAATACCTGTTGTTGGTAATCTTTTATTAATAGCAATAATTTTGAAAGAATTTTGCTCTCTCTACTTTGAAAACTTTGCATGGAGGAAATCAGCCAAATACTGGAGAAATGAGGGAAATGAACTCAGACAAGTTTGTATTAAGGAAGATCCAAAAATAGAATGCAGAACTGTTCATTTCTGCTAGTCTTCACTTTCTGACTAATAGGCTTTGAAGTAGATCATGATTAAGAGGTTATTCATCTTTACTTTTGCATCACCACTGCTCAGTTCCCTAGCTCATTCCTTCTCATTTTGCTGGTTTGCCACTTAGAAGACAGGAAGCAACATCTTGGTATATATTCTAATAAGGAAGTACCCTGTCCCCATTTACATTTCTCATGAGAAAAAAAATGTAGGCACCAAGGACATTATCAAGACAGGAAAAATAATATCAAATCAGAAAGAATAGGGATTGGAAATAAGATCTATTCACATTTTATTTTTACCTCTGGTTAAGTAACCACTGTCTAATTGCCAACAATTTTAGTAATATTTGTATTCTATGCAATTTCCAGGTGTGTATGTCCATTTTGTCAGAGGGAGTTGGATGAAGAGAGCTTGCTCGATCATTGTATTACTCATCACAGATCGGAAAGGAGACCTGTGGTAAAGATTTTTGTTCTATATATTTTTGCAATGTCTAAATTCAATATACATTAGAAAATCCATTTGATAGTCTTCTAATATAGATATAAAGGATAATTTATGTCAAGGTTATGATAATTCTATGACATTAACAATGTGTTGAATTGAAACTGACAAGAATTACTAATGTGCAATCACTCATTCATTTATGAAATTAGACAACATTATCTTTTACAGATAATCATGGGCATAATTAACTAAGAAAATTCAAAATGCACAGTTAAGATCTAACATTACTAACTGTGGTCACATCCTAAGTTAAAAACATTTTTTAATGATGCAAATAGAATTTTCATGGAAATACACTAGAAATGCAGTCACAGTCATTCATCTTCATTAATCAGTCTATTATTTTATTTTTTAATCTGAATATTTATCCATATACTTCCATATTAAATATACATATTGCTCACCATTTCCCAGATTCATAGTGAATGCCTTTTTTCTTTTCAACCTGGCATTTTAGTTCTACTTTGCCGTGTGGTTTTTGTAATTTTTATTCCTACATAGTTGTGAGGTAAAGCTGGATGATGATGGCTATATCATCATTTACTTAGCCATTTTACTATTTTTGGACACGGGATTATTGCCAGTTTTTAGGATTTGAATTCATGTTCTTATACATTTAAATTTCTTATTTTATTGGATTTTTTCTTAGATTGATATTTCTGGAAATGAGGCTGCAAACCTTTTAATAACTCTTGAAATATACTTATAAAATATATTCCAAAAAGTTTAAGTCAATTTATATGTATGTCAGCAGTTTATGAATAAACTACTTTCACCTGTCTAAGATTCTATACATATATTTTAAAAATTACTCAAGCTTAACAGATACAAAGTTATATCTCGAAGATTATTTTAAATAGTAGTTTAGTTTTATATTATAATCATATAATTGTATGTCTATGTGCATGTATGTATGTGTATCATTTATATATACATATGAGGGTTTTTTTTTTAAATTTGTTGCTTTTTTCTTCATAAAACCTTTTTGGAAAGTGGATGAGATTGAAACAGAAGTATATATTAGATAGCTAAATGATAGGTGGATACAGAGATAGATAGATATAGACAAATAGTTCTCACGATCCTATGAGATAGGTGTGATTATTATTCCCATTTTATAAATTATAAACTGAGGCTCAGAGAAGTTAAGTCTTACAAGGTCACACAGCTGGTAAACAATTTGAACACAATAGTCTAGCTCCAGGACCTGAATGATGAACTCCTGTGCTCTACCAGCAAATTCATGAGAAAAGCCACACAATGCAGTCAAAGGTATTTGTTATTGATCCTAATGGCCTATAGGTTTGGTTCTTGGAATGGCTAGCTAGGAGCTTGATACATGCTCGGGGAGTAAGGGAGATTGCCATGGGCTTTTCCTGCTCCATTTTCTCTGCGGGAGGAAGTGGGCTAAAGAGTTGTCTTATGATAGGTCCCTAGAGAACTTAGGAAGTTAGAAGAAAGTATCAGGATGGCATAATAATGGGTACCGTTTACTGAGTTCTAAGTGTGTCCTTTTCTCCTCCTAGCAACCCTATGAAGAAGGTATTATTGACACGGCCTGAGCCCTGACTAGTAGTGCTAGGTATGCTGCTCTGGTTGGAGGAACACCGGGCACTCTGGACCATGGGCTGCATTATACAGCAATCTAGGGCAGGCCATATACTGGAATGTCCACTGGTACTGTGTACCTGCTCCAGCAGAAATCCTGTCCATGTGCTTGCTGCTCAGTTTGGCCATCAGATTGAAGGTGGTCCATTTCTGCTAGGTCTTCCATAATTAGGTCATTGAAGAAAGTCAACCAAAGGACAGAAATAAACCAGAAATGGCTGGATCAGATTGCCCCTGGAATTTAATAGTTAAAAGCCTAGGCTTTGGAGGAGAAAAGCTTTGGTGCAAATCCTAGCAAATCCCATTAACCTCTCTGCCTCTGTTTCAATATTTGTAAAATGGAAATGATGATGATGATGCCTTTTTTACAAGGTAGCAGTAAATATCCTTGCTCGTAGGGTAATAGTCAAACATATAAAGTAAGCGCTCTTTGTCACATGATGTTTACCTCATAAACAAAAGAGGGTGGTGGTGATATGGTAGGTTACTACCGCTTTTGCAACTATATATAAAATCAAGGCCAGAGGAGATTTCTCAAAGAAAGCCATATACTCTCACACTTGGGGAACCTAAGCTGGGAGGAGTGAGGGAGGTCAACTGGTAAAATTTCACCACAAGACCAGGATATTATTATGGCCTTGAGGCAGGAGCAGATTATTCAGAAGATCCATGGTTCTTTTATATGCTAGGTCATCTAGAGATGGTCATTGGAACAGAAGACCTTCTAGTTTCCTAAGTTAGTGTTTCATTTTTGAGTAAAAGCTCAAGACACGTGTCACTCTGAAGGATCTAGAGCCAGCAGAAGTCAGATGTACGCTGTGGTTATGAAGACGGGAGGTGGACACTGTGGCATGGCTAAGGTTCACGTGCTTAGGGATCCCCAGTGGGGACGCATGGGTGAGACACACTGGTAGAAGTGCTGGACAAAGAGGGCTGAGTCTGAGGCTGATTCCAGGCTGAAGTAGAAGTTAGCAGGATGTTGCTTTAAAGGAATGGATTTCTAGTTTTGCCTGCAGATAATGAGGTTAATGATGCCATCTGACTTCCTTGTAGTAAGAAGTTTCACGGCAGTTAGAAACTTGGACAAATGATTCTCCCTTCCAGAAATAATTAGATAATTCAGAGCTCAAACTATAAGCAACTAATCTTTTTCTGATTTGCTCAAAACTGGGTGGTAGGTTAACAACGTTGAGAAATTTTGACTTTTCTCATATGCAGCCGTAAACAGCTCTGTTTTGTCACATAGTATGTATATTCTGTCATGTTTAATATTCTGAAAAATTATATCTGTGGTATATTAGACTCAAAGAAGGCAAATGACACAAGCAACATGCTTGAGAATGAATCATGAGGCTAACTTGACAGAAATTTGGTATTTTATCTTGTAAAGGGAAAACATTTTAGCCAGAACCATACTTTTGGGCTATTCTCTCTGCCCAGAGTGCTCTTTCTTTTCCTGACTCTTATTTATCTTTCAGAGCTCAGCCTAAGTTTCACTTCCTCAGGAAGCCCTCTCCGACACCCAGATTAATTTCAGCTCTTGCTTTTCTCCTCTTTTTCTTATTTACCACGATTTGTAGTTGTATATTCATTTCATGTCTGTCTCTTCCTCTAAGTTATTAGGTTCACAAAGTCATGGGACTTAACTTCTTTGTTCAATATTTCATGTCAAGTTCTTGGCAGAGAACCTGGCACATAGTAGGATATATATGAAAAAAATCCACCCTGGTTCAAAAGTTCTAGTAGTCCTTTATTTTCTGCCTTGCTCCAGAGATGCATTTTTCAAGGGAAGGGCAGGACTTCTGTTGGTTTGGAACATAAACTGTGGTGTCTGAGCCGCTTGTCTCTACAGCAGTTTATTTCCATGGATATGTAGACTATCTGCAACTTAACTGAGCAGTATGTGCATAAATGTTTTAGAAGGGGGAAAAATCTTCATTCAATTTGCTTTCAAACTCCTACTAAATTAAATATGTAACCTGGTACTTTGATTCTGGTTACATATTTACCTATAATTATTTTCAGTACTTATCTCTTTTCTTTTGGAGTTGGAGTTCAGTGATCTTTAATTTCTTCCCACAAATGGCATTTACCATCATAAGGAAAGTATTATATAATTGGTCGAGTTGCTATGAAGATTAACCTAAACCAGAGATATAGCTGAATGTTCGTTATTACAGAAGTTCCTAAAGCATCAGATTCTTTGCATATTGAGATGTTTGTAACATAAGTGCACTATCTTCCAACTCATTTACACTTTTACTCTTAGAATTCATCTTTGGATTTCAGGTCTTGTCAGAATATGCCCTTCATTGCTCTTAAATGACATATATAGACAGTACTTGGCAACTGAAAGGCCCTGACAGTAAAAAATAATGTTGTAAGATATCTGTGTTTTTAGAACCTAAGAAGAAGTACCAGAAAGAGGTAAAGTTCTCCCATTCAGTTTTCCTATTTTTTATTAAATCAGTTGTGTACAAACTTTAGAATCAGAATTCAAGTTTTATAATATAAAATATACCTCATTCACAGCGAGGGGTTTCAAGGACCTGTACTGAGAGAGGTATTCTTGATGGGATCCCCTGTAATGGCACGAAAATGGGGGAAAACAAGGTTTGGTGAACTGGAAGGTTGACTATCCCTGTTAGTTGTGTTCTCTCAGCTATATTACCCTTAATCTTAATGGTTTAAGGGAGAGGTGTTATTTTGAGGAAACTAATAAGTTCAGAAAAACTGGGATGGGGACAGGATGGCATAGCTCCATGGAGCAACCTCAAATCCATTCTATGTCTTTGGTGATTGGTGGGAAGGGTTTTGGGAAATGTGCCTGATGTACCCATATTAGATGTTCACCTCCAGGACACTGATGGTCAAAGGTCATATGTTCTTATATAGATTTCTATACATTTCATGGATTCTCAGAAGCCCTTACCTTGCAATTCTCAACCTTTTCTCAATGACAGCACACCTAAAGAATGATGCTAAGCTGGACATGTTCCAGAGTGTAGCGGTCAGCACAGCTGCTTTACACACAGAAGATCCTGGGTTCGCACCCCAGTGGAGCCACAGTCCATGGTCTACAACCATGCCCTGAACAAGCCCAATATCTGATCTTGGAAGCTAAACAGGGGCGAGTCTGGTTAGTACTGGATGGGAGACCACCTAGGAAGACCAGGTGCTGTAGGCATAAATAATAAATAATAATAATAATAATAATAATAATAATAATAATAATAATAATAAAGAATGATGCTAAGCTAAATCATTCTTACTTTCCAATTAGTAACAGTGATTCCTGAAGGTGGCTGAGAATTCCTCTGGGGAGAGAAAGTGGTTGTATCAGAATCAAAGAAAGAAGGAGAGGTATATAGTTGAAAAAGGACTCTCATCTGATCCTATGTATCGACTAGTGCCCCTAGTTCTTCTCCTATCGCGACTGGCCCAGTTATTCTGTTACAGCAACAGATGTGAAGTAGAAGAATTTTTCTTTCTTTTCAGAATTTCCCAGCTTTTTCCCACATTGATCCCTCTGCCTGTGATGTTCCTTCCTGGCATGACTGGATCATTCTTTAAGACCTACAACTGTTACCAGCAACTCAGCTGAATCCTTTCCTAATTTCCTGAGCAAAATTAATGATTCCCTTTATAGGTCTCAAACAATCGTCTGTTCATATCTTGAATATGGCACTTGCTGTGTTGTATTGAGAGTATCTGCTTAAGTAATAATAATAGTAGCCATTTATTATTTTTGCCAAGGATTGAGCTAATATAATGGCTGAGCTTCTTAATGTTAAATAACATATTTTAAATCCACCAGTGGCCTTGCAAATCAGAGATAATTCTCATTTTTACAGATTGAGATTAATTACTTGTCAAGGTTAAGTCAGTGAATGGCTAGGATGAAACTGAAACTATTTTCCAGGTACTCTGAGTGCAAGGATGAATAGGACACATGTAGTTTCTTCCTTTAGGGAACCCAGCTACTCAAGGACAGGGATCAAGTAGTAGTAAATATAAGGCACTTATTAAATGCTTAATATGCACCTGGCACATTAAGGACATGATCTTTAAACATAATAACTGCTCTACAGGTAGGTGTAGTATCTCCACTTCATATAAGAGGGGACTTAAGTGCTGAAGGTCAGACAACTAGTAAGAGCTAGTGCTGGATTTGAACCCAAGGCTCTCTGACTTAAAAGGCCATGCAACAAAACCCTATCTAATTGGATTCTATATTCCATGTGCCTAGCACATAATAGAGGCACAAGAAAGTGTTGAATGAACATATTTCTATAACTAATGTTCCTTCTTCCATGCCACAAAAAATTAATGTTGCTTTTCTATTGAAATATTTCTTGGACTCAGTTCTGTTTCCATTACTACATAGGGGTTTCAGAATAGATTAAGTGCTGTTTTGGAATAACGAGTATTACCATTTAACCAAGATAACTAAAGCATTAGAAAATCATTAAAGATTATAAAGCATTTATAAAGATTATAAATGTTGTAACTTTATTAAAAATAAAATATAAAGATGAATGGAGTAAATTCAGAAATGGACCTTATTTATAGAAATTGAGCATATTGACACTGGGACCCCCATATAACAATAAAAAAGCAAAAAATTATATAAAGATCTTATTTAAATTTAAAGAAAAACATCATCCAAGCTGATAAATTAGACACTGTTACAGTATGAAAAGAACACTGAATTGTCTATCAGCAGCCTAGATTCCAGTTCTGACACTTAAAGTAGTGTAAATTGTTTTTAAAAAAATTATTTATTTTAATTAGTTTCAAGTAAACAGTACATTGGTTAGACATCTACATAGTTTATAAAATGATCCCCCCAATTGCTCCCTCTCTCCCCTGATCCTCGACCTAGCCAATGTATTAATACTAACTGCATTCCCTGTGCCATGCTCCCCAACCCTGTGACCATCCATCAGCTACTAATTTGTGCTTTAAAAACTCTTTACCCCATTCTCCCAGTCCCCCAAACTCGCCTCCCCTCTGTCCATCACCAAATTGTCCGCTATACTATATTTGTGAATCTGTTTTTGATTAGTTTGTTCTTTTTATTCCTTAGGTTCTGCATATTAGTGAAAACACAGTATTTATCTTCCCCTGTCTGACTTAAATACCTTTTAGGTCATCAAAGCTATATCTTTTTCCATCCCCCTCCTTTAGTCTGTGTGTGTCTTTGAATCTGAAGTGAGTCTCTTGTAGGCAGCATATGTAGGGATCTTTTCTTATCCTTGCAGCCATTCTATCTTTTGGTTGGAGCACTTAATTCTTTTCCATTTAAGGTACCTATTGATAGGAATGTAGTTGTTACCATTCTTTATTCCTGTTTTTGATACCTGTTTTTTCTACTTAGAGAAGTTCCTCCAACATTTCTGTAATACTAGCTTAGTGCTGATAAATTCCTTTAGCTTATTTTTGTCTTGGAAGCTCTTTACCTGTCCTTCAACTGTAAATGATAGCTTGCTGGATAAATTATTCTTGGTTATAGATCCTGGGTCTTCATCCTGTTGAATATTTTTTGCCAAGCCTTTCTGTCCTGCATAGTGTCTTTTGAGAAATCAGCTGCCAGTCCTATGAGTATTTCCGTGTAGGTAAATATCTATTTTTTCCTTGCTGCTTTTAATATTCTTTTGTTGTATTTAAACTTTGGCATTTTAATTATGATGTGTCTTGGTGCAGGCCTCTTCAGATCCCTGATTTTTGAAATTCTCTGAGCTCCCTGGGGTTTTATGTCCATTTCCTTCACCAGATTAGGGAAGTTTTCCATCACTATTTCTTCAAACAACTGTTCAACATCTTGATTTTCTTCAGTTACGCCAATCAGACAGATATTTGGACCCTTAATAGTGTCCCATATGCTTCTTAAATTATTTTTATAGTCTTGGCATCTCATTCTTGCCATTCTGATTGTGTCCTCTTTCTCATCCTCTAGATAGGGCATTGATCCTTTCCTTTATTCCTTTGTTTATTCCATTTAATATACTTCTCATCTCAGATAACATGTTCTTCATTTCAGACTGGTTCCCTTTTATAATTTCCATTTCCATTTTTATGTTTTTTATCTCTTTGTTGACATTTTCACTGAATTTTTCCACCCTTCCCAAAAGTTCATTGAGCATCTTTATAACCAGTGTTTTGAATTCTGCATCTGTTAGATTACTTGACTGTATTATATCTGGATCTCTGTTTGTTCTCTCATATGGTTTCTGCTTCTTTGTCTTCCCATTTTGGCTGCCTTTCCGTGTCTGTTTCATGAACTAAGCCAAGCTCCTAAGTCTCCTGGTCTTATTAGTGTGTATTTGTGAAGTAGGTGTCCAGTGGCACAGTCCTGAGAGGGGTTCATCTGTAGGCCAAATTTAGCCCAAGCCTCTGCCCCTCCAGGGCCACCTGTTCAGATTCAGCAAGCAATCCACAGATGCTATACTCATAGTTGCCTCAAAAGGCCACACCAGAAAGAGGCAGCTGCCTTCAGTGTGAGTCTAGGCGCTGCTCAGCAAGGAGCACCTGACTCGCTGAGGATGCACTTGGATGTGGCTTGGGTGGGGCCACGAGTTGAGGGAGGTAGGGTTTCAAGGAATCCTCTGGGCTAAGCGACCTCTGTTATCCAGTTTGATGATGTCACTGCTATGGCGGTGGCTATGTCCATGCACTGGGAGAGGGCACATCTCAACAGGAAACAATGGATACTGCCGGCACTTCTGTACAGAGCAAGTCTCGCCTCAGCCCACACTCAGACAATGCCTCCCTGTAAGTCCCTGGAGCCCCCTGTGCGCAGCTGAATCAGCACTGGTGCTCAGAGAGAGCAGGTCCATCACTGTAAACATTCGCTCAGGGACTCGGCCCCTTGAAGAGGCTTCTGCCTCTGCCGTAGCCTCGGTCTCACTCAGCACTCGTGACTGGGCAGCCCCGTGTCCTCGCCCCGTCCCACTTTCTGCTGTTGCAGGGTGATTTCTTGGATTTCTTCCTAGTCGTATGGCTTGTTCATCTAGATTGCAGGCAATTTTTTCTTGCTGCTGCTCCTTGTTTCTGTCACAACTTTGATTTAGTTGCCATAGGGGTGAACAGAGCCTCTATCATCTACACCATTTTTTTTCCTCTCTATAGTAGTATCAATTTAAGCAATTTTTTCCACCCTGGAACTGGATTAATCAACAACTGAGGGTAATAATTCACTAGGTTGTTGTGAAGATCAGATGAGAATACTACCTAATTTAATGCCTTATACATACTCGATACTCTGTAATGATTCTGCATCTCATATTTCTAAAAAAGAATACATGAAAAGATGGAATTTTAAAAACCTAGGTTAAAATGTAATAAAATAGTATATGTTAAAAGAAACATTTATATTAACCATTAGGGAAGTGCAAATTAAAACCATGATGAGATATCACTATACACTTATCAAAATGACTAAAATAAAAAAATATTGACTGTGCCAAATGCTGGTGAGAATGAGAAAAACTGGATAATTTACACATTTTGGTGGGAATATAAAATTGTATAGCCACTTTGGAAAGTAATGTGGTAGGTTTTTACAAAGCTTACCATAACACTCTCCGTATGACCAGCAATCATACTCCTGGAAATTTATCATAGAGAAATGAAAACGTGTTTATATAAATATCTATACACAAATGTTTGTTGCAGCATTATTTGTAGCAGCCAAAAGCTGGAAACGAGTGTCCTTCAGAAAATAAATGGATAAACTATGGTACATTCCACCATGGAACACCACTAGCAATAAAAAGGAAGGGGCTCTTTTTTAAGCTTAGTCTAACTCTTAATTATATCTTCTACATCATGCAACAAATGAGAACTATACAGTTCATTCTTGTTAATTTATAAAGGCTCTTTGGGTATTTAGGATAGTATGTCTTCTAAATTTTCTTTCTTAACAATTATATATAGAAGTTTTAAATTTTGTATGTAATTAAACATACCAATCTTTCCCTTTATGATGTATATCTTTTATATTATGCTTAAAATTCTTCCTCATTGTGACTTTAGAAATTTATATAAAGGCAGGAACTCTTGATGAATCTCAGGGTCCTTACACTTACTGAAAAAAGCCACTCTCACAAAATTAAAAACTGTGTAATTTGATTTATATAACATTCTCTAAATGATGAAAATTATAGAGGTGGAGAACAGATCAGTGGATGCCAGGTTAGGGAGAGAAGAGAAGGTAAAGGAGCAGCATAAGGGAACCCATTTGTAATGACAGAACTGTTCTGTATCATGATTGTGTTGGTGGTTATATGAATCTGTACATGTAATAAAGTTTCATAGAATTACACACACACCTAAAAAATGAATTTATGTAAAAAGTTGTGAAATCTAAGATCTGTAGTCTAGTTAATTGCCAGTTTCCTGGTTTTGATAGTGTACTACAGTTATGTAAGATATTACCATTTGGGAAGCCTGGGTTTAGGATATGGAACCTCTCTGCATTGTTTTTGCAGTTTCTTGTGAGTTTATAAATATTTTGGAATGAAAGCATAAATATTAATAACTAATGTTGTTGTGGTATAATCTATATTGCCAGTGGCAATACAAAACCATAGAGCAATAGATATTTTGAACCTTAAATGTTTATAAACTTTGACCTACTAATCTCCATTTCTGGTTATCCTAAGAAAATAATTCCCCAAAAGATAAACACTATAGATAATGTCGTTTGTAATAACAAAATATCCACATACAAAAAAATCTTAAGTATTTCAAGAGGTAGGCAACTAATTAAGTAAATTGCAGCACATCTACTAACTGTAATATTGTTTAATCAATTGATAAAAATAAAATAAATAACAATACTGTTATATATAAGAAATGTGTATAAAGAACAAATGCAATTTTATTTGTGTATGTTGCTTTAATGTGTATGTAATTTTAAAACAGTACTGAGGTATGGCCAACAGATTCAAAAAGTTATAATTCACTTTGTTCAGGGGTTATAATTTTTTAATTCTGACACTAATAATTATTTTAAATTCTTTCTTGAACTCCTGGTCTTATTTATTTCCAGTTCTGTCCACTTTGCCGTTTAATACCTAATGAGAATCCAAGCAGTTTCAATGGCAGTTTAATAAGACATTTGCAAGTCAGTCACACTCTGTTTTATGACGATTTCATAGTAAGTATATTTTTTTACTTTTATAATTTCTGTATGCTGTCTGTGTTAAGCTTACCTTTCTAATCCGAGTGAATAAAATTAAAGAAGAAAAATATGTATATAACTGAAGTGTTAGGTATTAGAATGAAGAAATCATAAAAATGTAGTGTTTTATAAATTTGACTATTAAGTAGCTATCTGCTTTAGACAAAATGACATTCTTTGTGATCTATATAATTATCCATTGTATAAGGAGCCAAATTTCACTTTTAAATTATTTTAGTTTCTACTCTACTCCCTTTCTATGTATAGTTATAATTTTTATGAATTTGGAAACTTATATAGCTCAGATGACATCACATCAGCAATAAAATAATTCAGAGTTTGTGTTGCATCTAGTTGCATCTAGTACATTGAATGCTTGTTAACAGGTATGTCATTGTCAGTATAGTAGGACACATAGGCATTATTTTTAACTTAAATTCCATTAAACACAAAACTCTTATTAAACTTTCAAACTTAAAAAAATTATTACAAAAGATTTTCAACAAATTCAAAAGTACAACAGTATAATGAACCCCCATATACCCATCACCCACCCATCAGTAACTACTAACTCATGACCAATCTCATTATATTAAGACTTTTTTAAGATTCAAGAAAAGTAGATATAGTATAAATAGTCCTAAAACTTATGACTGTATTCCCATGATCAGAAATGAGAATAACAAACAAAAAGTTAATGTAGCCTTTGTTGTACTTTTGTTCATGCCTTGCCATGTGAGGGTAATGCATTGTCCTCTGAGTCCCTTTCAACCTATTAAGGGGGCAAATTACTGAGAGCTATGTTCTGAAATAGAATATTTTATTGTCATTTTTATCTAAATACATGAAAGGTTAAGGGCTAAGTTTTAATTTGCATATAATTTCATACGACTTTTTAAAAATGCTATTTCAAGATAGACTTTAATAAGTGTTAAAGATTGTCATTTGAAAACTTTCTCCTTGCTTTTTTGATCTGCACATTATGACTATCCAGATTCAACTCAAGAGCTTGGGTCCTGATGTGGATATAAATAACAGCTCTGTTACAACTGTTTGACCTTGGGCAAGATAGTTAACCTCTGAGCTTCTGTTCATTTAAGTGAAAAGAAGATAAAAGTAACTGCTCCTAAAAGCTTTTGAGAGGATTAAATGAGATAATGCAATAAAGTGATTTACACAGTTTGGACCCTGATGTTAGGCAGGTTGGAGATGAGAATGAATGGGAATGTAAGGACCACTTAAAGAATTGAACGAGCTACACCACAGAGGCTTTGTAGTCTCTGCTCCATTTCTCAAATATCTTTTCTGGCCTCTAAATTACATAAAGCCTTGACAGACCCTGTTTCTGGTCTATGTGTCTCATTTTTCATAGCACACAGGGCTTCCTCTTTAATATGTTCTAAAAGCCAGGTTGATTCCATACCTGTTTTGGCTGCTCCATTCTTCTCAAGATCTTTTGGACAAAGTAGAAATCCAGGGCTGGTTAGTATAAAAACCCTTTGATGAGAATACCTTTCACCCTCTCAAAACCATATTTTGGGGTATGGAAATGAGATTGAAGCAGTGTTATTTGTTTTTGTTTGTTTGCTTTTGTTTTGTTTTCTAAGCTACCAAATACTATGCTAGGCACTTTTTAAAAATTACCTCATTTTATTCTTTCAGCTACTTCTGCAAAGGGAATACTGTATTATTATCCTCACTTAGGTATGAAATATCTGAAGCTCGAAGATTAATAAATTGTCTGAGAAACAACCACTATTGAATGCCAAATCTTATATTCTTCCTATGTCTGTATTTGGATTTTATTTGTTTACCTTTATGCTTTTATGTTTCAGAATGGACTTCCAACAAAGCTTTTACTTTTATTTTCTTTTTCTTTTTTTTCTTTTATTTTATTTTTTATTTATTGAGGAAGAGGAGATGGGTTGCAGAGGATAGGCACTTAGTAGTTTTTGTTTTGTTTATAGAATGTGCTGACTTGAAGTTTTCAATGTCATTTTGACTTTTCAATATCATAGGAAGGCAAAGAAAATTTTGCTTTCAGTAGTTTTTTTCAGAAATAAATATCCAGCAGTACTGCTGGAATTGGTAAAACCCACAGGAATGTCTTAACTTTATTTTGATTATATGTGTATGTGGACATAGTTCTCTGACCAATATTTGTAATGTTGACTTAAAATTACTAGTTAGATCAGATAAAAACTTAAATTTGAAATCAATACTATTTTATTGTGACAATAACTAGTTAATTGATAGGAAGTAAAAGGCCCAAAGCAAAAGTCCTAGGTTTCCTGACATCTTTTGTGGAAATTTGGACAGGTCGCTAAAATCAGGGCTTTACTTTCCTGTAAAATGAGGCATTTTGCCTCAGTTTCTAAAAACTCTCTCTGATTGTGTTTCTAATTATTTTTCTTTATTGTAGGATTTTAATATAATTGAGGAAGCTCTTATCCGAAGGGTCTTAGACCGGTCACTTCTGGAATATGCGAATCACTCAAACACCACGTAATGCTATTAAAAGGAAGGGTAAGGACACCATGCGATTTAACCATTTGTTAAGATGCTGCTTGAACAGTTGAAGGGAAATTGTCAATGTTGGATGCGCAAAAATGTACAACACAGTCAAATGTTTGTCCATGTTTGTTGTTATATCGCATTTTAAAATTGCTTCATTTTGATGGTTTAAATCTGTTTTACGTTCTTGAGTTTCTTAGACACTTAAAAAATAGTCTCTGTCAGCCATTAATATATGAAAGAGAACATAAGGCTGGGTATGTGGGTGAAGGATCTTAATTTGCAAATTGGATGACACTGTGTAATGCTACATATTAATAGCTACTATCATGGTTGGGCAAGAAAACTAATCTTTGTTCTATGTAAAAAGATGGAAAGTGAAACAGATTGTGGACATTCAAGGAAATATGAAATCTGTTTCAATGCTCATGCTCTAATCTCTACTAGAATAACATGAATAACTTTGTATGGGAGTAGGAAAGTAAAATTTTGGATATCAACAAAGTCCATTTAACCAAATCATATCACGTAATACTGTAACAAAATAAATTTTATGTTAGGAAAATATACTTCTTTTACTTTTTGTAACTATACACATAAAAATTTAATATTTTATTTTTCAAGTATTCGTAGCTTATTTAGAAGTATTTCTATAATGTAGGCAATTTCTTAAGGGCCATCAGTTGATATTTACAGAAGTATTCACATCCATAATTTTTAGTAGAAAACCCTAAGGGCTTTGATATTATTTTTATTTTAATCTTTAGAAAAATTATGAAATTAAACATAAATACTGAAAACTAAACAGAAAATGTATAGCTCATTGCATTAGTATAGGGAAACACTCCTTTAGAACTCTGTCAGCCATACTGGATGCCCTCTGTGTGTCTGGTCACAGTTCACAACCCTCTTCTCCAATAGGACAAAAGTAACCACTACGTTGATCACAATAGTAATCACTTCCTTACATTTCTTTATTATTTTATTACCCAAGTTTATGACCCACATACTTTTTTAAAAAAATCATATCTATTTAAAATTATTTATATTAGATATATCTTTTACATCCCTTTTTAATCTATACTTTTCCTCTTTTTTCTTTTCCTTAAAACATACCTGTTGAAGAACCCATTTCCCATACTTTGTATTTTACTGATTGCGGACTCATGGTGCAATTGCATGTTCCTTTGTCCTCTGAATATTGACAGATGGATCCAGAGGTTTGAGCAGGTACAATCCTTTTGGCAAGACTATAGGTCATGTGTATTCTTACATCAGAGGGGTACACAATGTCTGGTTTTCTCTTTTTGTGAGGTCAGTTGAAATCGATATTCAGTGCCCAGATCCATTGATTTATTGTGGGTTGGAGAATATTCTATCACCTCTTTTTCATTTATTACTTGGAACATTTTTATAAAGAGATGTTTCTCCACATGTATGGTTTGGTTAACCAGTGGTAATGTTCATATAGAAAAGGAAAAACAGATATTTGAAATTTTCCCTCTATTTACCAATTTTTAAGATAATAAACTTGTTTCCTATCATCTTCCAAGGATCACTTTTAAGTATTATGAACTCCTGTATTCAAACATTTTGGCAGGCTTTAATCCATTTTAAATATTACCTTATTACAGCTCATATTACCCCACCTTTGTTCACTGGATACTTCATCAAGTTGTCTCTGAGTCCTTTTGACACTACTCTAGTCTTTAATAGCTTCCTCGCTGTCTCATATGACAAAATATTCCAGGCTCACCATGTATGTTTCCTGCCCCAGACCTGGAATCTGCCATTTCTCCAAGAAGTCTGGCTAATTTCAGTGAATAATGTATCTCAAAACCATAATCAGGGCTGTTATGCTCAATGCTACTAGATTTGTGACTGTTTCTAGGAGAGAGCTAGGATCTGTCTTTGTTTTTGTTTTTTTTTTAAAGCTAAAACATTTCATAAGTTCATTTTGATACTTCCAAATCAAATTGAGTACTACAGAGTTTTTACCTAATCTTTTCTATTTCAACTGCATCCCCAGTTTTCTATATGAGAACCCTGGTTTTCAAAGACACAGGGCATAATAGAATTAGAATATCCCACAATTATTCATTTCCTTTATCTACCTTACACATGCAGTAGTTTCAGAATAATAGTACTCATACAACCAGTATGATAATTGAAACAAACATTTTTTTTCATTTGCTCTCCCCATTCTCCCACTATTTTTTCAAGTCGCACTTTATCAATATTTTCAGAACCTATTGGTATGGTATAATATACTATGCTCTCTCCCTCTATCCCCCATTTAGTCTTAGTTTTCAAGTAACTACATCCAGTGCTTGCCACCAATCCTTATTTGATAGCTCTGTTTTTCATATCTGGCTCTTTAGTGATGAATCCAGGACACAGAATAATGTTTCCATCTTGAAAGCAAGCAAAGAAGACTAGTTAGAATGTTTGGCTGCAGTTAGCTCTTTAATTGTAATCATTTATAAACATTTTTGTCCCTTACACATAAATGTAGCTGTAATTGTGGTACTCAAAATTTTCTATAATAAACTATCCATTACTTCTTGAAAATCTTTCTTACTATTCTGCCATCCACTACAATGTAATTAGAAAAATGCAAAGCCAATGGAGTTGAGAGGGCTTTATTTCCTCCTTTTCAAATATTGATTTCAAGATTGATTTCACAGCTGTGAACAAGTAACAACAGATTTTTAGTTTAACAACACCACTTTCTCAAATTTGGATGGATCATCCAATAATGCAAAACCTGTTGGACAAATACAAAAGGAGAGGAGCTTTTGAGAGGTAATCATCAGACTGAAAATGTAGTCCCTAAAAAGTAAAAGAATATATTTCTGACCATTAGTATCGAGGGCCTGGAAAATAAATCAGAGAACTACAAAAGGCATCTTTAAATTTGTAAAATTTGAAAAACTTGAAAAACTATATTTTAAGTAAAGCTTTAAGTCACCTACCACTATTAACTTCAATGCAGCCATTCTGCATCCTGTCCCTCGGTTCCTCTTATGATAATTTTGCCACCTACAGGACAAATTAGGTGCTGGCCGCCTGAATTATTTTGCTTTTTGAATTGTTTGGAGTTCTAAAATGGTCAAATACGAATATTTATTGTTTTGTGGTGCCTTTCAACATTTTATTAAAAGAAACCTATAATTCATTGTTTTAAAAAGTGAAAACCAACATTTGAAGCTGTTTGTTGACTACTGACAAAAAAGTTTCACCGTCTTTAAAGAGCCTCAAGATGCAAGTTTTTCAAGGCCATATAAGGGAAATCTGATTCACATGTTATTCTTCAAAGGCTAGATTCTTCTAACCCTACAAACACCTAAAGTTTCTAAAACGGTTGAAAAATTGGATTGTGAATCTGTGGAAAACATAGTTTCAGGTCAGATCGCCTAAGATATCCTGGCTGCTGTGATGTTGCTTCATGACTTACTGGGTGCTAAGTGTCTTCTATTTTGAAATGAGCTTATTCCAGTTATTGAATGTTTATCATATAATTTGTACCTTTAAGTATTGAAGTTATTTTGAAAAGTCATTAAAAGATTCATTCTTTTATCATTCAACTGAAAAAAAAAATCTGTATTATGATCAGAATGAAAATGTACAGTTTTTTTTTCTTCTGTAAATATGTATTGCGAGAAATAAAGAATGGCAGGACCATTGCTTTCGATAAAATACTATGTCTATTATTTATCTATTTATTTTTTATGGTGACATTGGTTAATGAAATCCAATAAGTTTCAGTTGTTTTCTGTCACCACATATTTGACCCCCTTAACCCTGTCTATCTATTCTTAAATATTGATAACTTTTAATATAAACCTACTATGCTTTTAAATTTGTCATCATTTAGCAATATCTATCACAAAAATATAACTTCATTTAGGTCAGTAGTTCTCAACTGCAGGTAGTTTTACCTCTTGGGAGACATTTGGCAATGTCTCGTGACAATTTTGGCCAGGGATGTGGGTAGAAGCCAAGGAAGCTGCTTAACATTCTACAATGACAGGACAGCCCCCTCACAACAAAGAATTACCCTGCCCCAAATGTCAATAGTGCTGAGGTTTAGAAACACTGATTTAGCCCAAGGTAATGCCGAGTACCACAGAGTTATTGGTTCTGCTTCCAACGGGCTTCAATGAAATTTAAAAGGTAAATACATACCAAGTTTTGGGTGGCTGTAGCTGTCGTGTGTACCCCAGTTCAAAACATGCTCAAACATATGAAAGCTTTTTAGGTTTTTCACAACAAGTACAGGTCAGAACACAGCTGTTACTGACATGGCTTCTCATGACTTTCTTTACTGAGTGACATCCTGAAAGATAGAGAGAACTCAGGATGAATTGGGAAGACTTACTTTTGTCATCTAGGCTATCTTTATTAAAGTAAATGAGACAAAATATTACAGAGGATCACCTATGTCTGACATCTTTGAGGCTAAGAAATATTTTATCTTATTACTGGAAAATCATCTGGTATTTTAATCCTGCAGATTTCAGAGAAGGCCATGCATGAGTCTTGATTAAGACTAATCATTGCCCCAAAGAAGCTATATAAGAAGCCCAGTGAAGGCAAACCACATGGAGAGATTGATCTAGATAGATTGGGTCATGTTATGATTATAAACAACCCCCAAATCTCAACACTCAACTACGTTCTACTGTGAATCCTGGCTATTCTCCAGGTAGCTATTCTCCAGCCTCAGAATTACAGATTACTTTGACCTCATAGCATTTGTTTATAACCATGTACTTCCACAATCACCCTCACCACAACAGGATGGAAAGGTGGTTACAAAGGTAATGCAGGCCTTACCTCCAAATACCATCATATCAGGGATTAGGGTTTCAACATATGCACTTTAAAGGGACACATTTGATCCATCACAATATGTTTGTTGAATGAAAAAATGAGTGGATGACAAATGGATCAGAATACTCGTGTTAGTTTCTCTGCATATTCCTTTCTCACTAACAAAGTGTACATGAGGAGCAAAATTATAATAAAAAGAGCAACCTATGTCTGAATTTACTAATTATTGTTTCCCCAGAACTTAGCACAGTGCTATGCACCTATAAGCACTGAATAAATACCTGATGAACAAATTAGTGAACAAATTGTAGTTTGGGAACCATAACCAAGATGTTCTTACTGTAATAAGTTCTTCAAACCAGATGGATCACTACTCTTTAAAGATACACCTGCCAAGTGAGCCAAACTACTAGACAACTTCTCTCCTAGACAGAGTTCTAAAGTAGTGATTCAGTCCACTGGTACAGCTCTTAGTACAAGAAGTGGTATTAGTTTTCCTTCATTCAGTAATATTAGAAGTATGGTGCTAATTCTGAAGGACAACTGTATATTATATATTATAGTTGCTGAGTTTAATTTGTTCCAGATTATACAATGTAGTAATTGCTACAGAGTTAACCTAGGTAGCCAAATAAAATTAGCTATCCCACCAATCAGACTAAATGAAGGAAAGGTGTAGTTCTTATAGCCACTATATTTTGATATACCTTTACCTGTATTTCACTTTGTCCCTTTGACGTGAAATAAAGTCACAGTCTTACATGTAAAATTATATTGTCTTTTGACAGTATTTCAAGGGTGTGTTCCTCAGAAATTTCAGCCTTGAGGCATGCTGATTTTAAAATTACCTTAAAGACAGAAACAATAATTTTCTAATTAAAAAAATTAAAGTAATCAAACTCTTAAAAACATAAAATAGAGGGTGTCTCCATAGTGTTGTGGTCAGCACGTCTGCTTTACATGCAAAAGGTCCTGGGTTCGCACCCCGGGTGGAGCCACGGACCATACCCCGGGGCAGTGTGAGAGGCCACGCCCGCCCTCAGAGATCCAGTTCTTAAGTGGAGACAGCAACATCTGTAGGTTGGGGTGGAAGAAGTGGGGTGGGAATTAAAGAGGGTCTGGGGGGGAAACATAAAATAGAATGGTTATTGCCAGGGGCCAAGGGGAGGCAGGAAAGGAGAGTTATTTAATAGACAAAGTTTCAGTTCTGCAAGATAACAAAGTTCTAGAGACTTGTTGCATAACAAGGTTCATAGTTAACACTAATGCACCGTACTTTACTCTTTAAAATGGTTAAAGTGGTAAGCTTTAAGTTGTATGTTTTTGTTTTTGTTTTTGCTTTTTTACCACAATAAACAAACAAAATTGGTATGTGGGTAAACCAAATACCATGGTGTATATATAGTTCTATGCCACCTAGTTCGGGAAATTATAATTGTCAGTAAAATTTAAGAAAGAAATATTATCTCACTGGCAAGCCCTTTAAGTTTCAAAAATACAGTTCTTAAATATAGAGACCGAATAACTCTCCTTGTTGCTATTTTTTCTGCCCACTGGTCTCTCTCAAGACTTCTGATGAAGTTTAAAACACACACACGGCTTTGTTTCCTTCTTCCTCTTTATGCAGTGATTGTACTTTCTCTTAGATATTTACTGATCTGAGTCACCAATCCAGGTTAGTATCACTTAATTAAAGGATTTTTGAAGAAACTGTTAGGAAAAGAAGGCGGTTCTTAGTGGTGATGCTATTGTTGTTTTTTTCACACTGCACATCCTGGAAAACCAAATGAGGAAGAGTTTGCCTGAGTCTAAAGTCAACCCATGCAAAGCAGAGCCAAGAGAAAGTGAGAGACTAAATCCTGATGATACCTTTTATGCCTTTGGTTTGAACAGTCATCATCTAAGTGTTACTAGTGGAATGGTGTGAGCTATTTATTCTATTTATCGCTTAAGCCATTTTAATTTGTATTTCTATCACTAGCAACCAAAAGAAATTTGACTAATGCAGGTTCCATGCAATAACTCTCAATCCTTAAAATTCATTTATCCCCTTACCTAGTTCAAGATGGGTTCTGTAATTCAAACTTAAGAGTCCTAAGTGATATAAAAATCAGTACCAGAAGTGGGATCATTATTTCAGATCATAAGAGAAAGTGGAGAACTAGCTGAGCTGTGGCTGGGTGGGGAGTGTAGGCCAGGAAATATTCCTGTTTTATGGAGTAAGAATTTAAGGTTTTGTACGTAGATTTAAAACAATTACTTAAGCTATTTTCTTTATCTCTCTTGGGCTTAAGGCGTATGGCTATGGAAGCTTTAGGAGACTTAGTAGTAAAATGTCAATGAGTCAGTATCAATATGCCAGTTTTTAATCCATTCTCAGCTCAAAATTTACTTCTTTTATGCCTGCTGTGAATCTGGGCCCTTTAAGTATTTTTCCTTTGCCCCCGGCACAATAGCAAGTTTTGCCAATAGAGGGCACTAGAGAGAAATGCAGAAGGAAAAGGGTTTTGTTTCCCAGTTCTGGTGCGCTTGCTTCCTGTAGCTCACAGGACCAGCCTCAGCTCCTACAGGGCACTGTGGCCAGCAGCACCCTGCACACAGAAGCTTCCTGCAACATCCCTCTGGATGGTATTGTAGCAGAATACCTCCTGTGAGATACAAATAGCTTTCTTTGACATCCTAAAGGACAATTTCCAGCAAGTTCTGACAGCACGGCACCACAGTGACTTCTCTGCCATCCAGAGAGCTACAGCTGGGACTTCTCCAGTGAGGTCTGGATCTCAGCCCTAGTGGTGGTAGTGGCAGGGGTCTTCCTTGGGTACTCTATCTCAAACCTACATTCCTTAAAATTTTTTTTTAAAATCTGAAACACTTCACGAATTCACAGATCACCCTTGCATAGGGACCATACTAATTTTCTCTATATTGTTTCAATTTTAGTATAGAGAGTGAGCACTCAACCCTATATTCTTTAAAGATCTCTACTTCTTATGCCAATCCCCTATTTGAATTCAAAATTCCTTATATTAACATTCTCAGTTCAAATTACTGTGTCTGTTCCAACTTTTCTTTTGTGATTGGACCCACACTGATAAACCAGATTATATTGATTTTTCTTGAGTAACAACAAATTTGCATGCTCCCATCAAGATTTACCTGGTTGTGGATAGCGAAAAAGAAGAGTTGGGAATTGAAGATGCTTAGGTCCAAATCAAGTAAGTAATCATTTGTTGGATTGAAGTACAGAAGTCCAGTTCTCTGATTTATTTCCCTTTTCTGTATATAAGGTTGAAATGCTGACTGAGAAAGTATAAGATCCTGGCAACTGGAATGGGAAGGAATTAATGAAGGGTTTGAAGTACCCTGACTCTCTGAGCCACACCACAGTACCTCACATTGGCTCTCCTGACATAACAGGATAGCACTGCCATTGCAATGTACACTGAACTGGAATTCATTTGGAGGTTGATGATATTTTAGAACTCAAAAAGTCTCCAACTTTTTTGGCATCAGAGACCAGTGCTCCTATGAGAATCTACTGCCTGATGATCTGAGGTGAAGCTCAGCTCGTGATACTAGCTCTGAGGAGCGGCTGCAAATACAGATGAAGCTTCGCTCTCACGCCTGCCATTCACCTCCTGCTGTGCGGCTTGGTTCCTAACAGGCCTTGGACAGGTAATGGCCAGCGACCAGAAGGTTAGGGAACCTGTGTTTAGAAGACAAAGAAGTGCTCTCTGCCAGCCCAACCACCTTACTTTATTCACACTGTCCAATCCTGAGACAAAGTCTGTCAAACAGAGTAAACTGGTATGTGTTACCCCTCAGAGTTGCTGCTAAAAAATATAAATCTATGAGTGTAGCCCATGCTTTAACGGCCTAGCTAACCTAAGTTTTTGGTGTTTACTTTTAGGAAGTTCCCTGGAGGTCTAGGGGTGGGACTTAAAGTTCCAACCCTTAAATCACATGGTTGCTTCTCTGGTGACCAGCCCCATCCTCAAGTGACTTAGGGGCTTTCCAAAAGCCACCTCATTAACATAACAAAAGACAGCTTTCATCACTTAGGAATTTACAAAGGTTTTAATCGCTCTTTACCAGAAATGGGGAAAAGACCCAATATATATTTCTTATTATAAATCACAGTATCAGAGAGGGAGAAATACCTTGGCTTCTTCCTTCTAGTTCTTCATTAGTATCTCCCATTGTCTGAATATAACCAGAAGGCCATTGGCAAGGAGAAATGGGAAATAGTTTGCAAGGGTGAGCTCCAGCATCATGCAGCAGACAGGTAGGGGAATGGACCAGAGTCAAGAAGAAGATGCTCAGCTCAGATACTTGAACGGCAAATAAGAGCCAACTGAGAATGGCTTAAACTAGAAAGGTTTAACAGATAGGATATTGGGCAGTTCCAGTGTTGATTAGATTAATTTAATGGCTCAACTATATCAAGAACCTACATTCTTGCCATCTTTGAGCTCTGCCATCTTCAGTATATTGGCATATTATTTTCATGGTTTCATGATGATTGCAGAGTTCCAGGCAGCACAGAAAGACAGGAAAATATCTGGATGTAGCATGGAATTGCTTATTCCTATTTGTCTGGTTTTTGATCAGCAAAGTACATGCTAAAGCCCCTCAGAAGAATTCCCCTTACACCTCTTTGGTTATAATTGAGTTACATACCCATGCCTAAATCACTGGCAAGAAAGAAATTGAAATGGCCCATCTAGAATGGCCCAACTCAGTCAAGATTTTTCACCTTGAGCTGGGAATGAGTGTTGCCTCCTGAAGCACATAGGTGGGAAAAAAGAGAGAAAATAACTGAACAATGAGTGGGGATGGGAGTAGGATTTATGAATGTTTGTTGATAGGAACGTGGTGCTTGCTGTTTCCCTTTCATTCTTATTCACTTGACCACCTTCCTACTCAGCCTGAGGCATCAATCTGCATATTTGTGTTGGAGTGAGGTGGCAAAAAAAAAGAAATTCTAAATAATTCAACAGGAATGAAAAGAATGTAGCTCTTTAAAAAAAACATTTCTAAAACAAGCTTGAACAATTAAATTATATGCCTTCAGTAAATAAATAGATTATTTATGTACATGATCAGGAGTGATGTTGAAAATATTTGACAACTGGAATCAAATTAACAACTGACCATTCAAGACAGACTATTGACCAATCAGAAAGCACAAGGTTGGAAAAGGACTAGGAGAGCAGTACTGGTGTGAACCAGCTGAACGTTAACACTATGCATGGTACCAATTTTAAAGGATACCAAAGGGTAAACAGTAAAACAAGAGCCTCCCTATCATTCCATCCCCCAGCTTCCCAGTTCACTTCTTCAAAGGCAACCACTTTCCCAGCTAAACAGGCTTTTCAGGCTCTTTAGTAAGACAAAGCCAGGCTTCATCAAGGAAGAAATTGACTTTCTAAATTCATTTATTTATGCCCTTAGGGTATTAATTACCTGGCCTAGTTTAATTACCTGGACTTGATTGGAGAATTTTGCATATGTGAGTACCCAATCAACAGTAAATGGCAAGAGGAAAAGTTCATTCTTTCCAGGCCAAGAGGATGCGGTTGGAAAAGAGACTGGAGAAAGAAAGGTATGTTAGATAGGTTAAGGGACTGCTGAGGTTTGGAGAACTGGAAGGAAGCACCATGGCCTTATACTGTTCAAACCAACACAGGGGTCAGCACTTCAAGTAAATCCAGTGCCATAGAATGTTTAGGCAGAATGAGTTTCCCTCCCAGAGTGGCAGAGGCAAGGACCCCAAAGGATGCCATGGACAATAGATGTGTTGAGAGTATGAGGGCCAGCTAAGGTGCCTGCCATGTTGAGTGTCACGGAACTAAATGATCATTGTGGCAGAGATTCAGAGGGTTCTACAGTGTTGGTGAGGCTGAATCAACCAGGGAACATCACAAACTCTTGACCTAGCTAAGATAGGCCAGAGCAGTCAGCAGGCACCAGCACCAGGATTCGTTGAATCTCAGGAAGCAGCCAAAATTAGCCTCACTGCAGAAAAGTCTATGAAGAATTCAAAGGAGACCTTGCAGATCTCCCTACCATTGTCTCTCGAGTTGATGTTAGCTACCCGCTTCTCTTCCCTCCAGGATGTCATTTGGTCAGAGCAGACTGAGAGAGATGGAATAAGTGATGGAGTGCTTTAACTTAAAGGAACTGTCTAAATTATTGTCACAGATTACGTTTATCATATTTGTCTAACCTTAAGGGTTTTTTTCCTATTGTCCAGATGCCAAGAAGATTTTACTTACAAGGCCGAATGTGTTTTAAGTAAATCTGTGACAATATCATAAAAATATCAAGTAATTTTTCACATAAATTGTGTTGTTTGGCAATTATGGTTTATTTTTCCAAGCTTAAGTCTTGGAGGATAACTACATTTTCCCTTTATCCACATTTTTGATGGTTTTCCACATACTGACACCTTTATGCTTACATGTATGTCAAGTGAGTTCTTAGAATATATGGGGAAGTAATATAAACATGTTTGGATTAGGGCATTAGGAAGGCTCTCATTACAAAGAAAGAATGAAGCAATAAAATTAAAGTCACAAAATTAATGTTATGGGTTCCTAATGAGTGAAGGAAAAACGCTCTTTTAAGTTGAAAATACACTTTACTTCCTAGTCATAATGAGTGAAACCTGATTTGAAATATATTATCAAAAAGGTAAAATATGGAATACAAGAACAATTTTATAAGGAAATTTGAAAAGCACATGGACTACTATTAGCTTTCCCTCTCATGAAGTGCTCTTTCTCCTCCTGGGAAATTTGAAGCTAACATTAACCTTCCTGCTCTATCTACTTCCACTATTCTTGCTAGGGAGGAGTGGGAACAAAAATACAAAATGATGTAGTTTGTTAGAATTAGTTGGTCATTGTACAAATAATTCAGTGCGTATTATTCCAGGAATCGTTATTTTAAGATGCGCATTTTTAGGACACATTTCCTCCATAAGGTTTTCTATAGGTCTACGCAAATCCAATAATTCCACTTCCTATCTTCTATTACTAAAAAATTTTAATACTTTGGCAAATACTAAGTTTTGTCTTCATTTTGATAGACATCCCAAAGTGTAAATTAGCTTAAAGCAAAGTTCGTAACACTTGCATAACACCTAACAGTGCCAAATGCAACATTAGACAGTAAAAGACAAAATTGAATTAACTAGTCTCTTTGATGGCTTCTACTTATAATTTAGACCACGGTGGAGAGCTTTAACATACCATGGTAATAAAATCTTTTTTTTTCTGAAGCTAATTGAGGATGCATTGTTATGTTCCAGATTTTCCTTAGCTCTTTTCCTGTGGTTGTGACCCATCTTAGAGATTTATCAGTTGGGGGATACATCTGGGAATGAAAGGCCCATTAAAAAATAAAAACATTTAGAGACTAACATTGGTTAAATATCTAGATCCATGCTTCTACGTATCCATGCTTCAAAGCATCAAAAAACGAAATAAAACAAAGGTACGGATGGAAGACTGCATCTGCATCTGTAACTCGGTCAGTCACATGAAGAGCGAAAACGAAACCCTCAAAAGGAGCTTATTTTTAATTTTCCTCCCCAAAGGATTAAAATCCCTTCATGACACACGTTGACACGATAACATTCTGACAAAGAAATAGTAAGGATCTTATCTTTAACAGTGATTTTTTTTTTTTAAGGAAAATCCTGAAAAATCCAACGTATTTGATGGGAGAGGTGAGAAATGAGGTTCCCGCTGTAACAAGGCTGGGCTGGGTAAAGGTGGGCACCCTGCTGTTTATGTCGTAACCTACTAAAGGAGCCACGCGCGGTTGCTATGGAGGCCGCCCTTTCCCTACTCCTCCGCCCTGTGCTCGCCGCCGTCTAAGGGTTCGGTGACCTCCCAGACAGGCTACAGACAGCGCAATGCCACGGAGAGCTGCTGAGGGAGCGGTGGGATCCCGGTGCCCCGTGAGCCCGGGCCTGGCACCATTCGGGCCCATGAGCCCGGCAGCACTCCGCCCACCACTCCCTCCCGGTCTCGGCTGCGAAGTCAGTGGCGGCCCGACTAGCACGAGGCCGGCACTGGTCTTGGTTTCCATCAAACACGCGCGGGGAAACAGTTCTATCAGCCGCGCCACTCCAGGGCTCCCAAGTGAGCGTCTACGCAAGCGCCAGGGCTGGCTGGGTGGGGTACGGCTGGCAGGAGCCGCGGGAAACGCTGGGTTAGGCGGCGAGCCAGACTGCTTCGCAGGCGGTGAGCTTGGGTTGGAAGTGGGAAAAGGAGCCGAAAAGCCGAGAAAAGACAGAGGCGAAGTAAAGGTAGGTAGGCGGGGCCGGGGGCCGCGTTTGGGAGCGGGGTACGGGAAGGGGCCTCAGACGGGAGGCCGCGGCCTTGAGGCGGGCTACTGGCGTCATTCCCGGCGGGAGGGCGGCGCCGTGCGAGCTCCGAGCTGGAGCAGAGGAGAAACTGAAGCCAACTCAGGTTTCTCGACGCGGACTCCCCCCAGGCACTGCCTGCCCCGCCCAGCGGGAGGAGCAGCTCTGGGGCCACCCCGATCTCGCGCGTGCGGCCGTAGCGTCTCCGCGTTCGCCCCGCCCGGCCCCGCCCCCTTCTGGCGTGAGCCGCTTCCTGACGCGATTCCCTCCCTCTCTGGGTACGCGCAGGGAGTCGGGCTCGGGTCGCCACCGCCAGATCCACCTCGGCGGCTGCTGCCGCGTTGATTCCCCACCCCGTCATGGCGAGGACCTCTCCGCGGCCACTTCCTACACCCGAAGATGATTTCTACTGCCCCGTCTGTCAGGAGGTGCTCAAAACGCCCGTGCGGACCTCGGCCTGTCAGCACGTGTGAGTAGACGCCCCCTCTCCAGCGCGGAGGCCGGGTGGTCGTTTAGGCCCCGCATCCGGCTGGGGACCCTCGGCCTCGGCCTCGGCCTGGCGGGAGCCGAGCCCGCGCGGCCTGCCCGAGCGCCGCTCTTCGCAGAGGGCCCGTTCCTCTCCATCAGAACCCTGGCCCTCTCTCCCCGCTGCGCGGGGTCCCTCAGCCCGAGCTTCCGGTCCTCAGATAGCCCTCTTTTTGCGCCCCAGGGAGGTACCCAGGCACTTTTCTGTGGCGTCTTCAGGTACCGGAGGCCCCTGTCTTCTCTTCCAGGCCAGGGAGGAACCGATAGGAACGTGGAGCCTTTTTGTTTCCTAGCAACCGAGTGAAGTCTGGGTGTCGAGTGTCCAAAACCGCCGAGATGCCTGCACCATTCTGTCGCCCCACTCTGTCACCTGCCCTGCTTTAAAGTTTCCCCTTCTCTTTCTTTTAGAACCTGTCTATCCTTTCAGATCCAAGAAATCTTACCTAACTTACCTTTCAGCTCTGCCTCACAGACCTCCTTGAAAGTGGTTTTTTGTTTTTGTTTCTTTTTTAATTTAGTACATATTGAATAATCTAGAATGGGGTTTTACTCTCTTGTTAGAACTGACAGGATTTCCGGGTATGAAGTGATAGTTTCCTTTGTTTTATGTCCTTCTGCTTATTACTTGGTTACTACAAGGGTGGAGATGAAAAAGGAAGAATGCTGTTAGGAGCAATGAATTGAAAATAAGGCAGCAACTCTAGGATTGAGGAAGAACACAAAAGGATTAGGTGAGGTGTCATGCTGTTTGATTTGGCATATTTATAGGGAGAACTTTAATAATTTTATAGACTGCTAGCATGTCAGGGTTGGAAGGAGCCCTTGTAAAGGTATATAGCACTTCTGACAAACCTGGCTGTCGATCAGAGTCCCTGGGGAACTTTTTGAGTAAACATACCAATTCCCCGGCTTCATTCCAGACTTACAAAAGAATTTTTGGCAGGTGAGGCCTGGAAGTCTTTATTTCAAAAGGAATACACTCAGGCATGAAAGTACTGTGTGCTTGCAAATAGCTGAGAAAAATTAAACAAATTTCTAAATATATTTCTTGGTTTGGAGAGAAAGTTTCTATAATTTTGTAAAGACTAGATTGAATTTTGGGTTTGGGTTAATCAGAAATTTCATTACAGTTGTTTCTTGATACCTACTCTTCTTATTCTGATCCCCCCAGTGTTTACTGTCTACCTATTCCTATTCTGTGGTGATTGTGTGAGCCAAGAGTATGTGACATTTCATGATAGAAGTTATGCCAGTTATGTTTTTGTTTAAGGGAGATGAATGACAGTGCGAAATTCCTCTATTATTTGGTGCTACAAATGCAGATTGTTAGAAAAATATTTGAGATGTCTAGGGCACAGTGCATGTTTTCTGGCCTTTAATCTATCAGTATTCATTATCATGTGCTGGTAGTGGGTGGAAGGAAGGGAGGGAAAGAGGGCAAAGTGAGAGGAAGTAAATTTTTTTCTGGAAAGAATCATTTTAGCTCTCTATCTCCCGTCAAAATTCCAAGCACTTTGCTCTAGTCCACTTCCCTTACGAGATATTTAAAAACAGACTAATTTGGTTTGACCTCAGGGCTATGGAAAAGAGAAAGGAGATGATTGTCGAGGGCCTTTCTTAAATCATCTCATTGTCCTTGGATTTGACCAGACTAGATATGGAAATGAAATGAAATATAAAGCAGAGTTTGTTGATAAAAGGAATATATGCTACTCTGTCATCATCCTTTTCCATCTCCTGTCTTCAGCCCCCAGTTTGTTAGTGATGAGACTAGTGAATAGATCATTCTTTGTTGTGTCAGAGAGAGAAATGATTGGAACCTGAACCAAGATAATGATAATGGAACTGGTTAGAAGAGATTCCTGACATTTTAAGGATATCGTGTAAGATTTGATATTATATGTCCAGTGGTTAGGTGTGTGTTTGTAGATCTGGAATACATGGAGCTAAAGCTGTGAGTATGGATGTAGCCACAGAAAAGGTATATAAATTGAAATATGGCAGAGGGCCTAGATAGAACAAAGTGCTGGAGAAAACAATTTTAAATATGGAATGGAACAAAGTGCAGCCTGAGAAGGAATCGACAGGATCGGAAGGAAACCAGGATGGAGTGTGACAGTAGAAACACAAAAAATTTAAGGAAAACAATAGTAGTATCAGATGCTTAGGTTAGATGTGATACTTTGAAAAGCATGTAAAGATGACTTATGAATATTAAAGTTGAACAGGTATTCAAAGTAAATTTTCAGAAGAAGGTACAGACTGGTATAGTGCTAAGGTATTTAACCCTTTTGGTGTTTTCCTTTGTTATTTTCAAAGACTCTTTGAACCAAACTTCCTTTCTTCCTCCCCCCCCCCCCAATGGTCAAGGAAATAAAAAGCTCTTGTACATTGATAGAAGTGAGCTCTATTACAATGAAAATTACATGTAATAACAAGTTAATGCCTTGTCTTAAAAATGGAAATCTGTTTGCTTTTGGGCATCTCTGTAAGGAGGCATCTTTTAAAATAAGCTGAAATAAATCAGCTTCCACTGCTCATTAAGTACGGATTTGTGTGATCCTCTATTAACTGCTTTGGATTATCCAGTCCCTGAATTTTCAGTTTATATTTCTTATAACTTTAACAACTTTATTGGTATCTTATTTGAGCATATATATTTTTTAAAATATCTTCTTTCTACAGATTTGTTATAATTCTAAAAGCCAGGCTTACATGGGTTCTTGCCAATTTAATAAATGGCTGCTCTAGACCATCCTTTTTTTCTTAAGGCTTTTAAGACTTTATCCAAATCCTCTTAACAAAAGTTATTTATAAAATGGCATAATTAAAAAAAAACTATTCTATTTTATTATGTAACAAAATTAACATTTTTAAGTCCTGAAGGCCAACTTAAAATACCTGATTTTTTAAAAAAAGTTTTTGGGGAATGATTTTGATTAGAGACTAGGAAGATAAAAGGTGCCAGATTTTAAATTAATACTAAAATGAGAGCATGATGGATAGGAAAGTTGTTTTTCTTCTCAACCTCTGTTGATCAGGCTTTTGTTAGGAGAATGAGTAAGAAAGAACAGAAATTCATCTAGCATCTGTTAGTTTCAAGTTAGGAGAAACTTAAACATAACCTTTTAAGTTGATTCAGCGTAATGCACTATCCTAAACCCGTAGGACCCTTTGATACCTGAAAGTAGTTTTAGCAATCTTGATTTGTACCTTTTTTCCCCTTCCCCTTCTACTTGGTTTTGAAATAAGCTATCCATGCAGATTCAAATGGTCCAGCCAAAGGGAGATGAGGAGTAAGCAGTTTTATATCTGAGGACATGCATTTGGTGCTATAGAGGAAGGAACAGTAGACTTGAGAATTGGAGATAAAGGGCATGAATAACTTCCCTTTGTACCTCTTATCGCAGTTTACAGTCAACATTTTTGGAATCAGATGAACTGACTAATGTTACTTTCACTGGTTAGACTGTAAGCTCTATTAAAGGTAGTAACACAGGTCTGCTTTTACTTACCTGAGCCTACTGTATGCATTCAGTATTGAGTAAAGGGTTTGTGTTCAGAGACCACAGCTTACTAGCTGCATCACTTCGTCAAGTTATTTAATACCTTTTATCCTGTTTTCTTGTCCATAAAACAGGGGTAAAAACATGTAACCTATTTCACAGGGTTGTTGCAAGGAACAAATGAGGTAATGTTTATGAATAATAGTGTTTATGTGTTTTATGGTTTTAAAAAAATATAAAATTATGTCAGTTTAATAACTACAGCATCTAACACAAAAAGCTAGATTATTTTTTTATTAAAAACTTTTTTTTTGACATATGGTATTGGGATTTACTTATTGTTCATAAGTATACAGATCAGCTGTGGTTTGACTGATGTTGGCTTGCTCATCTGGGCTTGGTTCCACGTTGCAGGTTGCTTTCAGGTCTGCTCCACATCTTTTATTCTTTTGAAGTCAGTAAACTACTTAGGGTGTGGTCTTCTCATGCAGAAGTGTAAGAAGTAAGCCCAGTGGGCAAGCATATTTCCAGCCTCTGCTCTTATTCCATTGACGGAAGCAAGTCACATGGCCACGCCTAGCAGCGGTGGTGAAGGGAAGTATGCTACCCTTATAGTGGGAGGGGTGGGGAGTGAATCCTCGCTTAACAGAATTCAAACCAGCACACCATCTAAGTGACTCATACGGCCTTTTCCAATTTCTTCTTTGGTTAATGTTACCTTAGGGTGTCTGGCAGTCTCGGTGTAGTAGTCCCTTTATCAGCGAGGGATGCATTTCAGGACCCCTAATGGATGCTTGTAATCACAGATGGTACCGAACCCTATATATGCATATGTTTTTTGCTATATACATATCTAGGATAAAGTTTAATCTATAAATTAGGCACGGTAAGAGATTAACAACAATAATTAATAATAAAATAGAATTTTAACAATATACTGTAATAAAGGTACATGAATGGCTTTGGGGTCATTAGGAAGTAAAATAAGTGTTGCTTGAAAACAAGCAGTGTGGTACTTGGATAGTCAGTTTGGTCACTGAGATGGCCACCCAGTGAGTAATGGGTGGTGAGCATATTATATAAACAAAAAGCTAGATTTTTATTGTAAATAGGAATCTATTTCAACTATTTTGGTCCCAGTATTTATTACCAAAGGAATTATTGTGAATGTAGAATATTGTAATTCATAATTTTAAAGGTATAAAGAGAATAAAATGACTTTCTCCTTCAGTCACTACTGTGACCTTATATACCTTTCCAGAGATATGTACATAAACAAGATTATGAATATTATTTTCTTGCTTTTCATGCAAAGAACAGTGTGCTGTATTCATTCTTTTGTACCTTGTTATTTTCATTTTACTGTCTTAGAGGTCATTTTATATCCTTACATAAAGGGCCTTCTTTTTTCTTTTTTGGTTGCAGCGTTTTCATTCATTTATTCAGCCATCATTGCTTGTCCATTATATACCTTGCAGGACATTTATTTAGTCTTGTCCAAAACATCCTTAGAGATGTCCATGCCAGCCCATCTACCTAACCCCATGTGCCAATACCAGGTAGGCTATAGAGGTAAGAAGGCTTATTATTGGCAGCACAGTCACAATTATTGAACCAATAATGATGGCATTTTTTTTACATATTAATCCTATAAACCAAAAGTATAAATAAACATTAACAGGCTGTTTGAACCCATGGACCTTTTTTTGGCAGGACTAATATCAAGGACAATTTAGCTTGAACCAAATATGCTCTTGGACGTTTTCAATAGGACCAAATTTCAAGGACCTTTTTGGTGTGAACCAAATGTCTCCATGGATGTTTTGCACAGGACCAAATGTCTGCTAATCATTATGTGCCAGTACTATCTAAATACTAGGGCTAGAGCATTCAGCAAACCAGATAAAAATCCCTGACCTCATGGAACATATTTACTGTTCTAGTATTCCATTGTTTCATATATCATTATTGATGAACATTTGGGTGGCTTCTAATTTTTTGCTATTGTGAGTCATGCCTCAGTGATTAAACTTATATAAATACCATTTCACATGTGAGAGTTTTTCCTGTAAGATAAATTCTCACAAGTCAGAATTGCTGAGTCAAAGGGTAAAATACAAGGGAATTTGTCAGCTATGTTAAACAAGGATTATTACAGCTTTATCGAAGTTTTTCTTAAGTATGTAAATGTTTTATTTTGGTGAAAAATTCATCATGTTAAAGGTAAATATTAGTAAATATTTGAATCTAGTAATTTAATAGTGTTTTGTACATGGCAGGTGCTCATTGTTTTGATTTGAGGACTGCAGATTGTATCTTGGGTTAAGAGATTTAATAGTTTTTGGATTAGATTAAAGTCAATTGGCATTCATTGCTTTAACAAATATTAATAAATGTGTCTTAGATGCCCAGCTCTTTGTTACAGTGTTGGGCATACAGTGGTAAAGAGAAAGATATTCCTGCTTTCTTGGAGCTAGTGTTGTTGAGACATATTTTAATTCAGATATTCAGATAACCATGTAATTACAAACTCATAGGGTCTGAGAGAGAGGGGACTAGATCTAGGGTGAGTTCATGAGTTGATAGGTGGGACGGATAGGTAGCCAAAGAGCCTTTTTTGGGGAGTGATATTGTTGCTGAGATTTAAGTGATATGTAGGTATTAATTTGTAGAGGGCTGTTTTGTGTATAGAATATTTCTATGTGAGGATCGGGGAAGGGGACATTCTGAGCAAAAACCCTGAGGTAGAGGGAACATGAAGGGCCTTGTATTTTAATGAAGATGCGTCTTTTATTCTTCAGCCTCTTAAGGTTTTTTAACTTTGTATTTTTTAAGCCTTCGTTTCCTCATCTGTAAAATAAAGGAACTTATAAAATATTTCTTTATTTTTAAGAATTCAAGATAAGGTTTCTGCATCTCTGTCTCACACATTAAGTACTGTTCTTTTCATACATGTCATGTTGCTTTCCACAAAATTGGGATAACTTACAAAATGCCATTAGTACTATAAAAATGTATCTGTATGCCATCATCTTTGCCAATTTTTTAAACAATTTTTTTTGTAGTTTAATTAGTTCCTGATGGTGTCTAGAAGTCACTTTAAAATTTAATATTCCTTTAGTTGCTGGCAAGGCAGTGTGTATTTTCCCATAAATTTTTATATAGTAATTTATAATTTTACTATTCACAGAATGTGCTGTAAGTACATTTGTGATCATTTTTATGGGTATGTTTAATGATAATCTATTACAACTTATTACTTAAACTTATCTTACATTTTCCTATTCAGTTATGTTCCTTTTGTATATTACATTTTATATGTTCAGACTTGAGACATTTGATTCTTATTAATTTTATAACACTATTCTTTTTTTTTTCTATTTGTTGTATCTTAAAAATAGTCCATTTTTTGGACCTATCTGAAATTTACTGAGATATATGATGTTTGTCTTTGAATTTTTTTTTTTAATTAAAAGTAATTTTTTTTTTAACACCTTCAGCACCTGATATTCCTGGGTAATCTCCCATCCAAGTACTAACCAGGCCCAACCCTGCTTAGCTTCTGAGATCTGGCATGTTCAGGGTGGCATGGCCGTAGACTGTCTTTGAATATTAATTTGCCATTTTTAATTCCATTTACCTCTCAATATTTCTTAGAGGGCATTCCTTTTGCATTGTTTTAAAACTCTTTATAGTATATTTGAATTCTTAAAATAATTTAACTCAGAGGATTCATCACTTTTATTAATTTTGCTGTTTTAGCACAGTAATATGATTCATTAAATGTTTTTTGAGGTTATAGTATATGCACACATACCTACCACGAGTGCCTGCATGGATGCGCACAATGCTGTTAAGCCCCATGAGGGTAAGGATTCTTGTCAATTTTGTTCCTTATTTTATACCTAGTATCCGTTATGTAGTAAGTGCTTAATACATATTTATCAAGTGACTATGCATTATAATATACAAACATAATTTTTAAAAATCTGGTAGGGTAGGTTTGTCACTTTTGCTCTTTTAAGTTAAACTTTAATCCCTTTATTTTGACATCATTGTAGATTTACATTTAGTTGTAAGAAATAATACTGAGATCTTGTGTACTCTGACCCAGTTTCCCCAGTGGTAACATAAATATAATGAAGATACAAAGTAAAGGCATAGAAAATTTCCATCACCATAGAAATTCCTCACATAGCCTTTTTATAGCCACACCCATTTTCCTCTTGATCCCACTCCAGCCCTTTTAACCCTTGGCAAGCACTAATGTTCTCTATTTCTAAATTTTGTCATTTTAAGAATATTATATTTTTCACAACTCTGTAAATATAGTAAAAACCCTGTAACTGTACACTTAATGGGTGAATTGTATGGTATGTGAAGTATATCTCAATAGAGGTGTTACCAAAAAAAAGGACTGTTATGTAATGTTGTATAGATGGAATTAAACAATATTATGTAACTTTGGGGGATTTTTTTTTTCTCTCAGCATAATTTTCTGCAGATATAGGTTGTTTGTTGTATCATTTGTTAGTTCCTTTCATTGAGGAGTACACAACTGTACATGGTATGCATGCATCATTTGGTGTGGATGTGCTCACATTTTGGTTAACCATTTACCCACTGATGGACAGTTGTACTAGCCAATTTTTGACTATTTCAAAACAGCTGCTTCCAACACTTATGTATAAGTTTTTTGCCTTTTTTCCTCTGGGGTAAATGCCTAAGAATGCAATTATTGTGTCATGTGGTAATTTTATGGTTGGTTTTTTGAGATAATGCCAAACTGTTTTCCAGTGTTTGTATCATTTTACAGTCACACCAGCCAGTGTATAAAGGGATCCAGTTTCTTTGCACCCTCACCAGCGTTTCTCACAATTATTTAAAAATTTTAACCATTTCAGTAGGTGCATAGTGACATCTCATGATTTTAATTTGTATTTCCCTAATGGCTAAGGATATTGAACATCTTTTTGTGTGCTTATTTTCTGTCTATATATCTTCTTAGGTAAAATCATGTCTCTTCATGTCTTTTGCCTATATTAATTGGATTGTTTGCTTTTTTTTACTGTTGAGCTTTGAGACTTTATGTATTCTAGATATCAGTCCTTCAGTAAATAATGTGATTTACACATATTTTCTTCCAGGCTATTTTAACAGTCTTTAGCAGAGCAAAATTTTTTAATTTTTATTAAGTTTAAGTTTTTCCTTTAATGGAATGTGCTTTCAACTCTGTGTAGCTCTGTTTTGTGAATATTTTCTCTCTTTTTTTCCCCCCTAAAAGTTTTATAGTTCTATGTTTTACACTCAATTCTGTGTATTAGCTTTCTAGGGCTGCTGTAACACATTACCACAAACTTGGTGGCTTAAAATAACAGAAATTTATTTTCTCCCAGCTCTGGAGGCCAGAAATCTGAAGTCAGTTTCAGTGGGTCAAAATCAAGGTGTTCGCAGGGCCTTCTGAGGCCCTGGGGACCACACACCACTTCAGTGTCTGCAGCCATTTTTAACATGGTCTTCTTTGTGTCTGTGTCAAATCTCAATTTGCTTCTCCTATAAAGACGCTTGTGCTGGCATTTAAGACCAACCTGGATAATTCTAGGTAATTCCCTCATCTCCAAATCCCTACTTTAATTGATATATTATGATATAAGGTAATAGTCATTTGTCTTGGGGATGAGGAAGTAAATCTGTTTTTGGATGGCTATTACTTAGTTTACTGCAGTGTATTATCGATTTTGAGTTAATTTAATAAATTAATAAAATGGCAGACTTATGTCTGTTCATTTTTTTGCCTATGGATGTCCATTTGCTCCAGCATCATTTATTGAAAAGTCTGTCTTTTCTCAACTAAATTGCTTTTACATCTTTGTTAATTAGTTTTGCTTTTTAAGATCTATTCCTTCCAGTTCAGGTATCTAATAAAGAATGCCCTTTTTGTATTTATTATTTTATTTCAACTGGAAATCTTTGTTTTCTTCCTTTCTGTCTTTACATTTAGAGTAAACATAAAGTCCTAAGTTAATTTAAACCTGATTACTTTTTTTAGTTTCTTATATGAATTTCATTGTTTTTGGTACTATCAGTAATCTATAGTAATGTAATTAATATTTGGTGAATTTTTATTATACAGTTTATTCAATTTATTACATGTAAGTTTTTGGTTTAATTTAGGATATTTTAACAAAACAATTTTGTCATCCAAAGTGATTTTTTTCTTTTCTATATTTCATGCCTTAAAAATTTTTTAGACTCAATGCCAATATTTTTGAAAGTAAGCACTAAATAGAAATTGTTGCATTTGTTTGTATCTTTAGTAAAAATTTATTCAACTTTTTTTTTTTTTCATTCAACATTTGACTTAATAAGCCAGGCACCAAGAAAAAAGGTGTGTCCCTCAAGGAACACAGTCAATAAATAGTAATTTTCCAGTAAATAAAAACTTTGCTTCTAGGAAAGTGTTTGAAAGCTTTTAAAAAGATTATGGTTTAGCTAAAGATAATTAACATTAGTGTAAATTAACCATATCCTATAATATCATATTATTTCTTTTGATTATATTTTTTAAATGTTTTAGACAAGATAGATACTGAACTTTGAAATTTTCTAATGGTACTCTTTAAGATGGTTGGTTGCAATATCAATATTAAAAAATTCATATATAGTTTATTTTGAAATATGTTGGCTACATGTTCTGTATAAAGTGAAATTACACATAGGAAAATTAAAGGACATTTGTACTTGGTTTGCTAAAATTTGATTTAAGCTTTTTTTTTAAAGCAACTATTTTACATCCTTCGGTTATATTACCATTGTGCCTGATTTAGGACTTTTGCATATATGCTTATAAGTAAAATTTATGAATATATAAATTTTTTCTGGCTGGCTTTGTGAATTTTTTAAATTAAAAGCATCTGTATCTCATAAATAGAACTATTTGGATAACATACTATATAATTGGATGTATTTTGGAAACTGCACACTGTATTTGGAATTTTGAAAACTAACTTTGTAGTGAATTATGTTTATTATGAATTAGGTAAGTGTTCTGAATTTTTTCCTTTTTCATTTACGTTCTTTATTCTTTAAAGACAATTACATGTTTCTTGGGGATTTATTGGAATAATATTTTTAGATTTCATTATTAAATACTATGATTTAGATTTTGTTATTAAATATTATAATTAAGGTCTCATATTATGATTTCCTACCTAGTCTATGCATTGTGTAAGTATATTTTTAAATGATTACACTAGTAACTTTAAAATGTAATGTTTTTGTTTTAAAGGCAATATACTTTAATGTAAACAAAAAGTTGGCACTATAGGAAAAGGGTATGTCCTCCTTGATTCCTCTTCTCATTGCCAGAGGTGTAACCTTTGTTAAGAGATTGGCATATTTTTCTCCAACTCTCTTCATGCATTTATAAACATAAACATACTTTAAAAAGTACAGTTGGAATCAAACAATACACATCACATGGTATCTTTTTTCACTCAACAAACTCTCCTAATTTATCTTTACATGTCCTTACATCTCCTTAATTTTGTATTTGTTCCTTCTTTCTTCCTTTAGATGACTTTTTCTTTTGAAAAACTTAATAAAGTGTGAAGAGTTAAGAAATTAACATCCATGTTTTCTATCACCCAGAGTTTACTATTAACATCTTTAATATTTTAATTAAAATATTTAAAAAATGTCTGATACATTCACATTATTCAAAAATCAAACAGGTATAAAACAGAAAGTTTCCTTATTCCTGTTGTCACTCCCTGCATCCTCCTCTGCCTCACATTTTCCTGGTATATATCCCTACTGATTTCTTTGGTATTTTTTCAGACTCTTTTGCTTATATAAGCAGATAGTAACATACATTCTTTCCCCTCCCCTTTTTTACACAAATGGTAATATACTATGCATATTGAAAACCATTAATTTTTTTTTGTATTTGCTTCCAATATCTACCCCAGGGAATATAAAACATTATAAGTAAAGATAAAATTTTTTTTAACAGTTATAATAATGAGTAATGTGTGTGTTTTGTAGGCTAAATTTAAACTTTAAACATATATGCATCTATAACCAGTATACAGCAGTGTTGTTTTGGGTGTGTACATTTGAGTGTTGTGCCCCAACCCTGTTTTTCTTAAAAGCCCTATGGCTTTTACTGGATGATTTTGCATTTTGTAGTGATTTTTAAGGAATGCATGTATTGTGGTATAGCAGAACTGGGTCTTTCAGAAAGTATCTGAAAGTGCTGACTTTACTCTGAGTCCTTATATTGCTGTGTCACCCAAAAGAAAGCTATTTAGCAGTACTGATATCACACAAAATTGAGGTATCATTACAAGGGTGAAAGACATCTCATGTGGATAAAAGGAACGTGATGAACTTTTATGCACCCACCAACATAACTTTATATAGTTGCAAACTGACATAATTGTAGGGAGGAATTGGCAGACCCTCAATTATCATGGGATATTTAAATTCACCTCTTTAAAAGGAACGGATTTTCACTGCAGATTACATAATGGAAACATCTCTCAAAATAGAAGGAGAATCTTGATGTTCAACCACTAGATCACATTAACAGATTAAAGGAGGAAAAGCATATGATCATTGAAATAGATGCCGAAAGCATTAGATGGAATTCAGCCTTTTATTATAAAATATCATAGCAAATAGGAATAGGATGGAACTTTCTTTATCCTAATTAAGAGTAGATTCTCTAAAATCTATAGCAAATATATAATTAAGAGTAGCTTCCCTAAAATCTATAGCAAATATACTGAATAGTAAACCTTCGGTACTTTTCTGGTCAGAAATTAGACAAGGATATTTGCATTACCTGTAACCATTTAATATTGTATTTCAGGTTTTAGGCAATTCAATGAGAAAAGAAGATATGCAAAGATGGAAAAGGAAGAAATAAAATTATCATAATTTGTAGATGGTAAAACTGCATACAAAACCTAAGAGAAATAACTGACAAACTCAGAAGTAATAGGAGAGTACAGAGAGGTTCTAGATACAAGAACGACAGACAAAAATCAATAACTTTTTTACTGACAATAATCATATAAATTTAACAGGAAAACTAATAGCAATAAAATAATGTATACATATTTAGAATATTAAAAGTATTTATTAGATAAGTCTAATACAAATGTACAAATCTTCTATAGGGAAAATTTTAAAACTTTATTATAAAGCATGTGATCTGAATAAGTGAAGAAACATGACATTTATGGATAGAAAGATTCAATAAAATTGAGATGCCCGTTCTTCTCCATATAATTCTAAAAATGCTAATGCAATTGCAATAAAACCTCAGCATGATTTTTTTGTAGAACTTAAAAAACTGATTAAAAGATTCTAACAATGAGTTAATGACCATGAATAATTAAGAAAATTTAGAAAAAGTAGAACGTAGAGATAGAATCAGCCCTACTAAATATGACATATTATGAAGCTATAGTAATTAAAATGGTATGGTATTGATTTAGCAGCACATAAATGATGAGTAGAACATATAAGTGGCACCAGAAATAGTCCCACACATATATTAGAACTTTTATCTCTACTAGATATGACATCACAAATCAATGGGGGAAAAGATGGCTTGTTCAGTAGAATAGTGTTTGGGTAATGGCTTTTGCATATGGAATATCTACTAAATTCTATACATAAAAATATTTTCCAGGTGGATTAAAAACTTAAATATGATGAGCAAAACTTAAACTTTTTAGATGGAAATGCAGGGGACTATTTCTGAATTTGAGAGGGGGGAAGGCTTGAGATTATAAAAGCACAAATTAAATTTTAGGAAAAGGTGATGGATTTAGATTACATTAAAATTTTTAATTTCCATATCAAAAGATCACAATGTTAAAGACAAGTGATAGACTGAACAATGATACTCTTGTTCTGTAACAGATTATATCAGAACAAATTGATTTATATATGATTTTTCCTCCTGCATATTGTTGTTTTAGGTCATCAGCAAATGGCAGCTGAGGTAATGTACACTAAAACGCAGCTGAATAACAAGCCACAGAATTATATACTATTATTCAAAATGCCCAGCCTACATCCTTCTTGGTTCACTTTGTCCATGAGCTTTCTTTCTCTTGGAATAGCTATTGCGTGGTTTTTCTTTTCTGCATTTTACGTTATTTCCAAATTTTACCAGCTTCAGCCATTCCTTATAACCCTCTGACCCCTTTCTATAATTTTAGAGCCAAGTATTTATTAGGAACCTAAATGTCTTTTAAATGTATCATTAGGATTGTTTGGGTTCTTGTTAGTGCTCTGGTAATAGGTTTGCATAGGTCTATCCCAGCCTTTTTTTCCTATAGACCTGTATGTTTTAGTGTGCAGTTTTGCAGGATGCAGTTTTTCAGTATTACATATATTGATCGCATTGTATCAGAAATGTGGAAAATACTTACATAAAGCAAATAATTTTGTATCCAGAAGATGAAATTATCGGTTGTAAATCATTTTCCTGCAGTACTTTGAACACAATCTATTGTTTTGCCACCTGCTTATTACTGCTGATGATTTCGATGCCGATCTGATTTCTCTTTCATTAGTAAGTCATCTATTTTTTTATTCCTCCCCTCTCCAGGGTGTGGTTCTTTTTAAAATCATTGTATTCTGTAGACAGTTTTATTAGCTTTAGATTCTAGCAATTTGTTTTTATTTTAAGCCTAGTTAAGTGATAATTAATTTGGCTACTATTTATAACAATTTTAATATAATTACCCTTGCTTTTACTTCTAATTAAACATTTTTTAATGTAAGTATAATATGGATAACAGAAAAGTGCTCCATCGTAAATGGCCATCTCAATGAATTTTTCCCATACTAAACCCCCTGTGTATTCAGCATCTCCATCAAGCAACAGAACATTATCAGCACTCTGGAAACTCCTTTTTCTCCCTTCTCCAAGGCCCATATCCCAGCTCTTTAAGGATACCACTGTCCCAATTTTAACCATACAGGTTTACCTGTAGTTTCCACTTTATAAAAATAGAAACAGGCAGTTTGTATTCTTTTGCATCTGGCTTCTGGCTTCTTTAGCCAACATTATGAACATCCATATTTATTTTCATTACAGCATATTCTAGTTTCATTTTGATAACACGCCACATTTTATTTTTTTGTTGATGGACATTTGTGTAGTTTTCAGCTTTGGGCTGTTACAAATAGTGTGGCTGTGAACTTCCTAGGAAATTCCTTCTGATCATATATGCATTTCTGTTGGGTATATATTTCAGAGTACAATTACTGTGCTAGAGTAGATACTGTTAAACACTTTTCCAAATGGTTGTATTAATTTTCCAGATGGCTGTATCAGTTTATACTCCTGTACCATCGAATATAGTTTAAGTTGGTTCATATCTTCCCCAACACTTAGTATTAGTACCTTTTTTTTTTAGCCATTCTGGTGGTATATAGTATGATCACACTTTTGCTACTTTAGTTGTTAAATAAGTGGGCTTTGAAATTTTGCTTTATTTTATATTCTCTTCATACAGCTTTGTTTGTACATCTTAGTTGTTTAAAATCTTTTAATCTATATTTTATTTATAATTAAATTAGGCAGCATTTTGACTAATTTTCTTGCTAGTAGTATTCTACTTCATTTCTTTCACTCAAGCTCCATCATTTTTATGCATTATTGTTTCCTTATTGAATTTTGCCGTCATGAACTTTGTTGACAGTTTAGATTTCTATTTAAAGAAGAAGGTTTACCTTAAAATTAATAGTTTGGTGGTAGTTTTACCTTCATCTCTATTATTTCTCTTTGATAGCTTGTTGGATTTGGTTTCTATAACATGACATAGTCTTATTTCTTTTTCTGACTCTTCTCTGAACATTTCTTTAAAAGTTTATATTTGTCTAGATTATGTTTGTCTTTAGTGCTCTTCAGTCACCTTATCTGCTCTACTTATTTTTCTTTATAATTTCTGGGAACATATTTCCAATTACTTACTGGATATCCCACATTGAGATTTTTATAGGTACTTTGAGCTTGCTCTTACCTTTCTTCTGTCAATACAACTCCTTCCAATATTTCTTAACATGGTTAATACAGTTGTCTTTTAATTGGTCTTCTAAGTTAGAAATGCTTGTCTTCTCATTCTCCCATAAGTAATTGTCAAAAAATTCTGTTGAGTTTATTTTATTTAGTTTTTAAGAGAATGGTCTTTCTTTTTTAAAAATGATTTATTATTATTTATGCCTACAGCACTTGGTCTTCCTAGGGGGTCTCCCATCCAAGAACTAACCAGGCCCGACCTTGCTTCTGAGATCAGGCATCAGGCTTGTTCGGGGTGGCATGGCTGTATACCATGGACCGTGGCTTCATAGGACCTTCTGCATGCTAACTGCTACACTGTGGAACCATGTCCTTTATTTTTTAACATAGGAAGCTCCCTATGTTTTAATATATGTTTTAATATATGGTCTTAATTGGTAATCACTTCTAATGGTACTTAAGTGATATTAACTATTATTTATTGAGCACTTTCTTGACTGTCAAAAATACTGACTGGGACAAGCATTTTGCTGCTTACTATTTTAATCCTCTGTACAACCCTATCAAATGTAGATACTTTTATTATTTTGTGGATGAGGAAATTTATTTTAGAGGGGAAAAGCAATTTGTTCAATGCTGCATAGTTAGGAAGCTCAGATTCTGTGATGTTATTAGACTCTTACCTCTCAACTTTAAATAGTTGAGAAAGATTAGTATATTTTTATTTGTAGGGGATTGGATTAAATGCATACTTAATCTAAGAGCCCAGATATAGATGGCAATAATTTCTCTGGTCTTTTTAAGAGAAAAATGATCAAGTTTGGTATTTGTTTGGGTTGGGGGGGCGGAGAGAAATGTTTTAGTGATTGGGTTAGGAGAAGAAATTAAAGTTTTAGTAATTTGGTTTCAATAAGAATGTTGGTTATAGATGTTTAGAGCTGGAGCAGTTCTTAATATTTCTGAAATTATGTTCTATTGCACATTGTTGTGGGAAATGTTCATATTTCCTGACCAAATAACTTTAGACAACACTTGTTTTCCTTAGCAGAGAAACCTTAACTTTGTTTATCCTAGAATTTGCCAAATCAATTTGTATGCTGTTCTGTAGTAGACCTATTCATATCCTGTGGAATAACATCTTGAAGTACATCAGTTTGAGACAAAAGCTAATATGGTCCATTTTGAGTGTTTACTGAGAGCACACAGCTACTAAAATGACACAGGATAAAATCCACTCTTCTGTACCACGCTGCTTCTGACTGATAATGTTATACAATATTAATATTTACTTTTCATATATTATGCTAAAAATAATAAATCAAACTTGAGTGTAGTTTTTTTAATTTTGTCATCTAGTCCAGGTATTAGTCTTTTACTCTGAGAAATACACATACAGTTTTTAAAATTCTGAGATTTATGTACACATGAATAGCCTAATTCATTTAGCATGAATATATGTCCATAGCCACTTGTTTATATTTAATGGAAAGATTACTTTTTTTTCTGTAGTTAACATATCAAAAATGTTTGGTTTAGTTTCTGTAGAAAATGTTTCCTGACTGCAATGAGAGAAAGTGGAATACATTGTCCTCTCTGTCGTGGAAATGTGACTAGAAGAGAGAGAGCATGTCCTGAACGCGCCTTAGACCTTGAAAATATCATGAGGAAGTTTTCTGGTAGCTGCAGATGTTGTGCAAAACAGGTAGAGTAAATGTGACATGGCTTTTCTTTGAAAGTCAAGTTTCTACTGTGAAATTCTTGTCTGAATTTTCGTGGTGGGTGATGTTTTAAAGAAAAAGAAGTTATTTAGATTGGAAATTGGGTAGAAAATGACAAAAAAGCTGTGACTATAGATTTTACTAGATTATAAACTTATTGAAAACAGAGGAGACTGAAAGATCCAGTCTCTGAATTCACCATAATTTTTAGCATGGTTTTTCCTCTAATCTCTCATTTATTATCTACTAAATTAAATAATCAAACTGTCTTTTAGCTCATTTAAACCTCATTCTGGTACGAATTCAACTTTTAAGTAATTTTTCTGATGGTAGTATTAGAATTTTGCACATAGAAATGGGCCAAATGGATTTATGTAGTCAAGGAACTCACTAGCTGCCCACTTTACTTGTGTATTTATGTGTTTAAGAAATCACAAAATATTTGGCAGAAGACTTTGTTTAAGTTTTAAGGAACAAGTGGGAAAATCAGGTATTGGCAAATGACTGGCATTAGTTCTCCAATATGGATTTTACTGTTCTGTCATTTGTAGAGAGAGCGAAATGGTGAGGGGTGTTTATAGATTTATTGCAGGCATTTTTTTTCAAACAGCTAATAAAGTCAGTGAGTAAAACAGTTGCTATTTCATGCATTCAGACAAGTCACATCTGTTTTTCCATCTCTTTGAGGGAGGTGTTAACTGACAGAGCAATGAAGGGAAGCTGGAAAATACACTTGAGAGATTTTGGCTCTACTCTGAGAAACTGAAAAATGTTCCAAGTGTCAGCCTTGGAACTTAATTTTTATAGTACATTCTAACTCTGCCAAGTTGCAGTAGTTGAAGAATAAAGAAATGCCCAACACCATGAGGCAACCTCATAGTCCTTTTATTTCTTGTCTTTTTATTAATAATATTTTTTAAAGTGTAAAATTATTTAATTTTTTCAGTGAGTTTACAGACAGATGGACTCTTCTCCATTGTATCTGTCTCTAATGGACAAAAATTTATTACCAATTTTTAGCTCCACTTAAGAATCTTATTTTTTTAAAAAAAAATTCGTTTAAATGGAATATTTAGTTATCTATTTTTATCTTTTTTTGTTGACAGTATCTCAAATCTTATGATTTCTATTTTATAATCATGTTACATTTTATGCAATAATTTACAGATTAAATTCTATCGCATGAGACATCATTATAAATCTTGTAAGAAGTATCAAGATGAATATGGTGTTTCTGCAGTCATTCCAAACTTTCAGATCTCTCAAGATTCAGTAGGGAACAGGTAAGCAATATTTATTCTTAAAAATAGAAATTTTAGAGTTGGAAAAGAAATTGTTTGGGAAACTATATAAGATGTTTTTTGTTTGTGTGTCTGTTCTTAACGTAAAATGATTTGAGAACTATATCATTTGTGTATTCAAAAGTTGCTACATCTAAAATGCATCTGGGAGATAACGTCATGATATACTTATGCTTCTGTTATTTAAAAATCATTTTGGGAAAATATACACTTTTTTAATAAAAAATTGAAGACTATTTTCTTTTGCAACTGAAATTGTTTAAAAGCTAGAGAAAATCCCTTTCAGTAATGTATTGTAAACTAGAATCTTTTTTTGCTATCTAAAAAATGGAATGGTTTGAGAGTTTTACTCTGATAATAAAATATCATGTAAAAGTGAGACCCGATACTATTAAATTTTTAGTTCCATTTTAGTCTCAATTTTTTAAAAACTAGGTTTTAGCTTTATTTGTATCTTATTGTCTCAGATTTCTGTATAATAGACATTTTTATAAAATATATTTTATGCAGAAGACTGGCCAAAATGCACATGTGTGATTTAAAAAGTAGTGATAAATAACACAGTCACTCCCTAACTCAGGTCAAAAAATAGAACATTTTTAGAACCTTAGAAACTCCTGGTGAGCCTATGTCCATCTGAATCTCTATTTGCCAGAGGTAATGACTATCCTCTTTGGGGGGTTATTCCCTTGTTTTTCTTCATAGTATACCATTCATGCATGTATCCCTAACAATGAAGAGTTTAATTTTTAAAACTCAATAACAAGCACACACACTATTGTGTAAGGAAAGGCAGTAGAGGTAGTATTATGGAAGGGCTCACAGGAGATGGTATTTAAGCAGAGACTCTAAGATTTTATTTTAGAAGCGTTTCATTTCACATGTTGCTAATTTTTGGTAATTTAACCACTCATACTGCGGTCTTTCCTACCCCTCAGTTGAAACTTTTAATAAAGGTTTTTAGTAATTTTCTGATTGCCTAGTCTGCAAAATCCTTTTATGTTCTCATTTTACTTGACTTCGTTTCATTGGATGAAATTGGTCACATCTATCTTGTGATTTAGTCGTCGTCATTATCACCATCATCATCATCCCCTCACCTCTATACTTTTACCAGTAGTATTACCTTTACTTATTCCCCTCAAGCCACACTCTGCCAAGTGGTAGACTTTTTCTTCTCTTTGAAGACTTAGACCAACTGTTAGCTACTCTTTGAAATCTTTCCCAACCTGTAGAATTTCTTCCTCTTGGTAGAACTGTTCTTTATGCTCCAGCTAGACCCTCTAATACTTTATTATATTTGTTTACTTATGTTTTTTAATTTAGAATGGGCTTTTTAAGTCTTATTTATATCCTATGCAAAATTCTAATTGCAATGGAAAAATTGAGTTTATATGTGAAGTTTTAATAAGGAAATTGGTGAAAGGAGAAGGTTGTTTTGTTTTTTTAAACTGTTAGGAAATATAAGATATGAAGCTAGAATATAGCAAGGATCTTGGGAGGAAACAGACAGTATGCTCAATTTAGGTAGTTTGAGGAGAATTTAGTAAAGGGACTATTTTCAAAGAGTAGGGTATTGGGTACAGTATGTGAGAAGGAATTCACAAAGAATAGTGATATACTCTGGGTCTACCAAAAACAGGAGGGGAGGAAGTAGATACCAGAACTTGGAGAAAGAAAGCTTTTGGAGAGGACAGTTAGGGACGCAGTCAGTCAAGGCAATTTTGCTGGAAAGGAGTCTGGGAAATAAGTATAACCTAACTTCCCTATTGTTACGTAGGACTGTACTTTAAAGACCTTCAGTGTAGGCTATCACATGGCTTATTGCAGTTTATTAAAGGGTTTTTTTAGGAGCTGTTCTCTGATATTCTGGCTTAATCTAGATGTGGTGGTAGAATGGACAAGATGCATACATTTAGACAGTTCTCCATGAAGATCATTTCTAGCAGCTAAGCTTTTTGATAAATATTTTGGAAAATTTAAAATTTCTACTCTTTGTCAAGTAACTGGGGAGCAAATTTATTTTATATTGCTGATTAAGAGCAGGTTCATATACTGTAGCTGTTTGTTAGCTGAGCAGATTTTGGTGGCATTTTACAAAGATTCATTACTTTAATGCAAATTCAGGGGACCACCTCATAGTGGAGCCTGTGTTATTTTAGAATACAGTTCACAGTATTCTCATAAATACAAATGGATGATTTAAACTCTGGACTCTGTGGAAATTCTTAAAGTATTTATGTATACTTGTCAAAATAATTTCAAAATAAACCCATAGATCATTTCTTTAATTCAGCATAATTTATTGTCCCTTCTGAAATATTGGACATACTCTAAATGTTATTGAATATACAGGGAAGCATTAAACAGACATAATCCCCTTTATCATATATGTAAACAGTGTAACTTCCAGTTGAGTGATTAAAGTAAACTAGCAGTAGTTTCTGTCAGATCTTCAGGGTTAGAACTATTACTATAAACTGTAATGTTGGAGGACGTTTAACAAAATTACTGCATCAACATGGTTAGTTTCTCATAATAATTATATAGCAGAGCTATTTGTTTTTAAGGCCATTTCTTGTTCATAACAATACAGTTCTGCTTTTAACATAAGACTGTCTTTGTTTTCTTTGGCTACTAGAAGTGAGGAGGAGGAAGAGAGAGGGAGGATGCATGTAATTAAGATAAACCAGAACACATTTCTATTTTAGCTTCCTTGGAAATTGTTCTGTTTGCAGGCTTTTCCTAATAATCTTGACTCTTTTAAACGTTGAGAACTTGATATCAGTAACCTCATATAGTTTAATCCATATATAGCTCTTCACAATAACTGAAAGAATGAAAATTGCAAGCAGCTTTACATTGTTTGTAATAGATTTCTCTCCAAGGTGTTGGACATTTTATGTGGCTAAATTAACCATTAAGGAATCTGGTACAAGTACTAGATAAATTTCCCTTTTCCTTCTTTTTAGGCATTCTTTATGTATTGTAGATAATAATCCTGTGTTACATACAGTGCAAATAATTTTTTACTCAAAATTGAATTTTTTTTTGCTGTTTTATAAAACACATAAATATAGAACTTGAGTTTTTTCTCCATTTTTTAAAAAGACTAGAAGTGAGATACTCTAATATTTTGAAAACTTTGCTTTAGGGATTTTCAGTTTAATTTAGCATAAAATGACATAGTCATACATAGTTTTCTTTTCTTTTTTTTTTTAATTGTAGTGAGGATACTTAACATGAGATATCTACCCTTTTAACAGATTTTTAAATGTGCACTATGGTATTATTATCTGTAGGCGCAGATTTCTAGAGCCTATCTTATATAACTCCTCCTTGACCTTGACAATCACCATTCTATTCTTTGCTTCTATGAGCTTGACTGTTAGATTGACTGTTTTAGATAACTCATATTAAGTGGAATCAAATAAGTAGTTATTTGTTCTGTGATTGGTTTTAACTTAGTGTAATGTCCCCAAGGTTCATTCATGTCACATTTGCAGGGTTTCCTTTTCTTTTAAGGCTGAATAATATTCCCTTGTATTTATATACCACATTTTCTTTATCCATTCACAAGGTTGTTTCTACATCTTGGCTATTGTGATTAGTGCTGCAATAAACATAGGAATGTTAATGTTTCTTCAAGATACTGATTTCAGTCCTTTTGGATAAATACCCAAAATGAGATTGCTAAATCACATGGTAGTTCTATTTTTTTTTTTTTTTGAGGGCCCTCCCTACTGTTTTCCATAGCAGCTGTACCGTTTTGCATCCCCACTAGCAGTATACAAGGGTTCCAATTTCTTTACATCCTCACAAACACTTGTCTTGTTTTTTGATAATAGCTATCATAACAGGTGTGAGGTGATATCTCATTCTGGTTTTGATTTGCATATCCCTGATTATTAGTGATGTTGAACATCTTTTTAATACCTGTTGGCCGTTTATATGTCATCTTTGGAGAAATGTCTATTCAAATTTTTTAAGCCCTTTTTGTTATTAGGTTATTAGATTCTTTGCTGTTGAGTTGTAGGAGTTCCTTATATTTTTTGGAGATTAACCCTTTATTCAGATACATGATTTGCAAATATTTTCTGCTATTACATATATTGCCTTTTCACTCTATTTTTTCCTTTGTTGTGCAGAAGCTTTTTAGTTTCATATAGTCTCACTTGTCTGTTTCTGCTTTCGTTGCCTGATTGCAAATATCTTTACTTAGTCTTGGCTAATCTCATAATGGTGTCTTTTGACATACAAAAGTATTATATATTATAATTTATATGTTATACATATAATATTTGTATTCTTTTTGGAATTTGCTTTTTTGTGTCATGCTTGAGAAATCCTTTCCCAAATTAAGGTTATGAAAGATATTTTCATTTTTATGTTTAACATTTTAAAGCGTGCTTTTCACATTTATTTTGGATATATGATGTGAAGTAGGAAAATTTTCCCCACGTGGGCTTAACCATTTGTCTCAGTACCATTCATTGAGGAGTTCATTCTTTCCCTGCTGATTTTTAATGCCACTTACGTCCTACACCTGTATTCTGTTCTGTTGATCCGTTTGTTTATTCCTCTAGTATACCATGCTCTCTTAATACTATGGCTTTAACAGAAAGTCCTACTGTCAGGTAAGGAAAGTTTCCCCTATTGTTTTATTTTACAAAATTATCTCTGCTATTCTTGACCCTTTGCTATTCCATACGAATTTTAGGATCACACTTTTTTTTTTTTTTTTTGAGTTTCCCAAAGTCCCTGTAGAGGTTTTGATCAGTTGAAGTTATTGAAGTCATAGGTTAATTTGGAAAGAATTGTCATCGTATAATACTAATTTTTCCTACCTAGTAATACTGTCTGTCTTTTCCTATTTTTAAAAAATGCACTAAAAGAAGTCCTTTTAGTGAATATGTAAATGGTTCCGTATATATTTTTCTAGTAAAATTTTAAAGTTTTTTGTTGCTATGCAAATGTTCTTTTTTCCTGTTGTATAATCTAAGTGGTGTTTACTAATGTGTTAGGAATATTATGGGTTTTTAGGACTATTATGGATTTTTATGTTAATCTTATATTTAGCAACTTTACTGATTTATTAGTTTTAATAGTTATGAATAATTTTTCTGTAGGTTCTTGTAGATGTATTATGTGGGAAGTTTTTTTCAATACAACTTTGTCTCTTAACTGCTTCATATCATACTTGATTTATTACATTAACTAGGATCTCTATCCAATATTAAATGGCAGAGATCTTTTTATTTTTAATTTCAGTGGGAATTCTTCTAAAATTTTACTATTAAGTATGATGTTTACTATGTTTTTTAACAGATATTATCTGTTCCGTGATGCAGTTAACCCCGAATTTAAGATTTCCCCATTAAATGGTTCTATTTAAATTACAATCTTATGGAATTAAAAATATGCATCTGGATTTATTCCTAGTTATTCTGCTATTTAGAGTGTAGATAGTTGCATTTTTTTTTTAAAGCATTGTGGGTGATCAGAGGTGTTTTTTGTTTGTTTCCATTATGGAAGTTGAATTTTATTGAATGGTTTTTTTTTTTTTTGTATCAGATGAAATGGTTATGTATTTTTTCCTTTAATTGATAATATGGTGTCTGTAATAGATTTTCTATCATTGAACCCATTCACGAATTTCTGGAGTGGGTAGGCTACCAGTGGTAGGTCCATTATGATGCAGGATGATTAGGAAGGACTAGAGTAATGCTAATGACAATAATAATGGAAAATAGAGAATTGTAATAGGAAATAGAAGGGAGTAAACATTTTAAAAGGCATTAACTTTGATATTAAAATTCTTTAAATCCGAAGTTTAGTGATTGCATACCTGATCAGTGAAAACAATTTGAGCATATTCTGCTAGTATGTTTATTGAAAAACTATGCATGTATTTTACAGTACTGATAATTAATGTACATTATAAAACATGCAAAATTTAAGTGAAATAAAGATGAAAAAGTTACTTTAAAAATAAGTTTTGCTTTAGTTAATAGTATATTTTTTAAAGTTTTGTTAGTACTTTTACTGAAAACAGTATTGTTGACTATGCTTTCTAAAATGTTTTAAAATCTTAAAACCCAATGGTTTTATATAATATTTATTTGTACAATTTTGAAACTGAGTAGAAAAATCTGTTACCAAGTTTAAATACGTAGATGTGAGATTTTAAAGTATAGGTGGCATATACAGTTTATGGTAGCAAAACTATAATACATCTTTAATAAATGCATTTTTTATAGTTTGACTTTAAGAAGCATTTTTTAGTCTCCACATTGTCAAAATGACATCTTTACCTGAAGAGACAGATTAATATTTGCTAGAAAGGTACAAAATAATAGTTTAGTAGTCTCCTATTTGGGTAAAGAAACAGGGAAGCTTGCTTGCTTGCCTGGCATAGAATATGTGTGGAGAGAGAACATTGTTATCTTCACTGCAGAGAACTGTCCTTGCAAGGATGTCTTTATACTAAATACACCTTGTGTGTAGCTTTTTTATGAAAAAAAACCAAAAAAAGAAAATTCAAAAAGAAAAGAACATCTGTTAGGTAGATAGTAGGTTCCAGGAACCCGCCCCCCCGCCCCACCCCCACCCCCGTCCTTGGATACCACAATCTAAGGATGATGCAGTTCTTTATATAAAAAGGCATAGTATTTGCATATAACCTATAGTATTTGCATTTAGGCTACAGCAGACTTTGGCTCCCCATCACTTCATTTGCATGAATTCAGTTTAGTGCTCAGTGTGTGGCAAATTCAAGTTTTGCTTTTTGAATCTGCTTCCCAAGTATATTTAATCCACAGTTGGTTGACTCTACTGATGCGAAATCCTTGGATATGTGGTGGGGTGGAGGTAAGGCTGTACTGCTTGTCTTTTGGGAAAAGGAAAATGAGTAACCAGTTTTTTAACTTTGGTATTGAGATAGAACAAACTTTGTGTGGTACATTGTTTTTGTACACTACCTATTTCATTTCTATTTTAACATTTCTGCTATTGAAAGGCCTTGTTTTTGTAAAATTAACCACATTGATGAAATTCTTTAATGTACGAGTTCCTGTACGGAAAGCCCACTCTCCCCTCAGGATTCTTCTAATGCTGCATATAACACATGACTCTGGCATGGGGTCTAAATGAAGATATCAAGTTGTGTATTAAATGTTTGAAAGCCTAGTTTCTTTTTGGAAAGCGAACATAATGATTTCTTTGTTTTCTTAAACCTTCTCACTTTTGGAGGCCACAACCTTAAATTATATTCTAGTTAAATATCAAAGTTCATGAATTCTTGAGTTTACCCAAGCTTTCAAAAACTTACTAGCCTCGGGGGGAGGTGGGAAACTGTTACCATGCTGTAGATTTATGGTAATTCTGCAAAATTCTGTATTCTCTATACTTTTATAACTGCATAAATTTTAAAGGACATGAATAAGGATGTAATAAGCAGTCTTATCAGAATTTATTTGAAACGTAATTAATGCCATAATTATTTTATTGTTCAGAACTATTTGAAGTTGTCTTTTAAAACAAATTCAGAGTAGTCTTCTTCATTAGCAGTTTAAATTAATGAATCTATAATGTGCTTTATTACTTGAGATATTAACTTTATCCCCCTCTGCTTAAGTAATAGGAGTGAAACATCTACATCTGATAACATAGAAACTTATCAAGAGAATACAAGGTAAGCTTTTGAAAATTCTATTTTAGTAAGTAATATCTATCACATTATAATAATAGATTGTTAAATTAAAATTTTTTATTCGGTTAAATCACCAGACATAATGCTAGAATTTAGTAGTTTAGAAATAAATGATGTAGTTGCTTCTTTTACAGATAACATTAAATTAGAGTTTTTAGCTATCCCCTTTCATTGTGGTTAGGTTTCTTCCATGCATAATTTAGGTAGAGTTGTCAATATTGAATTGTCCCTTGCTGAAATTCAGAGGTATTCAAACCTAATGATATTAAAACCCAAAATGTTTTGAAATATTGATTGTTCTGATGGTCAGTCCTTTTGTTTTTTACTTTTTGTAGTAATTTTGTATGTTAGATTCCTAGAGACTGGGATAAATAAAAGATATGCTATTGATGGAAGTCTTTTCAAAATTAAGCTCCTTAATAGGGAGTTACCAAACTGGAATGCCACAGGATTATTACAGCTTTCAAGGTACATACAGTGACATCTGTTGGCCTCACATGAATGACTAAATTAAGTTGTTTGGACCTAACTACTTTAATACCTGGAACAGCTAGATTTGTTTTTGTTTTTTGTTTTGGATTAGAGGCACCATGAAAAAAATTACTGAGACATTAACAGTATTGTAACATGAGATTATTCGTTGAAAACATAGTGTTTTTCAAAATTAGGGAATCTTTGAATAGTCTGATTATAACTTTTTAAAAAAGAAACAGTAATTAGTCAAACAATGGAAGAGCATTAGTTCTATGTTGTGATTTCAAATTAAGTACATTTTGTTTAAAATTGTTTTATAGTTCTTCTGGGCATCCCACCTTTAAGTGTCCATTGTGTCAAGAATCAAATTTTACTAGACAGCGTTTATTGGATCACTGTAACAGTAATCACGTATTTCAGATAGTTCCTGTGGTAAGTACATATGTTTAAGACAGTCTTCTGTTTAAAGTATGCTGTTTCATTTCATGTGTACAATAAGAGAAGGTAGTTGATTTAATTTTGGTTGGGGTGTTGCCAAAAAGATAGATTTTTGTCAACAAAAGATGATAACAGAAGCAAAACAAGATATTTAAAATTCCAGTAACTTATAAAAGGGGGAGATGCTTATAGTGAGGGAAATGTAGGAGAATAGGCTGGAGAAGAGTGCAGTAATGAAAGGTGAACTCTGGGGAGCCATTAGTGAGGAGTGGCAAAACCTAACTCAATTGGAGCTTCTCCGTTTCTTGGTCTACAGGATGCAGTCAGCTCCATCTGGTCAGGTGGATCTGCTGTAGGTGAGAAGTATAAGGATAAAGTCAGTAGGTATTTTTACTTGTATCCTTGCAGAATCTAGTATATGAATTCATACAGCAAGGAAGGGAAAGAATCATACTTTCTTTTTGATGTGTATGTATCTTTTTGGTGCCATTTGAGAGTAGGTAAAAAAGTGGTGAGACCTTTTTGATGAATGAAGGAGATAGTGCAGAGTGCAGGATTCCAACATTGTGTTAATGATCCTACAACTCCTCCTTTGGAACATGAGTTTCACAGGTAAGTGATTTCCACTGTGGATGAAATGAGAGGCTGAGTTGAGATATTTCCTTTTTAGCTATACATCTTGATATAAAAATATTTTCTTCAGAAATAAAAATAGAAGGGAAAATGTATATAAAATGAAATTGTAGATCATTCAAAGCAGCTTTATTGGGTGTACTAGAAAAAATGTGAAAGAATTTGCCTCAGAAACTATTGAGTATGCCCTTAAACACTTTTATAGCACAAAGGGACACATACCTCTGACTTTACTCATTAGGAGAGGGTCAGTTACTGTTAAATAAACAAAGTTACTGTTAAATAAACAGTGCTAAAGACATCTGTAGGAAAAACCATAGATTTAAGAGATTTGTTTTATATTGCATTAGCAAATTTTTGTTTTTGCATTATATTAAATATAGCATAAACTTTGGCTAGAGTCCAATTATTGAAGTTTCTTTTTATTTTATTTCAGTATGTCATCCATTCACTTTTTAAGATGTACTTCATTCAAAACCTTAAGAATACAATTTAAAGTTTACTATACTTTCATTTTACTTATAAATGAAGTTAAGCTTATAATAATTACATCACTGTTATTATGCAGCTCAAATGAGATTATGTACTGGTTAATGATAACCACTATTACAATTGGTATTAAAGGTTCAATGTGGTGTTTCTGATGAAACAGTTGTGTAACTGGAGATTTAAATAATAGAATGTGTAAGATTTCTCTTTATTGTGTTGTGTTAGGTTAGTGTAATTTATTTTATGTAATTTGGTTGGGAAATGATCTAGTCATGGAATTTTGCCCTTAGAAATGCTTTCCATGTAGGTGTTTTCAGTACTTTTAATACCTTCAATAATTACATGTTATTTTATTTTTATTTAAAACATCGTTTCTCATAGACGTGTCCTATTTGTGTGTCTCTTCCTTGGGGAGATCCTAGCCAGATTACTAGAAATTTCGTTAGTCATCTAAATCAAAGACATCAGTTTGATTATGGAGAATTTGTGGTAAGTGAATTCTTCAAGATTAAGAATATACTGCTTAAATATTCAAGTTAAATTACCTTTTTCAATCTAGACTTGAGTTTTGAGGCAAGATGTATCATACTAGATGGTTATATCACAAGTTTTCTTGTTTTCATGGTAATATAGGTAAATTTCAGTTTGTAGAAGTAGTAAAAGTTGAATTTACTGTCCATTTCCTGTACTAGAGAGGTAATTAACAGAGGAAGAACAAACCCTCAGATTTACAAAATAATCATTTATATGAAAAGTATATTAGGGAAAACTAACTGCTGGAGAAGTAAAATTGATATAACAGATGAAGGGGGCTGCATTTTTCATGTAGTGTCAGTGGCTTGTTAAATTCATTATATTAGATCTCGTATCTAGCATGTGAGACACATTTTAGAAAAGAAGGGAGCTTAATTATCAAGTAAAGCCAGGTCGGAAGGTAGATTCTGGCTTTAACTTCCTGCTTTAACAGGGTGAGTGAAGAAAGTTAGGTAATGTAATGTTAGGTAAAGTTAGGTAATGGATCCCCAAAGCAAAACATGGGGTTAATTTCTGCCTCCCAGATGTGTTATGATAATTTTTAAAAATTAGATGATGACTTTTATTAATTACAAAATTCACCTCGTAGTGAATTAAAACTTATCCAATTTAAGATTAATTCTGGCAGAGAATGACTGATAGTTGTTTTCAAGTGTAGGTAAGCACAGGCATGACAGTGGCACGAACAGAATTTACATTTTTCTATGTCTTCCAATGTTGAGATTATATTCTTGATAAATTTTTAATTGTGGAATTTGCATTTTTAAAGTCATACTATTTCAAAATAATAATTCAAATATATGTAAAATTCAGGTGTACGCTTACAATTTCAGCATTTTTATGAAGTGATTGTATAGTATTCTTAAATTCTCAAATATATGTAAAATTCAGGTGTACTCTTACAATTTCAGCATTTTTATGAAGTGATTGTATAGTATTCTTAAATTCTCATTCTCATTGTGACTGAGAACTGTGTATTCAGAAAAACAAAATATATTTGGGGAACTGCTTTTGAACTAATTGTTCGCTTGTTTTACCTTGCCACAGAAAAATATGTAATTTTAATTATTTGAGAATGGAAGCCTATTTTAAAGCAAACCCATAAGACAGTTGATAGCAAATAAAAATTTTAAAGTTAAAGAGTAGTAATTTTTAGCTTTATGTAATGGTTAAGAAGCTGTTATTCAGCTCTATCAATTTAATAAATGCTTATTTTCTTTTAAATTACCTTCAAACATTGGTCATTCTTTTTTAGAAATGACACAATTTATCACTTTATGATTGCGGGTTATATATACTCTTAACTATACTTCTAATTAATGATTGATAAGGCACTGTAATTCAAATTTTATTTCCTGCTATTTCTTTCTGTTATAAGTTATTTCTAAGTAATTACAATTGAACTTTATTATAAAGTTCAGGTATTTAAATCTTATATTTTAAAGGATAATATATGTTGTAACAAACTGTTTCAAGTATGTGATCACAGTATTGGATAGTGGAGTATATTTTTCCTATTGACACGTTAATGTCATTGTTTTTAGAACCTTCAGCTAGATGAGGAAACCCAATATCAAACTGCTGTTGAAGAATCTTTTCAAGTAAACATCTGAAGGCTGTAGCCATCTCTGCATCTTTGTACCTGCAAGTGCCATCTTTAATGAGAAAAACTACATGAAGTCATCTTTTCAATAACTTGACATGTATATTAATAAAAGCAATTCAGTCTACTGTTTTAGTTTTTAATTGAAAAATAAAGGTGGGCTATCTAAAAAATTTCATCCTCTTGATAAGTGAAATTTAGGATATTAAAAGCATTAAAAAGATTATATTTCATTAATGAAAGGGAATCTCTATTATACTTTTATCTTTTTTATAATACATATTCTTTAATTTTTCCATATGTTGCTTTTGAAATTTGGTGCAGTTTCTTCCATTAATGTTATGCACAGGTAACACAGTAGCAAAATCTGATTGATCTGATTGATATAAACCTAACAAATCTGAGCCAGTATTCAGAGTGCAGAATGGAGACTTGAAGTGCTAAATAAAGCAATCCAAAGGAAACTTTTAAAACATTCTAGCTGAAGAATTGAGCTATAAGAATGCGGTATTATATAACATTTAGTATTCTTGAAGACTACGGGGATTTCTTTAATAATTTTAACTGTTTAAAAATTAAAAGCTCAACATAAGGATATTTCCTGTTTTTGCTATTAAAAGGAACTATCAAGACAAAAATTTCTTTTGTGGCAGTTGGTAATTCAAATCTTGTTTGTTAAGCTGACTGATTTGTAAGCCTAAATTATATTAAGATGAATTACAGCTTTTTGGCCTCAAAAATTTCAATAGCTATGATGAGCTAAGATGAAACTTTTGCTAGAAACTTTCAGTTGGATATTTTACATATATATTTAAATAAGAAGTTTGGCTTCATCTCAGTTGAGAAATTCAGTCAAAGCTAAAGGTATATGTATATACACATACTCTTGTAGGTGTATATGCTCATGCATGCAGTTTGTCAGATTATATACAGAATTTCTATTAAGATTTTAAAAATTGATAAGTAATATGGAAGTGTTTTTCTAATTTGATTAAAATTTTGTGTATCACCAAATTTTTAAAATGTTAGTCAAATGTTAAGTTGGCTGCTGTTACACCTTAAAAATTGAGTTTACACACAATTACTGTTTATATGGTGCTCATTTGTTCTCAAAGATAATACATGACTATGAAGTAGTAAGACACTTTCTACCAGCCACTCTGTTTCACTGCTTTTTAGTCAAACTGGGTTTGTTCTTAGCATTCTTTAATAAGAATCATAAAATAAGTTGTACTAGAAGGCCCAATCACAGAGTAAACGATGGATTAGTTGACATTCCATACTAATATACATTGTTTATGCTTTCTTTAAAATAACTTAAAGAAAATTTAAAAATCTCCGAAGTAGTTTGCTGCTAATATATACATATATTGTATAAAAAGGTATATTTTGGTTTTGTTAAAACCCTTGTTGACTTTTTCTACAGTGAACACTTTTTTAACTTGATTTAATAAAAACATTAATTTTGGAAGTGGAGTTTTGTAAAAACCTTTTTTAGTCAAATAGTAATAACTTTATTTATGGGTTGTAATTACAATTACCAAAAAAGCCATACATCTTAATGAACAAATGCCTTTGTTTTGTCATTCAAGAGTGATGTTTACTACGTGCTTGAACATTTTCTCTGCAGTTACATGAGTGTAATTGAAAGATTAGCTATTTAAGGAACTCTTTAAAAAGAGACTTTGACCATAGGGTTTTCCGGTTTAAAGCAATAATCTTAATACTTTCTTTCAAAGTTTAATACTTCCAGTATGTCAAGTTAAACTATTTTGGGATGTAAGAATTTCAGAGGAAGATCATAGTAAGAGATCATCCTGATGAAATTGTGTTTTGAAGTTTTGTGAATTAAATATCATTAATAGTCTTGTATGTGTTTCATATAAGCTTTTTTTCATAAAATATTGATTTTGTTTGCTATATCTGGGAACTCCTTAGTATGGAAATGTTTGTTTAAAATCTCCCCTCCTTTTGTCAGTATATTAGGAAACGGATAGGCTATACAGATTTACAGTTTAAATTTATGAGAAAGTTCTTATTTTTAATATGCATATAGCTGAGTCAAGATAAAGGTGGGAAACTCTTGATACTGATGCCTAAATTTCACAGTCCCACTTAGTAAAGCTACTTCCCTCAAATTACACTCTATGGTGTTAAACAGTCTTATTTGAGATGTATTGTTTTATTTTTCAATTAAAAATGGTTTTCTCCTACTTTTGTGTCTAAAATTTTGTCTAGAGGTAAACATGATGACATTTAATTTCCATAATTCTCTCTAGAAGACATGTAGGAGATAACCTTTAAAAAATGGATAGGAGAAAGTTACCACATGCTGATGGTATATTTTGGATTAAACTTCATAAGCCTATTTTATCTTTATTTCAAATGTTCTCAACTGATAAGGCTATTTTATCAAGTGGTCACGCAGCAAGATATTCAAGCCCTCTTAGCAACCAGGCATAAAGATAGTTAACTGGAGAAGTTATCCTTAAGTAAGTAAGATATAAGGACTATAAGACTATATCGTATTGTCAGATAATTTCATGTACATGTTAGGCTGCTCAGTAAATATTCTGATCTAGGGAATTGTAACTTTTATAGAAACCCCTTAGGGCTTCTACTCAAAGAATAAACCCTTTGTGGAGGTGGTGACATTTTAGACTTTGTAGAACGGGTTTGACCCAGGAAACACGTAAATGCAGCATAAAACAAATATGGAGAATTCATTCTGGGATACCATTTGGTGTACGATATAATTTTCTTATGCACTACAATTCTGAAAAAAAAGATGTGGGGAGGGGGTTGGAAATGAATCTAAGAGATTAAAAGAGGATACAGGAATCTCAAGAAAAATGGATGTTACAGCCTGCATACCCACCCCCACCCCAACAGCAATTGTCCAGTCCTGGGGCCGAGAGAAACGACAGTTGCAGCACTCCTTTTCCTGAAATGAGGAAGATAAATGTGTGTACTCCATTCTGTACTTGACTGGCAAACTGAAACGAGGAAGATAAACGTATTTTACATTATGTACTTGACAAACGTTCATTAAACTATACCGCACAATTTGCTATGTAATAGAAATTCTTAAGAGAGTATAATGATGAAAGAGATGCTGTTCAGAAATTGAGATGAGCAAATCGGGAGCAAGTATGGAGGAGACTGGTGATCAAAAGAGTTATAGCCATTCAGTGGAGGCTATGAAGAGGAAGAAAGAATAGACAAAATGTGAGGGAGGAAATTTCAAATTTGTCTAAATGGGCAAAATAAAGGTACACGATACTGAAAGCACACCAAGTGAACAATAGCAACAGCTTGAGTAATCTGAGCTCAGATCAATAAAAAAAATACTAGAATCCTGTAAGTCCCCTCATTCCTACTTCCAATCTCAATTCACCACCACTACCACCAGCTTCTAATACCCTGATTGGCTGCTTTTATACTTTGTACAAATGGAAGCACCCAGTAAAAATTTTATATCTTGGCAACTTAAGCTCAACATTGTTTTGAGATTTTTATGTCAGTTTTTAATTTAGTCAACAGCTAACCTACAATAACTTTGTCTTTTGTCCATAACAGAAAAGATAGAAAGTGGCTTCTAAAGCTACTTTTTAATAATTGTGTAAGTTATGTCAGATGTATTGCAAGTGGTTTTTTCATGTATGTTGGCACCTAGGGGTGCCAAATCTAGGTAAAAATTGAAAACTGGCTGGTTGTCTTCCCCGCATAACTGCGGAGACAGGTGAAATATATAACCTAATGACTTTCCACTGCTCTTACCTGACCTTACTCAAGCTATGGATAGGATGTTCTGTTTTCAAGGCCTTTTGTAAGCACAGGGTTTTAATAAGTATTAAGGACTATATTTTCTGGGAATAGAATCTAACGCTACCAATAGAAACTAAAAGGTCTGCAGCAAGTAAAGAAGAAGGGGGTAAAGAGATCTTTGCTGGGATAGTGAAAGCATTTGATAGCCAATTCTAGTTTCTTAAACAGCCTGATTTTGATAATTCTGTAGATTGATACTTGTGTGGTTTTGGACAAATAGGTAGCCTTTCCTCTCTATGTGTTATGAGGATTGAATGAATTCATACAGAAAGTGCTTGAAACAGAGCCTATCATCCTTATTATTACTATATATTCAGTACAGATCTACCAATTATGTTTATGTCTGGCAGGTCTCTTCAGTCTCTATAAAATTCTTGCAGGAAAGTCGAGTTGTGTGGTGCTTTCTTTTTTTCCTTTTAGAATATAGTACCTGAAGGGTTAGTTTTGCGGCCTCCACTTTTATAGGCAGATCTGAGACATTGTCTCTAAGAAGTACAAATAGTCCAGACATTGACAAATTCTAAATAAAAGATAATACGTATTTTTAGAATAATCCTTAGAACAATTAGTTGATGGTCATACTTAAATGCATGTGCAGGGTTTGTGATGAGAAATTTATTTAACCCACTTTTATTTTTTTCCAGTTTTATTGATATATTGACATTGTACAGCACCATAAGGTATATAGCATAATGATTTGACTTACATATATTGTGAAATGATTGCCACAGTAAGTTTAGTTAATGTCATCTCATATAGTTAGACAAAGAAGAGGATAAAATGTTTTTTCCTTTGATGAGAACTTCAGGATCTCCTCTTAACTTTAATTGAAATATACCACACTTCAGTGTTAATGAATGGCAGTCATTATGACCTGATTTTATGATTTAAAATGCTTGTTTCTTAGCCAATATATAACATGAAGAACCACTGTCTACTATTAGCAAATCACTTCGATAGGTTAACTATAATTATCCACATTATTTGTTAGTTTTAAGAGCTAGTTTAAAATAGTCTGATCTTTTTGCAAAGTTTGTGTTGAAAATATTACTTTATACCAACTTTTTTGTCTGGTTCCAGATAGAGTAATAAACTCATTACATTAATATTTTTAATGAGAAATAACTTCAAAAATGTTTCAGTGTGACTAATGGCATCATTTGGCATTTTTACAGATCTCTAATATCTGGCATAATGGAAAACAGCTGGCTTCTTATACCTACATCTGTTGTGATAGGTTGTTTGGGTGAAGGGTAAGAAGGCAATCTAGTTTCACACAGATAGTGTAGCTGGAAAAAGGAATATTTTAATAACCTTTTTTTTTAGATGGCTGTGGATGTTCTTTGATACTATGCCAAAAATCAATATATGGTAACATTAAAAGTCAGTTGCAGTGTGAAACCAGGTCAACTTTTTGTGCACTGGTAACAGTAAAGTCCATTTGTCTATCTTCCACTTGAAAGATAGTGGATCTTTGGATCCATGGATCTTTGACCCATGCATGATTTCATAAAATATTCAGTTGGAAGATGGTGGTATGAGTTCATGTAGATATTCCAAATGTTGACACATTTATATTTCACATAATCATGTTTGTTAAGATCACCTTTGATCTCACCACTTTAAAAACTGGGAGCTGAGTTGGTCATAGCTTTTCCAAAATCCTAATATTTGCTTAAAAACTCATTTTATCATTGGCAACAATAGTGGTTTCTCTGGACGTGATAGACTCATATTTTCCAAATACCCAAGTCTGAGCAAACATGATTTGTTTGTGAGTGGCTCTTTTAAGGAAAAATGGTAGTGCCATGAAAAAAGCTCAAAATTGAAAATAATTGCACAGGTACATTACTTGAGACAATCATTGCACCTACGTGCGCAGGAAAGTGCTTTGTGCATATTTCTCATTTCGTTATACAGTATATTAAAAAGACTTGTACTTAAGGGTTAAATTTTAAAACAAAGGTTTCACAATTTGATTAAAGGTGTTTACTAAGTGAACCTGTCCCCAACCAATCTTGTGCATCTGCACCATTACAGTTGAATTTTGCATTTTTCAATCAATTCTATTTTCTTACCTGGTTCCTCATTTTTTCTTATTTTCAATAGTCACATTCCATTTGTGCTTATTGTTAAAGGATATACATATGTATAAAAAATATGTTGCATTAATTAGAGTGTGATTTATTGCAGATCTATAGTCCATTTGGATTTTCTGATTAATCATTTACTCATTCATTTACCATTTTTAGTATTTACACCAAAGGACAAGATATTCACCTCCCCCCCATACTAAATAAATGACAGTTTAAAGGAAAAGTTGATTAACTTTTTGTGCTCAATTATCTCTTCTAGTTTTCTTTCCTCTGCAGTGAGTGACCTTGCCTTGGCTGATAATCCAGTGAACCTCAAGGGATCTACCACCTTCCTCTAAAAGATTTACCTTCAGACCCTGAAGTACACTTCAGAAAATCTCTCTTGATCACTTTAGGGCTTTCAAATTGGGGAAGCCAGCCCAATAGTGAATGAAATTACCCAGAAACCTAAGCTTCTGACAAAGATTCAATAATATATTTTTTATGTCTCCCTGAAAGCAGCTCGGTGCCTAGGAAAGGAATTCTTTATGTTCTTTTTTGTTAATACCTCTTTCCTTCATGTGCCTTCTGAATCTGAGCTATACAAATTTCTGGGCATAGGGTACTGAGATTCATAACATTGTCTTTAAAAGGTTTAAAAAGTAGAGGTGTGTGTGTGTGCTCAGTTATAGAAGTTAGAACTGCCCACGGAGAAATTGAAAAACAAAAGCATCTAACGTCTATAAGCCTACTATCTAATGTAATTATTAAAATTTTGGTGCATGACTGGATGTTTTAAAATATATTTATAACTAATATTTACCAAGATAGATATGTTTTATAGTCTGAGATTTTGTTTAACAGACATTTTCCAATGTCAAAAATGTTATATTTTTAATAGTTTCATACATTGCAAGGTAAAGGTATTACTATTGGTCTATTATTGCACATTCAGAGTGCTTTCTTTTTCTTGAAATACATGTCTGTGATGCTGTTATATTCAATCTTGCCTTTTTCTACCTGGCAACCAATCTGGAAACCAAACAACCAAGCTTGTTAGAATTGTATCTAAGTAACTAGTAAACAAGCTCTGACTGAAGGGATGTGAACTCCAAAGTAATGTAAATTTTAAGTTCATAGAATTCTTGAATGGTAGAGTAATAGAGCTTAAGCTCTAAGTCATTTAACCTTAGGTTTGAAACCAGGTCCCATCATTTATTAACTATCACTTTAGGTAAATCATTTAATTTGAATAATGCAGTCTGTTTCCTTATCTATAAATGAGGGGCAGCAATGCCCCACCTCATAAAATCATTGTAAATGTTAAGACAATGCCCGATAGGTAGAAAACACTTGGCTTCAGCCATTTTTTAAAAACCTACTTTTACTACTTTTCTCCTGAAAAGAAAAGCTAATTTCACTACTTTCAGCTTTTGTAAATACTTTACTTACTATTCAACTTCGTGTTATAGTTTAAAAGTATCTAAAAATAAAGTACACCTTAAAATATACCCTGTATACATGATAAAAAACACTTGTTTCTAAGTGGTTAAGAATGTGTAAGAATTGAGAACCATATGATTTCACTCACATGTCAGATGCAAAACAAAGCAATAAATGAACGAGACAAACAAAAACTCACAGAGACACACAGTTTAGTGGTTACCAAATTAAAAGAGGGAGGGGTCAAGGTAGGTAAGGATAAAGGGAAATATATGTTGACAGAAGGAGATTGGACTTTGGGTAGTGAATGCACAATACAATATACAGATGGTATATTATTGAATCGTACACTTGAAACATACAATTTTATTAATTAATGTCACCCCAATATGTTTAGTAAAAAAAAGTGAGGGAAAAATGTGGATCCACAGCAAGAAAAATTGCTTTATAAAAGATACTAATTGAGAAAACTGATGAAATTTGAATGCTGACTATATTAGATGATATTATAACATAAAATTTTCTTAGTTTGGTAGTTGTATTGTGGATATATATGTATGTATAATTTTACAAGAAACTGCCAAACTGTTTACTAGATTGGCTATATCATGTACCAGCAATGTCTGAGGAGTCCTGTTTTTCTGCATCCTCATTAAGATTTGGTATTTTGAATACCCAATTTTGTATTTTGGGATTTTAGCCATTCAATAACTATATAATGATGTCTTATTGTAGTTTTAATTCATATTTGCCTAGTGGCTAATGCTGTTGAACATTTTTTCTTTTTTTCTTTTAATTAGTTTCAAGTATACAGTATGTTGGTTAGACATTTATGTAGTTCGTAAAATGATCTCCCCAATTGGTCCCTCCCACCCATGACCCACCTCCAAGCCAACGTATTAATGCTAATAACATTCTCTATGCCGTGCTTCCCATCCCTGTGACCATCCATCAGCTACTAATTTGTACTTCTTTAACCCTTCACCCCATTGTCCCAGACCCCCAATACCCCCACCCCTTTGTCCCAAATTGTCCACTATATTTGTGAGTCTGTTTTTGATTAGTTTGTTCTTTTTATTTCTTAGATTCTGCATATTAATGAAATCATGTAGTATTTATATTTTTCCATTTGACTTAAATACCTTCTAAGTTCATTCTTTCTTTGGATTTCTTTGGCATTTTAATTATAACGTGTCTTGGCGTGGGCCTCTTTGGATCCCTGATTTGTGGAATTTTCTGAGCTTCCTAGGGTTTTACGTCCATTTCCTTCACCGAGATAGGGAAGTTTTCCATCATTATTTCTTCAAACAGCTGTTCAACATCTTGATTTTCTTTAGTTATGCTGATTAGCTGGATATTTGGACCCTTAATAGTGTCCCATATGTTCCTTAAATTATTTTTATAGTCTTGGCATCTCATCTCTTGCCATTCTGATTGTGTGTCCTTGGCTTTCCTGTACTCTAGATATAGGGCATTGATCCTTTCTTTATTCACTTTGCTTATTCCTTTATTTACTCCATTTAATATATTTCTCATCTCAGATAACGTGTTCTTATTTCAGACTGGTTCCCTTTTATAATTTCCATTTCCATTTTTATGTTTTTTATCTCTTTGTTGATGTTTTCACTGAATTTTTCCACCTTCCCAAAAGTTCATTGAGCATCTTTATAACCAGTGTTTTGAACTCTGCATCTTAGATTACTTGACTCCATTATATCTGGATCTCTGTTCTGTTTCTCATATGGTTTCTCCTTCTTTGTCTTCCCATTTTGGCTGCCTTTCTGTATCTGTTTCTATGTACTAAGCAAGCTCCTAAGTCTCCCGATCTTATTAGTGTGGATTTGTGAAGTAGGTGTCCAGTGGCACAGTCCTGAGAGGGGTTCAGCTGCAGGCCAAATTTAGCTCAAGTCTCTGCTCTCCGGGGCCTCCTGTTAGATTCAGCAAGCAATCCACAGATGTGATTATAGTTGCCTCAAAAGGCCACACCAGAAACCGAGGCCAGCTGCCTTCAGTGTGAGTCTAGGCGCTGCTCAGCAAGGAGAACCTGACTTGCTGAAGATACCTGGATGTGGCTTGGGTGGGGCTGTGAGTTGGTGGGAGGCAGGGTTTCAGGGAATCCTCTGGGCAGAGCAACCTCTATTATCCAGTTTGATGACTCACGGCTAAGGTGGCACTGTGTCTGACGCACTGGTAGTGGGGAGGGTTCAACAGGGAACAATGGATACCGCTGGCACTTCTGTACAGAGTGAGTCTAGCCTCAGCCCTCACTCCAACAATGACTCCTTTAAGTCCTTGGTGCACCCCCTCCCCCGCACACAGCCAAATAGGTGCTTAGAGCGAGCGGGTCTGTCACCATGAAAATCTGCTCGCGGACACAGCCCCTTTGAGAGGCTTCTGCCACTGCTGCAGGCTCCGTTTCATTCAGCCACTTGAGACCTGGCAGCCCGGTATCCCCAACCTGTCCTGCCTTTTGCCGTTGCAGCGTGATTTCTTGGATTTCCCCCTAGTTCATCCATCAAGATCCTAGGCGATTTTTCCTTGCTGCGGCTCCTTGTGTCCGTCACAACTTTGATTTGGTCACCACAGGGATGAACAGGGCCTCTATCATCTATGCCATTTTTTTTTGTCCTGCTGTTGAACAACTTTTAACGTACTTATTTGCCATCTTATATGCTCTTTAGTAAAATATCTGTTCATACCTTTTGCCCATTGTCTAATTGGATTATTTGTTTTCCTACTGTTGGGTTTACAAATTCTTTATTTTGGAACCAAATCGTATGTCAGATATACAGTTTGAAGATATTTTTTCCCAGACTGTATATAGCTTTTCTTTCCTTCTTAAAGAGGTTTTGCATAGAGCTAAAGTTTTAATTTTGATGAAGTCCAATTTATTGATATTTTTCTTTTATGGGTATACTTTTGGTGTCTTGTGTAGGAAATCCTCACCTAGCCTTATGTCCTGCATATTTTTTCCTATATTTACTCCTAAAAGTTTTATAATTTTATGACTTACCCTTAAATGTATACTCCATTAATTTTTGTGTAAGGTGTGAGGTTTATGCTGAAGTTCAAATTTTTTTTTTTTTTTTGCTTATGATGTCCAATTACTCCAGCACCATTTATTGAAACACTCCATCCTGCATTGAATTCGCTTTTGCATCTTTGTAAAAATTTATTTGACTGTACTTGTGTGGGTCTCTTTTTTGGTTCTGTGTTCTATTCCACTGATCTATGTGTTTATCCCTCCACCAATATGTATAGTGGATATGTAAAGAATTTTCTTTTTCTTAAGAGATACATTAGAAATATTAGGTCATGATATCTGTAATTTACTCTCAAATAATTAAGCTAAAAAGAAAGACAAAATATTAACACCTAGAGACAATAAGTGAAGGATATATGATAATAGCCTTGCAAATGATAATTTTGAATTTTTTTCAAAATAAACTAAAAACTGATCTTTTTTTGAAAGTATTTTTATTAGGGAAAAAATTATAATTATGTTCTGCCTTTTGAAATTTAAGCTATATTTTAATAGGCAAGCTGCAGAATTCCAGCAGTTTATGTGGACAATTATGAAGAAGTTGATGGCTTAGCAAAAAGAAAATAGCAATTAAGTCTGTGAGCCTGCGGCTTATGTGTGATGTGGCCTAAAATGATGATAAAGATATAAATTGATCTGAGATTTGCTCCCCTCAATTTTCTCATCATTTTCTGGTTAAAATCATACAATGACTTCATTGTTCTCATGAGAAGTAGAGAAAACAAAAGTTCTTAACTTGGTTGACTTTATGCTTAGCCTTCCCAGCCTCATCTATCACTACAGTCCTTACTAGAGGATCAGGGCATTATGGCCAGGGGTCATGTTCTTCCAAAATTTCCATACATGTTCTCACCAGAGTCTCCATTACTGTGTCCTCGACATAGGACACCATCACCCTCTTGCCCTTCCCTATCTAGCTACGTATGATCTGTTCATCTGAAGGCTCACTTCTCACCTTGTTTGCTCAAGGCACACCTGATGGCCCTTTACTGGTCAGGTCTTGCTATCTCTGCTCCCAGAGCACTCGTTTCCCTCCTTCCCTAAAGGTATTTTCTGTACCTCCCAAATAAACTACTTACACCTGAATCCTTGTCTCAAGGTCTACTTCCTGTGGAACCCAAACCAAGACATACAACAAATCTCAGATTATGTCTCAGAGTGTAGACTAGCATTAGCATTACGTGGGAACCTGTTAGAAAAGCACATACTTAAGCTCAGCTCCAGACCTCTGATACAGAAATTCTGGGGTTGGGATGACAATTTGTGTTTTAACAAGGCCTCAAGGTGGTTCTCACACACTTGAGGTGGTTCTCACACACAAGGTGGTTCTCACACACATTTTAAGAACCATTGGAGAAGATTATCCTGCCTTCCCCAAACAGAAAATCTATCTCGGTCTTTTTTCTTTTGTTCCAAATATATCTTTACAAAGTTAAAAAAGAACATCTTCAGAATTTTTAAGAGTTTTAGATATTTTGAGCACGAAATTTCTTGAAATGACTTTTTAAAAGTTTTAGGCCATCAGTGCTATTTATTTTTGTATATAGTCCCATTTACAAGACTGATTCTATTTTTAAAAATTCGAATGTGCAGTTACTTTGATTTCTTTAAATATATCCTTCCTTCTTTTCTCATTGGGGTCAATTTATGATAACATTGTTAGACTATCTTTTCTAGTAACATATTTCTTTATAATTTTTTAAAAGTTTTATTGAAGTATAATTGATATACCACACAGATCACCCATTTAAAGGGAACAATTCAATAGTTTATAGCATATTTACAGAGTTGTGCAAACATCACAACAATTTTAGAACACTTTCCTTATCTCCTAGCAGAACTCATTAGCAGTGGTCCCATACATTTTTCTTTTTGAAGTCTCTGACCCAAGGATCATATTACCTTCATCTGAACTTGTTGAAATATGATATTCCCACCTCCCCCACTAATTCATGAGTCTTTCTCCAGAGAGAAATTTTCCTAAACAATATTTTTTTCCCAATCTATTCAGACATTCAATTCAGAATTGTTTTCAGTTGTATCTTAATAATTTGATGATTTGCTTTATATCAGAAGATATTTATTCCCCATAATGTTTAATGCTATCACAGTCTTCGAATATTGAATCTCTAACTGAATCTCTGTTTGAATCTTGTGCTTCTGTAATGAAAACCAGATACCTGCCAGTGTAACTTCTTTGGTCAAACTATTAGTGGAGTTTTGAACACAGGAAGATTAACCTCATTACCTTTCTTTTACTATAGAAATGGAGGCAGATAGTCATCGTGTTTACAGGAGAGCAGTTCCATAAAGAGAAATAGTTGATAACCTTGTAACTTGAATGTTGTTCTTGAAAATGATAAATTGTATAGTGTTTGGCTCTTTGATAGTTACCAATTTCTGCATACTACAGAAGAAATTCCTTAGCATGGAAATCAATGCAGTTTTCCATTAGTCCATCATACAATCTACAATCCAGTTTTAATCGACTAGTTGAAATTCTTCCCACATATTCTGCACTTACTCTCATGTCTTTTTTCTTTTTAGTACCTCTGCTTTGAATGCCTTTTCCTTATCTTATATTATCCTGCCAAAATTCTATTTATTCACTCTTAGAGCTACAGCTTAACACAACATGTGAATTGAATAGCCTGTGATTACGGATTATATACTATATATATATATATATACTAGTGAATGAGATATATCAATGAAAAAAATAGACAAAGATCTCTGCCTTCCGGAAGCCTATATTCTGCCCCAACCCAAGCAAAATTGATTACTTCAGTAGCAATTTTTTTTTATACCTCTATCAGAGCGTTACAATGAATTTGTATAGGTCTTCCAACTGGACTAGTGGTTTTCAACACTGCCTGCTCAATCAAATCTCCTGAAAACTTCGGAAAAACAACCACATCCAGGTTCCATCTCCAGAGATTTTGCTTTATTTGGTTTAGAGCAAATAAATCAAAACATGCAGCCGGATTAGGAACGACTGCAGCAGGCCAGATTGAAATTTTTGAGCCTCATGACTATGCTATTCGCTTGGTATTGTCAACACTTAACACGTAGTGGGCAATTGATAAATGTTTGTTGAACTGTTTTGTGGCAGTAAGGATAAAGAGTATTGGCTCTCCCTTCACTGAGCTACTAAGATGGATAGTCTGTATGAGGACTTTAGAAAATTGGGTTAATTTTAGGTAATTATTAAGATGTATAATTAATAAAAATTACCAGGTGGACAATGTTCAGAAAAACTAAAGAAAGCATTTTATAAAGAAACTTGAGAAAAATCACAAAGGTTTAAAAAGGAAAAAAAGGCATGGATTATAAATTAGGAGAAGCTGAGGAGGCGATTCATGAAAGAGAAGTAGTTAAAAACATACCACCCCTATATTTATTATATTCTATAATTTTAATGTACTTTGGGCCCACTGTGTTGATTGTCACAGTGATGATGTGTAGACAGGGCAAATATCCCCATTTTACAGATGAGGAATCTGAGTCAAGGTAGATGAGGTTAGGTGACTGGTCCAAGGTTGTATTAGAACCTAATTCCCAATTCTTAATCCAATATTCTTTCTAAGACACTGTGATTTTGGCTGTCAGGCAGAGACATTTATGAGCTCCATATTCCTCTTCTTCTACATGGCTGGGTTTCCCTGCCAAGGGGACTCCCTTCCAAGTCTCTGTACTTATCTATTAGCCACCAAGGCCTAGATGGCGTCTTTCATATGCCTTCCTTGTATTTCTCTCCCAGGACTGAGACTCAAGGACTTTAGCCTATTGAACTTATTTAGTGAATAATTTATATCAGCAGTCCTCAACCTTTTTGGCCCAGAGACCAGTGCTCGCACTGGGGAGTGGCTGCAAATACACATGAAGCTCACCTGCTGCTCACCTTTTGCTGTGCACCTCTGTGCTACACCTGGACAGACAGTATTTAGCAGGAAGACAGTCTCTGACCACATGACATTTTACAGTGGTGGGTGAGGGACTAACATTAAGTATTCATGCATGCACACATGCTCATGCGTGCCTGGGCACACACACACGCACACATAAATCTAAAATTGCAACTGATAAATTAATTCTACAGAGAGGTACATGATGCCATGAGAGCACAAAATAGCAGGATTTGGTTGTGTCAGAGGTCACAGAAAAGACCCCAGCTGAAACCTGATCTGAGAAAGTAGGCATTAGCCACTCAAAAACCAGGGTAAATAAGTAAACCAGTTCTTCCAGTCTTTTCTAGCATTGCAAACTCCTTTTGAACTTCAGAATGTATCTCCACACAAGACTAGTCATTGATTTTTATGACTGAAGAAAGATGTAATACTACTAATCCAGTAACAGCTCTAAATGGGTTTATAATTTATTAATCACTCGACATTTATAGACACTGAACCATATATTTTATTTTCATGGGATAGTATTTTTTGACTATACAGATGCTACAGTGTGTGCCTCCTTATTATTTTCTGGGGCTTCTCAGGGTTTAGTATCTGTGGGTTGTCTATCTCTGAGCTAATTTGTGGGCATCTCCCATTGAGAGAAGAGAAAGCAGGAGATTTTCTCTTTTCTCTTTTTCTCTCCCTTAGCAGGTACCAAAAGTGTATTTTTCAGTGATTTCTTAGAGGCATCAGTCTCAGCCAGTTTCTAGTCCAATTTCAAGGAATGGATGGGCTGTGTAAAGACGAAGTGTTGCTTTAGAATAAATAACCTTGAAATAGGAAAATTATACTAAGGAAAGAGAGAATGAACATTAGGTAATGCAGTGGTTGGTCAAACTATATCTTAGGAATACCCTATGGTTTAGTGTAAGATTTTTTTTTTTTTAAGTTCTCCAAAAATGTTTAAACAAGTCTGTTAAAAGCCAGATCCAGGAATGCTGCATAGACTGGTGAAACTGGGAATAAAGTCTCGGAGTGGTGGAGTGTGTGCTTTGCCACCAAAACAGCTGCTCTTCCCTCTGCTTGGGATGTCTAACCTCCCCCCATCCTTGAAGACATCACGGACCCCTTCGGAGAGACTCAGCGCTCGTTTCCAGGCCCCCAACATACGATGATCCCTAATGAAGAAGACTACATTACAACAATTATCTCATGGGCCTGTATGTCTCCTCACAATGCTGGGAGCTCCTCAAGGCAGTGGCTAATAGGTGCTCAATAAATGCTTGTGGGCTACTGAGGTTGTAAAATAAAATATGTGGTAATTTGGGGAAATTATAACTACATCTAACTCCAAAGTAACCTGTTACCTTTCCACGATTTTAAGCTCTTGGGACATTTGTTATCCTGAAGGATATAAAATATTGTAATCCATTTTCAATGACAGGAAAACTGGCAGCTCTGGGGGAAAGCACATATTTCTACTCTTTATCTGTCAGATAAGCCACATGTTGTTCCTAAATGCCAGGTTAGTGGGAGCCATGAAAATGGAGAAGAGATGAGAAATGGCATCAAATTACAACTGTAGCTAGGCAAGCCACACATTAAGGCTCGTTAAAACGCATACACGTAACAGCCACCAGGTGGCAGCTTAGAACTATTACATACAGATAGATCATTAAAAGCCCTAACTGCTTGGACTCTGGCCAGAGTGAGAACAGCGAGCAGGTTATAAAGGGGCAGTTCGAACGGGGAAAAGGAGAAAGAGACCGTGATTTGTAGTACTTGCTGTCTACATCTTTAAAATTTTGTTTCTCTTAGGAAAAAAGACAGGTACACACATGTACGCAGCAGAGTCTCGTAAATGCACACGTAACTCGTGTCGCGCTCAGGAAGCCCCACTGTGAACCTGATGTTTCAAGCATGAGTTGGCATTTCTTCAGGTAAGCCTCACTTCCTTTTAACCTCTCACAGTGTCCTTTTATAGACTATTTAAGCACTTCCTGGAGATAATTTTACTTTTATTTGGTTTTCCCCTGATATATTTACTTTCAAACCTAACCCTCTTATTAAGTGCTACTTCACTTGCTTATAAAAATACATATATAAAATATGTGTGACATATATATTTATACATCTATTTTATATGTTATAAAACTATAACAGGCGTTTGGGTTTTAAGCAATATAGCTTCTTGTTCTCCTTGCTTAGCACTCTGAAAATAAAGTGACTCTGATTTCTCCACTGCAAAACAAAACAAATGAACCAAAAAAACCCATAACATATACTGATAAATCAGGGAACCAGTACTTTCCAATCATGCCTTGAATACAGTAGGTACTCCGTATGTTTGCTTAACTGAACTAAAGGGAAACAGAGATAAAGTGTCCAAGAAGAGGAAGGGGCAGACTTAGCAGCAAAGCAAAAATTCAACATAGTGTAGAAGGTCACAGAGGATCCTACACCGTTCAGCATAGTGTAGGTGGCAAAAAGCAACAAAGGAGAAAGAGAACGCACACTTCTCTTCCTCTTCTCTGAGCAAACCTGTTCCTTCCAGGGGTTGGTGAACCTCCGGATCCTCTCTTCAATTTTGACCCAATCTGCCACCATGTCCACATGTCCTTCTAGTGATTTGAACACTATTTCCTCTAACATGATTATAAAATGGGGAAAATAGGGATGTTGTGAAGGTGATTGCTAGAAGGCAAAGTTCATGAGGACGAACTTGCTATTTTGTACTCTCATATTTCCAGTACCTTGTACAGAGTAGGCACTTAGTGAAGACAGGTTACAAATCCATTCTGCCCCCAAAGAAGTCCAAAAGGTAATCACTGAACATATGAATGTAGCTGTGTGTCCAGGAGACATTAACTGTGAGAAGCTTTCAAGAGAGAGTGGCTCTGAGAGGAACAACATGAGTTCTAGGTCTGTTGATTTTGAGAGGTGTCCAGCAGGAGTTGGATTTTTAATCTGAAGCTTAAGGATAGGAGGTCATTGAAACCATGAGAATGGATTAGATTACTCAGACTAACAAATAAAAATATTTAACACCTACTATATACCTCTTATGCATTTGTATGTATTATTTAAGCTTCCCCCCAAATCTATTCTGCTGAAATAGATTATCCCATTTATGTAGAAATAAGAGATTAGAAATAAGAGAACTTCCACAACCTCCTCACCTCCATCTACCTACTTGCCTCATGTACTAGTCTACTACTTTTTTTCAGAGTGCAATCTCCCCACTTGTGTACTAGACCTCATCTTTGCTCACTTAGTAAAGGACATTGTTTCAGCAATTGACCCCTCTCTCTGTCCATCATAAAATTTTCCCTCCCTACTGGATCATTCTTATCAGCCTATAGTCTGATGTTCTTTCTCTCAGTTCAAACAAAACCAAAACCAAACCTCTCCCTTGACCCCATTCTGTCTACTAGCTCTATAGTCTCCAACCTTTTCGGCACCAGGGACCGGTGCTCCTATGAGAATCCAATGCCTGATGATCTAGGGTGGAGCTGAGACGGTGATGCTAGTGCTGGAGACAGCAGCAAAAACAGAGAAGCTTCAGCTCGCTTGCCACCTGGTTCCTGACAGGCCACCGGTACCGGTCTGCAGCCTTGGGGTTGGGGACCCCTGTACTAGCTATGTTCCATTTTTGCTCTTTCTTTTACATCTCCAAAGAGTTACTGTACTCACTATCTCTAACTTCTCTATTTCATTCTTGTTTGACTCCACTGTGGTTTTTATTGCTTTTAGTCTGTCAAGATTGTTCTTAACAAGGTGGTCAAAACCTCCCTTTGGCTAAATATAACCATTAGCTCTCAGCTCTCAGCTGACCTGTCTGTAGCATCTGACTCAGTTGATCATCGCCTCCCCCCCCCGCCAACTCCCCAACCTTCTTTTTGCCTCTTGCTTTGGAAACTACCACACTCTCTTAGTTCTTCTCTTGCCTCTCTGGTCATGCTTTCTTAGTTTCTCTTGCTTATTCCATTTGTATCCTTGGGCTTATTTCACATTCCTGATTGCATTGATGTATGGCTGTTCTTCAAATGCTTGTTAAAATGGTTCTTATAACGTAGAGTTCTTCATTAATAAATTAAATAAAATCTTTGACATGGATGCATTTGTATTTGCATGAGAGTCATAATTTTATTTTTTTGAAAATTATACTTTAGCAGTATTGTGCCTTAATAGATTATGTGGGAAATGTGATTAAAGCAAAATTCACTTGCCTAGAATCTTTAATGGAATTAGTCTGTACAAGTGATATATTCTATAAAGTAATTCAACTGTACAGAAGCCAGCAGGCTTAGAAATCTTAAACTCTGGAACAATCATGATGTCCAACTCCCTACTTTAAAATAAAAACAATATCAATGTTAAAGAAAACTTTAGGGTCTTTTTAGTCATGAGACAATTTGGTCATAAGCAGATATCAAAGTTTTACAATAGTCTTATGTGCAAAGGAAGATGCCTTTAGGAGGCTAGTTCAAAAATTTATTCTTACTAGGGTATTTTATAGAAAAAGAGAACATTTTTATAATCATTGTGAGATCAAATAAACGAAACAAAATAAGTTTGGTAAACAAGCAACAGATATTCAAAAGGGTAGGTAGGGAACTAGATTCCTCAAACAAATCTTAGTTCCATTGAACTTCATCAGCTAATGGCTTATGAATTTTATCAGGAATGCTCATTTCTTCCCAGGAGGATGTTCTTTCTAAGTCCAGGTTTGGGACAATTTTTTGTTTACACTAATTTTAGAGTTTAGTGTAAATATAAGAAAGTACACAAAAGTTCTGAATTTTCTTGACTTCATTGGTACTTTCAAATAAATCTATCAAATTTCAAATACTTTTCAAGTGTTTTTTTCTTCTCTTGTAGTTCCCAAGCAAATATTTAGTCTAACTGAAAAGCCCACAATTAAACAATCAAAAAAAGCCCTCTTCTTGCTCCTGTGCTTCTGTTCCTTTGTTCAGAATTGACTCTTATTGGAAGCTTATTGTGTATTTCTTGTACATGTGCTGAGCACAGACAAGCACAGACCTGTCTGAAACCTTTATTTATCTTTGTCTTTTTCACTTCTAGATATCAACCCCTCTCACCCTGTCACAGGTGAATGATCAATGAGGTCCAATTGGAGGAAGAAACCATAAGACAATTTCTGCCCTCAGTGCAACTTGTCACTACTTAAGGTGACATAGATGGGCTTATCTGGCGCTTTTTCAGGAAACCACACACGCAGCATTTCTGGTGGGGCCAGAGGAAAAAGCCAAGAGAGATGACCCGGGAGAATCTCGACTCACACAGTACACAGCACCCTCCGTTAGAGCCTCAGCGAGCTGGGCAGAGGAAAGCCCTGCTAAGCCCCCAGGAAGCCAAAATGCTGGAGGAACATTAAGAGTGGGGCTCTTTTACCTTTCTCAGAAGGTGACGTGCGGAGCAGGGGAGGGAGGGTGGCAGGAGAATGTCGGGGAGCCTGTGAGGAAGGGGAAGAGGATGCTGCGGTTGTGAGTCTTCCCAGGACCTAACTTCTGAGGTTGTGGTCCTCATGGAAGCAGCCGAGAGAACAAGTTACAACTTCAGGCCAGTGCAGCTTTGACACTTTTGAAGGCCTGAGCTCGCATACTTATTTGGAAAAGCTTTTAATTTCATCGTAAATTCTCTTTTTTATAATACTCTTTTTTTTTTTTTTTTTTTTTTAAGGCAAGGCAACAGTTGGTTAACCTCACAGACTGCAAGAACCTTGTCAGCCTACAGCACCTGGTCTTCCAGGTGGCCTCCCATCCAAGTACTAATCAGGCTCCACCCTGCTTAACCTCTGAATTATTCTGGATCGGACTTGTTCACCGTGGCATGGCCATAGACTAATTTCCTCCTAAAATTTATTTCATCTTTAACTCTCAATGTACCGACATTCCATATTATATAAATGTTTTTTTTTTCCGTCATAAAGTATTGGGTGTGTTTTTATAATTCTGTTTGAAAATATATGACTATAAGTCACTTTCAATTTTTATTGATATAATCATGTTTACTTGAGATTTCTTTGCAAAATGAGAAAATCTGATCTGTAAATTTTTTTCAAATGCAAGCATATTGACTGATAGTAAATGGAATGACAGATGAATTTGACATATGAGATTTCATACAAGATTTAATTAGGTATTTATTAATTGCACATCTGTAGTGTTATTTTTAGTTTAGAAAAAGCCCCCACCCCCATCCCTGCTAGGTTTGTCTCAAGCATTTGTGTAGACCGCATTGTTCAAGCTCATTGGCCCTAGGCCCTGTTTCTATGGCGCCTAATGGATAAAACAGCTTACGGTCCTCTGGCTTGAAGGTTTGAGCTGCTTCCTGAAACTGTCACGAAAAACTGCTATTCCTTCATGAGAATTCAGTGTGATGTCCACCCAGGGAAGATGGGTACAATAGAAAAAGGCAGCTCTCACTCCTAACATTTTTGGCCCATGGACCCCTTCGTCATTCTGGTGAATTCTTTATCAGAATAAAGTTTTAAATGTGCAAAATAAAATACGTAGGGTTACAAAGAAAACCAATTGTATTGAAACACATTTAGCAAAAAGAATGTTTGTGATATAGTAATACATGTGTTTATTAATATATTAAATGACAAGGTCTACCTGTGGGCCAAATAACTACCCTAATTCAAAGCAGCAATGAGTAGAAACAATATTTTGAGATAACGACATTTCCTGTGATTGTTAGGTAACTAGTTAGACATGAGCAACAGGGGAAGCAAAGGAATAGGGGTCCAGCTTTGTAACCATAGAAACTTCCCTTGAAGACCTTCCTTAAGGACCTCTCAGAAATACCTCCCTTTTTGGGTTATAAATTACCCCAAATCCTAAGGCACAAAGTCCATAAAAGCTGCTGGCTAAACCAACTACAAACACATGCGCAGAAAGTACTGCCCATAACTTCATCCTCATTATACCATCATTATAATATCATGATTATGCCTAGAAGTTCATGAATCTAGTTATAACAGGCTGAATTCTGGGTAAGCACCTGCGCACTAGGCAAAGTTATATAGCAGCCAGGTGTCTATCAAGGTGACCTCACTTGCCAGTCACTTAAGAATGTCTTTAAGACCATCCCATCATGGCCCCCAAATATAACACAGACCTCTCCTTCCCCTGGCATAACAGCTCTCCCTCTTCTTTGGCTGTAACTCATACCCCCTTCTTAGGGGTATGTAACCTCATTTCCATGTGGCAAGCTGGTTTTAGGCTTGACCTGTCTTCTACCTCATAATGTGCTTTTAATAAACAAATATTTTTCACATTCACTGAGTTGAAATTCATTTCTTCAATAGTGAGAAGGACCTAGAGACGTGTGTTACTGGAACTCTGATTGCGCCAACGGTGACAATCTGATATGAAAATATTTGTTATTTCTATTGGTGCCAGTCTCAGGTACTGATACTCCTATTTGGGTTTGTTGCCTACTTTTGCAATGGAGGGAAATACTACATTTTAATTCAAGGTTGATGGAATTGTGATATAATTATTTTATCCATTGAATTCACAGGACCTCTTATTTCTCTCCATGGCTCTAGGCCTCAAGTTAAGATCCAGCGGAGGGTGAAGGATGCTCTACTTTCAGGAATTGTTATGTGGGAGGATTACAGACACCAAACGACTGTCAAACCTGAGAGATGATGAGGCTGAGTCTCTGAATCTCTCAACCCTAGAACCACTGCCCCTAACCCTCCCAATATAGTATCAGTTAGACAGAAAATAAGTGCCCTTGAGTATTAGAGATGTTCAGAGTGATTCTCTGAACAAGGCCAGAGCTATGATTCTGAATTATACTTTCCATTCTCTGGGCAAAAGACCTTTGGACAGCTCTCCTGAGGTACTCTACCTTAAAAACTTTTAATTTCCTCTTTAGTTCTCAAGTTTACATTTTATACCATACCACCACTAACCCACGTATCCATCCATCCATTCATCCATCCAGCCAAACACTTAACCATACATTTAATAATGGTACCATGCCTTAAAAGTATGAATGTGTAACCTACCTTCCTCCTTCATAATCTCATATTGGGAAATATCTACATTAGGGTAAAAGGTCATCGATGATAGAGTTATCCTCAGAAGTTTCTAAGAAAATTTAAGCACATCACGTCATTTCACTCTGTGGGACTGGTTTGAGGGCCAGTTTGTGAAATATTTAGGTTATTTTTGGCTCTTGGTTCTCGGACCTGAAATGCCTAATTCTTGATAGTAAAATTCCGCAGTCTACATGTAAGATGACATTTGTTTCCAAGATTGCTCATTATCTATTTTTTTCCTCTTTCCATTCTCAGATGAAGATGGATCAGCAACCTGTACTTCCTGTCTGCTTTGTCAGAAAGCAATAATGACTCAATCTGCTGTGTCTGTGAGGTGTTCTTTTATGTTCTAGACCCTTCAGAACTCTCATCTGGGTAGCCAGCTCCATGGAAACACTAAAAAGTGGCTTAATTATGGCACTTGAATTGTGACACTTGAAGCAAATGTTGTTCTTTCCTTTTTATTCTTACTCAACCTGCAAGGAATCACATCTCACCTACTCCATGCACACCTTTTCCTTCTAGTCACACAGACCAAAGTCAGCAATTGGAAGGCTCAGAACACACAGTAGCACCTGTCAGAGCAAAAGTCCTTGGTCATAGAACAGCTGAACATTATCTTTCTACAACCAGAGGTTCCCATGATGTATGTGTAAGAAGTCACCTGCTGCTGCTTCTCACCACCATGGTGGGGATCTGAAAATCTGGTGCTGTGACACTACTGACGTAATTCTCTTCCCCATCCAAGGGCACAGGTTGTAGTTCAGAATCATATGGCTCCCTCTCTCCCTCTTAGCTAGCTCATCAGGCACTTTGGTGACCAGTAAACTTGCCAAAACCAGGCTCTCTGTAGCCTTGTCTACTTGGACTGGCCCAAGATCTATCTTCTCTTTTCAGTTGGCTTCAAAAATTCAGATACAGACTATATGTAAACATTTCTCTGCTTGACCCAGGCACTTGGCACTTACCTATTTTTTATAACACTGATTAGATTAAGGCCTTATAGTTGATTTAGATGCCAATTTGGTTTAAATGCCCTTGTAAACTATTTAAGGGCAGGGATCATGCTATTTGTTTCTATATCTCTATCATGGCTTTGGCTCTATGAATATTTTGGAATGAATACATGAATATATTAATTAAAAATATTTAGTTTCCTTCAATTATTCCCTTTGTTCATGAATTTACATACACATTTCCAGTTCATGTTCTAGTTTGGTCTATATTCCAGGCACAGACTTTACATATGTAATTTTTAATATGCTAATCATGCCCATTTATTTTATTATTTCTATTGTATGTCTAAGAAAGTTGAAACTCAGTTTAACTTCCCATTCTCAGATAGCTAATAAATATTCGAACTTCTTAGCTAAGGGTTCAAATCTTAGTCTTTTTGAATCTCGTTCTAGCTTTCCTCTCACTGTAAGGCAAAAGTTCTCAAAGTGTGGTCCAGATAACCCTGAGTGTCCTTGAGACCAGTTCAGGGGTCCACAGGTCAAAACTATTTTCATGATTATGCTGACTTTTTTTTTAACTGTCTTGACAACACATTTTGATGTAAAAGCCGTGACAAGTAGTCATTGTATTCTTCCTCACCATGTACTTACAATATAAACTACAGCAAAATGTAAATGTATTCACATTTGGGAGGTCTAGATTCTCTAAAAGACAAACGAATTATGTCACAAATCATGCATAGGTAAAAGATTCATAATGCAAGATAGACCAGTGGATTTTAATGTAACAGAGTACGATAGGTACATTGGTTTAAGAACTACAGCTTGTCGAGTTTGGGTGTAGTATTTAAGAACAGCCACAATTACCTAAAAAGGGTATTAAAATACTCCTCCCTTTTTCAATTACATTTCTGTTTGAGGCTGAATTTTCTTCATATATTTTAATTGTGACAACATATTGCAATGGGTTGAATGCAGAAGCAGGTCTAAGAATTCATCTATCTTCTGTTAAGCCAGACATTAAGAGATTTGCCAAAATGTAAAACAATGCCACTCTTCTCACTATATTTGTTTTTGAATATGTACTTTTTTATTAATATATTATTTGTTAATATACAATCGGTTTCCAATGGGCATTTTTAAATGACTTAATAAACATTTGAAAATTTTCTCAGTTTTAATTTCTAGTCAGGTCAATATTGATAGAGAACTCAAAATAATAAAATTTCTTTGGGGATCTGCAATCATTTTTCAGAATGAAACGAGGTCTCAAGACAAAAATGTCAGGGGACTGCTGTAGAAGAATGCACATGTGACAGGAAGGAACAGGAGCCAAACACATACAGCAGAACTCTTAAGAGACCTTTCTTAGTCACAGTTGACAACAGCAAAATGAATCATGCATCGATCTTTTCTTTCTCAGTAATTTTTGTGGTTAAAGTGGCCCAGGCTAAATGCGACTGTGAGTTAAAAGCTGGAGCCCAGAAAAACAGAAGGGAGAAAGACTAACCTCTCAAATTTCCTTTGCTTCTGCCCAGCAAATTTTCTCTTGCTAAGATGCAGCAAATGCTTAAACATTGACCCTCATGCACTTGAGCAAACCAGCATAACAGAACCGAGTTCCTCCCCAAACACCAGTCTAGTCTTGTGTTATGTATGTGACTCTGTTTACTTTTTACTCTCTTTCGGTTGTTGCACTGCAGGTAGTGTCATTTATACATTCTTTAGAAAGTATCTGTCATTTTAGAACATGCTTAGGTGGCTTTCCTCAGCAGCCACACACTGTAAAAAAAAAAAGCCATTGCAGTGGAAAACAAGCTAGACGATGCATAGCGTTGTACACATAGAAGGTACAACTTGCTTGTTGTTAAATCAAATTAATTGAACTTTGGTGATCAGATACAGTAGTTCCCTATTATATGTGGGAGAAATAGCCCAAGACTCATAGTGGATGTCTGAAATTGAGGATAGTATCAAACCCTTATATATTATGTTTTTTTCTTATACACGAATACCTTTTCACTTAAAAAGGGAGCACTAAACCACTTCTTTTTGGCATTTTTGAATTGCCAGCATCATTATTCTTGTGATTTGGGGCCATTATTAAGTAAAATAAGGGTTACTTGAACACAATCACTGTGATACTGTGACAGTTGATCTGATAACCAACATGGCTAATAAGTGATTAATGGCAGGAGTGTATATGGGATAGATACATTGAACAAAAGGAGGAATCACACCCCGGTTGGGATGGAGTGGAATGATGTGAGATTTCACACTACTTAGAGTGGCACGCAATTTAAAACTTGTGAACTGTTTATTTCTGGAATTTTCTATTTAATATTTTCAGACCATGATTACACGACAGTAACTGAACCACAAACAGTGAAACTGTGGATAAGGGGGGACTACTGTATAAGGGGCCTACAGCAGCATCACCTTAGCTGACCCAAGTATCCACTGATACTCTCAATTTATGTGTTGTTGAGGAGAAGCACTTGTGTGATTGTTTGAGATGTGAGATGCACTGGCCGGTTTTTTCGTGGAAAACCATATTTATTTAAAGAAAAACTGACAAATTATGGTAATTAGGTATTTGGCAGAAATTTTCTTGAAAACGAATGGAACAAGACTACACTGAAATACATTCATATGGATAAATGGCTTTTTTAACCCGTGTTAGTGTTGGGCACACATAATCCCACCCTCTGGAAGTATTCTTTTGTCACTTTGCACATAAGTCTGATTTGGCCCAACCAAAGCATTAAGCAGTGATATGTACAGAAAACCCATACTAATACATGAAAACAAAGCCTTGTGTTACCTGCCAGTGGGAAATATTAGTTCTTGCAGAAAAAAAAAAAGTATCACAAAAATACGTGATTTTATTGGCCTCTGTACCAATAAAAAATTTTACATGCCTAGCAGAGATGAGGTGGGCTATAAAAGCAATTCATAGACACTGATTTCCAATAATTCATTCCCATTTCTTTCAACAAACATTTAGCAAATGCCTTGTAAGTGTCCGGTATTGGAGTTACATATTTCAGTGAGACTGGTTTCTAGTTACTTAGTTAGGAGAGAAAGACCTGTAAAACTATAGGCATAACTCTATTTATTCCACCTATTGCGCTTCACAGAATTTGCATTTTTTTACAAATCAAAGGCAAGACCCCCCACCAGCAAGAAGGTTATGACTTGCTTAATTGTTGTGGTCTGGAACAGAACCCACAAAATCTCCAAGGTATGCCTGTGACTATAAGCCTGGGTGATAAGTGCTGTATGTAAGTGCAACCAAAACACAGAACAGAAGTGATTAATCCCTTTGTCCAGGTGTTTGCAGGCCTGAGCTACAGGGGCAGTAAACTAGATTTGAGTGTGAGACTATTAAACTCTCGAACTCCAGACCTAGACCTTTCTAGCTTGGGGTGAATTCTTAATGGCATCAAGCCAGGTGAGCTATATTAGTGTTGCCGAACTTTGCAAGTCAACTGATGATCCTTTTGTAGTGGTGAAGGGAAGCTGTTAATTTCATCATGCTGCAGCAATTTTCCCCCACTGTTCCTTTGTGGACTGGCTCCCAGCATAAGACCTCCCTGTATAAAACCAGTCCAGGAATTTGAAGTAGGATCATCCTGGGTAGGAACAGAATTGTTCCTCACTGCCTCAGCCAACTGGCTTCTTGAAATCTAGAGGGGTGTCCTGGTCCTTTGATATTTTCCTAGTGTCAAAGATGTGATTTTATTGTCATTCATGCTCATGTGAACTATAATATATAGTGGTGTGGCTCACAGTCAAAACAATTGTGTTAGTGGTAACAATAACCACCTCCAACACGACCAGTAGCTATCCCATAAATAGGTGATCATGAAGAGTCTGACAAATGAGAGAAGCAAAAAGATAATTGTGATGGTTCATTTTATGCGCCGACTTTGCTAGGCCATGGTATCCAAATGTTTGGTCAAACACAAGTCTAAATGTCACAGTGAAGGTATTTTTTATATGAGATTAATATTTAAAACAGTAGACTTTGAGGAAAGCAGAATACTCTCCTTAATGTGGTTGAGCCTCATCTAATCAGTTGAAGACCTTAAGAGATAAAAGACAGAGGTACCCAAAAGAAACTGCATTTGGACTCAAGCTGAAACATTAACTTTTCTCTGGGTCTCCAGTTTGCTGGCCCACTCTGTAGATTTTGGACTTGCCATCCTCAATGATTGTATGAACCAATTTTTTAAAATATATTTCTCTATCTCTATACACATTCCACTGGTTCTGCTTCTTTTGAGATCTCTGACAATACAGTAACATACCACAATTTTGAAAAATGGAGAGGTACATGAGATAAACGGGGTCAAATGTGTGGTGACAGAAAGAAATCTAACTATGGGAGGTGAGCAGACAGTATAAACATGTATATGCCTTACTGTTAAAGTGTACAGATGAAACTTATTGGATTTCGTTAACCAATGTCACCACAAAACAAACAAACAAACAAACAAACAAATAAATAGACAAACAAGCAAATAAATAAATAAATAAATAAATATTTTTAAGAGAAAGAAAAAAGAAAAATGAATTGACAGATGATAATTTGGAAATTTTAGTCTGCCTAATTCTGGGGGATACAGATACCTTATGAGGTTTTCTGCTCTTTAATTGTCTGGGTCTCTAACGAATTTGTGTTCCATAGCTCCCCAGGGACTCCTTTTGTCCCCACACCCCCTTTTCCCAGATCCATTTAATTTAATTTAAATTTAAACAAATGTTCCTCCCCAATATGTTATAGAAATACGTAAGATTTAATACAGAGCTAGTACTGGGAAACTCATGGAATAACAGAAACTTTTTTGGGTGAAGAAGAATCTGGTGAAGGAAATCGACATTACAAGAAGAAAGATATAAAGTCTTAGAGGCAATCTCTGTACTGTTTACTATTAGAAGCATTTTACATTCGCATTCCTATAACCTCAGGTCTAGAACATACTCATATCGCATGGGGATTTTGAGAATCACATTTCTAAAAGAAATATGCTTTCCTGATGGTTCAAGGGGCTCTCAGAGCAATCCCTAAGTCCTAGAATCTCAAGGATTTCCTGTTCTTGATGTTACCCTGAAGAAATGAAGACCAGAGGAGGACCCCAACTGGAGGCAGAGGTGGTTTTCTGGGCTCAGACTCCATAGGTCATAATGAGGCTTGAAAGGTTTCCTAGGGGTAGGAAACAAGCGAGGGAAATGGCGGCATGTTAGACCAGCTGAGTGTAGATTCTGCATTGAAGAGCTTCATTGACAATCTCAAAAAGAAGGAAATATAAAAAATATCCATTAATTATAGTCAAACACCATTTGAAGTTGGATTCCAGTCATGCTTCAACAATCGTCCATGAAGATTCCTAGTGAGGTTCTGTCCATAATGCTGTTGTTAGGGTTCAAACAAACCTAGCAACTGTTGTTTCCGATTTCCTAACTTCTAATGTGAGCTGCCTGTCCCAACACAGAGGATACAGTCAAGTGTCTCTGTTATACATCTCTGCTCACAAAAACAGATATGCATAATAAATACCTTTATTTTTCTGCAACCATAATTATTACTTTGGGTCTCCATCCACAAGGGTGGGAGAAATTTAACTGCAGCCCATCCAGAATTCCCATTTTTTACCCTGAGGCTTTTGCCTGAGCTCACAGCCTTAAGCACTGGATGGGCACATCTGAACCCAGTGCTATCTCTCCTCATAGACATCTTCTGAAACATCTGTCTCTCTGGTCCTTGGTTGTCATTCTGTGAAGCTTGCTATGAACACATTCTTCCTCCTCTCTTTGTGGCCCTTCAGGCCTGGTGGCTTTCTCTGACACTTCTGTTCCACTCTCGGCCTCATAGGAGTCATTCTCCTCCCTCCAACGCATGCTTTTTTCTGTAGAGTATTGTTTCCTTGTAGCTCTAACCAGGAAATAGGCCCGTTTGGTTTGAGATCTCACAAGTTATCTTGGGGATCTCAGGGAGCAAGTGAGAAACTGATTCATACTTTTAACCCATTGCTTTTAACTCTCATCACATTCTTAAAGGGTGGGAATGACTTGCTTGTATTCATGAAGCATCCTTCCATGTCCCATGATTATGCTACATGTCTTTTAATATCTTTTCTACTAGCATGCAATGAGGCAAAGGCAAGTCTTGAGTAGGGAAGGAAATACTGTTGAAATAAATCATATTTTAAAAAAAATTAACCCACATCACACACAAGTACATTGAGAGTGAAAACTGCAGGAATTGAGTTGGAGCGTACGTTGTCCCTAAAAAGAAATTATTCCAAGAAAAGAAGAAAAAAGTGAGACAGAATTGAGAGATAGATTGGGCATGTTAGTTTATTTGAAAACCATTAACTACTTCTAGCCCTTTTACCCTAAATGCCACCTGAGTTTCCTTGATGGGATATTTCAGGAGTGAGAGATGCTTGCCATTTAGCTACAGTATATCTGGATATCAAATATGCCAACTTTCTAGCACATTAATGGATTTTGTAACTCCATACAGATTTTGTTAAATGGTGAAGCGATGAAAAGCTGTGAACATAACTGGATACAGTAAAGCAGCACAGGGCGAGATGAGCAGGAGGGGCTTCACAAATGTTTACTACTTGAAAGACTGAAATTAAAAATTAATTTGATATTTTCTTTTGCTCAAGTGGCATTTAATAGTGTTGGGGACCAGGACGTATACAGTAGAGAACTTATTTAATGACGACGTCTCCGCCAGGCACTTGGTTATTAAATGTTGACTCAGGGAAAAAAGAAAAAGCCAACCAATCAACCAACCAACTCTGCACTGCTGTGTTAAGAGGATACTGGACTTTAACTCCTTGATTGGAAGTATTACTGCTGCAGCAAGCTGACCTGTGAGATGGATCAAAGGCTATAAGTTATGATGTTTGCCTTTTAAAAAGTAAACGTGACTCTGAATTTCATAGCTTGCACATTTCAGCAGGAAGTGACAGCATGGATTCATGGTGTCTGCCTTGGTTTCTGCTCTGTGCCTCTCTTCTCACGGTTTCTGGCTTGGTAAGGAAACAATATGAAGAAAACGATTAGAAAAATTGGGGGCAGTTGATACTGATTGTTACAGAACAAATTTGTTCACTTTTTGTTTTTTATGCATTTTGACGTGTTAGTGAAAAAGAACATTTCTTTTTGGTGAGCAGGGGCAGATTGGGTATAGGACGTTAAAAGAATGCCCTGCAAGAGAAAAAGTCAGAGACATTGACATAAAATTATGTTTTTCTTTCAATTTCATCGTTGTGTAACAAGTTTTCTTTTGATAAGATGAGAAATGTGTGAATTTTGAAAATAATTCCATTTTTACTGCTGAATGAATTCATATTGCTGTTACAATAACGTGAGATGCGAATGGAGTGAATGATGATTGTCACAGGCATAGCAAATACTTATAAAATTTTGTAGCATAGGATTTCTCTTCTGCTTCTTCATCAATTTAGACCAATCCTCTAGAGTGACAGGCGGTTTGTACCACAAACCAACCCAAGGTTACAAATGAAGTTTCAAATACTTGGGGGAAAACCTTTAGTTGTGATTTTAAAATAATAGTTCTTAAATTAAGCTGATATTCTGTGAACAGGAACTAGAGTATTGAGAACGAGAAATACTACTTAATAACATTAAATTGTAATTATATAAAAACACTTGATAACTTTTTTCAGTAGGTGCTTTGGCATTCCTCTGTGAGTACGTGCCTATGTGTGGCTAGAGTGTGAGACCACCATGGCACTTGTTACCATTAAAAAAAAATGGTAATCATCAAACCAGCTCATTCCATTGCTTTGCTAAATGTTCCAAATGATTCTAGTATTTAGAGATGCAAACTCTATTTACATAAAACTGTACCTTACATTTGGTGACATTATACTATAGTTTAAAAGGTGGTTTCACATGACATTATATCACCCTCATATCACCCATGCAAAGCCGATATTGACCATATCTTGCAGATAGTCTGGGTAGCAAGAAGGTGAACTGATTTGTTATTAGTTGGTGGAATCAGAAATATAATCCAGGTCTACTGCCTTATCAGTCCTGCGAGCTTTTGTTTTTACTAGACTACACTGAGAACTTTTCAGGTTTACTTGACTTTTTTCCAGTAGGTATGTAGTCTGAGTTTCATTTGATCACTCATAGAAATCTATTTTAGGAAGTTCTTTTTTTTTTTATCACAATGTATATTCTTTGTTTGTTTTTTTTTTCTTAAACATTTAGTATTGTCTTTGAAGGCAGAACTTTGAGGGAACTATGAAAGTTAACCATGATTATTGAAGTCTTCAATAAAATTTTTTAAATGATTAATGACAATAATATTTCAACACTGGAAATAAATTATTATCAATCATTGCTCTGTGAATCCTTTAGAAAATTCTGTTTAAAGTGAACACCTTTTGAGGGCTGTAGTCTTCCGTTCTGCCTTTTGAATCTGCGAAGTTGGTTTTTTGTTTCTTTCACCTTCAAATTTATATAACAAGCAGTTTCATTTTTTATATGAAATGGAAGAACTTCTGGTCAAAAAGATTATCTTAGACTCCAATTTAACTGTCTTGGAAATATGTCATAAAATAACTATAATATAAATGAAAACACCCCTCCACGAATGGCTAGATATAGTTTGGAACTAAGAAAACCATTTATATTATGGGCATCATAATAACTTCTTTCATGTGTTTGTTTCCTAGCCAACTCCAGAAAATTTTGGTGAGTCTATTTTGAGATTTGCTCTAAATTATAGTAAAAGACAGTAATGTGGATAATTAAACAACAGAACAGAACTTAGGTCACATTTAATGCTAAGTACATGCATAATTGTACTGAACTTTGATCAAATAGTGACTTGTTTTGATTTATTGAGGAATGTTTTATTGTTCCTATTTCAAGGTTCCACATACCCAGCAGAAAAATAGGTGGTGGTATAGGAAAATCCAAACACAGTGACTGACACATAGACATCCCATAAACGCTTGCTATTATTATTTTTGCTATTTTGTGTCAAATCAGATGAACCTGATGTTCATCCTATTCAGCTGCACACTTAGAGATTTGGCCATATTTTCTACCGCTCTGCAACTTAGAAGAGAAATTCAAATTTAAATTGGAAATTTTGCTTGAGAGTTCCAAGATATGCTACTAGCAAAGGATATATACTTATGGGTAGATTGGGCCGTTTGACCAAATTTAAATACTTGCTTTCTATTTAATCTAGTCATCTAGCCTACTCTCCCAAATTAAGCTTAATATTATACGGAGTGATCAATTTCTTGTTCCTGAAGTCATTTGGCATTTGAGAGACATGAATAGGACAAGATCATATAAGCAAAAGCCCTATAGCCCCAAGCTTGGTTTATGAGAGGTTCTCAATCAATTAGTCAATCAATCAACCAACCAATCTATCATTTATTTATCATCTATCTATCATCTATTATCTATCTATCTATCTATTATCTGTCTATTATCTATCTATTTAGCTCTCATCATCTATGTATTGAATCAAAACCTAGTAGTCACTTATCTGAGGCAAAAGAACCTAGCTTACTTCTAATTTGGCAATTGATAAATATTTACTTTTTTCATAAACATAATGTTCAATGTGTTTTTCTTTCTTATTTTCATTAAAGATGTAGATGGTGGAATTGACCAGGATATATTTGATATCAATAAAGGTTTGTAGATTTTTTTTTACATTCTTTATGAAGTGGGAGTTTGAATACGATTTGCTAATATGAATTTTATTCTTTCCTCTTAGATTTGGGACTAGATCTTTTTGAGGGAGACATCAGACTTGTTGGGGTGAGTTGAAAAAATGCAAGCAAGGAAGAATCTTTTATTAATCACTGCAAGCTAAAATACAGAGTATCTAAGAATGATTGGCTGGCATGAGCTAAGTTGTGCCCAACTAACTCTAAAGGCACAGAACCATGGTGACACAGTTATTCAATGATTACGTTGTATTGTAAGGGGCTCACATATACTGTTGTCATCCATTACTCAGATTTCTGTGTGGTTAAAGCCACCATCACTCACTATAGATGCTTTGGTCTTATTGATCTTTTTGATTTTAATTATTGAAACAATAGGATGTTTTCATTTTTTAAATAGTACCTCACCAATTCAATTTAGTTGAAGCAAAGTTAAACCGAGTTTGTAAACATCTTCAATGAACAGAATTTTTACCATAAGAGATAGATTTTGTGATTTCTACCCTGACAGCTAAAAATAGTGTTGCCAAATAAAAGTCTTCCCAAACCTATTCACAAAGAGTACTGATTCTTAACCAGCCATCACGGCACACAGAGCTTCAGTGTCTGAGGTTTAGTCCTGGGCCTGCTCTTTTATCTGAACTCTCTCCTTCTGGATCTTGCCTTGTGCCAGGGCTTTAAATGTCATCTCTATGCTGATGACTCAAAATGTATAACTCTAGTTCATTCCTTCCCCTGAGATCCATACTGGTCTAGCCAGATGCAAGTTCATCACTTCCATTTGAATGTCTATAAGACACCTCAAACCTAAGGTGTCCTAAAATGAACTCTGATTTTCCATACAAATTATCCTTCCCCAGTCTTCTCTTTTAGTAAAATCATCACTACTCCCTCACTCCATGTCACTGAATAAGCAAACAAATCCAGGAATCACCTTTTCTTTTTCCCGTTCCTCATCCTGCCACCTAATCCATCAGCAAGTTTTGTCATTTCTGCCTCCAACATGTACTTCATATAAGCCGATTTTCTCCTAATTTGTCTTTATTTCAAATATAGCCCTCCTCTAAGAAAAAATTTATCCCTGTCCCCATACCCCAGAGCAAAGTGACCAGGCAATGACACCATTTCACTTCTTGGTTTGAAACTCTTAAAATGCTTCCTATTGCTTTAGAATAGCATCCAATTTTACTCATAGCCTTGAAGACCTTGCATAATTTTCCTGCCTATTTTCCTTCCCATTACTTCTCCTCTTCTCTTCTCCTCTCCCCTCTCCTCTCCTTTTCTCTTAAATCATCTCTTTTCTCTCCTAACTCATTAGGTTGCTGGCCTTAAACCATACTCAGAACATGCCAAGCACATTCCCACCTCAAGACCAGAGCAGCCACTGTTTCCTCCACCTGAAATGATCTTTGCAGGGTCCTTTTCAACTCAGCTCTTTCTTATCATCCCCATTTAACCTTAAATGTTACCCTTTCAAAGAGTTCTGTCCTGGCCACTTTGTCTAATGTACTTCCCCATCCCTTTACTTTTGTCTCCATCTGCCATTTTTATTTCCTCCACTACAATTAAATATAGTCTGTTTAAACTTATTTGTTTTCTTACATACTGTTTGTCTCCTGCACTAAACATTAGCTCCTTGAAGGTAAAAACCTTGGTAGTTTTGTTATCAGGGGATCTCTCTTCTCTAGAACCATGTTCTTACTGTTGACTAGATGAATACATTAATAAAATGTTGATAGTTCTTCACTATAAAAACTACAAAATTCTTTAAAATTTTTTGAAAACTCTGGCATAGCTCATGTGTGACTCTTTCTGATATTGTGAGATCAAGATGATTGAAGTATCACTATCACTTCCTTCTTGTATATTTTTCATCTCTTGTATGGGAAACCAGTCTATAAATCTACCAATATTTATAGTTCAGTTTTCCAGCAATAATATTTTACATTGTTTTGCATGATTCCTTTCCCAATTCTATCAACAAAATTAATGGTGTAAATTAGTGATTTTCTCCTAGAAACTTTGTTCTAATACAATAAAAGTAAAGGTACACAAACATTTGCACATATGCCACACACATAGAGGCAATTTATTTAGGCAGACTGGGAGAGCTTTAAACTTTGTTGTTTTTTTTTCCTAGATTAACTATTGATTGATTCATAAGTTTTTTTCCTGATTTATTTAATTACCCCTTTCACATTTATTTTTGACAGGTACAAGATAGAAATTCCATCATTGGCGAAAACTATAGATGGCCTCATACTATTCCATATGTTTTAGAAGATAGCTTGGGTTAGTACACACTTTGGAGTATCCATAACTAATGTGTGTTCCTGCCAGAACATGGTTATAGTATTCCCAAGGGTAGGCTTGTATGGTCTTTAAGAGTTTTGTGTTTGTTTATTGCTTTGTGTGGCTATATACAGTTACTTAAAAAAATGAGCGAAGTGAACAATGAAAAAAACCTTAGTGATTTTGTCTGAAATATTTGCTCAGTTTTGACTAATAAAGGAATTAATTCGACCAGCATTTATGGAGCACCTACTCTGCTGGATTATTTATTCCATTCTAAGGACATAAAGATTAGAGAGTTAGTCTTTATTTTAAAGCAGTGGTTTTCCATATGTTCAGGTTTTACATAGAAGTAAAAACAAAATGACCAAACAAAAACTTCAGTGATTGGCATTGCTTTGCCGATATTTAATTTTGGCAAGTAAGGGGCTTAAACAATAAGAGAAGCTACTATCTTTTATCATCCATTTTTGTAAAATAAATAATGTTTTAATACTAAAAAGTCAAAATAAACTAATTCCAAACTAAAGACAGCTTTTCTATACAAGAAATTTAATTGTAGCAGGAAATTCTAAACATGGTCCTCATTTTATTTCTGGAAATAAATTTATTTCTGGAGAAAATGATGTCATTGACCAGCATCAGTTTGGGAACTGCTATTTGGGAAACTTTTCCTTAAAGAGCATACAATTTAGTGGAGATTTAGATAACCCAAAAGCTAATTATGATAATGGAATAAACATTATGATTAATGGTAAGTTCAAAGAGCCATGGGAGCATGTTGGAGGGGCATTTACTCAACCTAGACATAAAGGCATAAGCATTAAGGAGCAGGTGGCCCTACACAGTAGGGCTGCCATGAAGGTGGTGCAAACCGTACACCATACATAGGTGGCAGGGAGGGGGAAAAAAGTAGGACCAAAATCAAGCTTTCATTCTGATTACCAAGAGACGTTCATTTCTTCGCATGAAGTGTTATTTATCTTCCTGCCAAGGCAACACTTGCAGCATTTTCCCAGATAAGGTGTCTCTTTCTAATACGCAGAAAGGCCTACCACGTGGTTTCATGTGACTTCTGACAGTAAGGGAAGGGTGCTCTAGGTAGATGGATCACCATGTGCAAAGGCATGAGGAAGGGAGGAAACTCTTAGCTGGAATTTAGATAGGAAATGGGGAAATAATGAGATTGAACAGTGGGCAGACTGGAAAGCACTTGAGTCTCTTCCATGTTAACGAACTTGGCGTGTATACTGATGGCAGTGTGGAGCCACTCAAAGTTCTACTGTGGAAGAAGATTGCTGTCCCTTTGGTTGTGGTATAGATGATGCATTATTAGTGAGGCAAAAAGAAAGTAGGAACATCAGCCAGGAGGCTATGGAAGAGATCCAGGGAAGAAATGAAGAATTTCTGAACCCAACTCTCAGTAAGGAGAGATAAGAATGGATAAATCTAAGAGCAGTTTACACAACAAACTTGCCTAAAGACCCATTTCTCAGAACATAACCCCATTGTTAGGCAATGCATAATTCTCTCTCCATACACACACACACACACACACACACACACACACATCTTTGTATATGTAAAATTATATATATGTATGTATGTATTAATTTGAACACATTTTTCTCCTAAGTGAGTTTTATGAAAGATCAGTGAGCTTTAGCATGACTGTCTCTTAGGCTATTTTTGCCACGTATTTTAACCAAAGCTATCATAACCTTAAGAACTCTTATGTACCTGTTTTTTATCGATGTAGTAAAAAACAATAGTGTATGCCTTGAGGACAGGAGCTATTTTTCACCTTGCAAATCTGAGGCTTAGCATAGTCTCTGGAATATTGTAGGCACTTAATAAATATTTAAAAATATATATATATATATGACTGAAACATGGTAGGAAAAAAATCAGCCCAGATTCTACCATCCAAACTGTGCATATTTTTACATACTTATAAGTAGAGTGTTTAAAATTTTTTATTCTGCTTTTTTCACTTAATATTATTATACCATTTAATGTTATATAGTTTTTATAATATAATAAAACTTCAAATTTTTATGGACCATTTCTTCAACTCTGTGATTTTGATTTTTTTTCTCATTTAGAAAATACCTGTTTAATAGTGTAGCAATGAACTTCTTTATGTTTACAGTAAGAAGAGTATTTCCTCACATTTCAAAAATTTTTTGATTACAACTTAAAGTTCTATTTTATTTTACTTTATTCTTATTTTTTATTTTTAAATAATTTTTAATTACAGTTGACATACAATATTATATTAGTTTCAGGTGTACAATATAGTGACTAGACATTTATATAACTTATGAAATTTATACCATCTTCGAATGACTCCAGCTAAGAAAATCACTAGGCATAGCCATTCCTACGTGTAACAAAAGTTAAATGCTTATGAGACATTTTCACTATTAATCACATTCTGGTTGGCCAATGCATGAAATTCTGCCAGTAGGGTTTTAGTCTTTTAGCTTAAACTTTAGGTGTTATCTGGCTGTTAGATGCAACTTCCTTGAAAGAGGTAATACTTGACATAGCCTTTATAACTTCCAGTGAATGTTATAATTCCTGCTTGAGTGCTAGATTTGAGGTGGGAGGTGGGGAGAAAGAAGTAAGGAGTGGAGGGTGAAGGTAAAGGAGGTAAGGATGGAAACGAAGGTCAAAGTTCTAGAAACACCAAGGGGCTGATAAGGGTAAATAATCCTGAACAGCTTCTTGCTTAACTCCTAGGTTTGCTAGGACCTGCCTTATCCTTCCAAACCTGGGGATTTAGATAACATGATTCCAGGTGGAGCTTTTCCCCTTGGTAAACAAATGGCTAATCTTATCTGTAGAGGGCTATACCTTTTATAAAACTTTCACCTCCGTTCCCTTATTTACTTCTCAAAACAATTCAATGCAGAATGAGAACTATCCACATTAAGCTTTGTTATAAGCCTAGACCAGCATGCTCCTTTTTCATTCTGTTCTTAAATAGTCATGTGGTGATCAGTATCATCATCCCTTATTGTAAGAAAGTGTTAGGTTCGAAATAGTGATCCAAATGTGATATTTATAATACAGAAAATTTGAAAACAATTTACTATTTGACAGCAGGAAGTTACATATATTATAGCTATATAACGTAGCCATTAAATGGTAAAAACATACTTGATAATGAAGGGGGAATTTAATGATATATTATTTAGTAGAAAAATGTTTATAAAATAGTATTAGATTGAGTTTATTTTTTATAATAATAGATGTATGTTATATATGTACATATTCATAAGCAAAAAAGCATGATAATGGTGATTGATGATTTCTGGAAGATAAGATTTTATAATTTGCTTCTTTTTGTTTATATGCATTTCTAACTTATTTATAATGAACATGTATTATTTGTGTGGTATTGTAAAAGTTGAATTCTGAGAGCCTCTTATAGATTCATGGATTTTAGGGCCTTACCTATGTGAATCCTTGACCTTCACCAGACAGAGGCTTTCTGAGTACAGTCATCATGAGCCACTTAATGACAGGGATACATTCTGAGAAATGCGTTGTTAGGCAATTTTGTCACTGTGCAAACATCATAAAGGGCACTTACACAAATCTAAATGGTATGGATTACTACACACCTGGGCTATAAGGTATAACCTATTGCACAGCATGTTACTGAACAAAACAACATGAGATCAAATCAATCACAAGAGCGAATGATGCAATTAAGAGACACTATGAATACAGGATGCACGAGGCAGGTGCTGGATGTGGCTTCGGTGGGGCTGCGAGTTGGCAGAGACGGGGTTTCAGGGAATCCTCTGGCCAGAGAGACCTCTGTTATCCAGTTTGATGCCGTCAGGGTTATGGCGGCACTGTGTCCTGTGCACTGGGAGAGGGGAGGGCTCAGCAGGGAACAATGGATACCACTGGCACTTCTGTACAGAGTGTCTCACCTCAGCCCTCACTCCAACAATGTCTCCTTTTAAGTCCCTGGTGGCCCCTGCGCACATCCTAATCAGCACTAGTGCAGGTCTGTCACTGCAAAAATCCCCTTGTAGACACGGCCCTTTTAAGAGGCTTCTGCCACTGCTGCAGCCACAGCCTCTGTCTCACTCAGCTGCTGGAGACCGGGCAGCCCCGTGTCCTTGTTCAGTCCTGCCTTCTGCCGTTGTAGGGTGATTTCTTAGATTTCCAGATTTCCCCCTAGTTTTGGCTTGTTCTTCTCGATCCCAGATTTTTCCTTGCTGCTGCTCCTTATTTCTGTCACAACTTTGATTTGGTCACCAGAGGGATGAACAGAGACTCTATCATCTATGCCGTATTTTTTTCCTCCTTCCTCTCTACTTTCTGTTCTGATTCACAATATCTATGCAAACTCCAAAGGCGAATTAAACTGGCAAAAGTTATACATCAAAAGTAAGTGTGGTGAGGACAGGCAAGGACTTAGGTGTGTCTAGCACCAAAGTCCAAGTGCTTTCCACTCTGCAATACTGTCCCCCACCTCCCAACAGTCACCATCCTTCACTTTCCCAGCACTGGCCTCCTTTGTGATCGTCTCTCCATGTGCATCTGGTACAGCTCCTTCTCTTTGAGCTTCTTTTCCTCTAGGTTTTCATTGTATCCATGCCTCTGCCTTCTTTGAGCTCTATGTCTATCTAAGCTATTAGTATCATTTTAAACTCCAACGCCATGGTTCCTAACTCTGTTTGGGGCCATGAACTCACTTGTGAATCTTATGAACGCTCTTCCCCTGCCTATGGACTTTGCAGACATCGCTATATGGATTTTTTGCATACTATTTTAGTATATTCATGGACCCTCCAATGTCAAGTCCTCAGATTAAAATCTCTGCTGTGAAGCTTTAAATGCATATCGTAGCTTCTCAAATGAAGCAGATGACAGTGATCTTTCATTTTTTTTCCTGTGATCCAATGTATATGTTCTCTGAGGTAATGCACCTCTAATTGTTCCAGAGAAAGAAATATGGTGCAAAGTAAGAAATCTGAAAAATAATAAAATACTTGAATATGATACAGCAGGTACTGAAATAACATATTTCTGTAACGATGTTAATGAGATGCTATAGGAACTTAACTCTTGTTTATAACAATTAGCCTATGAGAAAAATGGTTTTGTCATACTTTATGTTTTTTAAAGTAGCAGAACCTATTGTCGGTGTTAAAGTAGAGACTATTGTACTTAATTGGTACCGAATATTAAAAATTGTAAAAATAAAACACTAAACATTCATGAAGGGACCAGCTTATGATAAACAATATATTGCACAGACTGTTTTCATGGTGAATTGGTTAATGGTGTTTATTTGTTTATTTATTTTCCCCTCTTTAATTCCCCCTGCCCACTTACATCCCTGACCCATGGATGTTTCTGTTTCCCCTTAATAATTAGATCTCTGAAGGTGGTGTGTTCCCTCCCACATGCTCCTGGCATGTACCCAGGGGGCCTGGTGCACCCAAGGTATTGTCCATGGCTCCATCTGAGGTGCAAAACTAGGACCTTCTGTGTGCAAAGCAGACATGCTAATCACTATACTATGGAGCCACCCTCTGGTGTTTATTTTAATAAATATGTTTTTGTTTGTTTCCTTTTTTCAGAAATGAATGCTAAGGGAGTGATCCTGAATGCATTTGAACGCTATCGCCTAAAAACGTGCATTGACTTCAAGCCTTGGACTGGAGAAGCTAACTACATATCAGTGTTCAAGGACAGTGGGTAAGTTGAAGAGTTTGTCTTTTAAAGGTAGTAATGAGAGCTGTTATGGCTGGGGCATTATATCACAGCAACTGCCCTAGGTTCTGAACTTGAGGGGGAGTAGGGGCTTCCTTCGCTGTTTGTTAAAGAGTAAAAGACAGTCGGCTCTAGTTTCTGTAGCCATAAAATAATATTTTCATACACGCAAACAGACTACCCTTTTTTTAGATAAAGAGGGTGTAATAAATGCCATTTGTCCCATAACTTTGTAAACTTCAGCTCATTTGTAATTCACATACTCCTATATCCCCATTCAAGTAAAACACGTGTGCGTGCATTTGTGTATTCAAATTTATTTTAACCTAATGACTCTTAATACTTGAGTTAAGAAGATTATTTATTATATATAATAATAATATAATGTATATTTTATATATTTAGTGTTATTTGTCTGGAGCTCAGCAATTCTGAGTGGTTGCTGTACCTGTGAAATCCTTATTAATGGTTATCGCATAGCAAGGATGATCTGAAAGACTTGGAAATTTCTAGAAAAATCAGGATGAGATTGACTTGGGGATAACTTGTTCCTTTGTTGTATTTGGTCAGGGGGCAAGTTATCCAAAGATCATCTGACCTGGAAGGTTTTTTATACCTCACAAGGGCTGTGAGAGAAATGCACTATCTGGATCCTTCCACTGTGAAGGATTTAAATGGGAACCTAAGTAAATTAGGCATTGGGGATTCTGCCCTGAGACCTAATTGGCATCATTCTAACACCCTCTCTCCTTTCTCCTGTAAATGTTCCTGTAAGTTGCTGGTCTTCAGTAGGAAATAGGCATGTCGGGAGGCAAGAACTCTCGATTGGGGCAAACTGTGACAGAATAGCAACTGTTCAACACGAGTTTCTCCACGCACTGGGATTCTGGCATGAGCAGTCACGGTCCGACCGGGATGACTATGTTATGATAATGTGGGACAGAATTCAATCAGGTATATTTCTCTTGTTTTCTTACACTTTTAGCTAAAGACGGAATTTTTTAGCATTGTCCTCTCTCCTGACATCTGTGCCAACTGTTAATGGGAAAACTGATGTTTTGATCTCTTACTTCATTTAACTCTAACTCAATATGAGTTGAGGTGGCCAAGATTGCTGGGGCACAGTATCTAAAAACACTAGTATGTTTGAGCTGGATATGATCTTAGAAACTAATGTTTCCTGAAACATGTTTTATGAAATACTGTCCCCCAATGTGCTCACAGACGTTGTGTGGAAAGAAATATGTGATCAAATTAGTTTGGGAAACCCTAGGTTAACAGAAATTAAACTCATAATTACTTACACTGTTAGTCTTTGTTAGATTAACATAAATTGTAAATGTCTAAGAGAGGAGCATTTCCCATAGTGACTTGAGCATGGTCCTTTTGTGTTTTCTTTTTGTGGAAGATTTGGGATTATTGTTCCTTGTAACCCATACTGGAAAACACTGCAGTAGTTGGACAGCCTGAACTTTTTGTGACTTTGTGTTCCAACTCGAAAGGTCTTAATTGTCATGCCTGATGAGAGTCATGTTTTCCACATTTTTTTCCCACAGTGCCACTTAGTTTCGTATCTGTAGGGGATGGCGGAAGAATGGCACTGTTATCATGTGGGGCTCTGTACTGAGGCCCCCTGATATCACAGTTTTAACATCATAGCTTGCTCCTTACTCCCTCCCACCTCAGTGTCTAATGATCTCAACTAGGGTAAGGCACCACTGCAAACTAAAAGATTTCTAAAGCTAGAGAATGTTTAGTTTTCACCATGGCCTCATTCTTTAGGATTCCCAAAGACTTATTTTTTGGTAGAAACATCTGCCTAGATTTGACAATGCATCTATGTGCTGTGGAGATCAGATCTACCTTATTGTGTCCACAAAATCATCTGATCGGAAGTAAAATCAGTTGCCCATTACTATGATGCTGCGTAGCTGGGTATCTTCTCTAAATGTAGTCATTTAAAATATATCTACACATATTCCAGTAACCATGAAACCCCTGACTATGCCAATCCTTTATAATGTCTCTACATTATCATTCCTAGGTCCCATCCCACCCCACCTCCCAAAGTCCTCTTACTTTCATCTCCATCTTCTGCGGATGCCCCCACCCTCTCATCATCACCTGCCAAAGGCCCTAATTGTTTCAGCAACACCTTTTAGAATCCTCCTTTCCATGAGCGGTTCTTAGAACTTAGGCAGATGCTAGTGTCCAGCTTTGGGCTGTAATGAAAACTTAGGCATGTTTGGCATGACTGCTGGTATCATAATTCTAAGCTACGATATTATATTTAAAGACAAATATATGAAATATCCTTGAAATACTATAGCTTAGTTGTAACAAAGGTTATACTATGTTTATTATAGCCTCCATTTCTAAATTAACAGTTTTGGAGTAAAATAAGTTGAATTTTATGAACATCAAGTGATTAAAACTTTTTTATTTATCATTTAGGCACAGAGCACAATTTTAACACCTATAATGACCAAGTCTCAGATTCTCTGAATGTCCCCTACGATTACACTTCAGTCATGCACTACAGTAAAACTGCATTCCAAAATGGAACAGAACCAACAATTGTAACAAGAATCTCAGACTTCATGGATGTGATTGGCCAACGAATGGATTTCAGTGAAGATGATCTCTTAAAATTGAATCGACTGTATAATTGCTGTAAGTGATAGGTTCTTTGAAATGACTTCTGTTTTTCTCTGCTATAGAGGGAAAAATTATAGTCTGTGTCATTTTGCTGAGCATCGCTGCATTTTCTGAAATTATAGAAGCTTGATATTCAGGAAAAAAAGCAGAATAGTACCCAAATTCCAATTTCAAACTTGGAAGCAGCAATTTTCTTCTCACACAGTCTGGTCTTTAGAACTAAAAATAAATTGGATCTTATAGGAACGTGCTCTCTACATGTTTTTGAAGCTGTTACTAATTTAAATGACCTCTTTTTAGCCAAAATGAGGTGTACGGTCATAATATAAATGAGATCAAATAACCTAGGTGGTGGCTCAATAATCTAAATAACTGATGAGTGTAGACTTGGGTTTCTATAATTAGATAATTAAATAAGAAGACTCGGGGCAGGCAGCTTATTTAGATCTACAGAGTTGATCAACGTTTTGGTTCTGCAAATTGCAAAGATCTTCAAGCCACCATCGCCCAGCATCATTTAATGCCATGCTGGCAGTCCTAGAACTTCTCAGATAAGCTTAGTTTTTCTTACTTAGATTATCCTGTTATACGAGTGTCAATAATTGTTTTTTTTTTATTTTTTTATTTCGCAGCCTCTTCCTTGAGCTTTATGGATTCATGTGACTTTGAACTGGAAAATGTGTGTGGTATGATCCAAAGTTCGGACGATAACGTTGACTGGGAGCGGGTTTCACAGGTTCCCATGGGGCCAGAGAGTGATCACTCCAAAATGGGCCAGTGCAAAGGTAATAGGAGTGAGATGCTCCTAGGTTTTACTTACACATGGTTCTAGCCTTTTCATTTGCTAAAAGACTATGATTTTATTTCTAATTTCTATCAGAATTATTCATGATAATCCATTAGGTTGCTCCTAAGGAATAGTCCTGTGCCTTATAAGGCCATGGTTCATTTCTTTGCCTTTACTGTCTGAGTTTGCTTTTCTTTCTGTGAGTCAAGGCTGGGCTCCATGAAGCCTCTACCCCACAGAATGTACCCACAGCAGGAGAGGACTGTCTCTCCTCTAAAAACGCTTATCTCTGAAGTAGTGGAGATATTTTCTTGAAGATCACAGAATACAAGAGACTTTCTAGCAAACACCATTGAGCTGTGAATTAATCAGCTTCAGAATTTCAACTGGTTGTGGTTATATGCTCCTATTACAAAAAATACTTTAAATGAAGGTAGAAATTTATTTAATTTTATTCAGATAAGTATCCTTTTCCATTGTCATTTTTAAATTAAATAAGCATTTATTTGGCTACAACTACCAAATTTTTATTTATTTGCTCATTTCTGGCAGCAAATATGTAAAATTAGACTTTAGAACCTAGGGCCACTGCTTGACAGCTCAGATGATCTAGGCAGGGGATGAGGTCTTCAATATTGAAGAGGTGCTGTTCCTTTTCCTTTTGTTATTTTTTTGATGGGAGAGAATATGAGGGGATAGAACAATGTTGTTTAAGGGTATAAACTTGCAGCAAGTAGAAATAAACCCTAGAGATCTAATGCATAGCATAGTGAATATAGATAACAAATCGTATTATAACCGTCAAATTAGTAAGAGACTAGAACTTAATTATTCCAACTACTAAAAAAAATTATTATGTGACGTGATAGAGTTGCTAGTTATCACTACAATTGCAATCATATAACAATATAGGAATGTATCAAATTAACACATTGTATACCTGAAATTTATACAATTGTAAATGTCAAATATATTTTGCTAAAAAATATTTTTCTTCTTAAATGCAGGTTTGGATAGTGGATAGTGGTCATTTATAGGCCATTTATAGGTCATTTATAGGAAGAAAAGGAGAAAGGGAGGAAAGAGAGAGAGAAAGAGAGAGAGAGAAACTAGATCGGTAGGTGACACTTTTTCCCATTTTTGAAAACTAACATCTATAGTAAGAAAAATGTTGGCTGATGTTGTCTTTTTCATAAACTGTCTGCTCCTAGGACCATATTTAAATGCCCAACTCAGTGCCCTGCAGACAATGGGAAGTAAGTGGAACTATAATGCCCACAAGACACACATTGCTATATCTAGTACCTGTTTTCTCTCTGCTTTTGTCTTCTTAACAGGTTCTGGTTTCTTCATGCATTTTGACAGTAGCAGTGTAAATGTGGGGGCCACAGCAATGCTGGAAAGTAGAACACTGTACCCTAAAAGAGGATTTCAGTGCTTGCAGTTTTATTTGTATAACAGTGGTAGTGAAAATGACCAACTGAACATCTACATCAGGGAATATTCTGCAGACAATGTGAATGGTACTTTAACCCTCTTAGAAGAAATAAAAGGTACATATCGACATTCTTATTGTTTGGGTTCAGAGTGTGGCCATCTTAATTCTACTTAATGCAACAACTTACAATAGGGCAGAGGCTCTGGATTCATTGCTTTTCAGTGTAGAACTTGAGACCCCTTGTTTTATGCTGTGGTAAGGAAACTAAAACGAGGGTCCTTTGTGTGCTACAATGTGTGACACTTTTAAGAAACTGTTGATTAGTCTCTGGAACTAACGAGGTCAGTTCTTGGCAAGTAATAAAAATACAATGGAAACCAATGTAGGCAAAATGGGATAAGTTACTGGCTAGATGTAACTAAATTGTGGAATGGAAGTCCTTGGGCAGGACCGGATCTGTCCTTGAACAAGGTTGGGGACCTCCCATGTTCTCAGGTGGACTTTGTCCATGAAACTGGTGCTTTATTCACTTCCCAGCTTACATCTTACCACTTTTCTATCAGACTGGAAGGGGGACCTTTCCTCTAGTTTCTTGCTTAAAAATAAGTCTCAGTGAAGGGTTCTGATTTTTACGACTTGGGTTAAATGCCACTTCTGGAGCAATGCCTGAGTGGAGAGAAGGCAACGCAATGGTTGGGCACGTAGCTTTCATTTCAATCCCTGGTCAGAGAGGTGGTTGATGGTTAAGAAGTTTCCCTGAGACAGAGGGGCTGTGGGCCAGCAACTGTATTACTGTCTGCTCCACATATTGACCTCTTGGTTTGACTTGAGTAAAACCTATTATCAAATCGATTCACATTATGCTATATGTCATGCATTCCCCTTCCTCCCTATTTAGCTATGAGAAACAGTTTGAAATATGATGATATTTTCCTTTGTGAGGTTTTTAATCTCATTTTATATATACACACACCATGTACTATACATATACCTTATAGGTAATTACATATAATATGAAATACATACATAAGATACATTATAGATATAAATATTCCTCTCCATCAGCAATCTGTGGTGTTATCACCGATGGACGATAGCACTTAAGAAACTTGCTAAGGAATCCAGAGTTTAAACTGATAGTAGTAATAATAATGAAATGGAAGTTCTCATAAAGATTTTTGTTCAATCTAGAGTCCATCCATGGACAATAGCATTTTCTGTAATTTGGATATTTCTAACTTATTTTCAAGGAATTGTCTTTTGCACTAAGTGCTTCTATATTGAAGTCTCAGGACATTGTGTTAACCACTGGTTTTACATGAATTCCTGAACTGTTCTCTATATGGTGCCTTCTGAAAAATGTTAAATGTACTGCTTCTTATTTGGATATGTGATATAGAAGAATAAGACAGGATGGCACGGCATGTGCTACTGGCCAAGAGTAGGGGAAAATAGTGCAACTTCGGGAGAAAGGAGGTGGTACAAAATGTCAGATAATATTTATAATGTTGAGTCACTGCTAAATGATCTAAGGAGTAAATTGTAGGATGTGGGCTTTCTAGGGTTTGGTGGATTCCTGTTTAACACTGCCAAAAAGTTGATTAAAATTTTTGCATGTGATGGATGTATTCCAATCAAAGTATAAAAGTATTAAAGGAGGTTTTGGCTGAGTATCACAGGAATCTTGGGTACGAGTGTAGAATATTGGGCTTGCCTGACTATTTAGCTAACAGAACTAATATAGAGTGAAAAGTAACTAACTCATAAGTAGGGCATAGAGTACTCATGAGTTAGATGCTGCTGCTTGCTCACCCATCTCTGGAAAAGGGTGACCTCTCTGAGAAATAACTAGATAAATATCCAAATATTCCAGAGAGGAGTCCGACCCCACAGAAATACCTTGAAGTGAAAGGACCTGGGTTGGAGGAATAAGAAAGCTATACCTCAAACCTGTAGGAAGCAGTAGCTCTAGGATGATCATTTATCCATGAGGATTAGAACTCATATTGATTTGCATATGATTCATAGTCCTTTGTTTTCTTTAAAATAATAATGTCTCTTTTGCAGGTATACCCATTGGGAACTGGCAACTCTATTATGTAACTCTGAATGCAACCGATAAATTCAGAGTGGTGTTTGAAGGGGTCAGAGGCCCTGGTGCATCATCGGGTGGCTTGTCTATTGATGACATCAATCTTTCGGAAACAAAGTGTCCTCATCATATCTGGCATATAAGGAATTTCACACAGCTCATCGGCAGCCCAGACGGAATTCTATATAGCCCTCCATTTTATTCCTCTAAAGGTTATGCCTTTCAGATTTACTTGGATCTAAACCATTCGACTTATGCAGGAATATATTTCCACTTGATCTCTGGAGCCAATGATGATCAGTTACAGTGGCCATGTCCTTGGCAACAAGCCACGATGACACTCTTGGATCAAAATCCTGACATTCGACAGCGTATGTCCAACCAACGGAGTATAACTACAGACCCATTTATGACCACTGGTTCGTGACTCATTTTCTTTATTGCTAATACATGATCATAGCTCTCAGAGGGATGAAGGGTTTTGGAATGAGAGACTGCACAGTCAGATACATAGTGAACTTTCAGCCCAAACTTAGGAACAGAAGATATTTAGAAGAAGGTCTTCAGTTGTGGATAGAGTGTCCCAGGGAGGAGACTATCAGGAATACCAGCAGGAGTGCTGACAAATAGAAAATATATTGACTGTATTCCTGGGAATTGATGACTTTTTCTGAATTCTCAGGGTTGTGCCTAGAGTGTTGGTTTTAGAGTCTGACATACTCGGGTTCAAAGCCAAGGTTTCTTCTCATTAACTAAGCAAATGGACCTTGAGCAAATAATCTCTTGGAGCTCTAGTGCTCTCAGCAGTAGGTAGGTAATAATAACAGATATGTTATGAGAATCAGTACAGATCAAGCATGGAAGCTTGTGGAAAGTCCTGATATGAAGAAGCTCTCAGCTGTTGAGTTTTCCTAATCCATGCTGCCCTGATCTTGCCACTGGGATTGTCAAAACCAAGTCAGCTCTTGTAATGGGGGATGGTCTTTGATCAGAGGGAAGATGTTGAGCAGGTGATCTTTAGTGTTGGGGGGTTGGGAATGGATTAAAACTTTTTATAAAGAGTTCTAGAGGACTTGCCACTGGTGGAATCATTCTCCACATTCTAGTCCCAAAAAAGAGTAGCACCCAGAAAGCAACGATCACATCTAAATTTAATAATCCTTTGCCCTCTGGCAACTCAATAAAAGGAAAAATAAAATTATGGCAAGGTGAATATCATTGCCAATCTGAATTCTAGATATGAAAAGAATGGACCCATGTGAGATAAGGGAAAATAAAAACCTTAATCTGATAGGAAAAAAATAGTATGCACAAAAAGGGTTGTAGGGACTTGATGCTTAGAATGTCTTTACTTTTTATCAAAACATTTCTCCTGAATGACATTGAAAATGGCTCAGGGTTGGGTGGGTCATCACCTTTTTCCAGAAGTAGTACTTCCTTCTGTCTTCTGTTCCTGAAGGACTTTGCTCTGTTAGGTGGATCCTACAGTTAACAAGATAAATTGATCTATGATAATATTAAAAACTCTCTCAGCAACATATTGATTTAACTCACTTAGAACTATCCGTAACTCAGAAGGCCACAAGGAGTGATTAATGGGCAGGAGAGTTTGTATATTGTTCTGTGTGTATAGGTATGACACCCCACCTAGGACATTTGGGTACCTCTCCACTCATATTCCAAAATGTGGTACCTCCTGCCAGGAAATCTCATTTCCTTTAGGACAGTATAAGTGAACAAGCTCCAGTGACTCGCCAGGGTATATATCACAGGTCAATAGCATCATTAAATTATTTTGAACTCCCTTCTAATTGTCTGTTTCACATCGTTTGTTCACATTGTCTGTTCTTTCCTACCACCAAAAGCTATGATGATGCTAAACACAATCCATTAATATAAATTGCTTTTTCAGATAATGAAACCTATTTTTGGGATAGGCCTTCCAAAGTGGGAAAAGTGGCTTTTTTCCCTAATGGAACTCAGTTTAGAAGAGGCGGGGGCTATGGAACCAGTGCCTTTATAACCCATGAGAGGCTGAAAAGCAGAGATTTTATAAAGGGAAATGAAGTTTATATCCTACTGACGGTGGAAGGTATGTCAATAAAAATAGTTTTATAAAAGCTATTTTGTTGTAGCCATAGATTGTTTACTGTGTTCTTTCAGTTTCCATTTGTAGGTATATTAGGTAGAGCTGTAGGAGCAAATGGATCCAAGTGGGATTTTGGGGTATGAATCATTAACAATATGAAAGTAATTTAAATAGAAACAGTAAGGATTCCTGGATAAAGAATTTAATTACCAGTACGTGGAGCAATAGTGGAAAACTTTAAGCCAGAAAACTTTTTAAGAAATAAGTTGAAGTATAGCCATTATTCCTTAGAATTGTAGTCTAGAATTCCAGAAACAAAAATGTCACATATCACATGAGACCAAAAAGAAAATGTATTGTCTTTACTGTCTCCTTCAAATACAAACACACACACACACACACACACACACACACACACACACACACACACACACACATACACATGACACACACACACACATCTTGGCAATAAAAAAATCTATCGTCTTTAAAGTTTCTTACCCATGGTAATCAAAAATACATTTTCCAGGAACACTGGTGATTCCCATGTTTTATGTGGTAGGATTTTAACTCATTTGCTATTAAAGACCCACTTGCATCTCAGTAAATCAGAATTTTGTCTGTGATGAAAAGCGGTGCAATTAAAACCCACGAAATTTTGATTTTATTGCCAATTAGAGTAACACAAAATGATAGTTCTTAGAAAAATTATTCAGGAAAACTTTTGTCAAGGAAGACAACATTTTATGTGGCAAGAAAAAGTCACATATTCATTAACTCCGTTTGACCCTGTTTTGATGAGAAGCAGCAGAAAACACTGCAAAGAATAGAACACTGGTTGTCAGGCGGCCTGGTGCTATAGTGTTATGTGCCACCAGGTCGCACAAATATCCATCAACTGCTCCACCAAGCAAGAGACTCACGAGTTTGGGCGAGCCTATCAATCGCCTTGCAACATGTCTTTAGTTTCCTTGTTTTCTCCTTGAGGATTGGTAATGTGAAAAAACAATAAATGGTAGGCACCTTTAAAATGAAGTGGGACCTGCCACGCCAGAGGAACTGCCTTGTGAGTCTTATGCCTCAAAACTTTGGAATGTTAAAACAGCACAAAATAACCTTTGGACTGGGCCTAACGCAACCTCGTGTCCAAAGAACTGTTTGCAAAGATAATAAGCAAATAAATATTATGACTACTAAAAACTTTCTTTAGGATAAACGTCACTATTGTATGTTATCTGCAAAATAGAAATGCCTTCCCTCTATTGATATAATCTCCCCCTACCTTTTCTCATAGATACCCCTTGTCTTTGTCTCCTATTCAGAACATTATTTGGGCTGCTACCTGAATCGATGCTTCCTGATCTTTTGATCTCAAATAAATGTTTGTTGCCTCTCAATTTGAAAGGACTTTTCGCTTTAGGTTGACCGTAACAAAGCGTTGGGCCCCTTAGAGTGCAGGCAAGCCAGGGCCCAGGCAAGCTGTGGTTCCGCTGTAGCCCTACAGGCTGGCCCAGCTCCTCTTTGCATCTACTTTTGAACCTGACTATTATTTTACTGCCTCTGAATGTTGCTGGACTATGATTATCTGAATTTCTCACAAACCTGAAACCTGAGCATTTTGAAACTTAAAGATCAAATACTTGCTAAAGCAAAAACTTGCAAAAACTTGCTAAGTCATGATTTCCATCCATGCTCTCCCCCTGTTGTCTTTAGACATATCTCATCTTAATTCTACACAACCACAGCCAAACCCAACCTTCCAACCACAGCCAAACCCAACCTCTGACACCAAGGACCCTTGTACAAACTTCACATGTGAGAATGATGGCATCTGCACTGTTCGAGATGGCAAAGCTGAGTGCAGGTAAGGGGTCATTTGGACGAGCTCTTCCCACTCTTCTTCTGTTTGAAATTTTATCTTCTCACAACATGGGGTTAAATACTAATATTTCATCTGAGTAAAATCAGTTAAGTCTCCTCAAAACCATTCATAGGATATTTATTTTTTGCTCTTCATTTGGAATTTCCGATAGCCACAAGAACAATACAATTACATATGAAAAACAACACTTTGTATTTTAATTGCCTGAAAAAGACTTCAGGAGTTATGTATCTTAATTAAGTCCTCAGGGTAGACTGTTATGGTTAAGTGTAACTGCCTCTGTTTTCCAGATGGATATACTTAGGTTCTGGGAAGAGTATGGCCAAAGTGTATATATAGCTGGGAGGCAAAGGAACTGGGACACTGAGAAATTTTCTCCATTACTTATGCTACCTTCCTTTCCCACCTTGGAGCTGCTGTTTTAAATACCAGATTAGGAATTATTCCATTGTTCTTTTCCTTTGACCCTGCCTGGATGCCTGGTGCCAGTCTAACCAGCCCCTCTAGTCCAGAATAGGTGAAATGTTTCAGATGTCAATAAACTGAATGTAGACCCACACCTTTATGATGAAGGTTTTTCAGATTTAAATATCAGTTCATAACTCTGAGTTATGTTCTTAATGTGTAGGTGTCCATCAGGGGAAGACTGGTGGTACACAGGAGAGAGGTGTGAGAAGAGAGGCTCAACTCGAGATACCATTGTCATTGCTACTTCTTCAACTGTTGCTGTGTTTGCCCTGATGCTGATAGTCACCCTCGTCGCTGTCTATTGTACCCGAAAGAGATATCGTAAAGCGTCAAATACGGCAAATGTGGCTCCGGAAAATGTAAGTCGAGTCTGATATTTGGTTATTCAAAATCTATTGATGAAATCATATGAAAAAGAATTAAGACTTTTAAAATATGCTTAAAAATGTATTCTTTTCTTCATGCCCTATGTTGGGGACAACTGCTTTGAGACAATAAATTCCTGTTACTTTCACTATAAATCAACAGTTCTTAAATTGGGGTCTATAGAGGCTTTTTGGGGGAAGTTTAATATCTTCCTATAATTGTATCCAAAATTGTGTTTGGTTGTATATTTTTTTCTGGGTGAGTGTCTGTAAGTCTTTTTGGAAAGCAAAACTGATTTTGCCTATAAGTCTCACCCTTCCTGGTAAAGGCAAGAGGTTACCTGGATATGTTTTTGTTGTAAAAGTTTTTCGGTGATTGTGAGCTCAGGCTTGCAGAAAGGGAGCACAGACATATTTGGGACTTTTTCATTAAAGAAGTTTTCAACTAATTCTGGCTTCACCTTCAGCAACTAACTCTAAGTCAAGATTTTCAAGTAGAGGGTTTAAAGTTTTGCCTTAGAGGTGTTTAAAATGACAATAGACTCTTGAAAATGGCCTGGAAGCAGAGTCAGAGATGGACATTGGCATACAGCAGGTTTATTGGGGAGCACTCTTGGGAACACCCGTACTGGAGGGAGGAAAGTTGGACTAGGCAGAGACAAGGTTGGACTGTGAAGTGATTGATTGCACCTGAGGCTTCAACCCACCCTACTGCAATCTTTGAAGCAAGGATGGCCCCTTAGGCATGTCCCAAAAGGAGGCAAGGAGGTACTAACCACATCCATAGCCACTGGATGGGGGCTGCCCCCCAAGAGGGATGAGAAAATTGGGCAAGTGCATTTTGTGGGAGGTCATGTCCTGCATGAGAGCCTTCATTTTGATGGGCAGGACTAAGCAATGGATCCCAACATCCGCTATGTATCCCAATAATAGCACAGAGTTTCGTATACAGATTCCTGTTCTCACAAAAATAACATAACGAAAATGGCACAAAATCTAAACATCATTTAAAAGTGAAGCATAAAATTTTCTCCAGTTCTATTTTATTAAAAATAGTCTCTGAGAATTACTAGTAAAACTAAAGAAAAACACGCGTAATTAAAATATCTCTGATAATCAAAACATTGCAACTAGCTAAAGCAAGAGTATATTTTCTTAAAAAAATGTTATTCAAGACATATTGTATCTTAAGATTATGATTTTTTTTAAATGAGACAACCTGATTTTAAGATTCTAAATTTGTTTGCAAAGTTAGTCAAAAGACAGTCCATGATAATAAACAGAAAGCAAATAGTCTTTTTCTCATATTTGCTTTCGTATTTCTTCAACATCAGGAAGATAGATGCTTAAAGCTAATCATAAGGTGATGGCTTGTTAGAAAAGTATTTTAAAAGTATACATGTTTCTTTGTTTCTAAACAGCCATTCCAGTTTATCTTATGCCTCCAAATAAAAGGAACAGATCTGATAATGCAGGACCCAGTAGGTCAATCTGATGGAAGCTGCGCCTGCAGGCGTGGTCCCCTGGGCCAGTCCTGATGAAGTCTGGTGCTGAAGTGGGGGAGATGGAGGAGTGGTTAGGGAGGAGAGAACGAGTTAGTTAGCTGGGTGAACGGATTGCCAGGATGGTCCTCTGGGAACTGGCAATATACATGCTGTCGAAGAGCCGACTTAAGTAAAAACTAAAAGGGTTTAAAGAAAATGATAAAACAGAGAGAAAGAAGAATGTTAAGTCAAAAAAGGAGAAACTATCAGGGTATCAGGGACATGGTAGGGCCATTAAGAGGAAACACTCATACACACAGACACACACAGGGACACATGTAAAATCACCATAATCTTATAGCAGAACTGTTTTGCCTCTGGGTTATTTGAACATTCCTAAAAGCAAGGAATCAACTTACGTTCTCCTTAGTCCGAGCATTTTTACAGTCAATTCACGATGATGGAATCTCTAGTACTAATTTAGATCTTAAATCAGAATGACCTTCTTTCTAAGGCTGAAGCAGGTGCTCACCCTAATGTTTAGCATCTGAATAACATGAGTCCAACAGGCCAGTGCATCTTTCTGGAGACAGGGGCTGGGGCTGTTTGCCAACTGGTAGGGGTGGCAGGAGACTGCTGATAGCATTTCATTTAAAAATTAGACCTTTTTATTGTGATTCATTTAAAAGACAATTTTTAAATTTAGAAATTAAGTCATCAATTGTTCTTTCCCTTTTTAGCAGCATGCATTTTGAAGATTGACTCAACAATATGGCCAGCACATGAAATGAAAAAGGATTCCTCATCATGGATCTCACCTAAAATATATTACAATCATCTCATTCTTCTGTAAATGGATCTTCTCTGTAAATAACTGGATATAGTATATAAATCATTATTTTGGTGAAAGTTTAATTGTTGAAATGTTGTTTGTGTTTTTGTTTCTAATAGAGGGGAACCAGAAAAAAAAAAAAAAGGAAAATAAATAAAGGAGGGGAAGCAAGCCAGGCTCCTCCAGAAATATAACTTGTCTGTAACAGGAGTGCAGCACCTAGAGATAGCTTTTCAAATTACTGATCCTTTATTTGGGGGCCAAAGGTCGTGGCCTCACAAGTGATTTTCCAGAAACCACTGGACGCGCCCAATGGCCTTGACCCTCCACATGGAACCTCAGCGTTTCTGTGCACCCTACGCTGATGTAGGGAGTGGCAGTAGGACATCTGTTTCCTCTGGGGACATGTGCCCATCACTCCAAAACTGGCCGCTCTCTTCTTTTCCTACATGAATCCTTTGGTATGTGAGCTTGGTTTGGAGTTTGTCTGAACCTACAGCTGCAATCAACAAGAACACTTTAAACTCCTAAACGGTGATTCTCAAAGTTTTAGGTCTCGGGAGACTTTACACTATTAAAAGAGCTTTTGCTTATGAGCATGACATTTATCAATATTCACCTTATTGGAAAGTCAAACCAGAAAAAATTTAAACTCTCTTTATTAATGATTAAAAATAATAAGCCCACTCATGTGAGCATAAATAACATTTTAATGAAAATTATATTTTCCAAACAAAATAAAATTTAGCAAAAGGAAGGGTGTTATTTTATATATATTTGCAAATTTCTAATGTTCAGTTTAATAGAATATAGATAAATTCTCATAAATGTGTCTGCATTCATTCTGTTGTGATATATTATTTTAGATGAAGGATGTGAAGAAAACTAACCTCACCTTTCTTATTGATTTAGTTGTTGCAGGTTCAAACCAATTATCTGAATAGATTTTCAGATAATTGTGTATATTCTTCTTGAATACTTTGTTAAAAGTTAGAAATGATAATTTTTTGAAGGTTAGTTGCAACTGGAATCTGAAACCACATCAATGAACTTTTGTGCTCAGTCTAGGAAATTCATTGATTAGCTTATAATTTGAAAGAATCTTTCAGCTAAATATGATTTTGTAACATTGTGCATTGATTATTTGTCAAATATTGGCTCATGGAGTTTTGCGTCTCTTACAACTTTTGGTACATTTCATTATACAGTATCAAAAATATAACATTAGTTACTGTCACCACTGATGTCATAAAAATAAACCTTTAAGTCTTGGGAACTTGATGCTCATGGTGGCACAAGCAAATTTTCCAAAATTCTAATTTTTAGTTGAAAGCTTAAATATTATCATTGACAATGAGTACCGTCTACCTTGTACGACAGGGTCACTTCATTCAAGTTTTTAAATTCAAAATTTGAGATCATCATAGATTCACATGCAGTTTTAAGAAATAATACGGAGATATACTGTGTAAGCTTTACTTAACTTCCCTCAACTGCAAATTATAGTACAATGTCACAATCAGGATATTGCATTGGTATGGAACATTTTCATGACCACAAAAATCCATCAGGTTGCCTTCATGAAGCCACAACCATTTCCCTCTTGTTCCTACCTTCTGTTTAACTCCTGACAGCCATTAATCTGTTCTCTGTATAATTTTGTCATTTTAAAGATGTTATATTAATAGAAACATACAGTAGAGAACTTTGGGGATTTTTTTTTAACTCAGCATAATTCTCCATGGATTCATCCAGGTTGTTGTATGTACAATAGTTTGTTCTTTTTGATTGATGAGTAGTATTCCATGGCATGAATAACCACAGCTTATTTAATCATTCACTCATTTCAGGACATCTGGGTTATTTCCAGTTTTTGACTATTACAGGTAAAGCTGTTATGAACATTCACGTACAGGTTTTTGTATAGACATAAGTCTTCATTTCTCTGGGATACGTGCCCAGGGTAGCATTGTTGGGGTATATGGCAGTTGCACGTTTCAATTTTTAAGAAACTGTCAAACTGATTTGCAGAGTGGCTGTACCATTTTATAGTACCATCAGCAGCGATAATCTAGTTTCTCTGCATCCTTGCCTTCTTTTGGTGTTGTTACTGGTGTGTGTGTTTTTTTAAAATAGACTCTATTTTTTTAGAGTAGTTTTAGATTCTCATTAAAATTGAGCAGAACTCGAAAGATTTCCTATGTATCCCCTGCCCCACATATGTACGGCCTTTCCCACTATTAACATCGTCCCAGAGTGATAAATTTGTTACAATTGATGAACTTATATTGCCAAGTTATTACCATCCAAGATCATAGGTTGTTTACATTAGAATTCACTCTTGGTGCTGTACTTTTTTTTTTTTTTTTAAATACCTGCAGCACCTTGTCTTCCTATGTGGTTTCCCAACCAAATACTAACCAGATCTGACCCTGCTTAGCTTCCAAGATCAGATGGGATCGGGTGTGTTCAGGTGGCATGGCCCTAGACTCATTCTGTGAGTTTTGACAAATGTATAAGGGCATGTATCCACCAAAATAGTATCCTACAGAATAGTTTCACTGCCCTAAAAATCCTGTGTCTGTCTTTTCATCTCTCCGTCTCCCTAAACCCTGGCAACCAGTAATCTTTTTATTGTCCCCATAATTTTGCCATTTCCAGAATGTCATTCAGTTGGGATCATACAGCATGCATTCTTTTCAGACTGGCTTCTTTTACTTGTCGCTATTCTTTATTTTAGCCATTCTGATGTGTGTAATGATATCTCACTGTGATTTTAATTTGCCCTTCCCAAATGACTAATGATATTGAACATCTTTTTATGTGCTTATTTGCCATCTGTATATCTTCTTCAGTGGACTCTCTTTATGTCTTTGCTCATACTCTAAATGGATCATTTTGTTTTTATACCTTGTGTTTTGAGAGGTCTTTATATATTCTAGATCTGTTCCTTTGTCAAATATGTGATTTGGAAACATATTTTCCCACTCTACAGCTTGTCTTTTCATTCTTTGGAAAGCTTATTTGAAGAGCAAATGTTTTTAATTTTGATAATGTACAGTTTACCATTTTTCCTTTTAAAGATATCCAATTGTTCGGCACTATTTGTTGAAAAGATTGTCTTTCTTCCTCCAATGAATCGTGTGTGTGTGTTTGTATAGTAACAATTTACAAATTATAATCATATATATATATATATATATATAATGTTACATCTAGAACAACAGCTATAAAAACCATGCAAAGAGACACAAAAACATGTATATGATATATTATGCTTTACATATGTAATATATGTTACATTATACACGTATTTAAAATCATAGTCTTCATTCAACTTTAAAAAATCTGCCAAATAACTAAGTCTGAATAGCCATAATTTATCCATAAATTGTTTTTTACGTTAAAAATGGTGTTCCATGAAAAACGTAATTAATTCATCCCACAACTTAAAAACCTGACAGGTGCTTTTCCCTTGAGACAAACATTGTACTTCGCCTTGCAGCAGAAATGCTTTATTGGTACTTTTCATTTTATTGCACAGAATATAAAAAAGATGTACACTCAGGGGTTCAGAAAGTTAATAATGTTTACTGCTTCATTAAGGACATTCTTAAGTAAAACTGGCTTTACAGTTATTTATTTGTTTCTATACTTATTCATTTACTCTACGAAAGTAACAGTGATGACTACAATGGCTAGTAGTATGGTCTGGTGCCACTGCCTTGGTTTGTGCTAAGGCACCAGCAGCTTTACCCATCATTACTGTGTTTTCTCCAATTTTTTTTTTCATTGTGGTAAAAAAATTTAAAACCATAAAAGTCACCATTCTAACCATTTAAAGTGGTTAAAATACATTCATGATGTTATACGATCACCACCAGTATCTAGTGCCAGGACATTTCCATTACCCCAAAAGAAAATTCTGTATCCATTAAGCACTTATTTCCCTTCCTCTGCCCTCTAGCCCCGGACAACCACCATTCTGCTTTCGGTCTTTATGGATTTGCCTGTTCTGAACATTTTGTATAAAGAAATCATAAAACATATTACCTTTTGTATCTGACTTCTTTCACTTAGCATGAGATTTTCAAGGTCATTCACATTGTAGCATAAATATATCATTCTTTTCTTTACAGCTGAAGAATATTCCACTGTGTGAATATACTACACTTTGTTTATTTGTTCAAAAGTTGATGGACAAATGTGTTGTTCTCACCTTTTAGCTTTTGTGAATCATGCTTCTATGAACATCCATGCACACCTTTTTGTTTGAACACCTATTTTCAATTCTCTCAGGACTATACATAGAAGGAGAATTGCTGGGTCATAAAGTGGTTTTATTTTTAACTTTTTGGTGAATTGTCAAGCTGCTTTCCATGCTCTTGCACCATTTTGAATTCCCATCAGCAATGTACGAGTGTTACAATTCTCTGCATTCTTGCCAATATTTGCTATTTTCCATTTTTAAAAAGTATAACCAATTTATCCAGTAGTGACATTTCAGATCATTTTTCCTTTCTTGCCTTTCATAAAGGACAAAGCAGGGTAGTGGTTAAGGCCATGAGCTTTTTGCATCAGATAGAACTGAGTTTGAACCTTGCTCAGTAATACTAGTTTTTAATTTTGAGAAAGTTTCCTAACACTCTGAGCCTCAATTTTCTCAGCTATAAAATAGGGCAATGAAACATCATGAATCTTATGAGGTTTAATAAGATAATAAGTTTAAGTTGTTTGGTACATAGTTGGCATTCAAACAAATGGTAGCTATGAAAAGGTGTAGTATTACAAGTGTGATGTATTATCTAAAAAGGGACAACTTTGAGAGTAAAAAGAGTGCTGTCAAAAATGACTATGGACAACAGGTTTTACCTGTCCCAGGTGCACCTGGAAGTGTGGTCATCCTAATAAAAGGAAGTTGCAGAAAGGCATTTGAGCAACAGAAGAGAAAATTGTTGCCCCAAAAAGTATGCCAGTGTGATTCTCGTACCAGGATACTTTCCTTTGATTACTTTTCCATGTCCCTGTTCATTGTGATCATTTAAGACACGTGTTCTGAGGTAATAATTAACTGTTTCCCTAGTGGGTGGGGACCCTTGGACTACAGGAAGAGCCAACAGTTATCTTTGGCATCTAGAATTTTAACATAAAACCAAATTTCACCACTAAAATTCCAGTCAGTGACCAGGTAGGATAGTCAAGCAGCTAGAATTTGCTGCTGTGGGAAAACAACATTGAGCCAATCAATCCCCAGGCCAATAAGAAACAATAAGGAAACCGGACCATAGAGATAAGCAGGCCCAGGGAAAGCTTCTAAGGTCTTGTGTGCGCACTAGTTAAACGTTGTTACATAGTTAACTTTTCCTCATTGTCATAGTAAAAAACTCTCCCTTAGGGAAATTTAAGATGCTAATGAGACATGCTACAAACAGCTTGTAGCATGTGCAGTGTAGGACCTACCTCAGCATGCTTTGGGGAGGGAGAAGAGAAAGAAGAAGGGGTGGCCTTCGATCCCAAGAACTTACAAAACCTGTAGTGGTGCCTGTAAGCCTCAGAGAGCCCTGTTCATTCTCTTTGGAGAGCATCCCCTTGGTGCTTCAAGCTTTTGCTTTAATAAACCTTTCTGTCTGCATAACTGTTTTGCCCGCTCTCCTGATCATTTCTGACCGGGGCACGGACCCCCACGCCGGTAACAAAGTCCAGTCGGACTGCCGAAGCCATGGGACTGGAAGCCTTTTCTAACATGAACACTAGTGCTCAGATGTACTTTACGTTAAAACATGCGCTTGGAGTTTTAGAGTGACTGATTATAGAAAATTTTCTTCTGAGCTCTCAGATGTCTGGGGAAAGCTATTATGGAAACATATAATTGATCATTGTCCCCTTAAACATTCATTTCAAACAAACCCAGGTGGTGGAAACAGGCCACGGAGGGGGATAGTGCATAAACGTTTGGGACCTTGCAGATCAGCTAGATCATTGTAGCCGCCAGCCCCCGAAAGACACACAGACCACGGGAGCTCAGTAAGTTATAGGAAACACTCTTTATTCAGCCAGCTGGGTCTGCCAGAGGTACGCAGACCCCAAATTAAGCAGCCCCGAAATGTAGAGGTACAGGGGTTTTAAGCACAAAATCCCATTCTTTATTCTCTCTAAACTTAAAGGTCTATCCTTCTTCTATTTATTACCTGTCAACTCACAGGTCAGGTGCGTAAGTGGGGGTACAGAAGCAGAAAGCTTATTGTTAGATTGTTATGTTCCTATGGGTGACAGTCTATGTTCCCGTGGACATAGCCATGTTCCCATGGACATAGCCAAGCATTAATTTTCCTGCAAGTAATAAATTTCTAGCATTCATTTTACATCCATTACAATCAGAAGAAATAGGAAACTAAAGAAGAGAGCTAATATTTGGGTTTTTTTGGGGGGGACTGTACTTAATTCTAAACTCTGTGTAAGGTGTTTTATATATATAATTCTCAAAATAGTCCCTTGTGATAAGTGATATTATTCTTATTTGACAGTTGAGAAATAGATATGTTTAGAATTAGGTCGATCTGGCCTTCAACTTTCACTTATCCTTTGTGCTGTGTACCTGCGGTACTGCTGGCAAGGTGTGCCACACCAGTGAGGGGTCAGCCATAGCTCAGGAGTGAGTAATGGTATATCCGATCCCCTTTAAGTACCACCTGTACAGAACCTACATTAAATCTTTAAGGTGGCAAGTTATCAAGCAGAACCAAACTAAATAAAACCTCTACCTTCAGAACAAATAAAGAAAAAATTGTGCGATATTGTGACTTAGAATAATATATTTATATGTGGCCTTTTGTTGTGCTAGAGCTTTTAAAACAATTGGAATTTCTTAAGAGAGCGATAGAGGTGTCTTTTGTTATGTTAATGAGGTGACTTTTGAAAAGCACCTAAGGCTGAGGGCTGGTTGCCAGGGATACCAACCAAGAGTAGAGAGTTGGAATTTTTCAGTTCCACCCCCTGATTTCTGGAGCTGGGTGAAGAAGGCTGGAGGTTGGCCAATGATTCACTCAATCATGCCTACATAATGAAGCCGCTGTAAAACCCAGAAAGCTGAGGTTCAGAGAGCTTCTGCATTGAAGACATGGTGATTTGGGGAAAGTGGTATAACCACAGAAAGCATAAAAATTCCACACCTTTTCCCCATGCCTTGCCCTATACGCCTCTTTAGCAACTATTTCTGAGTTACATCCTTTTATAATAAACCAGTAGTTTAGTAAGTAAACTGTTTCTCTGAGTTCTGTGAGCTGCTCTAGCAAATTAATTGAACCCATGGAGGGAGTATCTTTGGAAACTCTGATCAATAGCCAGTCAGTCAGATGTACAGGTGACAACTTAGGTTTACATCTGGTGTCTAAAGTGAAGGGCAGTCTTACAGGACTTGTGTCCTTAACCTGTGGAATCTGATGCTACATCCAGGTAGGTAGTGTCAACATTGAATTGACTTGCAGGGCACTCAGCTGGTGGAGAAGAATTGCTTGGTGGTGTGTGACCACCCCACCCTTAACCCCCATACTGAAATTGGGAGCAGAATCACTAACATAGCATTGTCTCTAGAAAACATTCCTATTCTGTCGCTCAGGGAACACGAGCTTAAAACCTGCTTTGTAGTTTGACTGAGACTGCAAAGGAGTTCCTTCGGCTGAGCAGTTCGCTTTACCAAGGAGCTTGTTTGACCTGCAAATCATAAGGACTAGGCCTCGGACCTAAGGCCTTTCCTTGTTTCTGCTTTTAATAGCTTTTGACCTCCTTAAGCCTCAATGTTCAGATTTCAGGTTCTATATTCAATAAGCCCTTCTGTCCCAGAGCTGATGGCCATCACAGTTTCAAAAAATATATGTATTTGTGATTCTCTCCCTGCTCCTTTTCCAATCACACATCTGTACACAACATACAGACCTTCAGAGGCTTAGGAAAGGCATACATGGGCAGGAGCAGGAAAAAGAGAGAAGGTACAATATTCTTCTTCTTAATTTTTTAAAAGATTACATTTTTTATGTGTCTTCCATTCATTACATTAGGATATCTAAATGTGAGATTTTTTTTTGCAAGAACCTCATTTGTACATTTTTCGTATAATTATCTCGAGTATACAGTTTAGATAATGTGCTGAGTTAGCTATCTTGTAAAAAATTTTTTTCCTTTTCTAATTATTTTCAAATAGTACACAATCTTTTGGGATTTGTGTTCTTACTCTAATAGTCACAATAAAAAATTAATTTCTTATCATTTTTTGATAATTATATAACAAACAAAACAAAAATCACCCCCATGTTCTCAGACTAACCTTTTCTGAATGAATAGCTAGCTATAGGTCAAAGGTGTCCCCTGTCTGGGAAATGACTCGGTTATCATAAACCTTAATGACAGTGATTCGGTCCACCCCAAATCAGCTAGGATTATAAAACGTTTTCTTTTAGATGGAGCCTTGGAAAACCATCATATGCCATGAACATGGAGTTGTCAGGATGGTGCTGATAATGCTTTACTGATACGGCAGCTCTACTGTCAGCAATATGCAACAAATACCTGCTTATCTGTAAGCCTTAGTCATAGAGGCACCCGACTCTTAAGGGAGTTCTCGGTTTCACAGCTTGGCAGTATTTCATGAATTAATTTTCATAGTTTGCTCTGAAAGCCTCTAAGCCGATATTGGGGTAAATTAAAAGGTGGTTAATATCAGAAAAGATCTGAATATATGTCTCTCCTTGGAAGCTCTAATTGTCCTCAGAAATGTACTATTTTCTACTTTTAATCTCCCTCCGGTTTGTGTCGCCTTTTTGGCTGCCGCCTGTGTGCCCGTCTTTCTCTTGGTTATAGCTTCTGGGATCATTTATAATGACAATATAAGAAGGACCAGGGAAAGAAGGAAGAATTAAAGAATAAAAGAATAAGGTCCCCAAGGGACAGAATAGGAATGTTTTCTGGGGACAATGCTAGGAGACCCCACTAACTAGTGACCTTATACGCTCTGTGGTATACCAACCTACAAGCAGCCCACAAAAAGGAGTCGCATTAAATAGAACCTGTTTAAATGGACCCTTTCTTAGGCATGGCCACTAGGTTTTTAACTCCCAGCTAGTAAACGCTCAGGCTGAGATTTTACCTGGGACGTTCTGACTCGAGAGCCCACGCATTTAACCACTGCTACCCGGTAGAGTCTATGAGAAATGAGAAAGAAATCGTTGTCTTTAAAGACAGTACAATTACTGCTGGTTAGTCACAGACATCTCAGTAGAATTTCAGAGAAGTGAGAAAGATAAACTCCAGAAACAGCTGAGCTGAAACTTGACCTTTGGCTGTGTAATTCAGTACTCCTTAGGCTATAATGAAGGAGTTACAGTTTGTTTAAGCAAATGGGGACTTTATTATGCTGAAATTCTAACCTTGGGAAGGCTGGGCTCAAGCTGGCCCCAAGAGGGACAGGAATCAGAAACAAACTTGCCACCAGAACTTCTCTAACCCTCAGTTCTCCCTTTTCACTTCTCTCTGTGCTGGCTTTGTTCTATGAAACAAGCCCTTTTTCTGTGGTAGGGATGCGGCCCTGGTGATGCCAGACTCAGGTTCTAACAGCTTTGGCACAGACGGGACCTGGCGTTTTCTGCCTCCAGTCCTATTTTGAAGCATTGTGGGGAAGGTTTTCGATTGCCTTGGCCTAGGTTAAGGACCAATGTCTTGCGGCCAAAGGTAAAGCGCTGTGCTGGGCGTATTGTGGCTCAAGGGCACACCCTGGTGGCCAAGGAAACACAACTGCTGGAAACCTTTGCGGATTGGGTGCCCATTCTGTTTCTGCCTGCTGCGTAAGTAACTGGTGTTGGAATAACAAACAAATCTAGAAGCCAGATTTCATTCCTTAACCAGTTGACCATGAAACTAGACTCATTGATTATCCTTTTTTTTTTTTTTTTAAATTTGGGAGAAAAAAAAAAAACCCACACCAAACAAAAAAGGACACAGGCACTGGGGAGAGAAGGGGAGGGTGTTTCCTGTCGCATACTCTCTCCTGCTGCTAAAATATACAATGATAATGAAAAATTCCTTTTTTTTTTGTTTCTGCAAATATTGAATTACTGAGAATCCAACACACACACATTTAAGAAAATGGTAAGATCCTAACATGAAAATAAAAAAGAACAAGAATAAATGAACAGATATAGACTATTCCCAGTTGAAATTTTAAATAAAGAAGACAGCAATTTCTAAATATAATACATAGGTCTATGCATCATTGACACATTATCATGGACGCTGTAACAAAATAGAAAACAGAACTAGACAATTTGATAGTCACTAGAGGACTAAAGAACTCATATGAATTTATAAATATGTATATATTCATATAAATTTGTTCTATCATATTTGATACATTTTAGAAAGTAATGAAAACCAAACATTGTAGCACTGAGTTAAAAGAAGATAATTGCCAGAGGAGCCTATTCCATTGTTCATGTAGTATAAAATTAATATACAGCAAAGCAGATGCACTGTGACAGCCGGGGGGTAATTCTGCACTACCTTGCCTCCTGCCTCCCTGCCTCCTGGCCCGAGCTTCTATGCAACATGGCTAAGTGGACTCAGGGCCTGCCATGCTCTTTTCTCTACAGGCACATCTAAAGGTGAGGATCTTTCTGTACCTTGCACCTGGTTGGCAAGCAGTATTATTTTGGGATTTGGGTGCAGGTTTTAGCCGGGAGGCCCAAGTTGCAGGCTTCAGCTCTGCTTCATCACAGGGATACACTGGGACACTGGACACTAACTCATTTTTATAACAGTGGTACTTTCTTATTTGCTATTTCTTGCAGCAATTTCCTTGGGAGCCTGAGGTAGAAGGGAAGGCTTAGATGAATATGGCTGACAGAGGAAGATTTGAGAATTCTTGCAGAGTAGAATGATGGCTGCAAGGGGTGTGGGATGGAAATGGGGTGATGTTGGTCAATGGTTACAAAATTCCAGTTATAGGATAAATAAATTCTGGGGATCTAATATACAGCAATGGTGACTATAGTTTACAATACTGTTATATACTTGAAAGTTGCTAAGAGAGTAGATCTTAAATGTTCTCACTACACACACACACACAAAGGTAATGATGCAAGGTGATGGAGGTGTTAACTAACTCTATTGTGATAATCATTTCTCAGTCAAATTATGTTGTATACCTTTAACATATGCAATTACATGTCAACTGTATCTCAATAAAATTGGAAAGTAAAAAATTTTTTAAGTAAATAGCATTTGTTTTTTCTCTTTTGTCTCCAACTGCTTCTGTGGGACCTCCCACCACTTTCAAGGCCTCCACACTAGTTTTTGAGAATATCCAGGGGTTTTCTCACATGAATGAGCTCAGCTACGTAGAGCATCTGCCATCCTCACTTACTTGTTCCAGCTCCCACCAGAGTTTCCTTCTGCTGAAATGGGTTGGATTGTGTCTCCCCAAATTCATATGCTGAAGTCCTAACCCAGCCCCTCAGCATGCGACTTATTTGGAAGCAGAGTCCTTGTAGATGTAATTAATTAAAAATGAGGTCACACAGGAGTAGGGTGGGCCTTCTTAATCCAATATGACTGATGCCCTTACAAAAAGGGAAATTTGAACACAGACACGCCCACAAGGAGATGTGTCATGTGAAGATGAAGGCAGAGATCAGGGTGATGCTCACATAGGCAGAAGAACAGATTTTTCTCACAGCTCTACGAAGCAACCAACCCTCTGACACCTCTGTCTTGGACTTCTAGCCTCCAAAACTGTGAGCCCACATATCCTGTCGTGTAAGCCACCTAGTTTGAGGTACTTTACCACGCAGCCCTGGGAAACTAATACACATCCAGAATCCTTTCTGGAATGTAAGAGCCATAAAGCAGAGACCGAGTGTGTATTGTTTAATTGCATCACCAGGGTTTAGCCCAGAGTCTCTAAGACACTGTGCTCAGCCAATGTTTTGAGTAACTGCCTGAATCCCTCCTCATGCTCTTAATAGTGCCTGGGAGACTGGCGGTGCAGCTGGGGCATGGTGGCTTAGCCGGGATGCTGTTGCCAAACCAGGAATGGCTGTCATTAGAGTGTCCTTTAACGGAGGTTGGTCACTACTGCTGCCAATGCCACCGTCAATGGCAAGGGTCTGCTTTCTCCCACACTCATCAGCTTGGTGCTGCTGATAATGCTGGAGCTAAGAGCTAAATGACTGGTTGTTCCTCTGGCTTCGATATTGGCTAATTTGAACAATCTGTTTCTTTAATTTTCAGTCTTTTGGATATTTTTTGTTTTTGTACTCAGTGCAACAGATGCTTTGCTAATTTTTCCATAGAGAAGACAACCAAGAAATCTAGAACCATGACCGTTTTAGGGGCTGGGTGACCCCGCACTGGCAGTGTGTTTCTGTGACGGCTGAGCAGCTTTCTCTGACCTTGTTTCCGTTTTGAATATTGGAAACACAAAATGAAGAGAGGCATGCTCTTTTAAGTATGGGGCATTTCATAAAAATGTTCTAGAACACACAGTAAGATACTAGCTTTTAGGGTGCCGAGGTTCACATTCATCTTTACAACATTTCTAGTCACCCTCTCATCCAAATGCTTAGAGTACTCAGTAGATATTGGTGGAATTGAATAAAATAGATTAGGACTATGAGGTATGATAAAGGATAACAATGTATTTTGAAGAATTACTTTTTAGAAAGAAGCTTTAAAGTAGAGACAATATCTAATTTGGATCATTATTATTAGCTAGTTAGGCCTAAGTAACATTCAGGGTACATTTTTCACTTGTCTATCATATATAATTATGTCATTTTCCCTCTTTTGGGATGGCAGTCCTGTTTGACATAACGTGTTAGGAAAACACATCATCCAAAATTTTAAATCCTTATGAAATTTAAACTCAAAGAGCACAGATTTATAGCAAAAAGACAACACTTGTCTGTAATCCACAATTTATTTTTTTGCATAGTTTATAGTCTTTGTTTAAAGTAGATATTATTATAATTTGATGTTTGTGCAGACGTAGCTTGAGTTTCACAGTCGTTATAGACCTTGGTTCTGACCGTGACCCTGTCTAAGGCATTGGGGCACACTGTGAGGGCATTCGTGAGGGTAATGAGCATGCTGTAAAATTTATTTTCCCATGGAAAATACTGGATATTGATTCAAGGCTAATATAGATGGAGAAAGTGGGTGGAATGTGAAATTCGAGAAAGGGGAAGTGGCCTGGCCACAAAGCTGATTTGAGAAAATCTTGTGAATTTATCATTTATCCATTTAAAAATATTATTGAGCACCTTCAATGCGCTAGGCACTGTTCTAGGCACTGAAGATGCATCAGGCAACAAAACAAAGTCCTGGCTTTCTTCGAGCTTATAGGCAATATATAAAATCATAAGAAAAACATTAGATTTTTACAACTGTTAGGCAAAAGTTGTATAAAAGACAGTGAGTAGGTGGCCACTCTATTTTGGGAAGTTTGGTCAAATCTCTTGAAGGTGACAATTAAGGGGAAATCTGAGTAGTTACAGCAACAAATGCGGAAGACACCGAGGTAGTCTTTAGAAATATTTTTTTAATGAGTTCTTGAAACGAGCATTCGAAAGAAGTGTTGAAAGCTAATATCCCACTCTTGAAACTTCTGCACCATTCCTACCTGTGTGATACCTTCCTTTTCTGGACCTCCTCTGGTACTTTCCGCATTCTGCTTATACTTGTGTCAGAGCCCAGGCACTTTGGTGCACTAATTTCTTTACATGTCTCTCCCCTTGTTCTTCTCTGTTAGTTCCTAAGAGCAAGCTTTATGTCTTCCTTCTTTTGGTTTTGTCTGTGGTTGGCAATTCCTGGCATGCAGTAAGTATTAATAAATAAAGTTCAATGAATATATTTGTCTCATCTCCACAAGCAGACAGAAAGGCGGTATCACGTCTCAGGTATTTTTTAATCTCCCTGGGTGCCTGACATCAAGAGGGACAGAGTAAGTGGTAGGTAAGGCTGCCAATTGCAAGTTCTTAGATGACAGCACTCTGAAACCTTTACTCAAACTACCCTTGGCCTTTGAGCCTTTGCTCAAAGGATAAAATAAAAAGATGGAGCATCAGCCTATGTTAGAGGGAGATTTAGACAATAGTCAGGGTTTTCAGGTGTTTATTGGATTTTCGAGTAGACCGAAGTTGGAACTTAGGGCTGAATAAAAGGAAGGAAGGAAGGAAGGAAGGAAGAAGGAAGGAAGGAAGGAAGGAAGGAAGGAAGGAAGGAAGGAGATAAGTGGGGAGTTTGGAGTAGGGGGTTGGTATACTGGACACAGGATATTTGCAAAAATGGTCAGATGATGTTCTCAAGGATAAAAATATTTCCAAAAGAGGCAAACACATTTTTATACAAGAAAATGATGACACAGTAATTGTGCTAGTTTGGCTTTTTGTTTTCTTGCTATATTACATCATTGAGTCATACAAGCGTGGTGAAGAGGGGACAATAAAAATAAGTTATCAATGCACTATTAACTCAGCGTGCTCTTACCTATTAATAAGACATTGATGTCTCCTCTTATGCGTGTCCCATCGAGAGGCACTTTCTCATTACCTCCAAGCGGCATACACAAAATAGCTTTTTTAATATACTCATGCCTGTGGATGCTTGGTGCTAAAGACTTGTTTAAATGGTCAAAGATATCCTATTTAAGAAACAGGAAACACTTACATTGCACATTATCAACATTAGATAGAATCTCATTATCCATTAGCTGGTATTTGTGCAATTTATAACTCACTTTAAATTGAGTTTTGCAGAATTTCATGATCTTTGCCACATCATCAGCTGAAAACGTAGGTGCTCATCAGTTTGATATTATTGCTAAGTTATGGCCTGTGTTCTCTAGGCTGCAGAAATCTTTTAAGAGATGCTGCTAATTAACTATTAAATAAATGCTTGGATAAAGTTATCTTCATAACAGATAAGCTACTTGGAAATTACTTTCGATAAAATGGAATGAGTTAAATTTCTTTCTATTTTTGTTAACCTTTGCCTGTCTTCTCTAAGTCTCCGACAGAAAACTATACTGTGTATTTTTTCTTTTTCTTTTTCTTCTTCTTTTTCTTCCTCTTTTTTTTTTTTTTTTTAAAGACTTCTGCTCTCCTTAAGTTTCTGAAAGAAGGAGCTGGTAAAAAGATCCTCTCTGAAATGGCCTGCGGGAAATAAAGATGCTTCAAATGAATACTGATGTTCTCTTTGCTTTGAGACGAATCTGGCACAATGTGTCTGGTTGTTCACACAGGAAGTGAAGGAAACCTGATGATAGAGGCAAATGTTTCAAACCACAGAAAGTAAATCGCATGATAATTTAGAGAGAATTATATATTCATTAAGTTGCACCCTTTTTTTCTTATTTTCATTGAGAAAAAAAAAACTAAAAAGCTTGGAAAATCGGGTGCCGTTTTTAAAAGCTATGACAGATTTTTTCCATTGGACTGAAAACTAAAAGTAGTCTCCAATTTTAAGCACAAAAAGATTTCTTAAATAGATAAATACAATTCTCTAAAGACATTTACTACTTTTAGCAAACATTTATCTTCCTTTTTAAAAACCACTACTTAAAGAAGAGTTTGTTTTCAAAAGCAGAATTTAAATGGTTCATTTGCTTAAATCTACCGATTCCAACAACATAAATCTTTACTGAATGTGCCGGGGAGGGACAGGCTGAGGGGTGAGCGTGCAAGCCCTGCGAGGCCAGGACTAGGATGCAGAAGACATGGGAGCTTACGGGCAACACGCGAAGCGTAGACACAAATCCATGCTCTGGGGGAGAATGGTCATTTTCTGTACTGATATGAGAACATGCGTGCCTGTTCAAAGGGTTTTGAGGCCAGGGCTGGGGTACAGCGTCATGTGGGAGAGACCAGAAGAACTAAAAAAAGGCTATTCTAAAACTGAAGAAGAAATGAGAGAAATTTGCTGAATTTAAATCCACCAACCAACCATGCACTCACCCAACCCCACTCACCCATCATTTCCATACACCCACTACCCACAAAATCGCTGTAGTGGTTGCTGTGGGAGAAGGTAAAGACAGAGAAGACCCAGTTCCTGACTCAGAAAAGGAATCTAAATGTCAACTCTGTCGTTCCAATGAAAAGGCCAATCCTTATTTTTTAAAGAAATGAAAGCCTGGTTCTTGCTTCCTAAAGACAATTTTATTTTTCAATACCATTCCTAATGTTGCCAGGCCATCATCTAAAAGACCCTAACGTTTCTCAGTACCTAAACTATGTCATGAGCTATGCTTGCTTTCAGGAACTGAAAAGGATTTCTCACCTGAAAAAGAAGAAAGCTGAGTCCAAAGACCAAGGTGTTGAATGTAAAAATCAAGATGGCCATGGGCATCGTGTGCAAAAAGAACTATGTGCAAAACGGCCAAGTGCAACAGAAGAATATGCATGATTAAAAAAGAATTTAATCACCCTACGCTACAACCTATAAATACAGAAGGCTCCTTTCCACTGGGGTTGGAGTGAGGAGTGCCATTGGAGCACAAGTTTACCTTTCTCCATTCCTTGATCAAAGAATAAAGTTTCTGCTCTACTTTTCCAAACTTAATGTCATTCTATTGGCACCAATGGCACTGGGCAGAAGGACCTTGATTTAGGTCCCCAACCCAGAAGGGTTTGTAACACCAAGACTCTGTTTAAGTTTTTCAAAGTCAAAGAAAGTTAGGCATGGATTATTCTAGACAGAGAGGCATATTGACTCACACACTATTCTTTTTTTCCCTTGTAATGTTTTGTTGTCTTCTATTTATGAGAGTTGTGGTAATAGGGGGGTCACTGGTATAAATACATTTTAAGCTGAAAGTGGTAGAATAGGGGAAAAATAAATTAGAAACTGCATATTTGCGTGGAGCTAAGGCTAAAGAAATCAACTTCTTTATCATTTTTGCTTCTCAATAGACTTGTGCATAAATCTGTTTATACCGTATCATTCTTGTCAGCATCCAGAGATTTCAAAAAAATTTCTAATTGAGAAGCTCTCCAGCCAAGCTCTGATTATGCTAGCTTTGTTCTTGTTCTTAGGTATTTCCTTCAATGTGGAGGACCAGTTAGACTGATGGTTGCTGCTTGTGTGTGTGTGTGTGTGTGTGTGTGTGTGTGTGTGCGTGTGTGTGTGTCCCTTTTGTGTTCACATGACTAGTTCCTACTCTGGCATAAGTTTAAGTTCCAAAACTCCAAACAAAATTGACAAAAAAAATTGATTGGCAATAGGAAAATAGATCTTCAGCTTCACCAGAGTCTGAAGTGGGTGCCTGGGTCTTGGCTCTGGATGTAGAGAGAATTTCTCTAAGTTATGAATGAGCTTTGTCATACTCATTTGCATGTCAACCACTATTTCAATCAATCAGACACTGGGCACCTATTATCTGCCTTGTATTGTGCTATAAATTGAATATACATGCATTAATAAAACACAATTCTTCTTCCCTAAGGCAAAGAATGGTGGCTTTAATTGTTTTACTGTTTAAAAAAGGTTTGCTTTAAATTTCTTTTCATACCCATTTACAATAACAAAGTGAGGCTAATTTCCTCCTTCCTTCCTTCCTTCCTTCCTTCCTTCTTCCTTCCTTCCTTCCTTCCTTTTTCTTCCTCTTTCTTTCTTTCTTTCTTTCTTTCTTTCTTTCTTTCTTTCTTTCTTTCTTTCTTTCTTCTTCTTCTTCTTTCTTTCTTTTCTACATTTGATACTAACTTGACATACCTCTTTCCCCACCAAAGAAAAAGAGTAGGGAAAGAGCGTTGAAATGAGAGAACACGTGTCTGTTTCAGCATTTTAATGTGTGTGTATGCACGTCAGCAAACGTATTCAAGCTAGCAGGAGACCGTTCCTGAAATAGAAAAAAGCTAAGAATATGAATCGTATATATCTGGTCTTGATATTGTTTGCCTGAGACCAGCTACACAGCTTGCTAGACTCAGTATAAAATAAAAATTTGGAGCCCTTCATTCAAAAATTAATATCAAGATGTCAGAACCAAGCATTAACCAAGTGTGGGGCACTCGTGAGCACGAGGCCCCGTGCGGCTGCACAGGTTGCACTCCCAGAAAACTGGCCTTGTACTTACTATTACATGAGGTGGGGAGCTCATGATTCTTATACCCTGTCACAGCAAAATTCTTAGTGAACCATGTAGCCAAGAAGAACTAATACAGATGATCTCAAGTTACTAGCCTAGACCAGCATTTCCAAAACATGGTCTGGGGAATGTTGGAGAAATATTGGATTAAGTATGGTCAAACAGGTTTTTATTGAAAATTTCTCATTCTCAGAGCTTCGAACATCCTAGGATTGTTATTATGCATTTTCAGGAGGCGCAACACAATATGTAGCATTTCTCAAAAAATTTGATGGGTTGGCGAACACTGCAAATACAGGTAAGAGTAAGGACGTCATCCCAGAGAGGTAAGGACCTGACTCGTTCTAGAGCTGAGTTCAGTCTTCAACTTCTGACTCATGTATCCAAATATCTCCAGCAGGATGGCCTGTGTTCCCAGTCAGCATTGCAGTGATGAATGTGTACAGCCTAAGTGCCTGTGCAGATACCAATGGTTGCTTATCCAATGTCTGATCTCTTCTTCCTTGCGCATAGAGCCCTGATCTGTTCAGGGTTAGAAATACCTATATGACTCTTGCAGCTTGGGATGGTCATGTGACCTAGTTTAGGATAAGCGGAAACCTATGGGGTGGGAATTAAAAAGGGCAGAGTCAGTGCCTTTACTCTTCATACTTCCCAATTTTCCTTCTACTTGGAAGTCAGGAAAAATGCTTGTAGGTACAGGCTCTAAGCTATGATCGTGAGGATGAAAGTCACAGGTGAGGGCAGTGGAGCAGGGCAACTGAAGGACCCTGGTTCCTGGGTGGGCCTCCTTGAGCAGTTGTACGAGTCCTGAGTTGCCTTTTTGGGCTTCTCATTACCTGAGAAAAACGAACCTACTTGACCAAGTTGCTGTGGTTGGGTTTTAGTTCAGTGCAACCAGACGCAAGCCCAGCTGGTGGACTGTCTGAAATACAACACACCCAAGGCTGAAGCACATTTACCTCCTACTCTGCTCCTCCGTGTCTTTTTTATCCAGTTGCCCACTTAGGCGACCTGGTTGCCATCTTCAATCCCTCTCCCTGACTCCCTGTAAAGTGCGATCCGTGCTTCACTGCTGCTGATAAAGACGCTCTGGGCACGGCCTTCTCCGCAGCCCTGATTAGTGGAAGTGCAGCCTCTAATGCCCCCGGGGAGTCAGTCACAGCAGCCTCTGACTTTGGGGAAATCCCAGGCTTGCCATGCTTGTGAAAGCCACTGTGGCTGGTGACTAGATGAGGGTGGGGGCGGGAGGTAGGTCCCTGTCCAGTTCATCTGCTGCCTGGCTGAGCTCCCACTTCATCTTCCCAAGCAGGAGAGGGTCCAGGGGAGATTCTGGCTTGAGCGCCATCATTGGTCATAAATTAATATTTTATCGTTTTTTCTCATTTCTAGAAGCCCCAGGAATATTATCATAATCTGAATCTTTTATTTCCCCTTTCCATATTGCATTAGGAGGGGGACTGGTGGGAGTTTGAGGAATTCATAGGCAGGTGAGGCTACAAGAGGTTGCAGGCAGATGCCTCCAAGATAAACACCAGCTGGCACGTTTGATCAGTTACCAAGTCCCTTTGCTTTCCCCTCTAAACTTCTCTGCATCCCCACTGATGCTACTCCATCCAGGCCCCCTCAGCCCTTTCACGACCTTCGGGTGCTCTCCTCGCGCCCGCATCCAGCGTTGCTTTGTTTCAACCCACTTCCCGTCCTGCGTTCCCAGTCATCTCACCTGCTCATGTCGTTCCCCTGCTTCCTCCAGTGATGGAGTTTCTCCATCGCTTTCAGCGTGAAGGCCAGAATCCCTTGCCTGCTTTGCAATGACCTTCGTGGAAAGGCCTTTTTCTACTACTTCTTCATTTCTCACCAATATCGTTTACTCGTTGCCTTCTGCTCCTACTGAACAATTTATGTAAATGATTCTATGCTCTTGTACAACTCCAGCACTGTGAAAATACTGTTTTCTTCCCCTGAATATCCTTTACCTCCTTCCTCCTCCCATTCGTCTTCTTAATTCCTACTTATCCTCCAGGTTCCTGCCTAGAGGCCACTTCCTTTAGAAAGTCTACTCTGAGCTTCAAGACACAGCGAGGTTCTGCCCTTTGAGCTCCCAGAACACCTTGGGCATATCCCTCATCAGAGCGTGGACACTGGGACACAAAGACTTGGGTTTGAATACCAGCTCTGTCGTTTTCTAGCCATACGGTCTTGAATAAGTTACCCTTTTAGACTCAGTTTCCTCATCTATAAAAATCAGTAGTAGCTATCTCTTACTGCTTCTATGTAAATTAAATGAAATAATGCATATGATTTCCTATGTTCCAATGCATAAAACACAGTAGGCATTCAATAAATGATTTTATTACCGGGCTACCTGTCTGTAAACCGTCAGCTTGCAGACAGAGAATGTGTTTTATTCCCGTGGAACAGCTTTAGCACGCTGGTCTGTGCTGAAAACTTACTATATGGTCGAGAAGCGCTCGCTGAATGAATGTTTGGGTAAAAAGGAAATGTAAGTTATTCCCACCACTTCCTTCTTGCGCATTTCTTAAGGGGTTTAGTTCTACTTCAAAACAGAAATAAGTCTTACTTTGAACAAAGTGGTATATTAAGTGCTTCACATATATCAACTCATTTAGTTTTTTAAATCAAACTTCTTAAGGTTACATTGGTTAATAAAATTCTATAGGTTTGAACTGCACACTTCAATAATACAGCATATGGATACGGCATTGTGCGTTCGCCACCCAAAGCTAAGTTTCCTTCTGTCACGCTGTATTGACCCCCCTTCACCCTTACCTACGTCTCCCTCCCCGCTTTCCCTCTGGTAACCACCAAACTGTCGTCTTGTTTCTACGCGTTTCTTGTTTCTTGTCTTGTTCGTTTGCTGCTTTCAGTTATATATCCCACATGTGTGAACTCATTTTCTTTTCATAACCACTCTAAGAGGTAGTTGTCATTATTCCCATTTTTACAGGTAAGAAAATGAGGCCATAGTCACACCAATAATAAGAAACAGAAGACTGGCTGACTCCAATGGTGTTAAATGATTGTCACCAGAAAAATAAACCCTCCCTCAGGATACACCCTGCTGAGGAGGATGGAAGCTCCTGCGAGAGCGCAGTCCTGTCTCCACGGGAGGGACTGGGGTGCAGTGCAAAATGGTCTGTGCTTCACCATTGGGCCTGTTTCCTCGTGGGTTTAGACTGTGAGTCTTGAGACGTTTGTCCGTAGCACACGTGTGGGTGCACGTACATGTGTGTACCTGCTGGACACCTGGGATTATAACTCACCTGATGGAGCATCTGCACACAGAGCCTTTGTAGTAGTGCCGGAGAGAGGAAGGGACAGTGGAGGACAGGAATACGCATATGCATATCGAAGGTGGTGCCGGCGTGCAGGAGCAGCTGTCTAACCAGAGGCCATGACCAGGAGCCCTGCGTGGTGATGACAAGTAAGCCCTGAGGCCAGGCCGGGCTGGTGTGGTGGCCGGGCTGAGAATCAGAGGAAAACTGATTGTTGGTCAACCCAGGAGCAAATGAGATACACTTTCCCCTAAACATAGAGGGACCATCTCCTAGGGGCGTGCCAGAGGGTCGGGGACTGGCCGATAAATATTTTGATACTGAAAGTAATTCAAACCTGTCTGTAGCATTCATGTATCCGGTGTCATAGAGGCAACTTTATACTGCTTAGGAATGCTGGTAGGCACTTGCCTCAAATTACTTCTATAAAGAACCCATATAACCGCACACGCGCCACCCTGCCTCCTTCCATCTGCTTATGAGATCAATCCACTCTCTCCCGTGTTGTTTGCCTGGCAGGTCTCTGGCTGTGAGTTAGAACACGTTTATGGAAACGAGGTTAGAGAACGTTTTAAAGCATCATAATGAGCTAACGGAGACGAAATGAGAGAGCAAAAGTGGAATTCAGGGAAATGTGGAATTTGGGCTAAGTCTGGGTGGAATTCTAAGAAGTTCCAGGGAAAGAGGTGAGAAAGAAGCCCAGAGTGGGAGAACACAGAGTAGATGGAGTCCTTCACGTCACTGAACAACCAGCCCTGCTGTGGTCAGCGAGGAGAGTGCCTGAGCTGGGGCAGGAGCTAAAATGAGACGAGCCTGTGGTGGGGTAACGCACAGCCTGGGACATGGGTGCTGCAAGGCGGAGGCCACGCTGGGTGTCCAGGTCTCCTCTCCAGCGCCCACTGCTGACTTCTACTTTAGAATCGTCCTACACCAGAATCACACTGGGTGACAGTCAGGAAGGGACAAAGCCTATGGGCGGAAGATGAATGTTCTCGAAATGGCAAATATTGGCAACACGGTGAGGCAAAACATAAACAAGTCTCTCAAAGAAGACGGCAGGGGTTAAATAATAGCATGTCTTTCCCTCGAACATTACTTCTGGTAAGATAGACCTAACAGTTAACCGAATAAGGAGAACATGTACTTTACTTTCCCATTTCATATTTCAAACTGTTCTTGTATAGTTAGTTATCTGCGGAAGATACGTTACCTCAGTCTTCCAAATAACAAACTGTCAATGATTAACTGATTCACAAATCTTGGTAACTTTGTAAGTTACTATAATAGTGCAATTTCCACAGGTTGACTTTCCCTTCTGCCAGCAGAAATAATGTCCACATCTATCATCCAGGATGATTATATGGAGAAATCTTACTTCTCCAGATTGTGCCCCAGATGACTGGTGTACACAGTACTGAACTCTCGGGGACAGCTCAAGTGCTATTTCACCATAGGAAAACTGACAAGGAAATAACAGTCTCTAAGCTTGAGAAAGAATAAGATAAAAAATGACCCTCTTCACAATTTATCTCCATTGAGGAATCGGTGAAATTAAAAAAAAACACAATAAAACTTACATACCATAAATTAGGTAGACAATATAAGTTGCAAAATGAAGCAGAGAAGGAAGAACTGAGAACAGTTCAGTGTAGGAACAGGACCTTCAACTTTAGAGATCACCACACACAGGAGATCATCGCAGTGTGCCAGGGTCTTTAAAATCCTGCCCAGGAGCAGATTTTGAGACCAAATGGGTTCATGAGTGATCCTGACAGATCCTCAAGGATAGATCAGTCAGATCACCTCTCATGACTGCATTTGTTTCAAAAGTAAAACAATCATTTATACTGCTAGACTTTTTCAACTTTAGATGAGGGCAAATAGGATGTATATGCCGAACTGACATAATTCTACAGTTTTCACACAGACAATAAACCAAAAGTGTGTTGGACAGACAATAAACCAAAAAGTGGGGCACCATAAAACGAAACATGAAACCAGGAGAGCTGGCCATTTTACAATACGAAGGGCAGTGTTTCTGTGACGTATGGTCCACTCAGAACAATTCCACTCTTCCATAACCCTTATTCTCCAATCACTGAAATGTGACAAAAACAGGTAAGCACAGTTACATGAAAATTTTAATTGGCAACTATACTCTTTCAAGATAGCACTTAACCCAAAACTGAAAGTATTGGTATTTGTAACACCAGTCACCTCTTTAAAAGTTGAATTGAAATAACTTTGTCAATAACTTAGCTACTGAGAATAGTAAAGAGCACAGAGAACATATTCATAAAAAAAAAAAAAAAAACTTAAGTTTGACATTCTCTTTGTTAGAACTTTTCTTTGTTCTTTCTTTCTGGATCAATTGGGTAGGTTCGTGGCCCGCTTGTTAAGGTGAAGGAGTACTGAAGGAGATGTGCTTTCTCAGCCCTTCCTTGGAACCGGCTTTCGTGTAATGATACTTGACAGATTTGTTTCTGGCTGAGGGTTTTGTTGCTCAACACCAGCCAATGGAATTTTAAGACATGAAGTTCAACTCTTTTTACTCAAGAGCTTCTGATTTGTGTTATTCAGTTTCAAAATTCCAAACTCAGAAGTGAGAAGGGGAAAGGCATCTGAGAGGTTGATTTTGCACTTCCCTTTTCCCCAGGGACAGATGGCTTGAAAAAACTCTATGGGCCTCACTTTCACATTCCTTACCTTTTTTGAGCCACTTCTTTCTGTTTGTCGGTTTCCATAACGTCAGGATTCTAATGTTTTTGACTAAGGAAAGTGGAAAAGTGACTGATGGGAAGACAGAGACCACCACCATGTTTGGACTTAAAATTTTACTCTGCACTAATCCTTGACTCACCATTGTACTCCATCAGAGTGGGGGAGTCATTAGCTGGGTGGAAAAGCCCGACACCATGTGGTCATGTTTGGTATTACAGCTGCTTCTCTACCTATGTCACCCAGTTTGGAAACTTTTTCTAGGGACTACCCTGGATATAGTGGGATGAAACGTGAGTGCGCTCTGCGTAAATTTTTGTTGTTGTTGCATTTAAAAAATCTTATACCCGTCTTCATTTATATCTCCTCTGAATCATCTCTTTTGATCAAAAAGCAAGAGACATGCTCAGAGCTTCCATTTTATAAGCAGGAAAAGTTTCTCTTGATTTCCAGCTAGCATTGGCTGGGGATCATCCGTTCATGATCGTCTCCTATTTTTAGCCTTGGAAGAAAGAAGTTGGAGAAACAGGGTAGGACATTCCAAGAGTTTAAAAAAAACCCATGAAACATTATTTTAAAAAGTTAGAAGTCGAGAAAATTGGGAGACGATGTTGTAATGGAGTGAGTACAAAACAAGGAACCAGGAGGTTGTATTTCCAGCTCTCTTTCTGTCACAGACTATGTATGGTCTGGACGAAGTCATTTTCCCTCAGTGATTTCATTCCTATAAAGTTAAAAGGTTGGGCCAGGTCATTTCACAGTTCCCTCTGGCTCTAAACTTCTGCGATCTGTCCACTGATGGTATTTCTCATGCCCTGCACAATGTCTCCTGGTCAGTTGTGCTTCTGAGCACACAGAAACTGTTTCTTATCTTCACTCATCACTGCCTCTGGTCCTGAGATCACTCTTAGCTTAGGTCATCCAACCTTATCTACTGCTTTTCTATTGCATGTGTCTTTTAGAGCCAAGTTTTGTCCATCTATGAGAACGCACTGATCTTTTTTTAGTTCACTATGAATCCATTAAAAAATTGAAGTCATTGGCTTAATTAAACCATTAGAAGAAAAATGTATTCATTGGCAAATGATGCAAACTCCATCTGGGACCTCTAAACAAGTTTGTATCTTGCTCTTTTATTCTCAGAAATTTTATGAGATGCATACAATTTTCATTTATGTCATTCTTTTGACTTTGCTTCATTGTTGTCATAAGGCTGTAGAATCTTGATCTTGATAGTACAAAGGTGGCTGCCATCAGGAATGTGATGGCATTTGAGCTATCACATTCGATAAAACCTGAAGTCACGTCTACTTTTGAAGATACACAATAAAGACATAAACCCTGAAATCAAAGAGCTTACAGCTTATAAGGGGTTAGAGACATGTATGAAAAGCTATGTCAGCACAGAATAGTGTAATCAAATCAGCCTGGGAGATGACACTTGGTAAATTCTGAAGGGTGTATCTGAGTTAAGCAAGAGGGGCTGAGGTGGGGGAGGGGGGCTTAAGGGACAATCCATTCAGCGAAATAAGAATTTCCCCAGCACTTACTCATTCTTTTTCATGATTTGGCTTCCTTTAAACTCAGATGTGTAGGATGTGGAGATATTTCATCATAGCTCAAATTATTTCTAAACTCAACTTTACTTGGCAATATCCAATTTGGGGGAGTCCAATGTCCTAGCGTTTAACTGATGCGAGTCCTCCTAGGACCCTGAGGTAGATCCTTGGATGTTTTAGTCACAGCCCATGTCAATCCTGTAGTTGCTTCCAGTGCACATCACTGTAGTCCAGGAAAGTGTTCACCTGTGGATTTTAGTCATAGGTTTTATCTTTGCGAAATTGGACAGAAGGGTTGGAGGCTTAAGTATAAGATAAAATAAATTGTTATTTTTTTGGGGGGGGTGCATTGTCTACTATAAAAAAACAGGACTTTTTGTTGAGCATGAAGCTAGGGAGGCCTCAATGGAGCTGAGGACATCTGATCTCATTGTTCTACTAGACCTTCCACCCTCCCCTGAAGAACCTCGAAAAATGGTTTGATGAAAAAATAAAGGGGGAAGATTTAGGGCACACAGTGTTAGGAAGCTATTTCATGCTATTTGGAGTATGAGAAAAGCTCTCTTAACCAACTTCTACTTGCCATTTGCTAACTTTTCTGTTAAAATTACCGGTGGACGCCACAGCGAAATGCTCATGACTTTCTGTAGCATCCCCAACCATATCTGCTCACTGTTTACGCTGATGTTATTATATAACTTAAATCAGAGACATGATAGCACCAAGAAATAAGAATGCGTGCCTATCTTTCTCTTCCCTGCACGAACATGTACACTTTTTTTTTTTTTTTTTTTTAAAGAGCCACCAGTTCATCTCTATTTGTCTTTTCTTCTAACTCCTGACCACACAGGTACTGAATTCTTTTGACTGCCATCACGTTGCCTGGTTTCCAGCTTCTTCTTTGTACGAGAACCATTGTTTTCAATCTCTTGTTAATACAGAAAGCGCTTGCAATGTTATGAACCCCCTTCAGACAAGTTCCCTTCTCCTTAATGAAAACGGGGAAGAGAGGTTCTAGAAAACTAGGCACTAGATCTGACTCACTGAGGAAGAATTGCAAGACGAGCAACTTTTAAAATTTCTTTATTTATAGACATTTCAGAACCATTTAAATCAACAATGAATTATTTTAGACATAACATACCATGTTTATCTTGAGGTACACATTGGGCCCATTAGATAACACTCTGCAAAGTAATGCAACTGTGAACTGGCAGTTAACCTCGGTTTTCCAAGCAAAGAAACGGTCCAATGGTTATAAAATTCTCTGAAAAGAATATACCATTTCCATTTAAGGAAAATTCCCCCGATTTTTAACTAACTGGGTTTAAGTTTTAGGCGTAGCTTAAACAATATATTAAATGAAACAAATGAAAATGGGAGAAGAGGTTTATAGCTAAGAAATTATCTGAGCCCTACTATATGAGATTGTAAACAAAGGAAATTTGTAATCTGATAATCTCATTACAAAAATCATAGCCTAAAAATTAGACAGAGCAGCAAAATTAAAGAAGATATTTCTATGCAAGTTTAACTGAAATCACGTTTACCTCTTGTTTCTGGCTTTCACAATTAGACAAATTTTAAAACACTAAGGTTTAGACTAAACGATGTGATTTGACAAGAAGCGGCCATAAGAATCCCACAATATTACAGCCTCACACTCTAAAAGTCAAACTTTCTATCATTTGCACTCTGGGCATTTTACTCTTTTTGCCCTGCAGCCTGATGCCTTGATATTACTAGAAAAATGTCGGAATTGATATAATGGACATGATTTCTGAGAGTCTCATGTGTCCGGTAACAGATTTAACTGGACGAAGGTGAAATTTTCTTTAAACGTTCACAAGGTTCTTTGGAGAACTGTTTTGTTTTCCAGTTTGTTATTCAAAATGTGAGTCTTATTCTCTAGGCATGATGAATACTAACTGGTTATGCAAAGTGTTTGGGAAATGAAGGATCCCCTCTCCATCCACACCCACCCCCGAGCTTCTCGGGGAGCTGTATGGGTGATGTACATGCCGTTCTGGAATGTGAGCAGAGGGTGTTTATGGATGTGTCTGAAAACAGTTGGAATGAACTAGCATAATATTTTCCCATAGATTGTCATTTTATTTCTACACGAGACGAGAATAAATACTGCAGATTAGTCGAATGGGCAGCTTGCTCCAACTTCATAAACTTGAATAGTATACGCGGGTGGAAAGAGTATAAATGTAAATTTCACAGTTCATAAAGTCAAGCAGCTCAACTTAAAGGAGAGAGACCTGCGGTGCTTACAAGACTCTGGAAAGGGACTGGTCTGTGGGTTTTGCCACCCTCCCTCCCAGCACAAGCCAGGGCCACATTTTACATTGTAGCTGCTTGGTTTGGTTTATTGCTGATTTTTTTTCTGATGGGGCCATGATGATTTTAATCATGAATTTAAGAACCCCCCAAAAGCATCCTGTTAGGACAGACACCCTACGGTCACTGTAGCGACTGTAGAAAACTGGCCAGAAGATGCGCTCAGTCTTGATCTGGTTGGCTGGAAAGGTTCTGCTTGTGGGGATCTCCATACACCATTTTTTTTTTTTTTTTTGTCACTACGAATCACAGCTCTTATGAGGGAACGGCTGTTTCCTTCCTCCCCTTGCTCTGCGTTTTTTTGTCATGATTCTCTCTAGCTACGCATGCCTTGTCTAGTCAGGGTGCCAAGGTCCTCTACAAACAAGTGTTCAGCTCGGGAATGGCAATTACACTTATTTGCAACTTTAGAGATGCTAGAAGATACTTATCACAATTAAAAAAATTGTAAAGGAGTACGCTAGCCAGCGGGAGTCAGGGGTGATTTCTACCTCCGACATAGTCCAAGTTTTAATGGTATTGTGTTTGTTTTATACCCCTTCAATAGAGGCTGCCACTTCTTCCATCTGTAAGTTCTTTAAAGACAGGGCACAATTAACTCTCCATATATCCAACTGCCCAGGGGATTTCATGTCTCTCTTACCCACACATGCACAGTCTCAGCAATTGTAATTTTAAATCTCATTATGAATTCCAAGAAGGCAGGAGCTGTGTCCCTTCTTCATCACTGTCCAGTCATACTAGCACACAGCCTGGCATACAAAAGATGCTCAATAAATATTGAAAACATGAATCCAAGGCCATAGTCCCTGCCCTCAAGGAGTCTCTATATTGACATCAACATACACTCAACATACATGTGCTAGGACAAAAAATGGTAATGATTTCGTGTAAAGTTTTTCAAAAAAAAAAAAAAAAGGTAAAAGGAGTCTGTTGTTTACAGGGGGTTATCTTCAGAGTAAACTCAAACCCACCCTGTTCTTTCTTCCTGAACTCGAGAACTTCGTCCAAGGGCCATTGAAAAATGGATTCGGCAAGGGTTTGCCAAAGAAAGCATGCAGCTTTTCAATCGTGTCCTGTCTGTTTTTATTTGATGGAAAGTCCTGGGAGGTTAGTGTTACTCAGTGAGTTGCCCCTCACACAGAAGGGTATTTTCTAAACATGGAAGTAACCGAGGGCTTCCTGCCATGTGCACGCAGCCCTGAACACTTCTACATAGATTTGACTCCTGAAGAGATGTTTCAGTTTGATGAATTTTACAGGGGACTTTTTTATGGGGTGCCTTTTGCTCAGAGTATAGAATTCACATTTTGAGAGACAGGTTGGGGGAAAAATGCTGCTTTTTTTTTTTTTTAAAGGGGAGTTAAGATGGAAAATTAGGAGATATCAATTTGTCACCTCAATTCTAAACCATGAGATGGATGAAAAATATCGTTAATACTAAGAAATAAAGCCATATTGAACAGGTTTGCTAAAGTAGACAGGTGGGTCTTGTCTTTATATTTGTTAATTTATTTCAGTGAGCAGGAGGAGCGGAAGATAAAATATAAGCCAATCCTGCAAGTCACGCTGACACCTGGTTGGCTGCTCTCAGTCAGACTGTCCATACATCCAGAAACTGGCAACAGACTCCGGGGAAAAGCAGGGCTATGGGTGATGGCTTGCTTGGAAAACTAAAACTTTTTTAAGAATTATATTCCTTCAAAAAGTCAGGGATGATGACAAGGCCATTACACTTTGGAATATTTAATCATGTTTGGCAACAATTCTCGAATAATGTTCTGAAATTCCTGGAATAAAAGTATGGTAATAATATATCTTCTCTGGAAGAGAGAAGGAAGCGGTTTATGAACTAAACAAAGTATTCTTATCGATACTGTAAAAATTACTCAACAGATGTAGCCCATGTAATAACAGAAGACGTATGTCTGATTTCAGAGCTCTCTGGGCAAGCTGAGAACACCTCACGCACTCTGAGCAACGCTCTTCAGTCCTCACACGATCAGACGCCAGGAGAACTGACCCTCAAACCCAAGAACTGTCATTTGACAGAAATGGTCATTTCCCCAGACAGCGACATAAGAGTATTATATGCAAAACACAGCCTCACGATGGGCTTAAAATTAAATTTAATTCTTTAATAAAGCCTCTCTACTGATTTCTTCCAAGTTTTCAGTGATGAAGCCCTAATAAGCCTGGCTTCGAGGGGCAGGGCTCTGAGAAACTTTGTGTTATTTTGTCTACTAGAGGTCAACTTGGTTAATGGCCCCAAACCTCTGGATGTTTGAAGGTGAAGAGATGTTATCTAAAATACCAATCTCAAAATGATATTTAAAACATATACATTTGTATTGTGTTTACATATACATATATGTATCTATTCTGTTTTTTTTTTTTCTCTGCTCAATAAAATTAGCAGCAGTTACAGATAAATTACTGTGGTCATGATTTGAATTTTTTCTAAGGACATCATATATCATCTATCAACACGTGACTTTTGGAAAACGCCTTTTGATAAAAAGATCCCCACCAAGCATATAACATTAAAGTGTCATTTCATATTACTAACATTGTCAGGCACAAGAATAAAACAATTAGCGTTGAGCAATTCGAACAACAGAGCACAGAACAGAGTTAATTATCTAAAGACAATTCCCCCAAAGGAAGAAATTGTTCAAAGTGTGTGTGTGTTTTTTTTTTAAGATTCTTTCGGCTTTGGCTATTTTGCAATAAATACCATACCATACCTTCTCGCATAAACCTGCTTGGGTAAGAATCAGTTTTCTGAACATGCCTTTTGTCTTTTAGCAGCTGTTGAGTGTTGAGTGATGTACAAGGCGCACCTCTAGTGTTCTGTACAGCATTTTTATTGATGTACAAAATAGCCTGTTCACCATTCAAAAACGTAATCTGCATAGTAAGAGTTTCTCTTATCCTTATGTACAGAGAAGGTTTTTAGTGCAAAAAAAAAAAAAACAACCCCATGAAATTGTGTCCCAGGCCGCCCCCTCTAGCACACAAATTTATCAGTTTTGTTCAATGCTAGCTGGGGTTTTTTGGCTATATTTTGGGCCTCCAGCCATTAATGAATTGCATGATTTTCTTCACCTGCAGTTTGCTTAATTTGAAATCCTCGGAAAGGATTTCTTCCGTTAGTTGAACAAGCAAATTCCCATCAATCTTTTCGGTAACAAAGAATGATATGACATCTTCAGACAAACCAATAAACCGTAACGACTTGGACACTTCTTCTATAGAGAGTCCCGACAGGTCAGCAGGGGGCTGCCACGGCGAGCCGTCGCCGCAGGACCTGGGGGCCAGCTGGAGGTGGAGCGGCGATGAGAAAGGGTAAGAGACTGAGAAGATGTCCTGCATGCCCTTTTTAACAAAATACTGGTCCTCAGAGAGGTCCGATGACCCAGACTTGGGGTCTTCCTCAGCACCATCGATTTTCAGAGGCAAAGGCGACGTTTCGGACGCGGCTTTCTCTTCCACTGGTTTTGGGGCCCTGGGGGGTAAGGCAGGGCATGAAATACTCTGCTTCGTCGTGCCGGCTGTAAGAGTTTTCTCATCTGTGCTCTCCAGAGAGTAGCTGGCTGACTTGGGACAACCGGAAACACTGCTACTGAATTCTGCAGTGACTGAGCTGCTGGGACTGGCCGAGAGCTCACAGTTTTCAAAATCAAAAGGTGCTGGGCAGTTTCTCTTTGGTGTGCCCGGTGTCTTTTGTCTAGGATAACTGTAACTCCGGCTTGGATCCAGCAGGAAGTCGCTCCTGGTCTGGCTCTCTGACACCCCCGAATAATGGTTGGGCCATGAGAGCCTGGAGGAGAGCACTTCAGCAGAAGGACTTCCAAAGGGGGACTTCAGGTCCACAGAATCAGTTTTCACTCGGGTACATGGATAGCAGGAAACAGGTGCACTTTCAGAAGGACTTGTGTCGCTTTTAGTAACGCTGCTTAAAGGCAAATACACAGAAAGGGAGATTAGTTAAAAAAAAAAAACAAAAGGTCAAAGCTCAAGTCTTTCCTCATCCCATGGATGTTACTTCCGAGTAGAAAAATGTAGTTAAGAAAAATATATTTCTTATCATGAATTCAATAAAGTACCTGCTAACTTCATGGAATTTTTAAGAAAGACTCTCTAAATTACTAAAATGTACATTGATAATTATGGATAGGAACATAAGAAGTTAAAATACTACAGTGGAGGTGTCAAATATATAATTTTTAAAAAACTAACATAAACATCATTGTTAGTGGGTGTTTAGGTCTTTACGATGAGAAAACCTTTCAAGCGTGTTCAGGCTTATCCCCCACAGGTGCTATGATTGATTAGTACGTCTGCAGCGGGCAAGGGTGGAGGGGGAGGGCAGTAAATGGGCGCCTCATGCTTGCCATCCTTATGCCACAGTGACACAGTGACATCACCACGTCGCCACCACCTATGACTCTGCTTCCATCCAGACGTCTGATGCAGGGAGAAATGCTTCCAATAAAATGCTTACGCGCGCCTTGGTTTCTGTACAATTCCTGCAAAGCCTAGCCACTGTAAACTGCAAAGACCACAGGGAGAGGCGTGCAAGTACATTCAGCTCTGGGGCCGTCGTTTAAGAGTGACAGTGACGCCCGAGTGTGCTCAGACGTGGGTGAACAAGCTGCTAAGGGGTTGGGAAGTGATGTCAGGGGAAACGGCTGATGAAACCGAGGCTGTCTCTTTTGGAGAAGAGAGGACTTACATCACAGCTGACTTCGCATTTTCACAGGCTGACCAAGAGAAGTGAGATGTGCCTACATTTATTTTTCTAGACAAAGGAAATAGTCGAAAGGGACGTGGAGACAGATTTCAACTCGACGTAATAAAAGATTTCTAAAAAAAGTGATTGGCATTCGCCAACAATGAATGAGCTGCACTGCAAAAGAATGAGCTCACGGCACTGGAAAGATCCAGAAAGAAGTGAATGAGTGCCTGACAGCAATGGTCAAGAAAGGATTCCTGTACTGGGGAAATTCAGAGGAGAGAGCCAACAGGAACTTTTCAATTCTAAGTCCCTGGCGAAGGCGCTGTCCTTTGCTTTCATTGAAGTCAAAGTGGGAAGAAGCAGATGCTGGTTTGTGAGAACCGATGGAAGTCCACAGGTTGCTTCTAAGATAATCCAGTTGGCCTTTATCACGGATTTTCTCAAAGATTCTGTGCTATCATCTCTTCCTGGGACACTGGCTTTTTCATCCTAGCTCAAAACCAACAGGGGTCCCAGCATGCTCTTCCGAAACCACAAAGAACACTTTCTCTCCCACCATCTGCCTAGGGTACGGCTACCCTGAGACTGTTCTCAAGAACCCATGACCTGGCTGATGAGAAGAACTGTGTCGAGGTGGGCCCTGGCATAAAGACTTACATGTCGTGCAGCCCTGATGAATAGTAGGACAAGGTGGGGCTGGGAGAGCGAGTCTGCTGCCGCGCTGGCTTGACTGAGCGAGGAGGGATGGAGGGGCTGGTGGACAAAGGCTTTGCGCTTCGGGGTGGAACAGGTGGGGCGTTCAGGAGCCGGCACTCTTCCCTGACCTGGCGCAGAAAAGAACACTCCGGGTTAGCAACAGACTGGCAATGCCACCGGGGGCCAGCTCCATCCTGTAGGGTCGAGTCGAGGCGTCGCTGCTCTTAAACAGTAACAGCAGGGGTGTCAGGAAGGGAGAGAGAGGTGACCAGAGCAAACAAGACTAAAGGGAAACACGAGGGTACCAGAAATAAGATCGACACCTGTCACATACTTGCTGAGACAGCCTGAATTTAAAAGAAACTGCTTGGCAAGTGCCAGCTGTTGCTGAAATACAGCAAATAATGTGAAATAAGGCAAGTGAAAGAGCCAGTGATGTGAGGACATACAAAACAAGAGTATTAAAAAAATAAGGCAATCGTGATCTTAGTAGGGAATTAAATTCTATTCACTTGTATTTATTCACTGTTTAACTGGAATTCAATCTGATCCAAACCTTAGGGCACAGTGGACCTTCTCCAGTGGCAAAGCTCCTTCTGAAGTTATGCTCAGGGCTTCTCACATGTAAATGTGCATGTGAGTCACCAGGGGGTCTTGTTAAGGAATCACCTGGGGATCTTGTTAATGGGCAGATTCTGATCCAGTAGACCTAGGGTGAGGCCTGAGACTCTGCATTTCCAATAGGCTCTCCGTAAATACTGATGCTGCTGGAGCATGGACCACACTTTGAGAAGCAAGGCTATACATGGGGCAATTGAGGCAGCTCTCCAAATCCCCCAAACAGTGCTTTTTGTGAGATAAACTCTCTCATCCTCCCTTCATCTGCACATCAGAGAAGATCTAGCTGACCTGTGATGTCCTCGGCACGTCCCGCCTTGCCATTACGCCAGTTTGTTTTCCATTCGCTGCAGGGTTTCAGAACATCATTCTTTTTAATAAAATGGACATTTTAATGTACTTCTCTGTGTCAGACAGCAGGGGGCAGTTTCTGCTAGTCTACCCTAGATTACACAGGTGAAAACAGAGCCAATTCTGCCTTTGTCAAAAACACCTCTGCCTGCTTTTGGGTTGTATCATCAATTTCTTCACCTTTGCCTTTAAATCCTTTCTTTCCCAGCAGCTCTGGAGTGATACAGACGATGAGACAGCCAACTCCCATGAGTTTGCTTAAGACCAAATGAAATGGGTTCACGTTACAGCTTCTCCCACCTACACTGCGTATCACACTCTAACTGGCTTCTCAGGCCTGATTCACAGGCCAGAGGAAATCAGGAGGTAAGAGAAGTCACATGACCAGGGTGACCTGATAAACTGAATTCTAAGTGAAATGGAAGCAATTTTTAAAATTTTAGCCATTGGGTTTTGTCCTGGGGCTGGGGACCACTGTTCCCATCTGGAGGAGCTTTTTAGGCTAAAACAAAATCATCAGAGCAGCAGATTTTCTTCAACAGCTGCTGGAATTCTCCCTTGAGCTTTTAAAAAAGTGGTGGAGGTGGATGCAGAAGGAAAATCTAGGAAGAAATTAGGTTTGGATAAGCAAGAGAGATGATGGTTTGGCTGGCCCATGGGTCTCTTGTACACTTTGGGGACTTTTTAAGAGTCTGAGAACCACTTAGGACATGGCAAAGCTCTCCCTGGCTTGTAGAAATATATACTGGTTACAAAATGAGAAACCAATATATTGTGTCATCTGGCATCTGCCTTGTTTGTGAATTGTACAGTAGCCAATTATGTTTCTTTTCTTTCTCAGGGAATGTCTACAGAGTCTAGATGGACAGGTATAACTTATGGTAGGTATGCTTGGTTCTGTTTATGCTTATAGTAATATGAGTCACGGAAAATGTGAAAAGATGAGGAGTCGGTCAGTTAATTTTTTTCATTTTTAAAAATAAACACTTAGTCACTCCTCAGTATTGGGTTAGAGAGGAACATTAGGAAAACGTGGTTAATGTTGAATTTGATTTAGAATTTTCTAAATTTTGGAATTAGTCATTTGGACATTTCATTAGCGACCACTTACTTGGATGTCAATTATAATATGCTGAGACGTCAATTACAATGTGTATTTTAATTTAATCAGTCTACCTAGGTCTTAGGACACAGAAGAGTCACTGTAGTTGAATGTGACCTATGGGAAGTCCTGCTTCCTGTTCTTATAACCAGCCCCAGGCACTCAAGGCCATGGTTCTGCCACCACCTTCCACAACTGGGGTCTCTAAAGAGCTTTCCAATAGGAGATGGGGGCAGGGAGGATTGTAGCGAAAAGAAGTATTTATAGGATGTGGTTCCACAATGTAACAGTTAGCACGTATGCTTTACACGCAGAAGATCTTGGGTTCGTGCCCCAGTAGAGCCATGGCCCATGGTCTATGGCCACGCCACCCTGAACAAGCTCGACGTCTGATCTTGGAAGCTAAGCAGGGTCAGGCCTCGCTAGTACTTGGATGGGAGGCCACCTAGGAAGACCAGCTACTGGAGGCATAAATAATAATAACAAATAATTTTTAAAAAAGTATTTATAGGCCATAGGGCCCTTAGAGGTGAGCTATGATGAACTGGGAGCATTTACAGTTAAACTCCAAACAGGATTTGACAAATAGAAAGGTTTTGGGGTGGCCATGCTCCTGAAAGGAGTTAAAGAACAAATGTGTATGTGAGAAAGGGTGTGTATGTGTGTGATTCTTACTCGTAGAAGGTGGGTCAGTGAAGAGACACAAATACAAGGTCAGGGAAAGACTTTCTTCTACGGCAATGACAAGGCAGTTTGAGTACAATCATGTGAGTTCAAACGGAAAGAACTAGGTTTGTTTGAAACCCACTTTGGAGAAAGGGTAGTTAAAACCAAAATAAAAGAGAACAAAAAATGACTTTAAAGGGCCTCATCCATGCTAAAAATTCAGAGGTAAGTTTGTTGAGGCACAAAATAAGTGTCTCGCGGTCTGTCAGGCCAGTGTGTGAGGGTGGCCGCCGTGGGTGGGCACAGCCGAGGCCCCTGCAAACACACCTCCACACGCTACTTTCACCTCGCTGCTGCACGTGGTCCCTCAACTGAAGTCATATTTCACTGCATTTTATGGGGGGAAAAGCACATGCTTTGGTGGAATGAATATATTTTGGGATTCAGAAGTTACAAATAGTGAGGATTTATTGTACTACCTTACTTCCTATCTCTTATACCCTTGTAACAGTAAACATTCATTTCTTTTTTTTTTTTTTGCTTCTTGATTTGATTCAGCATGGGACATTTATAACCAACAGGCTGTGCTTGAAATGAATTTCATCTGACAATAAAAGGCAATTTACAAGACTAGATGATCAATCACCCTATTTCCAGTTTTCCTCATATTCAATTTCACTTTTAAATGCTACATTTTCAGCACATTCCTTCTAAAAGTCTCAGCATGTGGCTTTCATCATGTTACTTCCCATCTCCAGTGGCCTTCTCTGATTACTGGAAAAAGTCCAGCCTCTCCTGCCTTCCACTGGGGCCCTCTGCAGTCTTTCTAGCTATTTCTCCTAGCTGGAAGAAATTATTCCATCTTATTCCATCTCTCTACTTATTTCTCCCACTACTCCTCTGTATTACCACACAGGTGCATCCAACATGGTGAATTTGGTGTTACCTAAACACCTTGTGCTTTCCTGCCCCTCTCTCTGCTTTGGTTCTCAGTACCCAAACCCACCTAAAATGTCAGCTCCTGAGGCTCAGCCCTAAACATTCCAAGCTGGGTCTGGGACCAGGGCAGACAAGCGCCAGAAGTGACCATTGCGTCTGGACTGTGCTAACACAGTTTATATTCACTTACTTCCCATGTATGTTCAGTAAGCCTGAAAGTGAAAATCGTAGGGAGTATCCCCATTGTTGTTATTGTCCTGTGGGTGGTAGAGTTGGGGATTTGTCACCTCTGGCAAAAATATGTCACAGAGAATGCCAGGTAGAGGTTAACAGACGCCACCAAAAAAAATATAACAAAAGGTGCTTTTATTTTATTTTTAACACATACCATAAGAATGCCTTTTAAAACTTTATGTGGAAATTGTTATTGATAAGTCATTTGAGATTGATGTTAACCTTTTTGTGTCCTAATATTAGTGTCAATTTAGTGAAAGAAAGGTGCCAGCAGAGCTGGCACATATGACCACCATTGACTCCACCACCACCACTACACCTGATATAGTATTAGAGAAAAAGTGATAATGACGGGATTTCTAAACTGGGAAATGTGGCTTTCACTGTCCGCAGCCTCAGAGTGATCACTATTCTAAAAGGAGGCTGTAACAGAATACACCGTGCCTAGCGCACTAGAGCCCTTCTCTTCATTTCCAATGCCACATTTATGACTGAAGTTCAATCGGCTGCACAGGGAGGGAGAGGTAGCTGGACTAGCAGGAGTAAACCTCCCGCACTGGTGCTAAGCGAGGGGCAGGTATTGTTCTGAGGCAGGTATCACTGTCCATCACAGATTGGTGGCCTATGCCTACTGGTAGGTGATATCTGGTTATGAGTAGCCTTGGTGTTCGCAGAGCATCTCCTGGCCCCACTGTTTATGACAGGGTCAATGAGCACAACATGGCTTCAGGAGGCAGCAGGAGAGCTAACTCCCATCTGTACCCAGAGCCTTGCTTCACAGGCAGTTCTCTGATCTAAAGCTTTTCTTTCCAGTGGCTACAGTTCCAGTGTAATTCTCATCCTTGCTCCTTTATAGCAAGTCTTTCCCTTTTCTAAAATGCGCGATTCAATTCTTATCAAAATGAAGACCCCGCTACCTAGGATTAAAACAACTGTCCGTGGTAGTCACACAGCAGATTGCTAACTCAGGACTAAATTTATAGCTAATGTGTTGAAAAATGAGTTCTGCTCTTTCTAGAACTGCCATTTTCCTTTAGTCTATGAGGCATGTTCTTAGGGAGGCATAATCAGGTGACTGTCGTCTAATATACTAATATAATTTAATAGTGAGGACTTGAAGTAAGCTATAAAAGGTGTCTATGCTGCGGGCGACCAGCCAGGATCACAGACACCATTCATTTCCCCTAAAGATCTGAAGAACATGGCTATCGCTTGCCCTTTTCCTACATACTGCATTAACTCTAATTCACTTTTGATTTGTTCACACATAGGCTGAGGGCCTATCATCTGCTCATTGAGCTACTTTTGAGTATACAAAAAGGAGTAGCTCATGGCATTAGATGGGAGGGAGGGAGAGAAACACATAATTGAGACACGAATTGGCTGTGTAATAACAGAAGTAGGAGCAAGGGCTAGCAGGAGTACCATGAATTTATGTAAGGTGTCAGAAGAACAAATTCAGAGGAAATTTTGCTGAGAAAGTCTTGAGGAAGGAGGTATTACGAGCGTCAAAAGGTAGAGGCACAAAAAAACACCCACCAGATGCTCTGGTCTAGGGGCTTAGATGAGACAAATGCTAGTGCCACTTACCAGATAGGAGCTCAGAAGGAGGCGCAGGGCTTGGGAGAAAACAAGAGCTCAGTTTTGAAAACTGAGTTGGAGCTCAACATTCTGCTGCTAGAATCTGTAGTTGGAAAGGCTTTGAGATCTCAAAAGAAAAGCAAAGACGGCTAAAGAAGATGGGCAGAAGACAAGACAACTGAAGGGAAAAACAAGTGACCATATCTTATTGCTCAGAGAGCAGAAACATGCCTGAATGGTATCAAAGAAGCCCAGGGTAGTGGTGGGTGGGGGTGGGGGGTGGATGGGGGAGGCGAGGAACAGCAAGAGAAAGACAGTATAAAGGTGGAAGGATGTCAGAAAGGTCTCGAAGATTATGTAATAGTCAGTAGGTCACTGGAGATTAAGCACGTGAAGTTTGAGTCAAGTGAGGAGACCAGAAGCCAGATTCCGGTGAGTTAAAGCTAGAACAGGAGTTGAGGCAGAGTTAGTGAGGCAGACCACTCTTTTCAAGAATACTGGCTGCAAAGGAAGAGGGGAGGCAGTTATTGGATACTGGGATATTGGAATGGGATACTTTTTCCTTTTTAATTTGGAAGAAACTTGAAAAATATGCCTGGCTATGTGCATGCACACATGTAACCTGGGGGCTGAGTGCACACATGGGCTCCTGAGACCTGTGCTCTCCTTTTGCTTAAGAAGGAAAGAACACACATTTTTCACTGTTCCTTCGCCATGCCATCACTGGCCATGTAAAGCTAGAAAAGTGACCAATTGTAGCTTATAATCTAACAGCTGAAGCGAAGATGGAATATACTCAATAGAATAAGTGACTTTGGAAAGCTTTATGTTTCTAAGTGACGGTGAGTCAAAATCCAACTCCAATCTGTGGTCAAAATCAAATGCATCATTGAATGGGACTATTTTCTTTATTTTTAGAATACTGTCCAGAAAGCTTAACTTGATTGCCTAACTCTTGGAATAGGCATTTAACCTTCCTTTCCCCTCTCTACTCCTACAGCTCATTAAACTCTGTTTAGCTGGGAGGGAACTAAGCACAGGTAAAGGACCTGTCATTTGTGAAAAATGGAAAATAAGGTTTTCTCCACATATTAAAGACAATGCATGAGAATCTGTTAAAAGTACAAAGCTCATTGTCACATGGTTGGAAAACAGGGTTACATGTAGATGTTTGGAGGACAAAAAATTCAAACGTTATATACAACTACAGAATTTGATGCATATTACCTATGATCTAATTTCTTTCTCCTGTGATATTAACTTTGACACTTCCTAGAAGTTAAAAGAATATAAGATTAATAGAATATGAGAAACAAAAGACACTCCCAGTGTTTATGAAACTGCACAGTATGGGAATGAGGGCTTTTTGGTATTGATAATGATCTTTGGAAAGTCTTTGTTTCTTGGAACTTCCTACTTGTCTTCTATGGAAGAAAGGACATTTTCACACCTCTTCACTAACTGGACCAGAGAAACAGCTTAAGAAAAGTAAATAGTACACTTACTACGACATGTTCTTTGCTTAAGTTTTTTTTTGAAAAAAAAGAAAAAAAATTTCGTACCAACAAAAGTTGATTACTCAACTTTTAAATAAAAGGTGATAGATCTGGAGGTACCTGTTGACAATTCCACACATTTCCTTGTCTAAAATCTCCCTCCACGTTTCTTTGGGTGGGAATCTTCTGTCTCAAAGAAAGAATTGTGGGCAGACAAAAGAATGCAGCATACTTAGGCAGGGTGAGGATCATTTTGTTTCTATGTGACAACGATTCAGAAAATATATATACTATAGATTGGCTTGATCTAAAATTGAACTCACCTTTACTATGAGTTTTCTTCACTAAAAAGCCAACTTCAGGATGTCAGCAGTCCAAAGAATGGAGTTTTGTAACCATGCTTCCTTGAACTTTGTAACTTTGCCTTCACTGCATGCCCTCTGCCCCGTATTTTACATTTCTTCCCACACACCCTCTCCCAGATAACAAAATCATTACAGCCTTAAGAAATCTTATTTATAAAGAGGCTTTTATACAAAGAGTTCATAACCCTGTCATGTACCCATCAGGGATATTTTCAGCCAAACAGAAATTAAAGTTTTATAATGACAAAATGGCAATAAATGAGCCTTGACTGATTAATGACACAGGGCAGATGTGATTTACAGTCAAAATCCTGATTCTCAGAGGCATACGTTTCTTGTTCCAGTTTCCTACACTGACGATAAGGACCTGTGTCTGAAATGGCCTCCAACCTCCAAGCCTCAGGGGAGGGGGGCAAGGGGTACAGGAGGCAGCTCCCTGAGAGGGAGAAGGGCAAGTGGTTCTGAAAAGAATACTTGTTTAAATTCTAGGGTGCTTCTATTGACTCAGAAGAAAGAATATACCATTGGGGCAGAGAATAAAGACCTTCTCTGAGCAAAGAGTATAATACATGATAGATATACTTAAATGGTATATAATCTTCCTATTAATGTCATTTTATGCAAACGGTTTCTGGGACTGCAGATTTTTTTTTTTTTGAGAGTACAGATTTGAAAAAACAAGAGTTATCTCATAGCTTATAATTATTTTATTAACATTCTAACCATTAAGGCTTTTAATGGACACAGAAGAAAAAATTTCTTGGTCTAGAAGGTTTCATTTCAAAATAAGTAACTTACTACAGGAAACGGAAGACAATTAATTTCAAAATTACCAAAACACAATAATAATTTAGACCTTATTTCAATTAACAATTGGGAACGTAGGTATATGGTTTGCTTACTGAGTACTCCTCAAAAGTTGTAATTAAAATTAATTAAATGTCAAATGCCTTAGGAGACCTCATTAATTAGTGAAATCCTGAGTGAATCCTTTTGTAGAGCAATTATTTTGAAAAGTAAATAATCACTTCTAGATTAACATTTTTAGTACCAAAACTCAAATATTAACATGTCAGGTTTATTTAAGAAAAATCTATCCTTTAATGCATTTTCTAATATTAATATTTGACTGATGGAAAAAGGTCAAAGGCAAAATAAAACAAAAATTCAGAGTAGAACCAATTCTTGTGGACACTTTCCTCAGTTTATAAATAAACATATTTTTATAGCTTTTTTTTTTTTTAACTTCGGGTAGTCACACAAGGCCCTGAATTTTGTAGGGTAGATTTATTCAGGGTTGTGACATCATGACCAAGCTGGCCATGCCTGAGAAACAGAATTTGCCAAGGCAATTTCTCAGCTTTAATATTTCTACATAGGTTTGGCCTGGGAATTTTAGCTTGACATGTGTTTACAGTCTTAGAGCTGCATGTAGCTATTCCACAGGCATCTAGTTCTGCAAAACTCCAATTCTTCTACCAAAAGATTACATGTTACTGGGGGGTCTACAGGGTGCCGAGCATTTCTGTGGCTCTTTTTGTGGTTTATAGTAATTACAAATTGGGCTCCAGAGCTAGGTAACTATAATACAACACCTCACTTATCAAGTAGACATTTTTAAAGTCACATGAAAAGAATGTTCTGTTATTTTTACACACAATTAGGTTTTTGTAAAATCTTAAGAAACCTCGTGAAATGAAGAAATCACACGCACCCTTGCAAAGTGGAGATGCCTGGCCCCTGCCTGGGTGCCAGCGCTCTCTACCGGTCTGGCTGTAGGGACAGATGCACCCACCCCCATCAGCCTCCGTGACTCTTTGGAAGGCCTTATACCCTAGTTAAGAAAGGATGGAGGAAAAAACTTCCTCCAAAATCATTTTCTATCTGCCCTAAATCAGTATACATTCCATATTAAGTTACTGCTACTATTTATTGAATGCTTACCAACTGCCAGGGAAAAGTGCCAAGTACTTTGTACAATACAATAATGCAATGAAGAAGTTACTATCCTCCCAGGAAATGACTCAGGGAGGTTAATTTTGCTCCAGGTTTGAAGCTACTAAGCGTAGAATGAGGATTCAAATCCATGTGTGGTTCTTAGATGCCATGCTATGCACCTTAATCATCTATCACGTAGTATGGCAGATCACTTCTCTCCTTGCTTCTAGTACAATTCAACTAAGAGGAGAGATAAAGACTCTCAGGATGCTTAATAATTGCTTCCATTTTCTCATCATTTGTTCAGCCAGTCTGAAGCAGATTCAGACCGCCCCCCAACTCACTTCTCTACAGCTCAGTTTTTCCAAGCACCTACTGGACTAGGTCCAGTCAACCTGGCTTGAAATTCACCCTTTAATTCTTATTTTTCTCAAACAACACAGCATGCTATTCCAGGAACTTTATTTATGATGGGCTTCCGGCCTTATATCAATGAAGACAGGCACCAATCCATCTTCACAATTCAATCCATACACCCTGTTTCTCACAGGCTGTTGGGGAACCCCTGGCTATCACAGAGGTTAAAAAACCCTTCGTCGATATTGCAGTAAAACTTAGTTTGAAGCAGGGGTTCCCGATCTAGAGCTCCTTTCATGATTTTCCTTTCATGAACCTCAGGAATTTCTATAATGTCAACAACTAACCGAGACGGAATGTACTTTTTTCTGTTAGAAGAAGATGAAGGATATTAATCTCTGGGTTCTGGGGTCCTCAATTTGAATACTGCTGCATAAATGATTTCAGAAGAGTTGGGATCCTATAGTTTTGACAATAACTTGTAATTCACGGCATAGACCAGAACAGTCTGGAAGTCAAATATTCTATTTATAGAATTTCATGCAATATAAAGTCTTCCCATAATTGCTCTCCAAAATGCCATCCTCTAAAGAAGAATTTAAAAAAGGACAGCTTTTGAAGACAGTCACTCATACAGTATATCTGGGTAAATATTTTAAACATATTAGCCAATACCCAGAAAATTGAAATTATGGATTATATGAAATAGAGGATGTGTTTAGAATAAATGTATGAAACAATAAGGATAATCCACAGAGGAGGGACTGGCAGGTCATTCTGATTTGAGGGCACTTTCCATAATTTACAAAAGCAAAAACGTCACCATTCAGTGAGCTGGGCAAGCTTCCTCAGCTTGGGCTCACCTGAAACAGTTCCGAGGGACACAAACGTGGCTGCTTCCCTTCCATGTCTGGAACCAGGACCGTTTACTTTTCCCTGGGACATTCTCATTAGGAAGTGAAGAGTCTAATATTTTGGAGAGGGAAGAGGCCGTTTTTTTTTTTTTTTAAGCCATATTAAACAATCTTTTTACAAAGATACATGAAGACTACGGCATAATCCTAGATAGCCACATCGAGGACAAAGTATATTAAAAGGGCTAACTGAGGATTTTCTGTTTGCCCCACAACTGAGTTTTGCGCCCTAGGACGTAGGTAGGAAAGCGCTCACAGGCATGACACAGATGTCCCACACCAGAACTGCGACCCAACACGGAGAGCACAGTAAGCATTACCACCGAAAGGGAAGATTTCTCACTTCTGCTGACGGAAACAAAGACCATCGATAGTTGCCGGAAAGAGAGCACACGTACGTGTGATAACTTAGGACGCCGAAGCAGGAAGCGAAGAACAGAACCACGAGACGAGGAACAGGCTGACACACACGGGGATGGAGCCATTGTACCTCTGGTTCTCGCCTGGGTCAGGGACTGCGGCGACGCAGAGTTTATTCCGATTACCAGCTCGCTTCCCTGATGATGAAAGACACGCCCTTGTTCCAGTGCCTTCTATTACTAAAGACTGGGTGGGCATTGTCACCTTCCCAGATACCATCTCACCTGAAAGTGGCCTCACTTGAAAGCTTATTACCATCTTTAATTATTGGGTGGAATAGCTGTGAGACACATGGCACGTCTTTCTCTCCGGACTCGCTCCACGGTAACTAGCCAAAAAACTTATTTAATTCTGAGGAAGCACTTGAATTTATGCCCCATTAAAGTTCCCTTTTGAAAATTACCAGCTGAAGCCACATCTAACAATTATGACGTCCTTTGGATCCCACACACATCCTAAAGATGGAAAATTCATTTCATGGTCACAGAACCAATAAAAATATGACTTCATTTCAAATGCCTAATTTTTAAAAAGTAAAGTAAATGAAATGATTTCGAGTGTTTATTAAAAAATCTTTATGATTATAGCATTCTATAAACACTGGACATGCTCTGAAAAGATTCTCTTACGTCATAAGAAATTACAGCTTAGACTGGAGGCCAAAATCTTTTCTTCTCCTAAAAGATTTGCTTTTAGTTTCAAATTTAACATTTTTCTTTTAGTACCAAGGTCAGGATAGAGCCTCAATATTTACGTTCTTACTCATCCTATGAGCCACAGAAAAAACAAGTGGTGCTAGTTTCCTACCTCTAGACTTGGTTACATAAATGACTCTGGGTGTGACCATCATAGATGAGTCAATCAATCAGCCAACAAACATGAACCCCCACTATGTGCCAGCTAGGGCCGAAGTTCTATAAGAGCAGATCATGTGGTCACATTGCTATTGAAGGTCAGGGCTATTGCTATTGAATGTCAAGTAATATCAAATATATAGTTGAACTGAGACATACCAAAAACTGCCTAGAGTTCCTGCCAGGAAGAGTGTCCTTTACTTTTTACCTTTATTTTGGGGGGGTGGTGGGGTGGGGCATCCTTTGACATGAATTAAAGGACCAAGGAAGAACTCTAACCCCACCAAGACTTCCCCCAAATATTTCAGGACCCCTACTGGGTATAGGGTTCTCTGGGCTTATGCCGTAAGGTCCTTGGGAGATTGTCCAAGGAGCAGGGGAAAGTCCAGACCTGCAGTTTCTGGGGAGTTCTTACATCCTGGAACAGTCAGAGGTGGGTGCTTACTCAGAAAACTTTGCAGTAGTGAGGCCTCTGCATGGACGGCTAAGCATCGTGCTCAGCACAAAGTGCCGCCGGTCTGTGACCATGACCTGAGTCCAGCCTTTCAAGCCACCATTGCCCTTCATATGCCCTATTCAATCCTATTCTACTGGCCAGACAGAAATTTTTGCAATCCCTCATCTGCCCCAGTTTCTACAACTTTGCTCATGCTCTTCCGTCCGGAATACTTTTCTTTCTCAAGTCTCTGCTTTCATGCATATTTCTCAGCTCATTTAAAATGTCAAAATCTCCATAAGGTTTTCTCATTCATCACCCAATTAGAAGTTTCTTCCTCCTCTGAATTCCAATACACATCATCTGTGTACGTCTCTCTTCTATTGTTAATCACGTTTTAACTTGTATGACAGTCATCTCTTTCTATCTCTTACCTTATAAAACTGAAAGGTACCAGAGTCCAGATCTTACTGATGCTCATTTCCTAGCATCTCGCCCACTATGTAATTTCATGGTTTGAAACTGGGTTCTGCACAGCCCCAAGGCTCCAGAGCGGTGTCCTGAGACTATCTGGTGGGGGCAGAGAGCGGACAGGGGCATAGGGAGACCCCCTCCTCTCAATCTGTGCTTTAGTCAGATGGGTTTTCTTTTTAATTCTATTTATTGTGATTAATATTTTTTTCTTTAATGATTCTGCTAGAGATGGAAAAAAAATACTACAATAGATACTTTCAAATAAATAAACGAATAGAATTACACCCAATGCCTCTAGTGCGTTCTCCCTTCAGATATAATGAAATAAAATGATAAAAAATAAACAGCAAAGGTTTAGAGTGCCTGTCAATCAAAGATCAAAGTCAAAACAGAGGGCCCTGTCTCCTCTCTTGTACTGACCTTTTTACATTAAAATTTCATAGATGCCCCCTCAAGCTCTGAATGAGTTATGTTTAAGAAATTAAAAAGAACTTCCTTGGCACCTGGTTCTGTTCTGGTGTGTGTGTGTGTGTGTGCGTGCGCGTGCGTGTGTGTGTGTGTGTGTACATGAGCATACCAACTATGCTTTGATCTCAACCTAACTTCAGAGATATAGGAAAGAGTTACGAATGATGCCAATGTCTCTTGTTCCCTGCTCTGCTCAGATAAACCTACTCTTTCAGTCTTCCCCATCACTGTAAATGGCACTAATATGTACTCTGTTGCTCAAGCTAAAAATCCAGTTTTTTGATTTCTCTCTTTCCTTCACTAGCCACATGCAGTTTATCAGTAAATACTGTCGGGTCTACCTCTAAAACTTGTTCTGAAGCAGCTTATTTCTCCCTGCCACCCGCTGGCCAACTGCTGTGGTTTAGGGGGCTAACATCTCATATCCCTAGTGCTGTAGTGGCCTCTTTTCTAGTCTTCTGTTCTCTCTTCCCTATTATCCGTTCTTCAGGCAGCAGCAAAAGTCACATTTAAACTTCTATTAAAAACTCTCAAAGCTTTTCTCATCGAACATAGCAAGCAGTTCTATTTCGCTCCAAATTAAGGAGATTTGCTCATTCTGATAATTTTCCATTGGGGAGTTATCCTTTCTTTAAGAAAGAACATAAATTAGTGGATAACAGCAGCGAGAGACTGACGCATTATTCAAAAACAGGAATGACTTACGGCTTCGGATTTGGGAGGCACTGGAGGTGGGGGTAGGGCGATCTCTGAAGACTTCATTGCTGCTCCCAGAGTTCCAGAGACAGGAAGAGGAGAAGTTGCACATTTGGATCGGACAGAACCTCTAAACTGATCACATCTACTCTTCTCACTCAGGGAGCGAGTGAGAGGCTGATGGCTGGGATTGCCTTCCTCCAGCCACAGCTCTTCATAAGCAAGTTCTGACTTCCCCGGCATGCCCGCGGATTCTTCACTGGATTCAGGGAAAAGGTAGTCGCTCCCACTATCGCCCGAGTCCTGATAGGGCAGGATGTCATGAGGAAAGGGGGCCCACTCTCCCCCCAGGTCCCTGCAGCCGTGGAGGTTCACCTCGCTGTTGCCATGGAGATTGTTGCCATACACACAGACCGAGAGCCGGTGGAACGACTGGGTGAGCTCATCGCGAGCGTAGCTAAGGGAATTGGGCACATGGTTGTGGCCGGAGCACCGGCCCTTTTTGGGGCTCTTGCAGTCCTCATTCCAGTCAGTTTTCACGTCCCGGACAGCCCGTGAATACTCATCGATGTCAAACTGCTCTTGGCAGATACCCAGCCAGTGATGGACCAGGGTTTCGGGCCATATGTCCCCCTTTACCAGGTGTTCTGGGAGGCTAAACTTGGGGACAGTCAAGTGCAAAGGGAAGTGCATAGGGAGGATCTTGTTATTCCGCAGCACACAGCAAACCACCACTGTCTTCGTCTGGATGTTCACAAACTTGTAGCGGTGCCCCTCGCGAATGAAGTGGAGGTCGTATGGGTTTCTTGGCGGAGGGCTGGGCACAGTCACATTCACCGGAAGCCTGGTTTTCTCCACAATGTTTCGGATGGTGTGTTCGCCCTCCTGCATCTGAAGTTCCAGGGGACTTCGGGTGCTAAATCTGCCCTTGCACTGGAAGGGAAGGCTAATGCTTTCATTGGTCCGGTGATTCATGCATATAAGGCATGGCATTTTGCCTTTTCCCAGCTTGCTGATGGAATTGAGCTTCCCAATCTTTTTGAAGATCGTGTTGAGTCGTGACTTTTCTTTGAAAGTCTTTGCATAAAGGATTTCTGCCTGCCCCATCAGAGTGAGTTCATCCCCAGTACACAGGGTGATGTTGTAAACTTCGGTGTCTTCGTTGCATTCACCCGAAGCAACCTACAATAGGATAAATCGAATTTTAGGTCAGTTTCCTTTAAACTATTCACACGAAGAAGTAGAGCCCTTGCTATTAAGACACACGTGGACATGCACAAAAGAAAATGCTGTTTTGTTTAATACTAAATTTAGCTGCTCCATTTTTAAAATAACATTTTAGTGGCTAACAATAACAGGATGACATAGTAGACTTTTAAAAATACATTTTGCTCCTAAGAAAAGAGAAATTAGTAAAAATTTGGGGAATATAGAGAAAAAACACAAAAAGAAAATAACACCATGACCCTATTTCAGAGATTGCTATAGTTAATGGTTTGATAAATATTCTTTCAGTTTCTTTTCCTATGTAGAGTTGCCTATCACATGGATGGATTATTATTTTGGGACACTGATATTATCAATCTGTCTTTTTCAGTTTTAAAAATTGCTTTCATAAACACCACTGTAGAAAATTCCTTTTTATAACTACTAAAATTTTACTAAATTTTCTAGAATTGGAATTGGGACAGATGACTTAAAAAATGTTTTATTTATCCCTGTTCTTCTATTTTATTATTCAATTCACTGGCAGAAATATTGAAAAATACAGCTATAACTAAATATTCTCTACATCTTACCACTAAACATAATCTATGTTAACAACTTAATGTAAATGGAAAGAAAAATGAGAGGTATAAGTGTCTCAGAAATATAAATACGTACATATACACACACAATTTTGTCACGAATTTGTCACTATAATTTATTCATTTTCCCATGTATGTGTATATACCATCAATTGTAATATTTACCTAACATAAACCATTATATATGGATATGCCTTAATTTATTTGACCAGTTCCTTATTGTTAGATGGACGGGTTTTCCCAATGTTTAGCAATTATAAATAGTACCACGATGAACATTTTTATAGTTCAATTATTTCCTTATGATTAAAGCCCAAAAGTAGAATTGCATGGACAAAGCTATGTACATGTGAAAGGTCTGATGTGTACTGCCCATTGTGCTTCATCAATGTTATCTTTATTTATACTTTTACTTTACAAAGTTATCTGTCTCCCCATACCCATGCTGAATAAGTTTAATGTTTACTAATATTAAAGGTAAAGCACGCATCCTATATTTATTAATTTTTTATTTTGAATTTCTTTGATTATTAGTATGGTGAATATTTTTTTAGTATTTATGTATCTGGCCATTTAGATCTCTCCTTTGTGAATTGTTTCTTTATGTCCTTCACCCATTTTTCTATTGGAACAATAATCTTATTGATTACTTTTTATGTAATGGGAATATCATGTATGCTATATATTGTTGCTTGAATTTCAATTTATAATTTCTTAGAGTTCTAAAGCTTTTTTCCTTTTTGTAGCACTTTTGTGTAGCAAACATTTTCAAAATTTTCCTTTGTAATTTCATTCTTGTATATTATGTGTCCATTAGTTGAAATGATATAGATCAGTAGCTCTGAACTAGGGATGACTTTACCACCACCTTCTAAACACTGAGAACATTTGACGACATCTGGAGACACTTCTGATTGCCATGACTGGGAGAGTGCTACTTACGTCTTGTGGGAAGAGACAAGAGATGTTGCTAAACATGTTATGATGCACCGGACAGACCCACAAAATCCTCACCAAGAACACTCATAAACATTCGAAAGCTCAACACTTTACTCGGTAAGGCTATGGGGAAACAGGCACTCTTGTTTACAGATGGTAGAGATGCCAAATGGTACAAACACTGTGATGGGTAATTGGCAACCTATAACCAAACTATGCATGGGTTTATCCCTTCACCCAGTAATCCTACTTCTAGGAATTTACCCTGAAGACATTCCTCCAATGTTATGAAAATACACATTGACAAGGTTCTTCATTGTAGCATTATTTGTATTTGCAAAATTTTGGAACTGATCTAAATGCCCAAACATAGGAGATTGATTAAATAAACTAAAGGACGCATTCAAAATGGTACTATGCAAAAAAGAATGAGAATGGTGAGTTCGATAAATTTATATGAAACGATTTCCAGGATATATTGGTAAGTAAAAAAGAAACAACAAAGTGCATCAAAGTTTATAGAATGTGCTACCTTTTTGTTCAGGAAAGAAGAAAAAATTGTATATAAGAAAAGTAAGTCAGAAAAAAATGAAAGTGGTTACTTATAGGAGGTAGGGGAGGGAGGGACCTGATGGAAGGAACATGAACGGGACATCACTGTGAATATACCTTGACTTTTATGAAGTACATTAATGTCCTACATATTCAAAAAACAAAATAAGCAATAATTAAAAAAAAATCCTTAAAACTGAAAGCAAATGGAAACAGATGAATCCAACTGTATTTCAAATGAATAAACTCAACACACCTGGGACAGAGACAGAAATAATCCAAGTAACTTTGTAATACTTTCTTTGATTATATATTACCTCTAGGAAAGAAATAGACCAACAAATATTGTGTTCTTTTCAGATGTTTTGCATAGGGGTATGAATACAGTGATCCTGAAACAACTTTATGTGTACTGTAGGATTGAATAAATGAGTAAATGTGTTGATATTTTGGGAGCCAGAGTTTTTACTGTGGAAGGGAAAGCAGAACTATGGCACAGAGAAAGGCAAGAAAGAACTCCATGGGGTTGGACTGAAATTGGGGACATCAGTATTAGCTCATAATTTTAAGAAACTATATATATATAGTTATATATGTCTAAACTACACACAGACACACATACACACACACACATATATTTCATAGCTTTGTTCTTTTCAAGGGACTTAAAGCAAAAATTCCCACTATCCTCAAATATACTTAGCACCCAAACCATTCCCCACCAAAAGAAACCAGGGCTCTTTGGAGAAATGACTGATTACAAGGCTAGTACAAGAAAGGTACAAAATAAGCTTGGAACATTTTGTTGTGTGTGCCAGAAAGGAAAGAAGTTCTCATAAGATGATGGGAACATGTCATAGAACACAGGGGCCAGCCTGAATCAGCCCACACTGGCTAACTCTGGGACATTTTCAGTGTCACAATAAATAAAAGACCATAATGAATTATCTATTGAATAAAATAGGAATGTACAAGTCCATATTATTAACAAAAAGATGAATGAATGAATAAATAAAAATGGTAGTACCGGAAAACCACAATTTTGCAACTATTATAGTAAAGATTATATACTATGATCATCAATGAATGCTAAATTTATAGGAGAAGTTTGATTAAAGAGTAGGTTATGTACGTGTCTTAAAGTATCTCCCCCCAGAATGTTTATTAATTGCAAGAGGAATTAAAGAAACTACAGAGTGGAGGAACAGGATAACATCTTAACTATATGATCAAATTTAACATCATCAAAGAGCAGCATACCCATGTCATGTGCTTCTGGATGTGATTGCCTGAGAAGTTCAGATATTAACATTCCACTTATCAGACAAAACCAAATTGAGAAATATTCTACAAAATATCTGGTGTGTATTCTTGAAAAATGTCCATGTGATGAAGGACAGAAGAACTGTTCAGAAGATTAATAATGAAAAAATAAAGAGAAATGAAAAGTAAATGTACTATCTGATCCTGGAATGGATTCTATACTGGAAGAAAAAAAATGCTATGAAGTATGCTATTGGGACAATTGGTAAATTTGTAATATAGATTGCAACTAAAAATACATCACTGTTAGCTTTCCTGAATGTACTGTTTATATAAAAAAATTCTTATTTTTAGGAAATATGCAGTGATGTATTAAGGGGTAAAGGGCATAATGTATGCAATTCACTCTTGAAAGACACAGAAAAATGTAAATAAATGATATATGTAAATGTATATTTGGAGGCAGAAGATGATTGAAAATGTAGCAAAATGTTAAAAGTTGGTGAATCTGGCGATCTTATTCTTGCAATAATTCTTTAAGGTTGAAATTATTTCAAAATAAAAAGTTAAAAAAATAACAATAGGAGCATTTTAGATATTTTTGCCTACCTATTTTTCCAGATCAACTTTAGAATCATTTTATTCATGGTGTGCATCGTAATGTCATTGAATGTGCATCTGCACAGTGTTAGGCAAGTGACATCTTTACAATAGTATTTCCAAATAGGTACATAATTCTCATCATTTATTCAGATCTTTTATTTCCCATCTTAGTATTTGAGTTTGCCTTCTTAATCAATCCCTGAACATTGCTGTTCATACATAGTTGTTGAACACAGTTTGTTGCTATTCTGTATGCCCAGTAATCTCAGTGTGACAGTTTCTCACAGTTGATTCTCTTGATATTCCTAGGTGATCATATCTTATGCAATCAATGAAATTTTTATCAAATGCTGTTTTCGTATCCAATAAGATTGTCATATCTTTATTTTTAATTTTGATGTACCGATTTCATATTATAATAGATTCCCAAATATCCTACCTGCATGAAATAACCTCTATCTGATCATGGTGCTCTTAAAACTATATTTCATAATTCTCTTTGATAATATTTGATCTATGATTTATGTATCTTACAGGAGAGATCAGTCTACAGTTTTATTATGTTATCTTTATCAGGTTTCAGTATCAGGCTTACATCAAGCCTAAGCCTAAGATTGACTTATTATCTTTTGTGTTAGTAAAAAAGAATTTGGATAAAGTGACTGATAACATTCATATTGCTTACTGACAAGTATTCATCGGGTATGTGTTTAGAAAACTAGGTATTAAACATCTTTGTAAAATCCTTACTCACTATTCTTGGTCATCTCTGTATAATTTTAACCTTTAGACCAAGCAAACTGTCACTCAATATCAGTGCTATAAAAAACAAACTGCTCCATCGTCTCTTTATTGAAGTGAATTTCTCTGTAAGAGTCATTAACAATACATAAATGGCAGCATGATATTGTTTTAATGGTAAATCAGGCTGCTAAGGTTTAAAGTTCATTTTAGGTGACTCAGTTAAGTGTTATTATTTGTTTTTAAACAAGACCTCAACTTAACTGTGCTTACTTTTAGACTCAGTATTCACCTTGCCCTCACAAGGTTTCTGGGCTTCTACACTGGAGTAAGTTTAGGAATTTAACTTTTTATTTGGGATAACTTCAGATTTGCAGAAAAGTTGCAAAGGTAGTAGAGTTCCTGTATACTCTTCACCTAGTTTCTGTTAACATCATATATAACCACGGTACATTATCAAAACTAAGAAACTAACATTGGTACAATACTATTAACTTGGCTACAAGCTTTATCTGGATTTCACTCATTTTTTTCTGCTAATGTCCTTTTTCTGTTCCAGGATAAAACCAGGATACCAAGTTGCATCTAATCCTTTAACCTGTGAATTTTTTGGTCTTTCCTTGTTTTTCATGACCTTGACAGTTTTGGAGACTATAGATTAAGGGTTTTTTTTTTTTAAGCTAATAATAATTTATGAATGAAAGTACTTGGCACATTTGAGGGCTGACTTTCTTTTCCTATAGGACCTGCAGCTTCAAGGTTTCAGTTACTTTATTCTCTTGACTTTGGTCACCAAGAGTCCTTATAAAGATTTATTTGCTATTAATTCTAACTTTTGGGTTATCCTTAATGCTTTACTTTCAGCTAGCATCTATCTAGTTAAGCTTACAACACTACAGATCAAAGGTCAGCAAACTACTGCCCACGGTCCAAATCTGGACCACCGCATCACCTAGTGAATAAAGGGCACTGCTATGGCCATTCGTTTTTGTAGAGTCTATGGCTGCTTTCACTCTGTAAGACAGTGTCAAGTAGCTGAAATAGTGACTGTACAGCCCGCAAACTCTAAAATATTTACTCTTTGTCCTTTTACAGAAAAAGTTGGTTGACCCCTGGTAAAGATAAATGGAAAGACCCATGGCCTTTGGAAATTAATTGGTACGATACTATTAATGCTGAGTTTGAGTCCTGCCTGCACTGTTAGGCGACCTCAACAAAGTGTTTTACTTTTTTGAGCTTCAGTTTCCTCAACTATTAAAGGGATACCACCATCTACTTTGCAGGCTAGATCAATGTATACAAACAACTTCCCACAGTGCTTGGTGTATGGTAGGCTCAATAGAGGCCACTACTGTTGTTACTTTTACTACTAATAGAAACATTTTAATTCTTCGAATTAAAATTGCTTTCCACATCTCTGTATCTTCATGTTGGTTTCTATTTCCGCTCATTACTGTTTGTAAGCACTACTTCTAAGCATGATCCTTTCTTCTGCACTATGGATTGCTCAAGTTGTATTGAATGTATTATCCCAGAATGAAACTTAATGTTAGAATAGGGCCTGAAATATTACAGTTATATCTCAAAGGAAGTGAACATACTGAAATGATTCAAAACATACTGCTTTAGGATGGACAAGTCTCCAAAATACTCAGCTGCATTGTTATACTTCCTTTTTATTGGAACTTTGTAAAAAACATTGGCAGTTCATCCATTTGGATCAGGATGGAGACAGGGATGTTGAGAGACAGGGTTCTCATGAGATTTGAGAAACACACACATTCACTCTTGTACAACAAATTATTTCCAGTTAACATACAAGGAGCCAACAATGCTGCTCAAACGTGAAGAAATAACAAAGATACATTTCTTTCTAGCTCTTTAAATTGATACTTACTAAATTTTTCCAAATTTACCTTTATAAACATACTCATTCCACAATGAATAAATTATAGGTCTAGTGAGTATCTCATACCAAATAAACTGAAAGAGAATGTCCACACAGCTTTTGAGACACAAATCAGACAGTACGTGCACAGATTAAATAGATCGAAATTATCTTTACTAAATGTCACTCTCTGGGCACATTCAACTCGTGTACGTGTGTACTTCTAAAGGAAGTTATTCCTCCTCCCACACACAAAAGCGCATAACATACGTGAGTACAAGCTGTAATTCTATGCTCTCATTCTGCTGTCATCATTACTGCTAGCAATTAGCTCTGCATAAATTATGAGACTAACGGACCAACCGATCTTGTGGTCACTGCCAGTGACAGATGAAGAATCTCATAAATGAACGTTCGTCCTTTGGCAGCTGAGCTTAAACAGTCTCCTCTGGTTTCTACAGATGTGATTTATTTGCATAATTTCTTTCCTTTTTTATTTTTTTAATAGCAAAAGAAACAATGTGTTCTGTCTAAGTGCTCTGGTATGCATGCCTGGTTAGCATTTCTAGTTTCAATGTTTCCTGAGAGGAAGTAATTCAAAGTGTGTTATCTAAACAACTCTAATAGGTCTAATCCAGGAAACTATCTGGGTTTTACTGTTCATAATACCATTCAGAATTAATACCCCATGGTAAAGCAGCATTTAAAAATACCACAAGGAGATTCCTTTTCTGAATTGTCAAGACAGAAACTAGAAATAGTATTTTAAATGAAGAATGATGGTTATGATTAAACTACATTCTTGAAACAACAAAACAAAACAAAACAAAAAACTCCCCAAAGAACACTAACGTTTCAGCACCAGTATTTTTTATTACCTGAGGGGATGACCATAGGATGGCTGATGAACATAGAACAAAGGCTACCAGTAAGCTGGTTTTGTCTTTTAAAAGACAAATATGATCAGAAGATGGCACTCAGTAAAATAATGATGACAAGAATAGAATCATAAACAGTTGAAAACCTCTCTATTAATGTATTTTCAAGGCCCTGTCTACAGTTTGTTCTGTTCAAATGATTAAAGAATGTAACATGACATATGTTTGACTTAACTATTTTATGTATGGCAGTAAGATACAGACTAGTTGGCAGAAGGGAGAAGATCTTTAGTTCTTCAGCACTTTTTCAGATGGCAACTTTAAGTAGAGTAACTAATATGTTAAGATAAAAAGCACACAAATTGCCTCAAACCTGACTCTGCGGGGGGAAAACCTAGCTGATTCTCGTTAACTTAGAAGCCTTGGAAAAATTAGAACACTCAGCATCAATTTGCATGAACCATTTTGAACTTTTGCTTATTCACTCAGCGACGCATTTTAGCTACTTCAGCATATCTCTAACAATTCTTCAAGCAAAGATGCAAGACCCCAACTCTGGTCTTGTTTCTCTGTTAATAGTAGTTAATATTTTTAAAATTCTGAGTTAACACTTTACAATAGTCTATTTTAAGGGGTCGATTTTGACACATGCTAATCTAATTAGAAACTGCAGCGATGTTGATAGAGAGAAAACATTAAGTTAACTCGTAGAATTTTATTTTTAAAAATATTGGCATGACACTCGGGTATGAAATAATATGTAAAAATCAATGCATGTAACATTCATAAAGCTGCCAAATCCTGTATATCAGACAATAAGTGTTTCAGATATACAAAAACAGAAGGATTTGGCTAATAATTATTAAACATATTTATTTAGATTTTCAAAAAAGAAGGTGAATTAAATGTACAAGCTATTGTGCCAATGTGAAAGGATGTTCTGATCACAAATGTGAGCCTTATCTCACATCCACAAATAGAATGTGAGGGTGAAAAAATAAAACTGGATTGAATAGGAAACATGGCTTTGCTGCTAAGTAGTTTTGTGGCTTCTTGTGAATCAATGAAGTCAGCTAATATCTGTTTCTTAATTTGATATTTGTTAAAAAAAGGAGTTGGACTAGGCAATGTAGAAGGGCCTTTCCAGGTCTAAAAGTTAATGATTATAAAAACTCAACATCTGTAATTTCTGTCCTGCTGGATTATTTATAATTTTTTATTATTTTACTCTTGGTCATTTTTCTCAGAGTGGAGAAACTCAGCTACCACTGAAATTCTCTGAATCTTATGATTTTTTTCCTATTAAAAAAAGGACAACCCTGAAACCCTTCGCCAAGCACTGTAGCAGCTTTGCCACTACACACTGACACCTGTGCCAAAAACAGGTGCCAAACCCAGTAATCAGGGGCTGATATGCAGGTGTCAGGACTGCCGGCTCAGCTCCCGCCCCAGACCACATGGTAACGGTTCTTAAGAGGTCTGAGCACGCTGAAGTGGTGACTGCGCTCCACATCTGACAGAAATCGCACAAGTCCTGAGTGGGGCACTTTCCCCAGCTGAGACAATGCAAACTTGTTATTTTGCCTCTGGGGAAATATCTATGCTGGAACAGCTGAAAATTTGGACCTTACCAGCTAGAACGAAAATAGCAACACTATAGCATCCAGATTAGGTATTTGGGTTCCCTCTGATTTCAGAGCAGTAATTGTAATGCAGAAAGCTTGTGGGTGACAGCAGCGAAGGCAAGATGCCTTTTACCCAGTTAAAGAGAGTTGCCTGTCACCCCATGGCAAATTGAAGGCTGTTTTTCTTTCCTCTTTGTCCACAAATGTCACAGTAAAGACAGAACTTAAATTAAAACTTAATTTTTAGTCATTATTTTGATGGCAGAAAATATATGTGTGGGGAAATTTCTCATCATTACTGGGCTGAGTCTGAAGGGCAGGAAACATTTTAAAAAATTCACCAAGTACTGATGTAGTACATTCCTGAACAGTATTTGAAGATGAAGGGGTATTTTGAAACAATGATATCAATGACAAACAGATACAATGTACTGGGTTCTCAATATTAAGACACTGGGTATAAAGTACTAAAAAAAGGGTAAGTGAAAAAATGTGAGATGGGAAATTTCTAAAGAATGTGCCTTTCGACTGTCATGTTGCCAGTTAGCTATCAATTCTTAACAGCAAGTTATTCCTTTTGTTGTTTAATCCCTTTGCATAATTTACGCTGTTTTTAAAGTGGAAAGGAGAGAGAAGTTTTCCAAGGAGGCAAGAATACTATCTTTTAAAAAACTGTATCAGGGATAATAACTATATTTACCTAATACTTAATATTATATAATATTTAATAATATTTACAATAGCTGTATTTATGAAGAAGTTTATTTTTGTCCTTTTTCTCTGGGGGAAGTAATGACCAAGCATACCATTTTCTTACCTCCACTTAGCTCTCACATTAAACACTGCATATATATACAATCACATTATAATCATTTCTTTAAGAAGACCATGATTTCCATGATTTTTTTCTTTTGGTCCAGGTAGTTACCAGATACCTTTTCCATAAATCTCCTTGGTTTATTTATTTATGTGGGTGTTTATTCACTAAGCATAAAAATTTTTGTGTATTTCTGTATGCAAATTTCCTGAGGCTCCTTTATCAATTCTTCTTTGAATAGAATCGACTAATGTGTTAATGATTAGTGAAGGCTGGATATGAGGGCATCTTCAAAGTTTATAACTAATAGACTACAGGTACTAACATTTGTGTATGCTAGCACAGGAACTTAACCCAAATCCAATCAATTCTATGGATGCTATCAGCTTGCATTCCATACATTTATCTGTGCCTCTGAATCTTTTTTTTTTCCTTTAAAAATACTATGTGTAAAATACATGTAATATAAAATTTACCATTTTAATCATTTTAAAGGTCAGTAGTGTCAAATACATCTACATTGTTATGCTGAACTTTTAAATGGCATCTCTATACATTTTAATCAATACGATCACATTCTGTTAAAAAAAATGATCAAAATATATTGCTATTCTTTCACTCATGGCCAATTTCATACAAATTCACAAAAATAGCTGCTAGAGGAAGCTTTAAAAAATCTTTCACATTAAAAATATGCCACAAAAGACTGAGTGCTAAATTTAACACTTGACAAAATCTTAAAAATCATAAAAAAATTTTATGCTTGATTTCTCATCCTTTATCAGCAAGTAAAATGTTTTCAGAAAAAGAGTTAAAGTATTAGCTTTCCTATCTAATGTTTTTCTTTCCATTTAGGCAATTATAAATATGTTTTATGGACAAATTTAAATCATATCAAGACACTAATGGAATAGGATTTGATTAACTTCTGGCCAACGAATCTTGGTTAAGTTTAAAAATGAACGTGTTCTCACAAATCTTCAATGCAAATGAATATGAGTCGTTTTGATGACAGAGACTGGCTGCTAAAGGACTTAAAAAATTATAATATTTTTATATAAGCATAATTTGTTCAGTAAAAATTTTCATAATACACAAAATCTTACCCATTTTAATGATAAAACTAAAGAAATTAAACTATAGCAGCTGTATTTTAGAACTGAAAGGAGAGAATGACTTAGTCAACTGACTAAAACCACCTCTCCAATAAGAAGGCTGTCTTGGGTACTTCTCCACTTTCCTGAGGAGTATGGGTGGAGTGATTCATGCACAAAGATACGGTTGCATTTTGGGGCTAAGATAACGTGCAGTCTTTTTTTCACATAGAGTAGATTTCTAAGAAACATGCATCTTGCCCTCTAAATCTGGAAATGTTCAGAGAATGTGACTCAGTTGACTTCCTACTGAAATGAAGTTAAACAGAAAACCCTTTCATTGTGAACACTTTCTAAAATGTGTTCGTGTGATTGTAGATACTGCTGAAGGAAATGCAGTGAATTTACAAGTAAAAAGGCTGGACCTCGTTGGTAGTTTTGATTTTTTGTTTAGTCTCTCTTCAACAACAAGCCAGCCAAAGGAGCTCACTCAACATGTAGAAGGGGACAGAACTGTCCCTTTAAGGATGCAAAATGAATATGGCACAGTAAATACTATTTAGCTTTTCTCTGATGAACAGGGATCAGTAAATACCTATTAGGCAACATTCTATAAATTAATTTTCCCTATGTATACTGATACAGAAAGTCTATAAAGAATCAAATAAACATATGCTGATACCAGGGCATACTCTGGAAGTCTGTCTTTTTAAATAAGTGTCTGGTAAGTGTTTGATTGTTCACATGCCTTTTGCCTGTTCCTACACATGGAGCAATCAGCCTCACAGAAGATCTGGCCAAATAATTGTTACAGATTAGGGAATAAAGTCCAAATTAAAAAAAAATTATCTGCCTTAACAGTTATCCTAGCAAAAGATAATGCTAATTAAGTATAGCTACCTGTCTGGGCATCAGGTGAGCTATAGCATATGCACTTCTTAAAAGACCAGTTTTGGCCATTGACATCTACACATTAGGAAGATGGAACTCTCCTATGAGGCCCAGATGGGTACTTACTGTATACATAAGGACCTGAAAGTTAAATTTTTTAGTGAGGATAAATATTTGGTTCTTCCAGAGCTACCTTCACATTGAATGTTATTTCCTCCATGACGTACACGCGTTCAGGAAATGCTTTAGCCACCTCCTCCACACTGTTGAAATATTGCACTGGTTCTTTTATATCTCGGTCTTGTTCCAGCAGCTTGAATTGTCCTAGAATACATGATAAACGGAAGAGATGTGAGATGTTTACACTGGACAGCTGTCACCGTGGCGACAGCATCCCCTTTCCTTACTCCTGCTCTTTTTTGTTGAAGGCTTCTGATCATTATCTTTTTTTTTTTTTTAAAGTTACCATGGTGGAAAGTTTTCTTAAAAATCAGCTTAAAAATGACAACAGACATGTATCTTTTTTCTTTCTCTTTTTGCTTACATTCAGAGTTTGTTACCAAAGGCCCATAACTGAATGGATGCTCACCTGTAATTTGATGTCAAAGTGAAAACTTAATCTTTATAAATAGTTGCTCATTTTGTTTTTAACAGTAAGTCATGTCATTTAGTGATAATAACACCCACACATATTGTATTCTAAAACCAAGGCTGAGTGGCCCGGAGGAACAAATATTTTTTAATTAGTGTCTTAAAAATTTGCAAATAGAATGAAATAATACAGTGGACCATCAGCTTTCACAGATAGCCTTGGTTTCATCATTCCTCAGCACGGGCAATGCTGAGGGCTCCTGAGCTGCTATAATTTGTAATGTTGCTGCAGCAAGAATATGAAGCCTGAGCACAGAGAGCTGGGCGGGGGTGGGAGGTAGTGAGTGAGCCTCCTTCCAACGATGAACCGCTTAGCATCTGCAGCAACACTGGGAACTGAGTTCTCAGAATTCTAAACACAGATAATAGCCTACGCCAAGACCCTCGGGTGGATGGGTGGGTACTTGCTTGGCATGCTGCCAGTGTGGCTCAGTGGGGTGAGTAAAGGTAAGAAAAAAGAGGAGTAAAGAAAAGTCAGAGAAATAACAGGTGGCCAGATTGTATATGCCTTTGAAAGATTGTAGTTCTTCATCTGAGTGGAATGAGGAGCCACTGGGGAAAAGAAGTGATCTAATCAGCATTACAGAAGGATCACTCTAGTTGCCATGTTGAGAGCAGACTGTAAAGGTACAAGCCATAGAAGCAGAGTTAAAAGGATCCTGCAATAATCCAGGCATGAAACGGCAGGGGTTGGAAGGAGAAAGTGTTAGGAATTTGGCCTGAGTTTCGAAGGAATGGAGCTTCTATTAACTGAGACAGGCAGGTTTGGAGGTGTCGGGGTAAGATCAGGAGCTCAGTCTGGACAGATGAAGTCTGAGATGTCTGTTAGATGAAAACATCTTAAGAGCTCTTAGATGGACATATAAGTGTGGAGGTCAGGAGAAAGGTCTGGATGGAAATAAACATCCGGGAGTCATCAGCACATAGATGATTCTGACAACCCGATCCTTTAATGATGAGGACCCTGGCCTTAAGTGCAGACAGAGAAGAGGCCTCAGGTTTGAGTCTTGGGAGACTGAGAAGGACTGGCCAGGGGAGTAGGAGGAAAATCCTGAAGGAGCGCATTCTAGGAGCTGGGTAGGTGATCTGTTTCAAGGAGCAGTCCGGGTGATGTCAAATGCTGCTGACAGGACTGTAAATGAGGTCTGAGAACTGTTAGATATAGTAGCTTGTATTCAACTGGGAAGTTTGATGTGAGCACTGGAATAGTTGGGCCAAAAGCTCGACTGAACTCGATTTAAGTGAGAATGACAAAGAAGACCTGGGAATAATAAGAAAGGACACCAGATGATGTCTTCAGGAGTTTTGCTATGAAAGGGAGAAGAGATATGGACTGGTAGCTAAAGAGAGGAAGTGAAATGAGACCTAGGGAGTGTTTTTGTTTTCCTAAATATAACGGATGCTGATGAGAATGATCAACAGATGATGAGAAGAATTACTGGAGCGCATCCTTGCATAGGCAGGGGGACATCAGAGTGGAGGGGCAGGCCTTCTACAGTGACAAGTTCATCAGTGACAAGTTCACTGGCTACTGGTGGAAGTTCCCTTTTATTGTCAGAAGGAAGGTATCAGTTGAGAATAAGGTTGAGAGAGGAGGTGTTGGAGGTTAAGGAAAAACGCAAAGACTGTAAAAAGTCCAGTTAAAGTGAATACCATCACTGCCGGGTGGCCATAAGTCCCACAAGGTTCATGGTCATGAATTAAAACAAATAACAGTGAAAATCAGACAGTATGGCTTTGTGTTTTTTTCTTCCACTCGTGTATGATTCACAGGGGCTGGCATGGAGCAGGCAGAGATTTGGAGTCAGTGAAGATGGTGAAATTGCTAAGTGAGTATGAGACGTGAGAGAGGGCAAAGGAGCCAGGATGTATGCAAAGGAGTGACTATGACAAGAGTCCATGGAACTGAGCTGAAGCAACATCTTGGGAGGGAGGGAGAAGATGAAAAAGGCTGTGGGATTAATGGATGGTAGGTTCTGATGGAGCTGATTTCTGTACCCTGGAGGGAGTGAGCTCAAGAGCCAGTGAGTGGCGTGCAGCGTGCATACAACTGAGATAATGGCAGCATGCAGTACTTGGTGATGACGTGGGCTAGGAGGCAAGCATGGGAGGTAAGTCCGAGGTGGTGAGACACTAAAAGAACTGAGAAGCCAGGAGTATTAGAAGGATCATATATGTAAGCACTGAAATCCTCAATAATAAGGAAAGAAGTATTGCTGGAGAGAATGGCGGTGAGCCAGGAATGAAAATTATGGAGAAAAGAGGGAGGGGTCCTGGGCTCCGTAGATGATTATAATGAGGATGGGGTAGTGGGTGATACAGTTTGATGATGAGATTTAAAGTGGAGAGTTTTGGGGGAGGACTGAAGTGAAATCAATGTTCGAGGTTGCAATGAAGAGCATAGAGACCAATTACACCCCTTCAACTCTGGGGCAGAAAACAGAGCTGCCCCGGGAGGGCTTCGGGGAGGCTGTGTTTTCCGAGCGTATACAGGTTTCAATTTAACAAGATGAAAATAATTTCAGAGAAGAGTTTCAGGATATAGGATTTTGCTGATGGACCTCGATGGGAGAGTTTTCAGGAGATAGATGGTAAGCAATGAGGACAAACTAGAGGATGCACCTAGACATAATGTAATTGTTCACATACCTTTTAGAAATATACAGAGGTATGAATAATACATTTGAAAATACAATCAAAATATGTTAACTATACCATTTTCACAAAACAGTTTTTAAAAAATAAAAAAGATTATAGCAATTTCAATACACTTATTTAAAAGAAAATCTGCCACCAAATCAAACTTTTCATTTGTCTATTCTACTTAGTCCACATACAAATTCTTAATAATCATGATGAATCTACAGTTTTATACTCTGTTCCTTCCCATATTTTCCTACATTTTAACTATTTTTTCTATTCCTACACAATTAGTCTGAGTTAGGCAGATGCTAAGTTGAAATGCAAACTCTGCCACTTAAGTTTTATGATACTGACAAATTTCTAATCCGTCTGAGCCTTGTTTCCTTGCCTATAAAGACACTTCAAAGGGCTGCTGTGAGGATTAACGGAGATGATGCATTTAAAGTATTTAGTACAAGTAACCATTTAGCAACTTTCAGCTCCCTTTCCTCTTTTCGAAATAATGCAGAGATTTTCTTTTCTCTTTTCTAGAGTGGGATTATTAAATCATAGGGTATCACACAATTCTTTGTTTTTAACACACATGGCTATACCACTTTCCAAAATATCTAAAACAATTTATATTTCTGCCAGTAGCCTTCATGCATCCAAGTTGGACCACAATCTATCAGCATTGGCTATTTTTTAAAATTAGATAATTCAATGGGTTTTAAACAACATTTCTTTCATGTGTTAATCTGTACCTCTGAAAATCAGTGAAGTGAAACATCAATTTTTCTTGTGCAAATAACTGTATAAATATAGTAAGTATATCTGACACAGTCTAAATTTCTCTTAACTACTGGAGGCATATCTGTAGGAGTCTGTTGGGTATTTATACTTTTAAGTCCCCTTAGCTCCAAATTCAACTTGTTTAAACTCAAGGAAGCACAATGCCTCACATGTAATAGGTGATTAATAAATGTTTACTGAACAAAAGACAGAAGATTACTTTAATCCTGAGACTGGCAAACAATGAAGCAATGCATTTGTAACTACAGGTTTTTCAAAGTTATAAATAAAAGGTGCATTACATTACTATACACAGGTTTGTTTGTTTATGAATAGCAGATGAATGTTTCACTCATCAGAGTAAGAAAGCAATGGTGTATTATGGGTCTACTTAAAAATCATGACCTGAATACTGTACAGAACCTTAAGAAATAATTTTTCAGGACCAATCCAACCAAAGAACAGATTAGATTAGCAATTGAAATTATCTTCCAGGATGAAATAGACAATCTTTCATTATCATGATACACAAAGGGACAAAAGCAGTTGTCAGTGAAAGTTCAAATTTATAGGTCCATTTTGGGTGGAAAATCCAGAACCATGTGGCAGAGACACCAGATATTTGCCAACATTTCCAATTATCTGTAATTGTGACATATTTTCTGATTTGCTAGAAAGGTTAAGAAATGACAGATGGTATTTGAATGGAATTCAAGTTGTCTATCATTGAACCAAGTATAGTTTATGAAAACCTACTAATAATACCATTGTTTCCATTACTATGAGATAATTTATCCATTACTATAAGATAACTTTAAATTTGTGAACAATATTTTAGAAAAATTTTTCTAAGACTGGAGGATATGTATGTACGCTAAATGCTCAGTAAGTGGTCTGCAGATGTTCACTCTCTGAGCTAAGAGGTTACCTGAAAGCTCCATGACTAAATACCATTCTGTCCTTTCAGTAATGCATTCATAGGCCAAGATGTGTCCCTGCAACCTAACACTTCTGTATCAAATGAGACATTAGCCTAGAGAATAATGCAATACAATGCAAGCCACATGTGCAATTATATTTTCTAGTAGCCACACTAAAAAAGAGGTAAAATTATTATTAACAATGTTTTATTTAAACCAATATATCTAAATTCAATATAAGAATCATTGATGAAGTAGTTTACACCCTTTATGTCATATGAACTCTTGAATCCGTGTATGTTGCACACTGTGGCACACTGCAGCTTACACCAGCTACATTGCAAGTGCTCAACAACCACACGGGGCTAGTGGTTGCTGTACTAGACTCTTTGGGTCTACGATATCTCTGTGCTCTCTTAAAAGTGTGAGTGCAGGTACTGTTCAAGTCCTTAAATAAAGATCAGGTGATAGAGTCCTCTTAGGGAATAAAATGTATATCTCCTGACAAAATAAGATGCTTTCTCTCATGAAATTAGAGCTTTTAGAACTCTTAGACTCTCTTTTTCTTGCCCTGCTTATCATGATTGCTAATATTTTGGGTCAAATAATAGTGCCTGGGTTTCTTGATATAACTATCCCTATCCCTTTAACACCATTTTTCTTCTCTCCCAATTTGGGGACTTGTTCTGTAAGCATTCTTTAATTGTTTTTCTGTTGTATTTGTGATCCTATGCTATTATCAGCTTCAAATATATTTTGGCTTATGGACCAACAAATAAATAATCATATTTGGTATGGCTGTCGTGTCAATATTCGGCCGTATAAATTCTAAACTTCTCATCTCACCTGCGGTTGTCATTTGGACAGGAAGACTTTAGAATTACACACTCATGGAAACACTTATAAAGAAACTATTTTAAGCACAATTAACATAAACAGATGAAAGAATAAGAATAAAAGTAAAGTTAACACTTAAATATGACCAAATGTTACAAGTTTTATATTGGAACAGATAGTACATCAGAAAAAGATTCCTTTCATTCATGCTTTTAACTGTTTATGGAATATCCAAGAGTGAGTTAACTTCTCTCTCTTCTTTTCCATAGTTTCTTCACATTGTCCTGGAAGAATTATATATGTTTCTTTGTGTACGTATATTATTATTTTAAACATTTTCCTGTTTAATGATCTAAAACCAAATAATTATTTTACATTTCTTACACCCCACAAATGTCTTTAAAATCTAAATATATCAAATGTCTTGATGTAATGTTTTAAATACTGGGTCACAGTATATATGTGACTTTTTATTGCAGGGTTGTTGGAAAACTTCTGTAAATATTTTAGGTTTTGTGGGCTAAATGGTATCTGTCGCAACTACTCAACTCTGGTGACCTGTCTTGAAACCAGACATTGACAATAAGTAAACAAATCAGAGCAGCTGTGCTTCAATCAAACTTTATTTACAAAAACAGCTGGCAGGTCAGATTTAGCCCCCAGGCCACACAGTTTGCTGACCTGTCATGCCAAAAGCAGTGAAAAGTATAGATTAGGGTAGTGACAGGAAGGTAAGACATTAGATGTGAAAATGACCAGTCTTTACGTTATAACTCTCCTAAATAGTTATACCAAGGTCTCTCTCCTATGAAGTATTTGAAATCCATCCTAATCTGCCCCATGTTTATCTTAGAATGGCAGTTTTTCCTTTTAAAAGGAGTTTAAAATCAAGGAGTGTAAGCTGTATAAGTAGATTCTATTAGGAGAATAATGCAAATGACCAGCAAACATGAACGCCCACATTTTCTCTTACTTTATTTTACAAGACCAAATTTCAAATATTACTTAACTTCTATTCTTTTATAAAAGAACATGACACTCTCAGATGTGTCAACTTGAAGAACCCTGGGAAGGATGCTGAGCTACTGTGTTGCTACCTTCTCTGTGCCTGCTGCGGCCTTGAAGTCAGATGTGTCCGAGTCAGACCTTGGGGACAATCTAAGAGGCAAGAGCTAGTTCCCTGCCAAAATGCAAAATCAATTTACATAACACATATTCCCACAACCTCCATGCAGAGGAACGAATTTTTTAACAGACCATTTCATGAATAACAGAGTCTTTGTGCCACCAAATAAAAACATTTGGAGGTCGTTGGAACATCTGTTCTGAGATGTTACTGTCAAACCCTGTTCTTGGAGAGGGAGGAAACTGCATTGTCTTTCGACGGCTTTGATGATTTCATAAAATGTCTCCACTGTGAGAGCCGCTCTGTCTGCAGGGCCCCAAAACTCCCAGGAATAAATTCAACACCAGTGGCATGCCCATCGATTGCAGTTTAAATAAATTCAAGGTAATATTTAAAAAGCAAAGATTGATTCTATACTGTACCACTTTCATGATATGTTTCTAAAACTATATTATATAATTAATATGTTGATGAGAAACAAGTCAACTAGAAAAAATCCATTTTTGTGTGTCTCTCAAAATAATCACAGTGATTTACCTCCAAATGGATGCACAGTAAGCATAGATAAGAGGCCCAAGTCCGACCAGAGTTTCGAGCATCTGTACGATGCTGAAAGGACTATACTATTAACACTCCCTTTAACGTAGAGGTAAAAGGTCACTTATCAGAAATGAAAAATGGAAACAATTTTGCTAATTGAGAAGAGAGAGCAACAATGCTGAGAATTATCAGTAACCGGGAGGGTCAGAGGTGGTCAAAGTCGGGTCTGTCATGTTTGTTATTGGCTTGGAAGTTATGATCCATAGTGGGAGACAAATTCCATGCCACTGGTGAAGATAGGGCTCCCCATGATTTGTGTTTCCCTGGTCCCCATCCTTGCTGGTAATGAGCACGGTCCGTGGTAAATCTTCTCTTTAGCTATAGTTTTATCGTTTGCTGTCCCTTCAGTGCAGTGGTCAATTTTATGTGTGTAAATAAAAAGAAATGCAGTGAGAGCTGAGGCCTTCGGTATCCATCTGTGGGTCCGTAGTGAGCAACATTCTACTAGCGTTTCCTTCACTGCAGGGAGCAGAAAAACGCTGCATAGACCAACATAAAATGAAGAAACAGAGGAGAAAGCAGAAGCAATACAAATGGCACCAGAATACTAAAGCAACTTGAGAATGGCTACTAAATTGAGCAAAAATGGTTAAGAAAAAGGAAGTCCAGAAGGTTGAAAATGCCCAGACCATGCCTGTGTTATTCAGTGTGGAACCACATCTGGCATAAAGTTGGTGTTTATTAAACAGTCAATGAACAAATAAGGTCTTCGCACTTCTTTCCTCATGTCTTCCAGAGACTGGCCATCAACATTAAGTTAGACAGTTTCAAGTCAGTTGTGCAAATGAGCTACAATCTGGCTTAAATAACTGAACCTTAAAACTATTGGGCCATTTCTAAATGTGAAGAAATAAACAATTCTTGTCAGAGAAAAAAACAAACCAGTTGCCTTTTTCAGGAAACAAATGAACCTGGACAGGAACCTGTACTGATACTCACGATTTAACTTTACAAATACTCATATATTTTTTTATCTTTATATATGTACACAGGCTGTGGTTTCTATTGGATTAAAGTGTAAAAGTAAGATTACCAGGTAAAAGATATGCATCTTGTTATTTTGAATGGTATCAACTAGTATATTCCCTTTCAAAAGTTTACATAAATGTTCATTTCCACCAACAATGTATGAAAACTCATTGGCCTAAAACTAATACTGTGGGTGTTGATGAACCCTTAGCTTTCCTTTTCTTGAGTAACGTAAAGAGTTTTAAAGATTACTTCATACATGTACCTGCCCCCAAATTCAAATACTACCAGCGGGTTTAGGATGAAAAGTCAGTCTTCTTCCCAATCTCATTGCCAGATCTCCTCGCGGAGACAGCCTCTGTCGTTCTCTTGTACGTTCATCCGGAGACAGTATTTGATATACTCTACCTACATGCATAATGCCACGTTTTAAAAAACAAATGGTAGCATTCTGCACAGTTCTTTTATTATTCCATAAAACTCTCTCTCAGTCTTTAAAAGAGCTGCACAGTCTTCTACACCATGCAAATACTGGAACTAACTGAACTGGTCCTGTGGGTGGGCACTCAGACCTGTTCCGACCTTTTGTAGCCAGCATCAATCTTTTGATACTGAAGTCGATAGCCTTGTACTGAAGGCTTTACGTACTTAACGCAAGTACGGGCATACCTCATTTTATTGTGCTTCACTTTACTGAACTTCACAAATGTTGTAGGTTTTATCAACTGAAGGCAAGGCCCTCCAACTGCAAAGAGACTATGACTTGCTTTATCGTTGTGGTATGGAAAGACAACATCTCCGAGGTCTACCTATACAATGGTAGGAAATGCCTAAATGTGGAATTGCTGGGCCAAAGGGTAAGTGCATTTTGTTTCTGATGGATAGTGCCAAACAAATTTTCATCAAGTTTATGTTCTCTTATCCTCCCACCACTGCGTTTCTTCATACCTTTCTTAAGTTTACTGCCAAACTTTTTCTTATTATCAGCCTATCTAGGTAAAAAATAGTATCTCATTGGATTTTAGTTGCACTTTTATCATATAGGTGGATCTGATTATTTCTTATGACAATTAAGCAATTGTCCTAATATACTATAATGCAGCATTTCCAATTCTGAAATCTGACTCCCTATATCACTTCTAGTTAGTTCCTAGTGGAGCGGGGAGAGAGTAGAAGTACAACTGGGAGAAAAGAAAGGTAAAGAACAAATCTCAGCACAAGACTCAGAATACAGAGGCTCAGAACATAACCATAAAGAATAGGAATTAAAGCCAGAGAAGAGGAAGAAATCGTCAACCAAATACAATGAGTTTCACGATAATCAAATACAATGAGTTTGACGATAATCACCTGTGGGTATTTCTTTCTCTATCTGATATTATATAAAACAAGTTGTCAGATCATTACTTTTGATTCTGAAATTCTATCCTTGAACTTAACTAGACTTAACTGGATTCAAAACTAAATCATTCTGGGACATATATTCTAACCAGCTACTTCACACCATGAGAATGGTTTTCCTTATTTTTTGAAAATGGGAAAATTGCATTTTTCATTATATCTAATGGGTTAGTTGCTCCTTCAGAATTATCAGAAATTGGGGCACAATTATCATAAATGCGATGGAACCTAAAAAGGTTTTAGGTTTGAACATGGTTGTTAACATGTTATGGTGGGAATCCTGGGATCATCTTCACCTTTCTTTTCTATACTCATTTTTTTTTTCATAAGTCTTGCCCTTTCTTTCCTTAAAACTCTTTGCCTTCGGCACTCACAGCGACTATTCTGGTTTCAATTTTCATCACTTCATTACGGTATTACCGCTTCAGATAGTCAGCCCATCTCCATCTCTGCCCTTTCATCATAACTTTACTCATCTGAAAATACAAGCTGAGTGGATTTCATCTCCTTCAAGAACCTAATGTTCAATACACACTTGTAGAATAAACGAATAAGGTATCACAGCTCTTCGATTTCTAACCCGAGCCCAGGCTCCTCTGCCTTAGCGTTCAAGTGCTCTGTGACCTGGTTCTCTCGTCTTCTGAAAACATAACCCCCACCCCTGACCTGTGCAATCAGTACTCATTCTCCCCCTCTCTGCCTTTCCTCATGTTCTTGTTTCAGTCTTTCCAAAACTAGGAATCCTTTTAGTGACATTCTAAGTTCTGTCCTTGACCATCTTCCTCTCCTATTCTACTTCTTCTCCCACTCTCTCGGCTCTCCTGGGGGACCTCATCTATCATCTTGGCTTCCAGGACCACTTACAAGGTGACAATATACCAACACTCCTTTCAGCCAGATAGTTCCCGAATCCCACATTAGTCTATCCAATACCTGGTATATATCTCTAACAGCTCTCTAACCAGGAACTCAAAATTGGCATCTGCAAAACAGAACTCATCTTTTTACTTCTTCAACCAAACAGCCACCCAAGTCAGAGATCTGGGTGGTCATCCCTGACTCTGCCCTTTCCCTAATCTTTCACATCCAATTGGTGTCGATTCAACTACATTCCCTTTCCTACATCAGTCACTTCCTTTCTATCTCCACAACTTCTGCAGCTTCCCAACGACGTCACCTCTAACTGTGGCCAGTTTTCCTAGTTGATTGCTTTGCCCCTTGACTTCCATTCTGGGGAACTGTCTTTTACACTAATGTTCAACATTAACATCAAATCACATTTTAAATGAGGATTATTTGCAGAGAAATTATTTCCAATAGTGGTGTGGGTGGGCTGTAGGAGAAGCACGGTGACAAACTGGGGATAGTACAGAGACAGAGTCACCATCACAGACCTGAAGGGACAGGGGAGGGACAAGTTAGATAAATAAAGTCATCTTGAGAAGGGGAGATAGAGCTGTTCCCTGGTGATTTTTCATGGGAGGAAGCCAGGAGAATAAAAGACCTTGACCTCAATCTCTCTTCCAACCCATTTCCTGTTGGGACTGTTTATCCATTGGCTGAACTCAACTGGAAATCAAAGGGCATGAAAGTCTGCTGATTAGGCCTACGGGTCAGCCTCTGTGATGGAGCAGGGTGAAGGCAGTAGAGAATGAATTGGAAACGTGTGCTCTTGCATCCTCTGATTACAAGACTCTGGTGGCTTTCTACCTCTTATAAAGTTTAATGTATATACAGGCCTTTCAAGATCTGGCTCTCGCTTTCCTCTCATGATGATAAAACCCATCTAGATCCATCCATGGTGATCTACGCCTCTTCTCATACTGAACTCACTATCGGGAATGCTTCTTCTCTATTCCTAGGTTTGGTCAATCTGTTTCTCCAAAATCAATCACTCATCACTACTCTATAAGAAAATTTCGTATCACAAGTATATAATTGACCATATTCTTTTGTGATTTCATTATCTATCTATAGATTTTTATCTAAGCGTGTATAATATTTTATTGTCCATATTTGTTTATATGTTTATCTTTTTACAGTAAATAATAAACTCTGTAAAGAAAGCAGGGAAAAGTGTCAATCACCTTTTTATTCCCAGTGCCCAATACTGTTCAAGACACACAGTACGTACTTAATAAATGACAGCTGAATGAAGAATGAATTTAAGAATCAGCTTAAGTCTAGTGTCATCCGTGAAGCTTTCCCTGACAACCTCAGTCCATATTGACTGTCATTCATATTTATTACCAGGGTTCAATGTTTAATTATTCCCTACTTATGTCACCTGTTTTTGTACTGTTTTCTTAGACCACAAATGCCCTGACAACAGTAATCATATCTTCTGCTTCTCTGAATGCACAGTTTGAGTCCATATTAGAAACTTAACAAATACTTGCTTTGAGGAGTAGGCACTCAGTACAGGAGATATATTTATTTTTTGGAGTCTCAAAATCAAATATTTAGGTAACCAGAAAAGTCATGTAAATTGATAAAAGTGATAAAAAGGCAGAGTTGGAAACCTCATAGCTCTAATACCAGCTATTTCCAGAGGCAGGAATTCTGGATTTTATGTATAAGCTTCCAGTTTTTAATAATTTTTAATGGTTAGATGAAACATCTCATCTAACCCAGGGATCACTCTGCATTTCTATGAGAGAGGAGGGCACAGTGTGGTTTGACCAAAAGCTTGTACCTGTCAGGAAATGTTCAGGAAATTTAGGTGCGGGGTCTACGCTCTCATTCCCTCTTAAATTCAAACTGTGACTTCAAGTGGGAGGCCTCTTTATAGCTTTAAGTATAAGCATGATGCGCAAGCTCACTTAAGACCTAGGCTGTTGACAGTTTTCGGCCTGGATGGATCCCGAGTTCCTTTTACTTCTGGCCTGCCAAATGTATTCACTCTGAAAAACGGTAATAAAGGATGGTAGGTCCTGCCTGACTCTGAAAGCCAGACTGTGCCAGCACTGACAAAGAATCAGAAGAGAGAATCACATACCAAATGACCAGCTTAAGAAAGAGACTGGCTCAGATGTGGAAGGACGAATTAGAAAAGAAAGAGGAGTCTGAGTCTCTGGACCAGAGTCACCTCGGAAAGCCTCTTCACAGCCAGCCTGCTTTCACACATACATTACCTCACTCAACAATCCACGGAGGTGGGCAGGGATTATTAGAGATTTTACCTACGAGGAAACGTAAGCCAGCAGAGATTAAGGAATATGACTTTGGTTGGTGGCAAATCCAGGATTGTACCTCACTGTTCTGACTTCAGCTCTACCTTTATTACATTGCTTCCCCAAACCACCAAAACCTCCCTCCTTATGATGAAGTCAACAGCGTGAGGAGCTGGCTATGTCTTGTCTGTTACTGGAAAAACACACAAAAGTTAGTAGGGAGATGAGTCATTCATTATTTATATTTGCAACGAATTCTTCTCTGATAGAGTTTGAAGGACTATTCAGATTGTTAAATTTAATCCCCAGAATGACCCTGGCAGTTGATTAAAAAAACATGTCTTCATTTAAGTGTAACTGAGGGTGACTGAAGCATGGAAGGTACATGATGTCGTTGAGAATTCACCCCATCTATGGAATCCCGCTACTCCTCTTAATCTCTGGCACAGTAAACAGTTGCCAGGATGAGGCTGCCGATTCTACTAAGGATCAAAAACCTACATTTAAAAAAATCAAGGTTCTAATAAGTAAAAAGCAATTTTATTTGAGGTAGAATCCTTCTGGAGAACCATAGAATGAATGTTTATCCACATAAAAATTAAGGATGGAAAAAATATAACTCTAATTTTTATTTGCAGAGTTTAAAAACATATATTATAAAAAGTGAAGAAGAAAAAAGGCGAATAGAAAATGGGGAGCAGGGAAGAGAAAATGAGGAGAAAGTACGATACGAACCGGCATTTAAGAAAATGAGACACAGAAATCTGCACAAGAAAAAAACATTATACGCAGATAAACACAATTTCAACCCCAAGGAAAAGAAGGCCACACCAACGCTGATGAACAAAATACGGATATACACAACACAGACAGACTTTATAGCTATGTTGTCCTTTTGTGACTACAGACAAAAATAAAGGCGTACTGTATAGAATCAAAGTTGAGGTCTAGAAGTTTTCATACAATGGCTCTTATGATCTATGCTTCACTTCCATGCCTTATGGAAGCATTTAAAATGGAAAAAGAGAGCCAAACTGCCTTTCCAAAGTGCGGGGAGGGTGAGGAAAACACTCAAGGATTTGAACATTCCACCATTATTTCTCTATTGAAACCTGACTCCATTCTTGGCTTCTTATTTGCTCCCTTTTTCACAGGCCAACGGGTAAACTCCCACACCACCAAGAGGAACTGCAGAAGAGAGACAATAACACAAGCAGCTGCTCAAGCTGTGGTTTTCATTAGGAAAAAAAAATGCCTTGATTATAAGAGATTTAGTTTTTAACCTTTGGGCCAGAACTGAAGTGATTAAACCTCTATGTACAGAAACACGAATGGTTTCTTAGAAGTGTGGTTAGAGCATACTCAGCATTATCAATGGGGGGTGAGGAGAATAGTCCAAATTTTAACACCCACCTTGGCTTAGTGCATGGACTTGAATAAGGGAAAGCTACCAAAAACACAATATAAAACCTATTGTATATGTCTTAAATTGCATTTCTGCAAAGGTCAGCGATACACTTTCACCAAATCCTTTAGTTACAAAAAAGCAAGGCAATCAAACCATGAAAAGACATGGAGGAACCTTAAATACATATTACTCAGTGAAGAAAGACAATTTGAAAAGTCACATACTGTGTGATTCCAACTACATGACTTTCTGGAAAAGCAAACCTAAGGAGACAGTAAAAAGATCAGTGGTTTCTAGGGATGAGTAGGAAAGGAAGGAATAAATAGGTGGAGCACAAAGGATGTTTAGGGCAATGAAAACATTTTGTATGATACATATAATGGTGGATACATGTCATTATGCAATGGCTCAAACCCACAGAACGTATAATGCCAACAATGAACCCTAAGGTAAACTATAGACTTTGGTGATAATAATGTGTCAATGTAGGTTCATCAGTTGTAACGAATGGACCACTCTAGTGGGGAATACTGGTAATGAGGAAGCTATGCCTGTGTGAAGGCAGGGGGCATATGGGGAAATATCTGTACCTTCCCCTCAATTTTGCTGTGGACCTGAAATTGCTCTAAAAAATGGCAACTGTAAATTAAAAAACAATTTTTTTAAAAGCAAGGCAACTCGTTGAATGCTTGCATTTGGTACAAAAGCAGAGCTAAGGTATGACACCCCCAGAGCCCATGTTCTGTTCACATGTCTCAGTCCAAGGGCTGTGACTCCTGATTCGACATGTACTCACTGGTTATCATTTTGCCTCCACATCTTTTTAGAGCAGTTAAGTGCATAAACTTCTGGAGTTGAAATCCTGGCTGTAATCTCCTATTGTGCAACTTTGGTCAAGTCATAATCATCTATACCTCTGTCGGTCTCCTACTAGTTTTATAATACGAGGGCAATAAAACCAATACAAGTTATTGGGATGATCAAACATACATAAAGGGCTTAACACCATAGATACCACATAGTAAGAAAAGGTTCAATGAACATCAGATGGAAGTCAAATGTAACAAAAAATGTACTTGTCATGAATGAAAAGCAGTACAATCATTCTATTATTCTGAATTTCTTACTGGTTAGGAGAAAAGTGTTAGCTCCTTCTTACATTAATTCGGAAAAAACTCTTCCGGAGGAAGAGCAATTAAAAAGTATTCTAACTTTGACACAGTTAAAGAAGTAGCACAATCAGTACAGGTAGATGGGAAGAACAGAGGAGAGAGAGACGTGGAAGATAGGATTTAGGGTGGTGCACTGCCACCCGGTTAAAGACTGTTCTGGGAAAGATGGAGAATGTCTTATCTTCACTATGACGAGCTGCCTGTGAACTCCCTGCTCAATGAAGAGCAATTCCAGTTACAATGCTCGAGCTTAACATATAAGTATTCTAACATACCATGGTGACTGTGGATGAGAGTCCCAGGCTTATCAGCAATCAGTCAAAACGGCTGCAAAAATGGAACCCCAGTCAAATAAAAAGGTCCTATCTGACTGAGAGGCCCTCATTCTTGTCAAATCTTTTCGTTTTAATTAAAACGTGAAGAAGCAATAGCCATGCCGTTGCTCTGAGACAAGGTGTTCCATTTTTGTTAAAGTGTTTAATGAATGAGCAAGCTTTCAAGCCGTAAATACATACCTTTGTCCTGCACTCTAGAACCAGCCAACGCTTTCCCCCTGAACCCCCACACAAAAGAACTACTCGCTCTTTTGTGTTCTTTAGTCTTTGCCCACAAAATGCCCCTGCCCTTGCTTCCTTCTCCCAATACTTCATTTTCATCGAAATGCCTCCACTGTTAGCCACCACAGACCTCGCTTATTGAGCATTCTGTATTGCCTTTCAGGTTTTGTCCCTATTCCATGTTCAACAGGCTGTGGTACAAGTGCAGGACTTTGCTCGGTAAAATATTCCATCCACCAAGGGCAGTTACATAAACAGGGCTGCTTCTGGCAGGAATGCCTGATGGAATAAACAAGGCCGGAGAGGAAAAAAAAAATACTCTTAGAGAGGAGTGACTTTGTCAGGGCAAAAATACTCTTGTTTCTAATGGGAGATCGGGCTTTTAATAAACCTAAACCACTGGAGGAAATTTACAAAGAATAGTTAGGACTGAGTCAGCAACCCTGATTTCTGAAACTGTATCAAGGGGACTTTTCGTTTTCTGGTTTTATAATTTTATTTCTTAAAAACTAAAAACCAAACACATTTACTGTGCCAAGGATATTAGAAAGCTACTTTATGAATTTATAAATTTAAGAACATATACAGATGCTGAATGGAAATTACAGGTAATAATTTATCAATTAAAAAACACATAATTATCAGAAAATTAGTAGATTGTACCCAGGTTGATGCTTAGTGTTCATACAGAGGCTTATTACTGTTTTCATTAATATTTGGTCCACTGGAAGAGTGATGGAAATGCAGTATTTACTTTGCAAACAAGAGCATAGACAGAAAATCCATTACACTAAGGTGATAATAGTTCATAATGCAGAAATGGATATAAATGAAAACAAACAAGAATTGCAATAACTAAAACTGGACACCAGCTACCAGTGTGACAAGGAAAGAATGACTATAAAATTAAAAGGTTTTGTTTACAACTTTACTGTAAAACATGCAGTGTGCCTATATATTAAATGTCTTTGAGTCCAAGTTCTTGGTCTGAAATGCACAATGTGCTGGCCAGATATTTTTGTGTAAATGTAAACATATCCTCATTTAGCAAGATATTACTTAGGTTTCATTCGTATGAATAGGAAGTGGTGTGAGCAGTGGACAAGAGCCCAGCTTAGGAGCAGGCTGACCTGGGTTTGAACCTCAGCCCTGCCCCGTGGTGGCTATATAACCTTCGGAAAAGCAGTTCTCTCTGGGATTAGGTTTCCTCATGTATAAAATGGGGATGGTGAACCTACTTCACGAGATTGTTGCAAGGATTAAATGAGACCATGTAAATGCGATATTCAGCAAAGAGCAGTGTGCACTGAATAGTAAGATAAATTATTATCAGAATTCAACAATGGAATTAAAATAAAGGGCAAATTAATGCAACTAGTCAAAATAATAAAACGATTCAAAGAATATTTATGTACTTACTACTGTGTTCAAGGCAGTGTGCAAAGTGCTAGAGATATTTCAGGTACTCAGAGATTACTGGGCAGAAAAATACTTAGAAATCTCTGTTTCTTTCTCTTTCATTTACATACAGTTTTGAATTTTTCCAATGCCTATCTGATTTTTAAGATGTGAGTGATTTAGGGTAGCTTGTTTATTTTGTATACTCTGTAAATAATTCATAAATCCCAAATAATTGGGTTATTTGATAAATCAAATCACTCAAAGCTATAGTGAGATGGGGCCTGAATTTAAGCTGGCTGGTATGGTCGATACCCTGCAGGCAGACTAGACAATGTCAACAATAGTTTCTTTCAGTGGTTACACTGTATTCTCACCCAGCAACCAGCTGAATCTTTCCAAGGCTGGGATAAAGGTGCATTGACATTGTTTTTATGAGTATTATTCTTACTTTTCATCGAGTAGCAACGTATTCTTCTAGACCTCTGAGTCATCTGTACTTATACAAACATTTTTGTGGAATGAATTAAGTTAGAGGGTTAGTGAAATTGAAAAAATCCTTCTATGATAAAGATAACTGGAAAAGACTATTTAATCTTTGGTGTTAGTAAAACTGGCTCACTATATGGAGGAAAACTAAAAATGAATTCCTAGCTGACACCACCCACAGGCAGGGAAGAACTTCAGAAACAGTGAAGGCAAAAACAATGATTATATTAAAGATCTCTGTTCAGTGAAGGATATTGTGAGAAAAGTTGGCAGACAGGTGACAGAACAGATGATACTTGCAAAGCCTAAAACTGAAATTGATATCTGACCTATTCAATGAAATCCTGCAAATCACTGAAAAAGATACCACTGCCAATACAATGATGGGCCATGAATAGGAACAGGCACTTTACTAAAGGCTGGCAAGCATGTGAAGAGATGCTGAATAGTCAAATAAATGCAAATGAAGAGCTACGACTTCACACATATTAGACTGTAAAACTGGAAATTCCTAATGTGGGTAAGAAATCCTTTTGGACTGTGGTGGGTGCGAGGCCGGGCAGCCATTCTGGAGAGTAATCTGACACCAGTTAGTGAAATTACATATTTCTAAAACCCAGCAATCCCACCCCTGTGTATATTTCCTAAAGAAATGTTCACACAGACCATCAGGGAAACACGTAAGAATGCTCACTGAAGCATCATTTTTTGCTGCCCACTCTTGAGAGTCCATATAAACAGACAGCAACAAGAATGGATTTTAAAACAAGAATGGATCTTTAAAACAGTGCTGAGTGGGAAAAAAAAAGAAATATGAGATTTAAAACATACTATGGTTTATGTAATTTAAAATATTTGTACACAAATCATTGTGCTATTGTTTTTAACACATCCAAAGGAAAAAGGCACAACAAATGCATTTGAATGGCTGCATATGGAAAGGTGATATACTATCAGGATAAAATGGAATAAAATAAAATCTTCCCTCCCACTTTTATTTCTGGAGGGAAAACTCTCCCACTAGCATTTTTAACAGTTATTTAATATATCAGGAAGGAAATAAAAAAGGAAGGAGTGAAGGAGGGAAAAAGGAAGAAAAGTTTTGAGTTTCTTACAGGCCAGACATTGGGTTTGATAAACAAAATCTTTCGTTTTTTTTTTTTTAAAACAACAGCTGCCTTCCAGCACTCCGAAAAATTCCATATAGCACTACCCCCCACAGAGATACACTCTGACTTAACCATACCTTAGCCTTTAAAGCGAATGGGAAATACCTCCCAACCTAACCAAGGCTTTAGCTCACAAAAAAATCTGTTCTTCCTTCTTTTATTATTTCTACCAAGTTGATGTCATAGAAAAAACTGGATAGTCTTTCCCCTCTTTAATTCTACTACCATTCACTTTAGGGGTAGTAAAAATCTAATTATTTCAAGAACATTTTTCCCTGCATTAAAAAAAATATATATATATATAAAGAATGGTTTTGGAGTTACAACCCTTCCCATACTATATTCTGCACTCCACGCCAATAAGAACTTTTCAAGTGGCTTCAGAGGTTGCGAAGAATTGAACATGGGCTCTGCACAGACCATGGATTCCTAAGCAGATCAAGATGAAATTCCTAGTCATGCGAAGCAGGTGAAAATTGACTGGAACAGCTTCTAGGCATGTTTCCAAATGTATATTAAACTGTTATATATAACATGGTGGAAAAATACGAATGGGGCAAACTGGTGGACTGACAATCTCATTGTAGAAGCAAAATATTAGTATGCAAAATATGAATAACAAAAACAAGGCAACACACCATTCAAATCTAAAGCAGACACGTAACTAGTGGTACTCAAATGAGTACATATCAAAATCACCTGGAAGGCTTATTCAAACACAGACCGTGGGCCCGCCCCAGTCTCTGATTCAGTCGGTGTGGAGTGGAGACTGAGATTGCATTTTTAACAAGTTTCCAGGCGATGCTGCTCCTGCCGGTGCCCACTTTGAGAGTGCCATGATAACGCAGAACCAGCAAGGCTATGAGAGCACAAGGGCATTGTTGGGACAGAGGAGAAACCGGACACTAGGGAGACTCTGACAGTGGACTGGCCTTTGGATAACTAGAGAATATGGAGGTGGAAGAGTAAGGAGAAGAAATGCAGGTGGAGAGACTACCTGAGCACAGGTAGAACCGTGTGTGGGAATGACAAGCAGCAGGGACAGCCTGATAGGCTTGGTGACGGGTGGGAAGACTGTGGGGTGGACTCGACCTACTGCAATACTGTGAGCAGAGGACTGACACAAGCAAGTGGGTGCCCTGGAAGGCCCCGCTGCCCACTGGGCATGCTCCCAGTCCAGCCGCCGCCCTGTACCTACAACTTCTCAGGCATCAAGTGGGAGATGGGACAGCTAAGAGCCCTCACCAATGAGGGTTTCGGCCTGCCTGCCACACTTATGTAGCATTTATCACACTTCCAGTTCAATAATAAGAACTACAAAATGGGTTGTATAACATGTGTTTCCCCCAGTTATATCCGAGAGTGGGGGCTATATTTCTAGCATGTTACCCAGCATACCTCTGCTGAATGTGTGCCAGTGTGCAGGACTTCAGGCCCAGCTGGTCAGCTGGTCAGAGCACAGTGGACTCTTCCTGGTTCTCTCTATGGCTCTCTTTTACAACTCGGTGCCAAAGCCTACACTAAGCCATGCGGTTCTCACTTCCCCTCTGGGCAGAGCCAACAGTGTAGCACTCGGGGAAGGCACCCCAGAACCAAGTCTTACCACTCTGAAAAGGAAGGAGAAAAGGGGGAAGGCATTCAAGTTCCCAGTCACTAAATCCCTAAGGGAGGTGCCCTCTTAAGGCAACCTAGACTGAGAAGAGGAAAGAGAAGTGACTGTTTCCATCTCTGGCAAAACGATTGCCCCTCCTATTGACTGACAGGAAGCCATGAGGACTAATGGACGAGCCTAGAAAAAAGCTTAGTGCAATGCTCAGCACTTAGTGCCTCACACATGGGCACTACCACTTCTAAGCCCGTAATGCTGCTCCCTCATACATTCCCTGTAAGGCTGTTTGGGCCCTGCCCTGGGAACGCTGGCATCAAGGAGAAAGGATATGAGTGACCCACATGGTGGTCTAGGACATGGATGAAATGATAATGACGGAAATAGATGTAGCAGGAGAAAGATCCAGTTTAGGGGTTTAAAAAACCTTTTTTTTTTTTTTTTTTGACAGTTGAGGCTGAAACGACTAATAAAATAAGAAGTGTATTCAGTAGGCGGCTGAACTTTGAAATAGAAGAAATCGAGATTAAAGAGTCAAACCTGTGGGAGGAGAGAGTGGAAGCTGTGAGTGTTGGGTTTTCTGTGGAGATGGGGAGGGGGCACTCAGAGGGGGAGAGAAAACAGGCACTGAATCTAAGGCCAGCGTAGCAGGGACTGAACCACAGAAAACGAAGAAGGAATGAAGAAGACTGAGGGAAGCCAGGAGAGTGGACCGTCAGGCAGAAGGGGAAGAAGAGTTTCGAGGACAGTGCCATGCGTGTCTGGTGTTACAGAGTCAAGGGGCAGAAGTGGAAAAGACCGCAGCTCTGATCGTCGGAAGCCATTAGGACATCAAGAGCCAGATCTCAAGTGGGGAGATCTGGGCATTGCTGGGATCCAGTTCTCCGAGTCAGAACTTCGAGAATTCTTGAGAAGCTTACATGACCTCACGAGGTAGGTACACAAAGTCCAATGCAGTGGAAACCTAGCCTACTCTTTTCATTCAAAAGAGCCTCAAATACTGATTTCTCGAGAAGAGGCGGCTGGCTGTTAGTGACAGACCTCATCCTCTGCATCATTACCTGCTCCAAATATTCTTCCTGGGCTGACAATGACACTTAACCTGGCGTTGATATATTTTTAATTGGAAATTATCTCTAGGTGCTCATCACTGGTATAAATAATGGGGAAGGGGGAGGGCAGCTGTGACAGGTATGGAGAGAAGACTCAGACCCCTCTGCAGTCTGCTGTATGATTTTTAGAGAGAAAAGCCAAGACTTTTCTGTCTCACCTAGGCACGAAGGCCGCAGCCACACACGCCAGCCCCTGCGGTGCCCGGAGGATGACTCATGGCGGGATTCATCAGGGAAGCCAAAGCCCACATTGCGCACTGAGCAGTTAAGAACATTGTGAAATTACAGTCAGAAAGAAGCAGGTGTCTGGAGAGAGGGAGAAAGAGCAGAAACCCACACAAACTGTAACTGAGCCAAATACTTCAATTCCCAACCTAATTTAGCCACTTTCCCATCAGAAAAATCTATAAGCGAAGAGAAAGCTTTACAGAAGGTTTAGTCAATCAGACCCTGAGGGGTGCACATTTCCGAGGCGGTTCTGATGAGTGATGAGAAAGCCCACTGGTATATTTAGACTCCACTGGGAACAGCTCTAAGACAGATGACACCCTGAGATGTCAGAATTGTTATTTTTGTGGAAATAAAATTTGCTGCCAAGTTTTTATTTACCGAAACTTCTCACGTTAAAGGAAAAATAAACAGAAAAGTGCAAATACTCTAAAACAGTTACATATTGGGCGGAGGATGGAAAAGTGAAAGAAGGATGGTCTTGATACTTTTCTAGCCCAATGAGCACATGCAGAAGAAAGCTCCAACTTTATGTGGCAGAAAACAGTTTCTCTTGAGTGGAGTCTGCTTGGAAAGAGGGAGGCAAAGGAGGCAGGAGGTTGGCTGAGTCGTTTCAAAGAGCACAGGCTGTCCTGACATGGCATGACCTCTTACTCATATTTTTGTTGGGTTCTGGTCTCTTATCAATCAATGTAACTGACAAAAACTAAGGATATCTGAATCTTGTCTTCCTCCTTTAAAAGGAGGAAGAAAAACAGGGAAATATGACCCCCAATAGATTATCATTTTCTCGGGCTTTCTCAAATCCTATAATTCCTTCTATTTCTCTCCTCTTAGTAGAAGTGGGCAACAGTTTTGGGTAGGAGGTATGTAAGAACTATCAGGAAGTTGACAGAAATATAGGAGACACCTGTAACCAAAGGGGGTGGCCGATGATACCCTAGCTTTGCCAGCTAATGCCCACTTAGACTGGGGAGCTTTTAGGAGTGCTGCTTCTGCCCATTCCTTTCTCCCTCCTCAAATATAGTCACTTTCCCCCACTGCCAATTTTCAAATTGGCACAGTGATTAATGACCCAGGCAAGAACTTAATTTCCTGTCCAGTAGTACAAGGCTGATTTTCAATAAAAGAACTCGCTCAAGACAACTATTTCCTCTCCACAGCTTCTAATCTTTATTCAATTGTGGGCATTCTTCCCTCTCAGTGTGAGAGCAGAATCGATTTTTGAACTTCCATTTGGTGAATATTCCAAAGAATCACAGAATGCTAAAGCTGGAATGGACCTTAAAAGCAATGTAATTCGACCTCCGCTTTTTTTGCAATTCAAGCAGGACTTAACATGAAGGCTCTGACTCACATCTTCTGTGTGCACATGGTCAAGCTGCAAGGGAAGAGGGAATGACGATCATTAAAGCACACAGCTGGGTCCTCACTGGTCTCATTATGGAGTTACCTTTAATGAACAGTCTATTTTAAATTGGGAACTAATCACCATGGGAGAATATTTCTGCAATTACGGGCTCAGGCAAAACACAAACAAGTATCAGTGAAACCCTTCAGATACAGCAACACAATTACCATATTCAATTACTTCAGGATCCCTTAAATACCTATTGTAGATGTAACGAGTTGTCCTGATTTGAATTACGTGTATTCATCTCTTGTATTTATTTCTCAGAAATGCTTGATAGCTAACTCCACTGCTTTCTGTGAAATTAATTCTGAAAAGGAGAGGTTCCTACACAAGATGCTAATGAGTGCATAATACAGCACCGTCTTTAGATGCATGATTTCCCATAGATAATTCCAGTTACAATTCAGGGAATGTTTTCTGGGTTGATGCCTAAATTATCTGAAATTCACAAGTGAGGGTATGCAAATGGCGAGGAGTAGGTTGGGCTTGTGGGATGAGGGACAGCAGAGTGACCATAGTAGCAATAGAGTGTGTTGTCAGCAGTGAACATAAACACTGGTAGAAAGAGGAATGGATATGAAATTAAAGATCCCAGTGCATATCTAGCTCCACTAGTAGCTGTGTGCCCTGCCCTAAGTATTTTAGTCTTCTTGAGGTTCAGTTTCCTTATTTATAAACAAGCATAATTAAGGCCTGCTGGAATGTTGTAAAAATTGTGTTAACTAATATTTATGAAAGTGCCAATCACAGCACCTAGCAAATATTGGTGCTCTATAAATAATTTTCAATTAAATATCTTAATTGCTTCATGTTGTGTTTTCGTCTTAGTTGAAACATCTCAATGGCTATAAAAATTCAAATGCAGGGATTTACAGCATTTCATTATTAAAGTTAGCATATAACAATGATATAATCCAAAAAAAAAATGCATTGGCTTTGATCTATTCCCCACTCAAATGCTCCAATGAACTAAAAATAAAATATATGTCACAAACAGCCACAGAACTTAATGATATCTATCTGAATATTGTAATGAGGTGTAGCTTAAAGACTAGAAAGAGCACGGGCTTCAGACCTGATGGACTCCACTTACTAGCACCAAGACCTTGGATAGATTATTTGACTTCCCTGAAATTTACCTTTCTCACATAGAAAGAACCATACCAGAGACTTTACAGGTTATTATGAGGATCAAATGATATTAGCAGACGTATGTAACACAGCCAGCTAGAATGAGTTCCCTGACTTAAAGGAGGTGAATGAAAATGATAATCGTTAAAAATATGTAGTCCAGGGTTCTTTAGGTGAGTGCTGTTCCCCTGTTTCCTCTTATTTTGTAAATGGTAATGACATCAGCTGTTCTACCTACTTTACAGATTTGTTATAAAAATCCAAGGAGCTAATCTAGGGAGAAGTTGAAAACTATGAAAGATTATTTATCATCTCTATATTCAAGGCAAACGTATATTGTATTTTGGTGTTGTCTTTAGGAAATCAATTCCTTGAAAACATACATTTGATTTTTAATGGCCTGGTCTTAGCTCCAAAAAGTTCAAAAAGGGGCCAGAATTAAGCCTAGCAAAGCCACATGCAAATTTCTTGTTCAAGACCAATGGGAGCTTTGGTTATAAATTTAAACTTTATCCACACAAACCAAGGTAGATGATGGACACGGGAACCTTTTTTTTTGAAAGTTACAATTGTAAGTACGGCCACCAAATACACTTTTTTCACTACAATTCAGTATCTGGTGTATAAACTCAAAAGTGGTAACTCAGGAAAATTCTGTTGCCTTGTGTGTACTTACTTAGGTTATTCACTTAAGGGTGAGCTTATTGCCTGAGGCTCTTGCTTCCCATCTACATTAGTCATAGGAAAGAAAGACAAGCTTCCCTTTCATGACCTTTGAGATCTAGATGATCTAAGGTAGAATGTTACATTTTCAAAACTAAAATCTTTACCGCACTTAATACGATAATGAGTAGGGATATGAACCTTCAAAATGGCCAAGAACTAAGATCCAGAAGATATTTCCAAGGGCTATAAGAATGTCTTAGTAGGATATTATTTTCTACTTGAAAACTCAATTTGTGCTCCAAGCTTTCCCAGCCTAAAATTAGTGGGTGGTTTACTCAATCATCACCCAGAGAACTCGGCCAGTCTGCCACTCGTTAAGTTGGACAGCACTTCTACCCTAGCTGGCTCTCTCAGAGACAGTATTTTGAACTTCCTTGGTTAAATGCAAAACACATTAGCTAACTAACCAAACAAACTGGAAGGAGGCATAACACAGGACCCAAACCTGGCAGACTCAATGACTGTGAAAACACTCTTAAATGCTACGGGGCAGTGGGGAGGGTGACCCAGAGAGAGAGAAGGAGGTGGTCTCTTCAGTTTCAATACTAATTCATCCACAAATATAGTCACCAGAAATGCAGGACTAGAAAGGAATGGACTGCAAACCTAAAGCCCTCTAACTTGAAATACCCACAACCCCAGAGGGATCAAGTAAAACATAGAAACTGGTAAAAAATTTTTTATTTCTCCTATCCTGAATGCAGGTAGGAGTTCTACTGTAAGTGTTCATTCTCATTTTCATTGGTAGTCTTTCTCCCTCCTTCCTCCTTCAGAAATAAGGTGTTTAGGGGCAAAGGAGGGCCGGGAGAGCACAATTTAAAGGGAGAAGACCTAGGTTTAGCCCAGCAATTTAATGGCATCAATTTGGCACGGACCTAATGTTGCCCAGCTGATTTTCCTCATCTGTAAAATGGAAAAGAATCATGAAATGTCAACTGCTGTGTGTGAGTGAATATGCTTTGCTTTTGAAAGGCAACAGAAACTGCAAAACAAAATAAGGAAACCATGATGCTTATACACCTCTAAAGCAAGAGTGAGGCTCCTGAACTAGGATGAGTAAGTTACAAAGGCCTCTGATTTTTTAAGGCTCTCAAAATTTTGAACGTTTTGGACACCTGAGGTTGAAGCTTAGATGATGAGGCTAAACCTGACCTTCACACAGAGGCATCTTTTATAGATCTGCAGCATTTGCAGAGCCTTCCTGGAGCAGACTACTGGCATAGGCGAGGGAGGCTTGTTGGGTGTGATGGTTCATTCTGTGTCAACTTGGTTCAGCCATGGTTCCCAGATAGTTGGTCAAACACTATTCTAGGTGTTTCCGAGAAGATATTTTTTTGGGATGGGATTAACATTTATGTTAATAGACTTTGAGTAAAGCAGACTGCCCTCCATAATGTGGGTGGGCCTCATTCAATCAGTTGAAGGAAAAGAAAAAGAAAAAGACTGAAGTTCCCTGAGGAAGGGGGAATTCCGCCAACAGACTTCCTTTAAACTACAACTCTTCCCTGGTCTCTAGCCTACAGATTCTAGACTTGCCAGCCTCCACAAGTGCAGAGACCAGTTCCTTAAAATCAATTAACAGATCAAACGACCTCTCAATTTCTCATCCTTCTTTCTATATATATTTATGCATGCATCCTAATGGTTCTGTTTCTCTGGAGAAGCCTGACTAATATGGTGGGCTTCACCCTTTCTAATTTTCTTCAACAATCAATCTCCAAAATTTATTTCATCTTGTTTTTTTGCTTCCACACCTCTTACTTATATGAATGGTAGACCAGCAGTCCATAAAGAATGGCTAAAACAGCATACCTACTATGATTCCTGCATACCTACTATGTGGTAACATTGTGCTAGTGCTGCAGGGGATCTTTGTGGGTGGAAATGACATTGCTGTATATAATAGCTTCTCTGTAGGTCTCTTAAAAATGTCTGAAATAAAAAAGTACTTAGGGAGCTACTTTTTGGAAAAAATAGAACTGATGGCCGAGCTAGTACTTTCTTAACTGTGTAGCTTAGGCAAAACAGAGAGAATTGGATTTTTGTAGATTGAAATTTTCTTTATAGATGTTGGGGCTGGGTTGGGCCTATGGGAAAGGTTCCTGCCTGAAGCCCCCACCACACCTTCAGCATCCACCTAGTGTGGACCCACATCTCCTGAATCTCTCTTGAGTCCCATCCACCTTAAGCCTCCACTGGACAATTCCTCCAGGATGTCTCACAGGCATTTACCATGTATGAATCTCATTTCATTACCTTTCTCTCTAAATCTGATCCTCACCCTCTGTTTCTTAACTTCCCAAATGAAAGTCACAATCTGTAAAGTAACAAACCAGGGATGCAGGGTCATCTTCACCGTATGGCTCCACATCCACTCCGTTGCCTGATATTATTAGTTCTTGCATCCGAATATTTCTCTGTTCCCTTTACTCCATTCTTGCTTATGTTCTGGCCCTCGACAATTTTCAATTCTGCACTGAACTACAGTCTGGCTTTGTACTTCATTATCCACCCACCACACGGTGCTATAGTGACTGCTTGAAAATGCAACCTAATCCTATAATTATGGCCCTGGCTAAAATCCTTCACCAGTTTCTCAAAGATATCTGGACACCACTCAAAACCTTTGACGGAAATGACACTCTCCTTCAAAATGCAGTAGCTCCTCTCTCCTCCAGCGATACTTCTGTCAGGTCTTCACCAAGCCACGGCCTCTCTTCCATGCCAACCTGCACTCTAAGTGCTCTGGAACACACTTTTCCTTCTCAGCCTGCCAAACTGCTGTGTGAGCCACTTGGGATAGAATGGTGAGTGATGTGGGTGTGTTGGCCTCTTAGAGGTTCTAGTCAAGTGATGGGGGTGGACAGGGTGTCAGCTATTAAACAATCACTCAAAGAGATAAGTAAGTACAGCTTGAATATATGTTGTAAATAAAGAGTGCTGAGTCGGGGGAATCTGACCTTGTCTAAAGGCCAGGCTCCCTAGGAAGTCACTCTGACCTGAGACCTGAGAGATAAGCAGAGGTTAGGCTGCAGAAAATGAGAAGACTGGGGTGAGGGGGATATCAGAGCAAAAGGAAGTAATCCGGCATAAGATGAAGTTACAAATAGGCAAGGGCCTGTTATACAGAGCCTTGAAGGAGTAATAAGAATGTCCCCCAGATATCCTTGAAACTCATTGTTCCCCCTTTCTTTAAAACTTCTGAGTGCATTGTAAAGGTAACACAAGTTTATTGTAACGACTTGACAATATAGAGGAAAAAAATAATAGCTAGAAAAATAGCAAACACAGAGCTAAATGCTAAGTACTTTCTAAGTTTTCATGCCGTTATCCTTATTGAGCTACAAAGAGGTTAAGCTTAAGTAAACTGCCCAGACCATACAGGGCAAGTAAGCACTGCACGTGACCCAAGCAGTCTAGTCCTGAAGTTCAGCTCTTAGCAACTATGCTAAGGCCACCAATCAGCTCCATCTCCTATCCCACCTCCTTATGGACCGATATAAAGGGTTTTTACATACCCTTATATAGGTTTCCCTGTGCTCAAACACAAAAAACAACCACACAAAAGAGAACTAAAATACGCTGAATTTTTTTTCCTGCAAAAGAGAAATGTTGATATTTCCCTTAAGAATAATGGGAAGTCACTTCAGTTTTTCTTTCACATGGAAGTCACAGAATCAGATCAGTGATTTGAAAAGATCCTCGCACTCAGGCTTCCAAATGGAGAATGAGGTGGGGTGTGGTGCGGTGAGGTGGGGATGGGTGGTGGTGAGAAACAACCCATTAGGACCCTAATGCAACCCTCCAGGTGTGTTGCTGCATACTGCAGAATTTCCTTCATTTTAAAAGCTAAATAATATTTCATTATACCATATATATGTATATATAAAATCTGTCTACTATTTTTTTTAACTAATTTATTGATGGATATTGAGGCTATTTCCACATTTGCATATTGTCAATAGTACTTCGGTGAACACTAGAGTGCTAGTATTTCTTTGCGATCCCAGAAGTGAGATTGCTGGATCATATGGTCATTCTACTTTTAATTTTTTGAGGAATCTCCATACTGTTTTCCATAGTGGCTGCACCATTTTGCATTCCCATCAACAGGGTATAGGGTTCATATTTCTCTACATTCTCACCAACATTTCTTGTCTATTGTTGTTCGTTTGTTTTGGTGATTTTTCATTTTGGTTTTGATTTGCATTTCTCTGATGAGTGACTTTGAGTATGTTTTCACACATATGTTAGACAGTTGTACACCTTTGAAGAAATGCCTAATTCAAGTCTTCAGCCCATTTTTTTAAACCTTTTTTTTTTTTTTTTTGCTATTGGCTTTTAGGAGTTCCTTTTATATCGTCTTTATGTATTTTGGAAATTAACCTCTTATCTGATATGTAGTTTGCAAATATTTTATTATATTCCGTAGGTTGCTTTTTCACTCTGTTGATCGTTTCCTTTGCTGTACAGAACCTTTGAATTTGATTGGTCCCATTTATCTATTTTTGCCTTTGTTGTCCCTGTTTTTGGTGTCATATTCATGAAATCACTGCCAACACCAATGTCCAGAAGTTTCCTCTATATTTTCTTCAAGGAGTTTCACAGTTTCAGGTCTTATGTTTAGTTTTTAATCAACTTTGAGTTGGACCTTGTGTATGGTGTAAGTGTCCATTTTACTCTTTTGCATGTAGATATCGAGTTTTCCTAACACCATTTGGTGAAGAGACTATCCTTTTCCCATTGTATATTCTTGGCTCCTTTGTCAAAAATCAATTGATTGCATATGTATGAGTTTATTTCTGGGCTCTCTATTCTGTTCTGTTTTCTATTATGCTTGTCTTTGCCAGCACCATACTGTTTTAATTACTGTAGCTTTGCAATATATTTTGAAATCAGGAAACGTGAAGCCTCCAGCTTTGTTCTTCCTTCTCGAGATTGATTTGGTTTTTCATGGTCCTTTGTGGTTCCATATGGATTTAAAATTCTTCCACAAGAGCACTTCTAAACCAAATAATTAAAAGAAAACAAACAAAGCCCAAACTGGACATCACACAATCAATCTCATATGTTCCAGATTATTACATATTTTAGTAACATATTACTGTTTGCCTAACGTGTTTATATCATCTTCACAGGAAACAGTGGTTACCATCTTTAGTGCTGTCAAGATCCAGCTCAGCAGTCAGAAGTACATCCAAATGTCAGCAAGCCGCCCACTCCCAGCAGTCTGCTAAGGGCAGCAGTCCAGAAATTCACAGGCACCTCCCACTCCAACTCTTGGGCCCAATGCCTGAATCCAGAGGGCTGCTGCCCGGTTCCCTTGCATCTCAAGCACTGGGGCAGGAGGGTTTTTCAGTCACCTCCTGGGCACGCAGGCAGCCTCTGGATCATTTCCTCCTGCTCTGTTTCTGCCAAGGCTCAGATCTCCAGGGCCTGTGTGCATCCTGCTCTGGTCTTCTCACATCCTACCCTGGAGGAAGTCCTGGAAGTGCCCAGCTTGGTAACTGGTATTAATATCACCTCTGCATTATATTGCACAACTGTGCTGCCTCCCCCGTCCCACCTCCAGACCCCATCTGTCAGACTGTTTCTTTCAAATTTGATTTCTTTTTGGACCCAGATATCCAACTTTAGAATGAATAGACTATATTCTTGCTGAAACCTGGTCCTGCACTGCTGGCTTCTTCATGGAAATTATCAGTAGTTATGTCTAATCATGTTAAATGGGGAAAAAAAGTGACTACTCACTATGCTGAGCAAACAGCCACTTACTAAATCTAGAAATGCCTAATTATTTGAGTAATATTTTTTTGGAAACAATATGGATAAAAAATTAAGCTTAAGGATTTCTGACATAAAAACCATTTTCAAAATAAAACACCACCGAATGATAAAACACATTCATATACTTATACATAAATTTGTAATAATGAAGTGGCAGGTCAGAGAGCTGATGATAATGTGTAATAAAACAGTATGTAAGCAAAGCAGACAAGTGAAATGTAGGAGCAAATCAAATATATACACGGAATACGGTCAACTCTTGATTACCCACGGACAGATTGATTTTAAAATCATGGCATTTGTGAAAAAATTAAAATGACTAAAATGAGTGAAATATCTATATACTGGAAGGCCATTGTTAGGAAGCCAGTATTACTACCATAGCATGGGATGGATCCTCTGGCAATAATATTTCACCTAATTAAATTGTTGAGATCTAAACCAAGACTAAAATTTGGCAAAAAAAAAAAAAATGAATTCATAATTAGAAATACCATTCACTGATAAATTATTAGAACAAAATTATGATATGAAAAAAGAAAAAAATTCATTTTAATATATACTGAGTTCTGCAAGAAGAGTAAAAAATAGGAAAACCTTTGAAGTCTTCCTATAACCTTGATAAGGCAATGCTAATTTGGTTAAATTGGTTATGAGCACAGGAGATGGCAGACTCTGGTTAAATTTGCTCAAAGCAGCAAATGCTTATTTGATTCTCCGAATGAAAAGCAACTGATCAATTTCTGGCTGGGATTCACATTGCTACCTTGATGAAAATGACATTGGGAGCAACTTGCCTTGGGTCTCAGAATCAGGAGATAATGGCACCACTGACGTCGGTAGTCAGAGGAAGGGTCCGGCCAGCCAAAACTGGATCACATGTAGAGCAGTGGTCAGTCATCTCTGTGCTCTAACCACTGGGTGGGTTTCCTACTAGGAATACCGTAAGTCTATTATATACTATACTCTGGGCTGGTTTTAACTCTGATTTGGGTTAAAGCCTGGGATTCCCCACATAAGTTGCCATGCTTATCAAAAGTTGACTACAATATCAACATCAACATATTGCAATATAATTTAAACATAACTGAAGAAGAAGGAAAGTCAAGTAAGTATAGAATTTTAAATGTAACAATGAGATACAAACAGTTAGGGGTACCCTCATGAAATAAAATTATTGATTTTAACTGGCTTAGACCTACCAATACAAACTCTCAATAAATTGGACCATCCTTTTATGAGAATTCTTTTTAGTATTCTGTAAATGTTTCATTAATATAAGGTAAATCCTGTTATAAAGTGATAGATATCGTTAGAGGTATCTTGCTATATGAAAAATGTGTCTGAGCCCTGGTCGATGGTTCTTTTGTTTGCCATATATGAAAATAAAATTCCCATACAATCAAAGCATTTGGGCTCTCCTTTGATGGCAGAACAAACAGTTTATTGTTCTGCTTATTTTTTTAGTGCATTAATATTATGGGAATCAGAAAATTAATCAACTTATTATTCCTAGATGTGTTTCAGATGTTGAAAAGTACAGGGACATAGAATCATTGGATTTTGGAGAACTTAATAGCATCTGATTCAAGAACTTTTAATAAAGTTCCCCAAAACACAAACTTAACACTAGAAGAATGTTTATAAAGAGAGTTAAACTCTAGACGAGAAAAAGCCTTGCAGAAGGCAGCAGAACCTCCCACAAAAGGGGAAGAGGTTGTAACCAGGGTTAAAGAGAAGGGAGGAGACACAGTGTCGGCACCATCTCAGTTCAATTCAATCTCAGTCTTGGCTTTATTTACATGTCATTTCTGTTTGGCCATAGAATTTGGAGAAGTCAATATAAACCCATCCTATGAGAGACAGGATTGAGGCCTTAAGTTATGGAAATATGCATATATTGTGTCCCCAACTATTAGCTGTGTGCATACAACAAGAAAGAAGTGATTTTAAGACCGTTAAAAGATAAAAAGAAACAGTTAAGAGAATAGAAGATTAAAGTTTAGTAAAAGAACATTAAAGACAACAAACAAACAGTGCAACTCTGGTCTACGGAAAGCACAGCTCTGCAGCCAAGGGAATGGGTGGGCCTCCTGTCCTCACTGAGCGGAGATGCCCTCGGCACTCCAGGTGGCTGCTTGTTACCCAAAAGGAACAAGAGGGAGCTCATATTGAAAATAAGGAGAAAAGAGAAATATTAAAAGGAACCAAATTTAGAAAAACAATCTTTTCAAAGGTGAACTGAGAGAAACGTACCACTAACTGGATAAGAGAATATGAATTTGGGTCAATTTGGGAAGTCTTCTTGAAAGGGAATCTTCTTTAAGATGTGTCAGAGGATGCCCCAAGCAATCAAACAACTACTTTAACTCAGAATCACAAAAAAAGCCCAAATCAATATCAATGAAAAATATTTACATATTTTGTGCAACATATAAAAATAGGAAAAGGGAGGATAATAGGGTTTATAAGACAGTTCCCTCCCAGAGAGATAATAGTAATATCTAAAAGAGTACAACAAAATGTGTGGCTTCTTAGACACTTATCTTGGCTATCCTGTCATGCCAGGTAACTACTTCATTTGTTTGAAGACCTCTGTGGTATTTCATTGTATACACATACCTTAAGCAATACACCAATTTTGATCTGTCACTATCATGAATTCATTTAGGGAAGGCGAGATCTGTAAGTCTGACACGGATGGACTCCAGGTCCCTTTCTAAGCTCTGCAAATGTACCCTTGAAATTCTGGAGAATGTGATGAGGAGTCCTGACACAAGAACTAAACATGGGTTGAGGCCTTCTTGCTAATTTGAAAACTACCTTTGGCATCTACAATTATTTCTTAAGATAAAGGGTCAAAAATCTCTGTAGTCAAACTCGGTTTCAATTTGCCTAGTTTAAACTTGTTTTGAAACTGGTAAAAAGCTATAAGGGAGTGCTCTAGAAATTAGCAAAAAGATACATTACATGCTTGCTGCTCAAGGAGAATAAAGGGCAAAGGACCAGGTTTGCACTTACGATCAACAATATTTCTCTTAGTTTTGGCTCGTATCTGGTTCAAGAAGTTCCATTATTTTGAATAAGTCAAAATTTGTTGATTAAAAGAAAATTATTCATACCTCACATTATCATAAGAGCAATGAAAAGTAGCAATATCCAACATCAGCCTAGAAAGTCAACTAGAGCTCAATTAAAAAATTAATTAAAGGAAAATCCCTCTTTTCCACCTTGTAAATATGTAATTTACCACATTAAGTAAAAAGATATTAAAAATTTAAATATATTTATAGTATAAATAACTATTAACTGGCATTTTATTTCTTAGGTTAACTAGGTCATTAATGTACATTAATTGTAAGAAATCCAAACACATATCTATCTGTTTGGTACTTACAAAGAATTCTCTCTTAGGACAAATATATTTCACAGAATTTATCATGTTTAGTCAAATTTTCCTAAACATGTAGTTAAACTGTCCAGAATTATTCAGTTATCTAAGCCTTACCTGTAAAATTTTAGTCAGACTATTTTGTTCTTCAAAGATCATCAGAACTAAAATTCCTTACATTGCTTTGGATTACATGGAAATAACTAGATCAAACATAGCAGTTATAAAATAGAACAGGTTTTATTTTATCTTATTTTTTAAATTTTTATTTTTTAATTAGAGTTGACATACAATATTATTTTATATTAGTTTCAGGTGTACAGCATAGTAGTTAGACATCTATATAATTTACAAAGTGGTCCCCTCGATTAGTCTAGTACCCACCTGGCACTATACATAGTTATTACAATATTATTGACTATATTCCCTCTGCTATATTTCACATCCTCATGATTATTTTGTAACTACCAATTGGTACGTTTTAATCCTGTCACTATTTTCACCCAGACCCCTGAAACCTCCTTCCCATTGGTAGTCACCGGCTTGTTCTCTGTTCTATGATGTTTTATTTTGTTTATTCATTTATTTTGGTCCTTAGATTCCTTATATAAGTGAAATCATATGGTATTTATCTTTCTTTGTCTGACTTATTTCCCTTAGCATAATACCCTCTAGGTCCATCTATGTCATTGCAAATGGTTAAGATTTCATATTTTTTATGGCTGAGTAATATTCCTACACACACACACACACACACACACACACACACACACACACACCACCTCTTTTTTATCCAGTTGTCTATTGATGGGGACTTAGGTTGTTCCCACACCTTGGCTATTGTAAATAGCACTGCAGTGAACATAGGGGTGCACATATCTTTTCGAATTAGTGTTTTGGTTTTTTTGGACAAACACCCAAAAGTAGAATTGCTGGGTCATAAAGTAGTTCAATTTTAATTTTCTGAGGAACCTCCCAACTATTTTCTATAATGTCTGCACCAATTTGCAATACCAACAATAGTACATGAAGGTTCCCTTTTCTCTGAATCCTTGCCAACGCTTGTTTGTTGATTTATTGATTGCAACCATTCAGACAAGTGTGACGTGATACCTTATTGTGGGTTTAATTTACATTTCTCTGATGATTAGTGACACTGAGCATCTTTTCACATGTCTATTGGACATCTGTATGTCCTCTTTGGAGAAATGCCTATTCAGGTTCTCTGCTCATTTTTTAATTGACTGTTTTTTGTTTGTTTGTTTGTTTGTTTTTGGTGTTGAGTTGCATGAGTTTTTTTATAAATTTTTGGATATTAACGCCTTATCTGATGTATCGATGGCAAATATCTTTTCCTATTCAGTAGGCTGCTTTTTTGTTTTGTTGATGATTTCCTTTGCTGTGAAAAACTTTTTAGTTTGATGTAGTCTCATTTGTTTTTTTTTTCTTTTATTTCCCTTGCCTGAGAAGATATATCAGAAAAAAATATTACTAGAGCAGTGTCAGAGAGTTTACTTACTGCCTATGTCTTCTTCTAGGTGTTTTATGGTTTCGGTTCTTAAATTTAGGTCTTTAATTCACTTTGAGCTTATTCTTATTTGTGATGTAAGAAGTGGTCTAGTTTCTCTCTTTTTTCTTTTTCTTTTTTGCATGCATCAGTCCAGTTTTCCCAACACCAATTTTGAATAGGCTGTCTTTACCCCATTGTATATTTTGTTTCCTTTGTCATACACGATTAAATGACAATAAAGGAATGGGCTTATTTCTGTGCTCTGTATTCTAGGACAGTTTTATTTTAAACCTTTGTCCTCTAAAAGTCTATAAAATTGATCTTAAAAACATTTTAAATGTAGGAAGGCCTGAACTCTCATAGTCCTCATAACTTCTCCATAAATGAGAAATCCATTAAATTTACCAGGACAGGAATATACAAAGTTAAACTTCAACTGTAACTATCTCTCTAAATAATCTTCAAAAATTATCAGGCTTATAGGCCAAGATTTTTTATTAAATAATTAAAAATAATTATCTATAGCACAGTGGTTTCCAAGCAGCCAACCAAGAACTAAGTAGCATTGCAAGATATCTGGGAATTCTGTACACTGGGTAACATCTTCTACATATAAGTATTTCTTCCCAAAAACTGGTAGACAGCATTGCTATTGGTAAACATTTAAAAATCACTAAATCAATATATACAAATATATTTCAACAGAAATATAAAATGGTTGCTGAATGAGGGAATACTAAAATAATAAAATTCAATTTATTAGACTAATAAATCTTATTGGTTTCACCACCTGATAAACGTAAGGTCATTCTGTATTTCCTTAATTAACAAATACAAAATGTATCATGTGGGCTTGTAAACTGTCATGCTGTTAAAAATGGATCCTTGGTTTTGAAAAGGTAGCATACAGTACTGAAAACAAGGCATGCTTTTTAAATCCAACCCTAAAACTTCAATGAGTTCAAAAAGGACATTTGCTCGAGTCCAGGGAATGTGGAACACAGCATGAGAAATGTGAACATTCTTGGTAAACTGACATCATCATGACAACTCTGGCAGGGCTCCAAGTGTCTGAAGCAGAATCAAGTCTTGTTTATGAAGTGGGTGAAAGAAACTTGGGCTTTCTGATTTACACCTTGGCAACAAGCAGAGATAGTTAAAAGAAAGGGAACACTTTTTTAGGTACAGTAACTGGCAAGTTTCAGTGAAGAAATGGGAAGAGGAGAAAAGAAAGCTATTTGAAAAGTTAAAAACTGCCCTCCCACCCCCACTTTTCAGAATGAGTCATTCAGAGTCTCTCTTCTCTCTAAATATACATACACATGGAGACTTGAAAAAAGTCTATTTATGAAAGTCATATAACCACTTTACAGTTTGGAAAGTAAGAAATAAATAACTCAAAACAGCACAACCTCAATAAAACTACTATTATATATACTGATTAGGATTTTTGGCTGATAGTACATGCTTGCCCCAATTCTTTTAAAAATATAGAGCCAGGGATTTTGTGATATTAAATATGGACCCTGAGACATTTAAATTAGGTATAAGGAAGGATAAGCATTTCTACTCAAACTTGCGGATGTCAATATTTCCAACTGCACATGTGGTCTAGCTGGTACTGCTTCAAACTAAAGACAAGAGCCCTTCTCTCTAGGAAATTTCAAAACAGCTTTCAAATGCAATTTTAAAAACAGCTTTATATGTCAATTTAACTCCTGTAGGTCACTTTTTAAAGTTCTTATTTGGATGTTTGTCCTTCATTATTTAGCAAACGATAAATTGAAGAGTTTTCATTTCTACTCTATGCAATAAAAAGATTATGTGAGTTATAAAAACATCAAAGTTTATAATGTAAAAACAAACTAAGTGATGGCCTTCTGGTTTCAAAAAACACATAAAACCAACTGGTCAAGGTTTTACATTTCTGTTCCACATTAAATTTTATGGCATATCAGGAATGTAAAGCATGATGTTTTAATAAAATTGCAACTTAATAGGTAAGATTCTAATTTCTGATAAATGCAGTATGTTTTTGAATGGTGTGCCTATTTTTAACTTGAAAGAGAGCAAACATGAGCAAGATAGTTTGGGAGTTGATGCAAACATTTATCTAGGAATCTATATCTTAATTTCTTAGTCCTTTGATTAAACTTCTAGTACTTCTGTCTTCTCGACTGTTAAATTTTATGGTGTGCTGTTGTGTTTCCTTACATCATTAAGAAAAGTTTAAAGTGATCAATAATGCTATTTTAATGTAAGTAGGAAGTAATTTTCATTTAATTGTATTAAACTAGGGAAGGAACACTCATATACCATATGAAATGCATTTGAGTGCCTTAGTCACATATCCTTCTAAATCATAATTACATATTCGCTTTCTTGGCTCGCCAATGGTTTTAAAAGGTTATCTTTAGATTTATTACTCATTAATCTGTCTAAAATGTATCAATAGAGAAGAATTATGTAAAACTACTGATGCAAGCAAGAGAACAACAATTACAGTTCTTGGCCCTAACTTCACTCAGATATAAATAATACATTAGTAAAGGTTCAGACATTTTCCATGAAAATCTTTAAAGTGTGGTTTAAAGGGCCTGCACCACACAGGTTTCATACAATTCAATCAAATTTCTGAATATATACTTCATTTAATCAAGTTTAGCCAAGAGAAGTGTGGAGATAATTAGGTTCAAGGATGACCTTAAAACATTCAGTGTCCTGGAAACATGGTTAATAAATATTCTAGGTACTATCTTGAAAAGTGAAATGTGTTTCTTAAGCAATGCCTTCTCTTTTTATCAGGCCTCTTACTTGAATAAAAAATGTCACTAACACACAAAAAGATTTGCTTGCTATGATTTGATACCATAGTTTAAGTCTGACCAGCTACCTTACATTAAAGTTCTCAGGACATTTTTTGAAAATATGGATTATAATATTAGCTTCCATGCCATAAAGAAATGCATGTGAAAAGGAATCTTTCTTCAGGGTAGGTACACAGCTGTTGATATGAAGATTTATGAATTACATGTATCTGAAATACATGTTTTTCTGTGCAAATGCATTATGTCTAAAATGTCTAAATTTAAATGAAAAATAGTATAAATTAAAATGATTAAAAAGCGCTTTTAGAGCCAAAGATATCCAGTGTTAGAACAAAACCAACAAGCTCCTTTTTCTTCTCAGTCTCCCACTCCAAAGCCCTTTGGAGCAGCTGCAGGATACTCCCTTATGAGAAAATAAGTAAGCACCAAGTTACTGAAGTATGGTATCCCAAAAGTTCATTTATTAGTCAGTTCTTCAAAATTTTAATATTTTCCCAGGGAAACAAGATTATGATTGGGGATTAAGTTTCCAGATCAGCACACAAAACCCAATTTAAAACATAATAATACTGAGATAAGGCCAAGAGTTCTACAGGTAAATTTGCGTGCCAAGCCAACCCCCCACGAGGTGCCGGAAACCCATCTTTTGGTGTTGCTAGGCTAGTGTTGTGAGTGGGGAATCCAGACCTCACTGCCAGCCCAGACTCTTTTCACTGCCAGTCACTGTTGGAGGATTTTGAGGTATATGTTCCATAAGGCAGGGCTAGGGAGAGGCCTCTAGGAGGATCACAGTTTCAGAAGATGAGGGTCAGAATCAGGAGTTTAGGGATGACAAGCTGAATGGTAACATGGGGACAGGTGGAGAGGGGAAGGGGATGGAGGGCGAGTGAAAAAGTGGAATGGAAAGAGGATGGGGCCAGGGTCTAGGGGTAGGCTAGTGAGTGTAGTTTTGAGCCAAAGTTTACCTCTCCTACTACTTTGTGTGGATCTACCTTCTTTTCCCCCAGGATCAGATTAAAAAGACCAGACCTGTGAACATCTATGATTAGGGAAGGCAAGAATCTCCGTGGATGAAGGGTTTGGAAGGATGGGGGGAAGGGAGTGAATTCCAGGCTCATTTGGGGCCTGTAGAAGAGGAAAGTCACTAGCTACTAGGGCTTGGTGATAGAGGAGTTTCTGATTATCTCTCTTTTGAGGTGCTAATATATAAATTGAGAACACAAAGGTGCTTAGAATATAAATAACAAAATAAAGGAGCTTGATTATTTTTTTATTAATAAGAGACAAACTCACACTAAACTTTTCAACAAATGTCCATACCCCAACTAGATCATCTGTTGCTTTTGACGGAAGGCTGAGTTTTTGAGTCAGATTATAATATGGAAATAAAAGTTACATTGATTTTCCACTTAGAATGAGAACCTTTATGGACATTTTTCACTGACTTCTATGCCTTTAATGTTTAAATTAATAATAGTCTGAATGCTCCTATATAAAGAAATGTGCAAAAAGTTCTAACCAGATGCTAATGAAGTCAGAGGCATTTTAGTTTCCCCAACAAATACCTTTTAAAGGCCTATTGTGTGCCAGGTATTTTCTGTGTAGGGAATACAGCAGTTTTGGGGCAGAGAAGCCCTAAATGCTACTTTTATGTTTTAGTGACAATACTGCCACATAAAGGAGGGATCTCCTCAACTTTTGGCCGGAGTCTGAGCACCACTATTTATTTACATAATAGCTATTTCATTCGTGTGTGGCCAACTTTTTTGACCTTGGCCCAACTCTAAGAGTTAAAAGAATTTGTCACACTTTGGTAAGTTCTCAAGTAACTGGCATAACGTATTTCATTTCTTGCTTTGATTACATCAGGATCTCACAGGCTTTAACTTCTGAGTTACATTAAGTAAAAATACATTAGAAATTATATAAAGTTTACCATTAGATTAAGGATAAGAAGACAAAGAGTCATGGAAGGAGAAAATGATTATTTAGTCAACCTGACTATGCTGAAATCATACCAAGAGGATTTAAGATGCCCTCTGATTGTGAATCTGCTGTCCTATGAATGTGTGAATCTCCTGGTCAATGGAACCTGGGTCTTTATGATTAGAACTAGTAGATCTAGGGCTGGGGAGAAGTTAATCTAGGGAAGAAGAGAAGTAGTGGAATTTGTGAATGAAAGAAGGGGAGGGTGAGGGGAAATAGGAGGGAAGTGGGGGTGTGTGTGGGGGGGATGTGGGGTGGACTAAATCTCTCAAAAGTCCAGAAAAAAGTTTTATCCTTAGAAAGATTATATGACCTTTTATTAATAAATTGACTAGTTAGAAATGATTTTAAGTAAAAGATGCCCTATATGGTCTATATTAAGAAACCGATGAACATTAGCGAAGCCAAAGGAACCACAGATAACATGCAACGCATAAATCGTCTTGATAATCTAAACTGACAAATCCGCTAGCATCGAACTCATTATAAGGTTGCAGTGAAAATGAAAGAATAATTTAGTGTCAGAGGCTGTGCCTTTTCTGCTCCACGTTTATGTTTTGTGTCTCCTATACTTAAATTCCTATTAGTGGTGAAAATAGTATTTAACTGTATAAGCAAAACAAAATTAGAAAAGGATTATGTGAGTGTCATCAATTTTGTGTATACTTTTAAATAGTAATAGTTTAGTTTGAAAGTATGAAAAAATGATTAAATACACAGAGTTACCAAGTTTAAGATAAATGTATTATACAAAACATTCTATTTCGGTGCCTGAAAGAATGCCCAGTACCCAGCACACAGGTCAATAAATATTTGTTACATGTCTGAATGAATGTTAAGACCAAAGAGAGGTAGAAGAACTGTAGTTTTTATCCAGGAGAGTCCAAAAGTAGCTCCAATGCCACCAACACTACCTGAACATGAAAATTTGTTTCTTTTCTATCTATAATGCAAATTAAAAACTTAAATAACACATTGTAGCTAGGAAAGAAATAAGCTATAATTCTCTCTCAACCTTGTCTACAAAAGCATGATTGCCATTTTAATCATTCCAGATGGCATACAAGAGACCTCAGGGATAAGAAAAAGTCCAACTCCCTCAACTAACTGGTTAAACTTGGCCCAAAGAGGTTAAATGATTCGCTTGAGGTCACACAGTCAAGGAACAGTTAGAATTCTACTCCTATGGCCTCCCTCCAGGGTTTCGCTAACTGTGTTTAAATAAATGTTTTGGGAGAAACCAGAAGTCACAGGCCAAAGAAGTGAAGAGGGAGTGACAGAAGAAGCTACTGTATTTTCCCGGTGATAAATTTACCACAGAGCTCATTGTGTCAATGGATTCTGTTCCAGTAAATTCCACTAACAAAATTGTCTTTACAGGCCATTAAAAGAGTAAACATTGGGAGTCAGTGATGGAAGAAAAAAATTTTTAAAGAGAAAACAATCTAAGGGTCATTATTGATATTGAGGAACTCATTATGAATTACTACATTCTAAATTTTTCCCAAATATAGCAGTTACACAATTTTACAAACCTACATTTAATTTCTTTTTTTAAAAAACTCTTGAAACAAGAAGCTTATGATGAAGAACAAAGTAATGCCTCCTAGAATTGTATCTTTGGTAAAGAAAATTTTCTTAGTTTGCAACTTTAGAATATATTTTAGATATGGCTAGGTTTTAGGTATGGCTATTTTACTTTAATTTCTGATTGTGATAATTACTCATAAACTTTAAGAAATCAAGAATAGAGAGAAAAGTGGTCAAAGTTACTAGCTTTATAATCATGTTTCAGAGGTTTACACTCACTATTTCAGTCACTAACAACAGGGAGGGAAAAATATTCAACAAACATGCAAACACATTAGAAATGTCTTACTTCATTTTTTTTTTTAAAATAATGACAATTAAAAGTTACTGGTTTTATCCTGGTATTTATAAATGTGGGAGAACTAAGGACTTTTTTCTTAGTACCTTGCCACCCTTAAACTCGATTTATATTCACAAAAAGAACAAAGAACAGTATGTTTACAGGTTAAAAAATATACTCTATAAAAGAAATGGAGGATTTTTAAGCGAACAGAAGCAATCGAAAGGTTAAAAGTCTACCAAATTGAGTATGATGCAGGTCCACATAATCTTTGAAAAAAGAGAACACTCAGTACAGTGACCAGGAAAATTCCACACACACTTATTATTAGAGAAGGCTTATTTTAGAAAATGAATATATATGTAAGTGCTCTTCGTTGCTATGAGCAACATTCTTACGACCACATGCTACTGCCTGAATCGGGTCATGACTACCTCTAACAGACCTGGCCATTCTAGGGAAGCACTTTTTCTTTCATTCAGGATTTCTAAGGAAACGGCTTTCATCTTCACAACAGAACATCTGGCTTCTGAGTTTGTTTTAAGGAGCAAAATGGGAAAAGAATGAATCACCACAAAGCAGGTCAGGTTAGCAATATTTTCCTATTTCAAAAAAAGTTATGGTCTCCAAAACCTTTTCCTTGAGAAAATGAGTAATTCAAAATGCACCGATAATTATATATCAGGGATTTTCAAACCCGTTGAATGACACTGATGCCAATCTTCCCTGTTTGCTTCGAAACTCTTACATAGAAGCTGTTTAATTTTCTTTATAATTACACAAATTAAACATGCCCAGGAGAAAAAGGAGTGAAATTATTCAAGTTCTACTGCTAGGTTTTCTGAGTTTTTCCATCACAAAGACAATTAAAATAAATGGGATTTTTTTTTTTTTTGGCTCTTCTCTTTGATTTTTGGAACAAACCCTTGTATTTATTTATCCCCTTCCCATTTAATGACTAGTTAATTTATTACTCTGCTCTTTTGCCCACTTATACTTGTTTAAATTCCTCAACTATATAATAACAACAATAATAATAATAGTAACAACAACAACAATGATGACAAAGATGACTACTACTATCCCTCCACCACCAGATACTGAAAATTTACCAGATATCAGATACCACAGAAGTTTCTTACATATGTCTTTCAATCTCCACTATGGTACATGGGTATCCTAATGCCAATTTTACAAGAAATGGAGGCTCACTGAATTAAGCCATTTACCCATTACTAGCAAAGAGCAACATCAGAATTTGAACTCATATTTATCCGACTAAGCCCAAAATCTCAGGTAAGGTATCAAATCTCTGGCAAGGTACCTCCTAAGAGAACCATGACTATAATGACAATTGAAGATCCAAGACTCCTGGTTTTGCTGTTTAAATATTTTTCCCATGTATTAATAATGGCTTCCAGGATATGTATAATTTTAAAATAAAAATCTCAATGGAGTTTTCGGTCCGGGCTCTGTGGCCCCTCCCTGTCTCCTGCAGTTTGGTCTCCTTCTTCCTTTCTGAGCTCTAGGGACACAAACCCTCTCTGGATTCCTTTCCTACAAGGAGCTTGTTCTTGCTTCCAGGCCCTCTGCACATTCTGTTCCTGTGCTGGTAGAACTCTCTTCCCTAACTCGTTGTTCTGGTTTCAGCTCACCAGTCATTTTTTCAAAAAGGTTTTTCTTGAACTCAACCTAAATGAACTCCTCTTTTCCAACTCTCAAGACACCCGTACAGACTTTATCTCAAGGTGTAGCTGATTAGTGTCTCTCCCTTTCAGGACTATGAGCTCCCCGATGACACAGACTGACTTTATCTTGTTCGACCTTCATCTCCAGTGTCTAGCATAGTGTCAAGCATGTGACCTGAATGGGTATCAAGAAGAGCCACTACAGACTGGGAAAAAGGAAGAGCTCTGAGAATTTCATCAGCTTCACCTAGCACTAAGGCATGCCTGAGTTAACGGTCCCTTGCAATGGGAACTTTCCTTTATAAAACTTATTTTATCCAAAAAGTTAAAAAAGAAACACAGAATTTCACACAAGCCACAAGTCACAAATATTTCCTTATACTAAACACAGCTCTCTCTAGAACACTATTTAAAATTTTAAATAATTTTAATGAATAAATAAGATATTAGTATAAATAACTTATTTTAAGAAATACAGAAAAACATATACATTCAAATTGGTTGTGTCCCTCAAGTGCATCTTTCTGGGGACGGCACAATGACCACCATGACACTGTTATTGCTATAGACATTTCTAAGTCTCTTTTTTTGGTCACTGCCTTTACAATCAATTTACTAACCAACCAGGAAAACCTGCCTCTTCACTTTATGGTGACAAGCTATTATCCCTCAGTTGGCACTGTCAAATGTCTTTTTGTGAAATGTCTTCTTTAAAAGGACATAGAATTAACTAATAAAAGATGCCAGAACAGTTTTCTGGGGTGTCATGTAATACATGACTTCCAAAATCCCTTCTGAGGAATGTCAGTTCATTCCAACCCTTATGGCCATAGCAAAATCTAGGTGGTGAAAACAACAGGCCAGGGTCAGGGTTAAAGGAGATAATAGCAATCTCGGCCAGGCCAGGATCCAAATGGTGTATCTATCAGAAGCAGGCCTGGCTGCATAATTTGCAGAAATCATGATCCCAAATTATTAAACATTTCAAAACAGCAATGGCTTAGCATGAAACCTGGCATGGGGCCTCTGTGACTGCGTAGGATGCAAGACCAAGAAGCCAGATTTGAAGAGAAGACCCAGACAGTCATTCCCAAACTTCCCAGCTGTGTTGAGTTCATATCCTTCATTCTGTGATATTCATATGTTGTCTCAAACTGCATGTGGTAGGCTTTGTAAGAAAACTGCCTCCTGTTTTAATTTAGCTTTTTAACCAAAGTAAAACATGCCCATAGTTTTAACAGTCAGATAGTACTAAGTGTCTTATCAAAAAAAAGAATTAAAAAAAAGGGCAGCCCTGCCTCACACCTTCCAGCCTGATTCCTGCTCCCCAGACAGATTTGTATATATCATCTATTGATTTCTGGTCATATAGGAGGCTTATTATATCATCTGTGCTGACACCACATTCTCCCTCCACAGCCTTTCCAATTTGGTTCCACGACAGTTTGGGGTCATGATCAATATTCAGTGTTCACATTATCAGTTTATAGTGGCGCCAAATGGATTACATAACCTTTCCTGCGCAACCTTTAATCACCTCTTTCTTCCCCAGCCAGGATAAACAACTGACTCATGTTTACAGTTGCTTTTTTTTTAGGTAACTATTACTAGTTATTGTTAATCCAAAGCATAAAAACCCTCTCAATATGGGCAAATACAAGGTAATATATCAGATCTCTTTAAAAAAAAAAAAGATGCTGAAAGTCACCTCTATCCATTCCTTTGCTGGAATACCTATCATTCAACATTGAGCCTCATGAAGACATTCTCTAATTTGTTTCTTTTCTTCCCTATACTCTTCTCCTTTAGGAAATTTACTTTCCTGGGAAAGTTCTCATTTTTAGGTATATTCCACTGAAGTTGTTTCTGAAGTATTTTTAATTTCCAAAAGAAGAGCTCACTTACTCTGCTTCTTTTAAAAACTCCTGTTTTTGTTTAATAAATATCCTCTACCCTCTGATCTCTTTCAGGCAATTAAGGAGCTTTTCTTCTGATTCCTGGATGGCATTTTCTACAGAGATTCTTTTCTTCTGGTGTGCAGTTCGCTCTGGACAGTCATGTTGCAGACATTCCTCGCAAGCCTCGCTGCCAGTTCTTATCTAGGAGGGAGGCACTAAAACTCAGATAAGTTTTATGTGCACGAACAGGCTTGTTGACTGGGAAATTTCACTTAAGGCTGATCAGCTGGGGATCCCACTATTTCATTAGGGGACCCTCAAATGTTAACATCTACAGACCCTTTTTTGGGGGTATAGCTTTTCCAAAACAGAATTCTCCCACCTGGAGGGGTTAGATCTGGCCAGGCAACACCCCAAAGCCAACTGGAGCAGGGTTGAGGGGTAACACGGGTTTTTTTTGTTTTCCACAGAACTCCTGTTTTTATAGTATACTGGTATCTCATCCTCACTATGGCTCCATTCCGCTGAAAATTCATTTGATTCTGGGTGAAATTTCCATAATTTATTCTAGAGATTTGTTAGTATCTTCCATTCTATTATCCCCTCTCCTCTTCCATTTGTTCTTATGGGTCTGTCTCTATTTGTTCCTGCATTTCATTTTTCTGGATTTGGGAAGCAAGTAAATACTAAACACTTATGTTGATTCTGTACATTTAATCAGAATTCTCCCTTTGCAGACTGTAAATAGAAATGCTGTTATTATAGCAGTATTTCCAGTTTGGTGGAAATACATATCCACTTAGTATTCTTTTTAAAATACTGTACCTGTCACAAATGACAGACTTCTGATTTTTATCTAATGATTAGATCCTGCCATGCAACCATAAGAAAACAAAGCAATTCCGTCAGGTCTTCTTAGGCAGATGAGATTTTCTTTCTTCCCTGTCATTGCTACCAACACCTTTATCACTCCACTTAAGATTATTCACTTGTTACATACGCACACACTTTAAAAAATGTTTCATATGCTGATGACTTACTTCGGGATAACCTACAAATAATCCTGAGATCTCAGACTGGCTCCTTACCTCCTGTACTCCCCCATAACCACATATACCTGACTTGCTTCCTCATTCACTTTTTGTTGCCATGAGCCTAAAGGCTCAGGCTATTTTTAATTAGAACTCGTCAATCGTGGTGAAGAAGACAAATCTTTGCAAAAACCAATGAAAAATAGAATATCTCAAAATTCAATTAAAATATTTTTGGATACTTGTTTCTCCTCAATGAAATTAAGAAGGACGAATAAACTTAATATACTTCTGAACAATTAGGTCTTATTAGTTTTAATTAGTATGATTGACCAAAAATGCATTTGTGTACAAAGCCAACTCTCTTTAAATTTTGATTTTGGGATGAAAAGTTATTTTCAGACAAGTGTTTGGAAATTCAACACCCCCACAAACAAACAGAAAGTGGAATAAAGACAGTCACTGCAACACTTTACATCAGAATTTTATAATTTCCAAATATCCCGTTTTAAGCCAATTAATTTAGAAAACTCTGTAAATTGTTTTTATTTCCTAGTAGAGTTTATAAAGTGTACTATGTATACCTCAAATAAAATCAACACAAAGAGGTTAAATCGATAAGTAGAAATTGAAATGGAATCACCTTTGAATTCATTTATTCAAACTGAAGACATATGTGATAGGTTAATAATTAAGATGTGAGTATATTGCACACCTTTACATCAATGGATATCTCCATTTTTAGTATAATCATCTACATGCATTGTTTAACAATGACTATTTTAAAGCAATGATATAAAAATAAAAGCTATAAACCATTTCTACTACCTTCAATAGCTACTAGATCCAGCAAGGAGCGTGGGAAGGCACAAGACAGAGGCATAAGACAATGCAGAAGTGCAGATCCTCAAAACTGTGACTGAGTTAGCTATGGGCTTCGTATTTCCTGGACCGGATGTTCTAGCTCCAAGAATTCCTATTTCAGGATACAGTCTCTTGTTCACTATCGTTTTATCAGTCTTCACTATTCACACTTCCTTCCTAATCTGGTATTTTCACCCTTTGGGTACCCGAACCATCTCTCTGGAACATGTTATTTTGTAGGATAAAGACCTTCTCATGTCTTTTATAAAAACCTTTTTAAGAATTTCAGTAAGTTAAATCTAATCTACTACTGCATCCCTAAATTAAATTTACTTTAAATTACAAAAAAAAAAATTGAAATTATATTTTCCTTCAGTTGATAAATATATGCAGTTAATCAGTAATGGGCAAGTGGCATATGTGATTTTTCTCAGTTGTTCATGTATTAGTTGTAAAAGCAAATTACAGAAAAGACAGAACTTATTGGGAAACATGAAAACCTCAACCAAAAAATGACTAAGACAAATTTATATGGCTTGAACTAAATGATAACTAAACCATTGTTTACTGGGATAAAACTCCTTTTTGAAGAGAAAACCTAACCATCTATTTATATTATTATACTTCAATCTGTTTCAATTTCAAGAGAGCAAAATTCAGGATATTTTTATTATCAAAACAAAAGAATGTATATATTAAGAATGTATATATTATTGAGGAAAGAAGAGGTGTTTATTAGAGCAGAGTTTACATTTTTAAAAGTGACATCCCACAGTTAGTCATTTGTATGCCTCTCTGTAAAAATGTAAATTTGCACCTATATTGAATCATTTTATACCACTAGCTAAGATTGCTCTTCCAAGTCCACATTCATTTAATTTATATACCTTTATTCCTGGATTCATATATAAAATTTGCTTAAATGGGAGTAAACTGGAATTGTAGCTTGTAACTCTTCAGCTTTGCCAATGAAGGGGGCTTTGGTTTTGAGTCCAAATTGATGGGCCTGTCTTAGCAAAAACAGAAATATTCCTGAAAAATTGGATATACCACAATATTTCTTGTGATTATTACAAAAGCATACTTATGTTTCTTAAGGGAGAAAATATTTTCCTGTCTCAAGGCAAAAAAAATCTTACTTAAGAATACAGTGAACCTTAAAACATCAATTATTTTAAGGAAATCAAGCACAATTGCCTAGGTGTGAACTTTAATCCATGGCTCCTTTGCAAAGGTAAATGCTACCGTTTGGATATTATCTTGCTACTGTTGCTTTATAAAATAAATATGGTGTCATAATTGTATAGTTAACCATCCTGGTCAGAATTATCATTGATCATCTATTTATTAGTTATAGGAGGAAAAAACTGAAATAAACAAAATTTTTTAGAATTTCCCTGATTCAATAAGATTTTCAAATCTTGGTGGCAGTTCCCTTTTGATCTGGTCTCAGTTTTCAGTTTTCAATCCTAACAAATCAGGCTTCATTGAAGGACTTGAAAATTTTCAAATGCAAATGTTAGAGAGGGCTTAATGAGCTAACTCAGCCCTGCCTATCCCAGCTCTAGAAAGAAACACTGGAACACTGGGAACTTTTGAAAGAGACAAAACCTTACAGTTTGTGGATTTTTAGTCATCCACATGTAAAAGAGAGGGTTCTTTTGAAGAGACTCAGGTGACTTCCTGAATTTTCTGAAATACCACAGGAGAAGCCCCGGCCAGATCTGACTTTAAGGCTTACTCTGACCAAGGTTATCTTTCTGGTACCATGAAAAGAATAACTGCAATATCTCATTTCCATAAGTATTCATCCCTGCCCTCCCCTCCCCCACTACAGAGCCTGCAACACAGAAAGTGTGTTAGACAAACAAAATCCAAAAGCAAGAACTGTATCTATTGATTTTATAAAAAAGTCTGGTGTGCTAGTGTTAAAACACTATTACCTCATGAATACATTTACGTTGGTAATGTATATTTATAAAATTCTCTGTTTTAGCTCATAGGATTGATGCCAGCTGATGCATGTGATGCCAGCATCAGAAAAATGGGGGAAAAAATACAACATGAGATGAAGATAATCAGATCAAAGTTTTTATATTTAAAAATATACCATGTTCCAGGCACATATAAGAGCATAAAAAAAAAATCAAACCCTTTACATATATTATCTCTTAAGACTTCTCAATGTATTATTTTTGAAATAAATTGAGAAGGAAACTGATCTCTCAAGTGTTAATAAAATCACAGAATAGTGAGCAGTGAAACAAAAACTCAGACCCCAGATTGCTTAAAACTCGTGCTCTTAGTCATCTATAGGCATTTTTTTAAACGGGCAAAGATCAGTAAGATGGAATTGTCTTCACTTCTAGCCTTCAGGAAGAACACTGGTTCAGAACAGTAACTGAAAAGATAACTAGAACCTTTACATATACTGACTTAATTTTACTTTGATTAAAAAACAATAAACATTTCCAAATTGGCTTTAACTTTGATGTTCTACTGTTCTGGAGATAACAGATATTTTAGTTTGTTCAACTGAAAAACAATACTAGCCATTGACATCACCATGAAACACTGTTATTTCATCCTCGCAAACTTACATTAAAGCAACAATAGCCATCTTGGTTTCAAATATTCTGCTTACTATACAAACATATCACAAAGATTTCCAATAAACCCAATATTTAAGGATCCAAAATTTCACAGGAAGTGGGAAAAAGTCTTTTGCGAGATTATGGTTTTAATTTTGGTTCAAAACATGGACACTATAGGTAAATGTTCTTTCTATATTATGATATGGAACTGGGAAGTGGAAATGAGAAGGCATGGTCGACCAAAATTCTAAGGATGGTGACAACGTACTTCCTGACCAGTTTCCACTCCCACTGGCCTGCCAGCCTACCCAAATCTCACTTCAGGATTCCCCGGACTTCAAACTCCAATTGCCTTTTGGTCATCTACCACCTCTGCCACCAGCACCTCATCAAAAGGTCTTCCTCTGAGCGGGTATCCTAACTCCCTCAGGTTGGAAGGAAAGCAACATCATTAAAATAATGTAAAATAAGTGTGATTTTTTTTTTTCAGTATGAGTTAAACCTCTGATAGTAATGTATTTGATAAGTAAGTGTTCAAAGAAGAAATCCACTCTTAGGTAGGAGAGCATTTGCGGAGGAAGATTTCCAGAAGCCCTTTAAATAATGTTGCTTAGATGTTGCTTAAAGTCCTCAGTAAATCATATAGGGTCCTCCAGATTAAGCTCTTGTTTGCCAGTTCAGCTCATCTCACCATTTTTCCTTTTTCAAATCACTGGCTCCAGTAGTTCCAAATGTATACTTGTATTTCATTGAATTATAATACCGCTACCTCCCCCTGCCAATAACATATCTCTCTTCCCTGCCACACTTACCCACTCAATGGCTCAAGCAGGAGCACCGCCTTGTGGGTTCCACCAACTCTACCCTCGCCTAGTTAGGAGCCCTTCTTAGATGCTCCTGTAGCACCGTGTTTCTCCCATAGTACAACTTAATACCTTACTTTGTAACTGTAAGTAAGCTCCTGATTTTCTTGCACTTCAGTGACTAGTACAGTGCACAGAAGAGTCCTCAAAAAATATTTGGTACACGAAGGAATTTATAAATCAAGTTATGGCAAGGGCCACCCCAGGATAAGACAAAAAGAAATGTTTTTAAAAGTATATTACATTTACATATGTGTTTATAGAAAGAGACCTGTATGTCATGGAGAAATATTGTTTTTTCACTGAGATCCATCCATTCAAAAACCTCAAGGTCTGGCAGTCTAGAAAGCTATGACAATGCAGTTTTTAATCATGTTCTTCATCCATTTTTACAATAAAGTCTAACCATGGCATCGTAATGAAATAAACTTTGGTTAAAAGCATTAACTAAAATTAAGTACCAGAGTCAACTGACAGTTATCAACAAAGAAGGATGATTTAAATTATATTTTGCTTCCAGCTAGCTGGAAGGTTTACATACCAAAACTGGGTTGGCAGTTCTTAGTTGCTGAGAAAGTCCTACAAATATTCTGAAAAAAAAATCGGTGGGTGGAATTTAGATCCCAGGAATACAGCATTTACTATCAACAGGTGACATGGAAGGTTGGGAAGCCAAGTATCAGCATCACATGAGGGTCATGAGCTTCATAGAGAACACCCTGCATATCAAAAAACCACTCTGAATGCTAATTGTTCTTTTTACCTAAAAAAATTTAAAACAGAGAGGAGTTATTGATGCTAGGCTCCGTGGACAAGTATGTGTTGGGATTCTACTCAAACGACGTCTTAATCTCCCGGAAGCCCCGCCCTACTGCTGTAGCCATCTGGAGGAGCAAATGTTCTTAATTTATAAACCTGAAGTTCAGATTTTCAAATGGATTCACGTCAAACAAAACCACCAATAACAAAAACATGACAACACAAAATAAAAACAGTAAAAAACACTTCACTTTTAAAATATACCTGTAAATCTTCAGTTTCTGCGAAGTCCAAGAAAGTAGTCTATTTAAATAAAACTGATCAACTACAGTTTTCAAACAGTATTTAAAAAAAAATATTTAACTAATAGCACGAATATTTAAGGTTTGCTTTAGATACTGGATTCCTGACGGGTGGAAGAGCACTGCTGAGCAGGTATGTATATGCATGTCATGGCAGTTGACATTCAGGTTAGAGCATCCTTTTCCTTACCACAAACTTCAGAGGCAATAAACTGGTTGTCTAAGACTAAGATTATACTTTGGGTCTAAGACTCAGCAAAGCCTTTTTTTCTCCTATGATATTTAGCTTTATAACACCTAGGGATAACTCAAATTAGGGATAACTCAAATTCCACTGATTTGTAGAAAACATACTCTTTTGAGAAATTTCTCACATTTCATCTGGTTTCAAGACTACTTCCATGACCAAACAAACACAAGAACAATTTCTCAGTAACTTCCTCATTGCCAAAGTCCAAATTTTATTCTGTTTTGTTATATTATTTTATTTTATTTATTGAGTATTCCCATGCTGGCACTCTCCTAGGTTTGTTGATCATACAAGGATGATGAACAGGGTCCAGCCCCACTCCTGAACAAGGCAGGGAGACACACACATGAAACACAATAACCATATAAAGCAAAAGGCTCCTTGGAAATAAGAGGAGCAAGCTTGTTCATAGGAGGGATGACTAATTGCCCACCAGGGCCAGGTGAGGCTTCACAAGGAAGCTGACATTAATCTGGGGCTTAAGGGATGGATAAGGAGAAGGGCATTCTTGGCAGACAAGGCAGAACTACAAAGACTATGACATGTTTGAGATTTTCACTCCTAATCTTCTACTCCAGGCAAATACATCTATTTACTTTTTTTAAAGACAGTTTCTTTAGAGCTGTTTTATGCCCACAGCAAAATTGCGAAGAAGGTCCAGAGATTTCCCATATATCCCCTGCTCCCACACGTGCATAGCCCCCCTCGCATTATTGACATCCCCTACCAGAAGGGTCCTTTGTTAAAATTGATGAACCTTCACTGACACAACATTATCACCCAGAGTCCACAGCTTACATTAGGGCTCACTCTTGGTGTCGTACATTCTATGGATTTGGATTAGCATCAGAGTATACAGAGCAGTGTCACTGCCTGGCATCCTCTTCCTTCTATCACCAGTGCTTGGCCCTCCACAGAAGACAATGCTTAATAAATGTTGCTACCAATGACGAATATTATTATTTCAAAACTTGATCAAACTACTGTGAATCCGTGGATCTTCACATCTGTTAGCAATGTGTCATAGTTGGTGACAGTCAAGTAGTTTTCAAGGACTATCAGGCTGAAATGCTGCACAGTAGAATTGAGAGAAGTCTAAATATTTCTTCAGTAAGTGAAAACACCATTCTCCTTTTCTACCCTGAGCTGTTGCTCCTACTGCCTTACTGTGACAACTACTATCTACCTTTTATATAGTAAGGACATAAGTCTCCGCAGACCCTGGTGCTAAGTACCGAGTAGTTAAATATTCATTTTCATGAATAGATGTAGATCTACAAAGACCTTTTGCAGTCTGGCCCTAGTTACTTTACAAGCTCTTTCCTGGCCACTCTTTCTCACTCTCTCACATACTCTTCTCCTCTTCCCCATCTCCCTCACCCTCTCACATGCACACACAATACGAATGGGGCTTTTTCAAAACCAAGCTCTGCATTTTGATCAGGAATCTGAGAAACACAATTCCCTGGCAATAACAACAGTAAAATTAAACAAACAAAAGGAATCGCCTGGCACTTTTGTTGAAATAAAACTACCCAAGAAAAATCTGCTTTGAGAATTCAACATAAAATATAAGAACTGTTCTTCTAGAAGGTGGACAGTTAATCTGCATTTGATCTGAATGGTATACCTATACCAGTGCTCCTAGTGAAGGCAGATCAGAACAGTGTGGCAACAGAATGCTGCTTTTGTTATGCTGCTTTTCCCACAAATAAGCTCAAACATGACTAGATGCTGGCACACGTGCATGTATCAGAGGTCTTCAGTGAGTGAGTGACAGGCAAAACTAATTCCAAATGTATATTCACATTTCAGGGACCATATGCTTCTTTAAAAAATGTAAAATGCCTTTTGCATCATGAATTTGGACAATGATCCAAATTACTTGAAGTCTGCATGTGTTAAATAATTTTTTTTGGTATGTTTTAGAGGAGAGTTAGGAATTAGCCTTGTAGAAAGTTTTTGAAAGCCTACCTCTTTACCAACCCCAAACTCTTTTCTTTAGCACAAGTAGACACTTTGTTTGAAAATGTAATTTGCTGCATTTTAAATAAATATACACATCTCAAGACTCCATAGAATTTTAAAATGATAGAATGGTAATTTCATGACTGCTAATAATTCTTTCATTTGAAAACATCAGGATTTTTTTTGGGGGGGGGATGTTGGGTCAGGTATCATTTAAAATAAAGACTTCTAGTTTAATTTCTTCCTGATGAACTAAACCATATTACAAGGCACCTTGAAACCGACATCAGTGAATTCTTCCAGCGTCACTCTGACAAAGTTATCATTTTAGCATCTTTCTCCCTGGGTATGGGTTTGTCCATATCATGTAGAAAATAATGAGGAGAAGACTGAGCAAGCAGTGGCCTGGCTGTTACTCCTGGGTTTGACCTAACTGCATATGTGTCTTTCATGTCCATCAACTGCTAAATCTGGGGGATGAACAAGATAACTCTTCCCTTTAAGCTATGAGTTGCTATAAGCATCATCATAAAGTTCTTAAGATGAGATTTTATTTATACAAGTGTTAGATGAAGAAAATTATAAGTTTTTATTGCCTGAGGATTTATACACTTTGTGGCAATTTTAAAGTGAATGTGACCACACAGTTTATATCAACAAGCTTATAAAAATGTAAGATTAATTTTTACCACAGGTATAACTCCCAACATTTACAATCGTGCTTTGTGAAATTATTTAAGCCAATGTTCCTCAATTAATAAGCCATATTCTTTTGATTCCAAATTTCTATATCACTTGTATTTAAATTTTCAAGATAAATCAAATACTGTATGGTGCATATAACAAGGGAGGGTTATATATTCAACTGTTCAAGCTAAATTCTTGTCCCCTTCACCACTTAGGTTGGCTACTGACAATAGAAGCCAAGGTAACACTTACAATTATGTTCAAAACTACCTGCTGCTTACAATCTTTACATATCCTAATTTTTATTAGCAATTCGATCCATATAAATACATCATTGATCCAAAGGCTTACTGTCTTATTACATGCCAGATCCTCTGATAGGCATTTGAGATACAAAGGAAAATCTGTACTTGTCTTCAAAGAGCTGAGGACCTACTGGGGAACAACATCATAAATGTGGGCACGTGGCATCAGACGGAGTGCCACGGGAGCACTAGGGAAGCATCAGATGAGGCTTCTTGCATGAAGGATGACTCTGTAGGTGGAAACAAGAGCATGAACAAAGGAATGACACAGCACGTGTAGGGAACACCACCAAATGTTGCAGAAACTCACAGGTAGGACCTGGGTCACAGAGTGCCTCACTTTGTCATCTTGACTTTCTCTTGTTGGCCTGGGGTTCCATGGATGGATTTAAAGCAAAAGTGTAAGGTGGGTAAATTAAAAATACTGCATGGCTTAAATACTGAGGATATTTCTGGCTACTGTGTGGATAGCAAATTTTAGACTAAAACTGGAGGCAGTTCAAAGGCCACTATAAGTGAAAAAGAGGTTTTGAATTAGGACAGCAGAAATATGTGGTTTTCTTTTCTTTCTTTCTTTTCTTTCTTTCTTTCTTTCTTTCTTTCTTTCTTTCTTTCTTTCTTTTTAAAGAACACATTTGATATGCAGAGAAGATAGAATCAGTGGGACTTTTAATCACAGGATGTGGGGGTTGAAGTTGTGGGAAGACTCCCAGATTTCTGGCATGGGTGGCGATGCCACCAAACAGGGTACAGGAAGAAGAAGAGGTTTAAGGGTGGGTGGCTACTTTAGAGTCAGCAATACTGAGCTGAGTAGAACACTCTTAAAGACATATCTCAGGGAGAGAGAGAAGTGGGCCGAGGATGGTATTCTGGGTGACACTGAGTACCAAGGGGAGGGTGACAATGAGAGAGCAAGCTTGGAGGGGAACCAGGAGCATGTGGTAATGTCCTAGAATTTTAGAGTCCAGATTTTCAAGGACAAAGACTGAAGTAGTTTCAAATGTGGCAGAAAAGGTCCAGGAAGAAAAGGACTGAAAAATGTCAATTATGTATAAAGGATCTTAGTGCATCCTACTTTATACATAATTGACAAAACATAAGAACATAAGAACAAAAGTTAGATCACAATGAGTTATAAGGTAAATAAGAGGTAAGGAACAGGTATGATTGATCGAGGAGCTGTTAGATACAGAAATAGGGTTAAAGGTGGGGTTTGGACTGGTTTGTTTTTTAAATTAGTTGAAATCTCACTACTAGAGCTAGGTGATGATCATTTTGGTGACTATCATCTCAAACATATACATAATAATGCACACACACAAAGAATACTTGTTGCCAACAAGATTAAGTACTAATAAAGTAAATTATATCTTTATACCTAAACCACTGTTTAAGTTATCAGAATCCCAAGCATACACATAAAAGGAAGTAGAGTCTCTTTCTAAATCAAAACCCAAGACTTTGTGACATAACTACCCTTTGACAAAACAAATCTGTGTCTTACTTCTGAGAAACAGCATGGAACAGTCAGCCTAGGAACAAGCACACCCAATACCATTGATTTTTAGAAGATAGAGGGCAATTACTCACTTGGAATGTTTCCAAGGGTTTAAACATAAAATCGTATGAGTAGAACCCTAGAGGCTATACCTCTGAGGGCAAACCACCTCCTAGCAGTGGGGTTCTGACAATATACACCCAAAGAGTGGCACCCAGTGAGTCATTACAGAGGAGCAAGTTTCACCCTGTGAAGCTTCCACACCTGCCATCTGTGTCACCACCACAAAACAGAACAACACACAAAGCTCTCTAGTGTGGTGTTGCAATGTCAACAAAGCTGGGAATACTGGTTAAACTGGCCTAGTGAGCTGAACAGCCATGAATTTGGCTTGGGTTTGCTCTACCAGGAAATGGGGCAAGAGGTCAAAATTGTAATATAAGAAAGGGAGGCCCCAAGACTTCCAGAGAGGAGAGCGGGGCTTGGGTCATTACTGTAGAAAACCAGTGTCATATCCTTCTTTTAGTAGAGGGATGCAGATACAGCAGCTTCCAAACAGCTTCATTTTGGGTACAGCTCTCTCTCCTCCCACCCTCACTCCGACTCTCACTATTCTTATGACAATTTCCCTTCTGTAGAAGTTATCCTAGCAGTTGTTAGAAGAAACATATTCAATAAAGTAGAAGAATATTTGAATTTTTATTTTCAACTAGAGAACAAAAAACTAAGCAGTCAAAATGTAGCCTAGCAAAACAAACAAAAAATAAAAAACAAACAAATAAATAAAAACAGCCTAGCTAGAGGGGACACAAAAAATCGTTCTATTAACTTGGAAGATAATCCCGTTTCCTGTTTATAATGTCAAAACTCAACTTTTTCTGTCTTAATAGGCATATCTTAATAGAAGGAAATATTATCTACTTAGGTAAAAACTAGGTTCCAATTGGGGGAGAGGGCATTTCTTGCCACCACCATGGAACAGACACAGTGATAAAGTCAAGGGAACCATGGGATGCAGTAGACAAGACTGTGGAACTCAAAGTCGTCCAAAGTGGTCCACTGACAACGGACATGTTCTTCAGGAGGATGAATCAAAGGGGACAATGGATAAGAGCACTTCCTGCTGAGCTCATCACTTCCTATTCTCTTTGGCCAAGTTCTCCAGAGAACAAAACACACTTTTGCAGAAACAAGTGGGAAATAGTGTAGAGCATAAAGAGGACTTTCTCTCACTTTCTATTTTGGTCAAATTATAAAAATAATTTTAAAAAAGAGAAAAAGATCTATATTTTCTCTTCTTTCACATTTTCCCAAGAAGACTCTAACGAGAAACAGAGAGAACAAGTGAAATTTTCTGGTCTTCAGGACAAACCTTTATAAGCAAAGCCATCAAAAATAAGGCATCAGGAAGAAGATGCCAAATTGGAACAGCTGTCATACAATATGCTCAAGCTGCCCACAAATATTTCCATAAGAAGGTCACCAAGGTTGATCACTATGTGTCGTCTTCATTGTTTTCAACCTTCAGATATATGACCCTAGTTATTTTCAATCATCTGCTTTAAAGTGAACCAGATTTACTGTCATTTATGAGAAGTATCTTATAATTGAAGTTTCTTATAAGAAGTCTCATAATTTTTATAAACCAGTCTTCAAGAACTTATAAAGCTACAGATAAAAATTTCTGGCAAAATGAACACATTGGTATCCATTCTGAATAAACTTTGCAAACATAGTGCTCATTACTGATAAAAAATTTCATTTTGCCAATACACTGATTGGGAGCTTGATGCTTAAAATCTCGTGTTTGATTTCAGCAGCTTTCATAAATAACAGTGATGAGACTAGGCTGAGTACTGAGATGTGAAATGCTTTAGCTTCCAGTGAAGAACATGAACCCAGTGTTCACACCATGCATTTCCTACGAGATATGTCATGCATGGTCTTCAAAGACATGAGGAACATTCAAGTAGATGTCAGAAGGTGACAGTGTGTCACCATGTGAAATCACAGTCATAAATTCCTATTCTGGGCAGTTAGCCAATTGTGTTCTGTCATTTCCTACAACACACACTTCTCTCTCTGGACAATAATTAAGAGTGCTTCCTTTAATTTGAGGGTGGTTTAGTATATATGAGTTTATGTTCTTGGATGGATGACTTAACTCTCACCTCCTCTGCAAGTGATATTCTCCTTTATAGCATGTGCCCATTTAATATATAATGTTCTATCTCTAGCTAAAACCAAATTGGTAATAATAATCAATTACTCACCTTATGCCAGACCAGTCCTTCCTAAGATTCAAGCAAAACAATACAGCTCCAATAAAAGCTAATAAACTTTGCATTAATTTTAAGCAGTGCCTCTGGAGAAACACACACACACACACACACACACACACACACACACACGTGGAAATAATGGAAGAAAGCAAAGGAAGAAAGGTGAAAATAAAATGACTGAATGATTTTAAAAATAAAGACTATTCTGTATGATGTGCCTTTGAAACAACTCTAAATGGTAAGTGACATGTAATTTAGTATTTGCTCATGTATTCAATTTTAAACATTTAAGCAAATACTATGTACCCAGCACACTGTAAGGTAATATGAAGAATGCAACGATAAATGAAATATTTTATTCAAGAGCTTACAATAAAGTAGTAGCTATGCAAAAAAAAAGCAATTTATATACTGAAGTGCCAGACATGGTTTAAATAACATGTTATGAAACTTATGAGAGGAAAAGCCCTTCCAACAGCAGGATTTAAGGTGAACGCATTTGAATAGCTTGAAGATCAGGTATCATTTATTCTAAACACAAAGAGCACCCACTTGTTCACAAAGAAGGTGCTAAGTATCTGAAAGACCATGAAAATCTAGATCTACTGAAAGTAATGCTTGGCAAAAGAATAGTTCATTACAGTTGCAAAGCTCTTATATTCAATATTTTTAATATTCATAAATATTACTATCGTTATTTTAAAAATCTGGGAACTGAGAAAGGATGAAGGCAGTTTGTTTTTTTTTTTTGAGGTTAGACAGCTGGTAATGTAAATTCCAGAGGCAAGCATTAGAATCTACGACTTCTAACTCAAAGTCTAAAATCCATTCCACCCCACCTAGAGTTCACACACTTGAAAGAGCAATTCTAAATACTGGTGGGACTGCCAATCCCAAGCTATGTGGGTTTTTTCACACATTCGGCTGTGTTTGGAGACCTCATATCTTACCCATTTGGACCTATTAAACTGAATCAAGAATCACTTGAGAAACCCAATACATTCAAAAGCTGCCAACTGGAGCAACCTGTTCCTTGAACTGTCTCATGTAGACACAGCATTATCATGAGATATCCTGCCCACCCTACAGGCAGTCAAACTGAAAATCACTTGATTAACAGCAATGGTTGGAACCTAGATCCAGTGACTTGGAAGTGGTTCTAATATGAAATAAATTAAAGAAAGACAATGTCTGGCTCTTCAATTCAAATTATATTTGTTTGGAAAGTGATCAAATAGATTTTGTTGAGATTTAGTACTGACCATCCCAGAACAAGAACTGCTGCAATCACCATTGTGCAATCACACCCGTACTGCCAGGGACCTTAATTTCTAATAAGGGGTCTCCATGCACTAAGTTGATTTGAAAACAAATATGGACAATGATCTTTAAAAAACTGTCTCATCATACCTCACCATGTTCAGAAATGGCTGAATTAAAAGTACGGTATAAACTAATCAGGATATCTCAAAACAGATTTTTAGAGGAAATCTGTAAATAAGAGATCTATTATTTACAGATTTCTCCATGTAATGGCAGGAGAAACATTTTAAATATTAAAAAAAATCTCTATATAATATTTAACATGTTTTCACATACCAAGACAGAATCACTGATCTTACCAAATAATGAATATGTTGACACCTCAAGGCTTAACTGTCTCTGTTTAGATCGAGTGAAGTAAGGTCTTTGTATGGGATATAAGAATGTATTCTGGGTGCTGCTCTGTACTACTGTGTAAAAAGTACATTTTCCACTTGGTTATTTCTAGTATACTAGAAATGTTACTGATTTTTATAACCTAATCTTACATCTGACCACTAAATTCTGACACTACTTATAAACTTTGGTTCAGTTGATTTACTTGGATTTTGTAGGACAAATCATATATTTTTCTCTTCCTTTTCCCATGTTTGAAATCTCATTTCCATTTTTTGTCTTACTACGTCAGCTAGAAAATAATGGCAACAGCAGGAGAGAATACTGACATGATTCTCAGTGTGTGCTAGAAGCTCTTCTAAGTGTGTTAGTTATAAGCTCATTTCAGCCTCATGACAAATATATTAGGTATTATTATCTCCATTTTATAAATGATGAAAATGAGGCACAGAAAGGTTAGGCAGCAATTGTAAAAAATAAGAGAGCCCTACCTGGCTGAGCCAGAACAATAAACTTCCTCCGTTCATCATCATTTTGGTATGGTATATAACTCAAGTTTCAAGTTAGAGAGAAAAATTCAAGCTGTTAGGCTACTGCTATAGATTGAATGTTTGCCCCCAGCCCCTCTTCATATGCTGAAATCCTAAAGCCCAGGTCATACTATTTGGAGGTGGGGCCTCTGGGAGGTGCTTAGGTCATGAGGATGGTCATGAAGATTAGTGCTTATAAGAGAGACCCCACAGAGCTCCTATCTCACAGAGGACACAGTGTGAGACACAATGAGAAGTCAGCCATCTGCGACCTGAGAGCCTTCACCAGAATGCAATCAGAACTGTGAGGAAATAAATTTCGGTTGTTTATAAGCCACTCAGCCCAGTCTGTGGTATTTTGTTATAGCAACCCGAATTGACTAAGATAGCCACAGAAGAGTACAGGTGAAAGTGGAAACCCTCATCTTGTTCCTGACTAATGAAATCGACACTACCTTGTCTGTTTTTCTGCCATAAGGAAGGGAGAGATGAACTTCGATCTTTGCCAAGAATCATGAAGCCGGCCCAATGTGGCTCCTGCCACATCAATGTCTTGGAGCCATGTGATTTAAGGTCTCGCATTACTGCTGGGCCAGTGAGGCAATGCTCAGCTGGCCGAACATGAAGAGTGCCCGGAAATGACTGGACACCAGCAGCACTGTTGGACATCGCCCCTCTATGTGGCAGCATGCTCAACGGCTGCCACTCGAGAGCTCACCAGAACCACAATATCATAGAGAAAATGATCTCTTAATAGTACCTGCAACAGGTAAAATGCGTCATTTGATTCTCTTTCTACCACCTCACACACAAAAAAAACAAAACGACTCACTCTCTACACAACAACATGTGTACGTGTGTGTATTCGGGAGGAGAACAGGGCTGAGTGAAGTGAAGTTATATAAGCCAGGAATTCTATAGAATATATAAAGAATAAGTGTTTTTATTCTTTAAGTTTCTATAGTTGTCGTGCTGTGAATTCGGACATGGGGTTACTGTTGCTATGACATGACTGTTCTTTCCCCAGCCTGTTTCCGCCTTGGGAACACATAGAAGACCATTCTGCACGGTGCTCCAATGGAATGTGTGAGCTTTTCCTGCTAGACGGGCAGAAGGATGAGAGCTAGATGAGTAGAACACTACATATGCCTATTGCTGACAAGAGATTAAAGGTAAAGGAAAGGCGGAAAAATAGAAAGAACAATTACAGCCTCAATCAAAATGCTTTCTCATACCTGAGAATATATCCTTCTCTTTGTGATTCACCCAGCCTGCCTGTGAGAGACTCCAGAGCTGTCCCAAGGAACAATAGAATGTATTATTTGCTATTTCCACCTTACTTATGCAATTTGCTAGTCACAAAGGGCCATTCCCACCTGCTGCCAAAGGGTTATTTCTGAAACACAAAAATAATATGATGAGAGTGAGCTCCTTGCTGACAGGATACAAACCAAACTCAGAAGGTTCCTGAGAACTTCGTGATCTGGCCAGTGCAGCAGGCTGCAGGTTGAGGACTCAGGCTTCACAGCTGAAAGGCTCTGGGCTTCCATCTCGACTTCACTACCTACTGACTGCAGAACCTCGGTTAGACTCCAAAGCCTAGGTTTTCTCATCTAGAAAGGAACAGTTTCTATAGCTAAATGGGATCATGGCTCAGTGTGACACACCAGCCCTGCCACAACATAGTTGATGCTCCCTGAGTACTCACTGTTGTGGGTCTTACGTGCCACCGTTCTCTCTTCTCAGTTGTCCCCTGTCCCTCCGTCCCACCGCCCAGCATCTGGTAGTATTCAATTACTCAGTCCATGTCTGAATACATCCACAGACCTGCAGCAGCATGCTTCCATGCATTCTTTCCTATCTAGAGTTGGACTCCCTATGCACCTGCTCAAAGTTAAACAAACAAACAAAAATGCTGTGGTTACATGTTGAGAAAGGAGAAGAATTAACAATAGAAATGGTGATACACTTCTCTTGGGAGGCGGGGGGGGGTGGTTCTAGATCTTGACTCCGCATGGACAAAACATGTTAAATTCTTAAACAGCATTTTAAGAACCATGCATTATGTAGATGTGCACTGCAATCTGAAGCAGGAAGACCGGGTTTTATAACGTTTTTTTTTTCTCTTTAAAATCTGTTTATCCTAGGCATTTATGGATATTTCTTTTTTTTTTTTTTTTTTTTTTTCAATATAAATGGAGAAGAAAAGAGTCAGGATAGTCCTGGAAGATAAAAGCTTTGCAACTAAGGAGATAACTCCTTTGCTGCCTTCTGAATTTTTCTGCCACGACACACATAGTTGCCATCAGTCTCATGTAGCATGTACAGAAAGTAATGTCAATTCACAAACTATTTAACTTTTTTTCAGTCTGGGCAACGGCTTGTTAGAAATCAACTCTGACATTGATTTTCTTACAGTGTCTTTCTGGAAGCCTCTTTCCAAAAAGAATTTTTTGATAACATCGCAGAAAATAAAACCGATTACTACTACTAAAGACAAGACAGTAACAACAATAACAAACATGCGGGTTTTTCCATCTTGGCACCCCTGACACTGCGGGCTGGATAACGCTTTGTGACTGTGGGATGCAGAGCAGCATCCTTGGTTTCTTCCCACACAGTTCAGTAGCTCCCCACCCCTCCTCTTTTGACAACCAAAAATGTCCCTAGACGTTGCCCAGTGTCCCAGGAATGGGGAGGTGGAAGCAAACTCTTAACTTGGTTGAGCAGCTTGAGTGTTTAAACTTGGTTGAGAACCACTGGTCTATGGTAAAGAAAGAAAACCATCATTCTGCTTCTTAAATAAGAATGTAACAGAGTTAAGAACTGTCACGAATTCCGTAACAGGCATTTAGATCTTAACAAGTCAATGTTCAATACACATATTCTTCTTCACAGAGAAATTTCTTTATCATTGTATTGTAAATAGATAACCAGACTATTTCATACACTTCATCAAACTTTTCTAGATTCTGAAATACAGAACAAAGAATTCCTACTGGATGTAGGAAATGAGTAATTGCCAAATATAGGCAAAGCTATTCAACCTTTATGGTATCAATATTTTAGAGCTTGAGATTTTTTTGTACATTTATTTTTTCTATCATCTGATCACTTACTCCAAACATACTTTTCTGTCGAACCCTGACCCCTGATGATGTACCTGGCAGACCCAAGAACTGAAAGAAGATGAGAAGAGCATTCTTCCCAATCTAGAATTCCAGGACCAAAGATGACGGGGAAACTTCTACTAGGAGGGCCCAAGTGTCCCAAAAGATCACAAAGCTGTTTTAAAAGAAATCCGAATCTTTACTTTCTTACTCATTTTAATTTTCAAAGAATGATTTTATTGTGATGACAAAATGTATTTTAAGGGGAAAGAATGTTTTAGTATCAAAGAAAATGGTAGAAATAAGTTAACACCATTAGGAAAAGTGTGCATGAGCAAATGCCTATGCCTGGGAGGTTAAAAAAATGCTTGTTTCAGGAGTGGGAGGTTTATAGGGGTAAAGGGGTCAAATATCTGGTGACAGAAGGAAGTCTAACTATGGGGGGTGGGGTGAACACACAATGCAATATATACATGACTTATTATTGAACTGTACTTGAAACTTATTGGATTTTGTTGATCGCTGTCCTGTCACCCAAATAATTTTTAATTCAAAACGTTTGCTTTCTTAAAAACTGGGTAAAAAAAAAAATCTCAGAATATCTTTCTTTCCTTTTTCCTTGCATCTGAACATCAACTTTTACCTCATCGGTATTTCCCTCAGCTCAGTTCGGGACTTCATTATCTTTCATCAGGACTATTTCAACAACTTCCTGTTCAGTTTCTCTCACTTCCTTCTCATTCTCAATTCCAAACCAGTGGGGAAAGTGTGGAGGATGGAGGCCTCATGTAATCTTTTTTAAATAAAAAATTATGTGAGGAACTCCACCCCGCACTCCCCAAGGCCTAGGGGTTACAGTTCCATTATTCATCCTAGAACTCAAATCCTTTCAAGTTTTTTTCGCACTACATTTTTAACCTTTTTTTCTAAATAATCCTTCCCTCTCTATCCCACAAACCATTTAAATTATCATCACTGTTGCCTACGATCCAAACCTTTGTTCAAGATGATACTCTGTATAGAATGCCCTTATCTCCCTCTCCCAGACAGAACCAATCTCTCCTTACTCACAGGTCAAGGCACCTGTGTGTACCTCTGTTAGAGCACTCAGTCACTGTTCTTAATATCCTTGCTGGTGTTTAGAGCGATACCTGCCTGCTCCAAGGGAATAAGAGATCAGACCTCTTCTCTTGGTATCGTTGTAAACATACTAAAGAAATGTCTGCTTTTTAAGATGAGTCAATTTCAGTTTGGTCAAAAATATTTATTGAACCCTTACCCTTAAACTATTCAAGCCTGTGCTAGATTCTGTGAGAGACAGGAACTGTCCTCAAGGAGCTCCAGTAGAGAGAAGAATAAGAGCAAGCCATAAACACTCTTGGACACAAATTGTTACAGGGATTCCAAAGTGGGAGGAAGAGAAAGGATCTTATCTATACACATGCTGTAGAAAATTAGGAGAAGCCTCTGCAGGAAGTTGAGGTGTTGAGGTAGGATTTCACAATTGGGTGGTGACTCTGATGTGTGAGCCTCCCAAGTACTAAGAACAGCAAGGAGTGAGGCAGGGTGGGTGGGGTCTATCCAGGGAACAATATGCAACCCCGTGGGGCTGGCACCTGGCAGGGTATCTAGTAGAGAGCTGTGTGCTCTTAGTCCAGTGGACACCGGGCTTCAGAAGGGTGCTGCAGTAGACAAGAGCCAGCATTCACGTGGGGATGACTTTAAAAAGTCCAGGCCAGCAGTCAAATGACAGAGCTGTAGTCGAGAAAAACTAACCTGACAACAGCACAGATGACTGACTGGAGGAAGAAAGAAGGCACCTGGGTCTTTGGAGCAGGTGAGACCCAGTGAGTAGCTGGAAAGGGGGAAACACCTAAGAGAGCATCCACAACACTTGGCGCACAGTTATTTAAGGGGCAAAGACTAAAAGTCATGAGGTGGACTGAGAACTTAAATTCCCACCCAAAGTGACCGGCTTCATTATTAGAAGAAAGATGACATGATGCAGGCTGTTAAGGGAAAACATAACTGCATGTTAAACTCATGAAATGCAAAAGACATGAAGGGAGAAAAGGAATATTTCAAAAGCATTACGTGTCTAGTGCATTTCATTTACCTATAATCCCTTTTCACAACTAGAAAATAAAAGCTCTGTGTCTCATGCTCACTCATTGGCTTGACTCAATATGAGAGACAAACCCCATGATGTCCTATAAACCAGTTCTAACAAGCTGGGGCCTTGGTGATGTCTACTTCCTAAAATGGCACATGGAAGTGGGTGAATCATCTCTCCTCTTGCCCTAAATGTCAGAAGAGTTTGCATGGTACACGTGGTTCGTTGTTTTTCTATGTACGATTATACCTGACAACCACCCAGATGGGTAAGTGGTTTAACAGAAGGCTAGTGAACGACTTTGCCGGAATGTGAGTCATAAAGGTAAGTGTTCCAACTCTAAGAAATGGAGTGGAGTGACTTCAGGAAGTTTTATGAGAACAGCAATCAGTTTTGGAAGGCATTATTAAGTCTGTTCTCCACAAGACAAAAACAAAAACAAAACAAAATGAAAAAACTCAACGCAATTCCTAAAGGCTCAGAGAACCTTTTAAGAGATCATACTCCCTCTTAGGGATACAAAGCCAATGTGGAAATCAACTTAGGAAGTGAGCAAGCCCACCCCATCCATGCTACAAACATTCCTATAACAGTATGATTTCAAGAAGCTCGTTCAAACTTTCCACCTGATGTTAATCACATTATCTCATAGGTTAAATTATACTTGAACCACAGTTATCCCTTTCAAGTACCAACTTTCCATTTAGTACCAACAGACAAGCAGAAAAGAAATAGAAAACAGCAGCCTCGGAGTTTTGAACCCCAAACACCATCCCCGTTTTGGGCCAGAGTTTTAGTTTAGTTTTGTTTTCTTTTTTCATCCTATGTTTCCTGTTTGTAGATGATTTGCAAGGATTCCGAGAATAAACAGGCTGAATGAAATGGGAAAATAGTGGTTGAAGGATTCTCAAATTTTTTATTAGTTACTTTACTAACATCTCTAGCTCAAGGAAAGCCACGTTGTATGACACCAAATAACCTTCTATGGTACTGTATTTGCTCATATTTCCATATTTCCCACACGGCTCTTATTTTAAGAAACTAATAAAATTTCCTTTCTTCCCAAATCTCACACACACACACACACACACACACACACACACACACACACACACAACCTCTTTCCCCTTTTATACTTAAATCACTACCACCAACTGTGTCAGCCCCTGGAAACTAGCCAGAGCTGTGAGCAATCCGGTCTGCCTAGGAAGCCACTAACCAGACGGCTCTGCCACGCTGTGCAAACAGAATCATTTATTCCTGACTTCGCCGTTCACGGGGTGGTTTCCACACATACTCCACACTACGAACTAAAAACAAAACAAGCCAGAGAAGGGGGAACTGCCACCCTTACTAAAATTACTTAAGACTATAAATAGGATTCAAGGATGGGAGGTGCAGTGGTTTTGGTAAGAATACCAGTTAAGAGTGCTACAATATAATTAACTGTGCCGCTGGCTGCTCTGTCAGCGTTAATTTTTCCTTTTTATTACAAACATTTTCTAACATATCGAAAATTAGGGTAATAAACAGACATCCATATATCCTTCACCTTGATGTAACAACTTTAATAGATTGTCATGAATTTATCTATTTCTGTTATCTTTGCTGAAGTATTTTATAAATTTTCCCTCTGAATAATTCAGTATATGTCTCTCAAAAATAGGGATATTTCCTTCATAACTATAATACTAGTATCACATGAACAAAATCAAAGTAATTTCCTAATATTATCTCATCACGAATATCATTCAAATTCAAATTTCCTTGGGAGACTATTCTTTAGAGGTGAGACTAGAAAGCCACAGCAAGAGTTAGTAACAATCCTTGAGTTATTTTTTCTACCAAAGGAAGACACTTACATAATTTCTTTATCATTGTTTTGAGTTAAAATACAGGGTGAATATCCAAGTGTGAAAGATATGTTCACCTAACTTCTATGATAACCACACACACTATATTATAGGAGCTACAAATGGGGAGAGTAATAAATGTTTCTTGAGGAAAAAAAATGGCAAAGACAATTTCCCAGACTCTAGGGTATTATGTTAGTTTCTATTTCTTTTCTTGTCTAAATCATTCTTCATAAACTAGGAGGATTCTTCTGATTCCGTAATTCTTATGAATAGTAGAAGTCTTTCGCTGCTATGTCCTCTCTCTTGGATTCTCTTTAATACATTTTGACAAAAGTAGTTCATCCTTGCTGTCTCACTTTTCACTCATTTAAAATCTACCCTTTTGTAATCTAATTTGCCACCTTTTATTCACTAAAGACCACAAACTTCCTTAGTCATACTTAATAGACCCTTTCCCCACTTCCCTGTGCCCAGCAGATTGCTATGCTTTGCCCTCACCTTCACCCACGGGCTCTCCTAGAAGCTCAGAGATGGGAATGTCACCTGTATTCAGATGACTTATACATCTGGAAGAAGTTTGGATAAATATATATTTATCTAATTTTCCCATAGAGTCAAATGCAAGTGGGGAGCTGTGTTTGAAAGGAGAAAAAGTGAACGCTTCACTCAACTTACTAAATCTAACAGACCTTTCTTCTCTCGGATGGTTAGATTGCCTTCCGTGTGGAAGGTGCCTTCTAGCACTTTCTGGGAAACAGTGGTGAGGGAAGCAGGCCTGGAGCCACATATTCTGGGTTCAAATCACATTTATTAATTGTACAATATTGCAAGATACTTAACATCTCTAAACCTCAGTGTATACTTGTGGAAAATGCAGATAATCATAGAACTTGTCTCAGGGATTGCTGTGAAAGTTACATGAAGAAATGAAAGTAAAATGCCGAGTTAACAAAATGCCTACAAAATATTAAACACTAAATAAATATATTGTTAACTGTGACCTAGCGATTCAGTTATGAAAAAAATGGTTATTTTTTAGATATCTAATATTTATTACTGGCAAAACTGCTGGGAAAATGTTCTTTAGCAGGCTGTTGTTTAGAAATTTTTAAAAGGAAGTTTGGTTACTTTCTATTTATCACATTAACTTTATATCACGTAATGGAGAAAGTACACGAAGTATTGTTCAACGCTAGTAGTTACTTTTGTAAACGGATGATTCATGCTAATTAAACTTGCAACCCAGGAGAACAAAATTAGCTTGTTTCAACATTTCCCTTGGTTCAGTAATTACAATTCAGGGTTATGTTAGATACCACGAGTATAATTTTGCCCGAGAGACAGACACTGCACATCACATTTTTAAAAACAGGCACTGTGGATATAAATCCAGGTGCTTGCTGAATAAGAAGAGACTTGCAGCCTTCATAAGCAATTCTGATCAACCTTGTGCTCCAGTGTCACTTATTTCTGTATATACTGTAGCTAGGAGGAAAGTACTGAGATCATTTTGGCTTGTTATAGTTTCACCGGATTTGCAGGAAGATGAGAATTTAAAAATAGAAGCCAAACGTGGCTGGAGTTTATCTCAGATACTTATGTTCAAGTAGCAATCTGTTCATCCATGATGACAGCAAGCATTCCATCAAATGATTTAAATTTTCATAGTCAGAATTCCACTACTTCTCAAATTAATGGACCACAGATATACAAGCACCTCACATTTTGATCCATTTGGTTTCGCGAAGCTATGTCTCTATAGAAAGCTTTTTTGGGTTGGTTTTCATGAGAGAGGTGATCACGAGGAGGTCACATTTATTTAGTACTCATCACTTGGCAGGCACAGTGCTGAATCTTTACACAAATTAGGTCTCAGAGACTCTTCCTGACATTTTCTAAGGCAATCTCCATTTTACAGATTAGAAACTTGGCTCTTAGAAGGGCAAATAGAATTCCAGAGGCAATGGCATATCCAGGTTTTTGCAGAGCCTGAACTTTATATTAGTTTTAAAGGGGGGGGGGAAGGGGAGTCGAATTGTGAATACTAAATTAGGTTTAAGGCCTAAAAGGGGTCAGCATCAAAAAGGGACCTGAGCTTTGGTGGCAACCAACTTGGGCAGCTTGACTGACCAGTCAGTCTGGGCTGCAGAGACAAAAGGAATGTGGTGAATAGAAATGCAAACTGTAACATGAACAACACTAATCTTTAGAAACTCTTGGCCATAATTAAGTTGCACTAGGTTTTCTTTTAACTTTTTAAAAAAAGATTTATGTTTTTGTTGTCAGGATAAGTGGGGGTGGGATGGGGAAGAGACATGCAGGGTGAGTTAACTGTCTAAGTGCCAGGCAGTAATTTAGACAGTCTGAGCAAGCAGAATGCAGAAAAATTCAAGTTTTTGTTGTATATTTCCTAGGAAACCCTTGCCTTTTGGGGAGCACTAAGAAGTTAGAAAGTTTACCTAAAATTTATATGTGATGTCTTTTGAATAAAACTTGTATGAAAACAACAATTTTCTAAACACTATGCCATTTTTTCTTGAGTGGTTTCTCTGCTGTTAGCAAAATATGTGATGCTGACCAAACACATTCTCTCTCTCGAAATCAATTATTTGTTATACCAAGAAAACTCCTTTTATCCAAAATGAAGACCTTACTTTGCCAGAAGTCTTTATTTTTTTCCCAAAACACATCTAATAATTTCAGAATTCAGAATAAGGCGATTCTTATTACCAATCAGAGTGCAGTTCTGATAAAAACTTCATCATATTTATCTTTTCTCACAGTTTTATAAAATTATTTCTTTTCATGTGAGGAATGTCATGAAAATCTCTGATAAAGAATATGGGAAAGGCACTCTGAACTGTAATTTTCTAAAAATCCTGAGTCTTACTGCTTTCCAGAACATCTGTGAATAGAGCTGCATATGGCTGCTCAGGCTGTGCACTGTACAACTCCAAGGGACAGCGTTTATGGAGACCACAAAGTGAGGAACATTGCTCAGAACAGCACAGTACAGTGGCCCTGACTGAACAATATACTGACTAAAAAAAAACAGTTGCTACCTATTTCAGAAAATAAGGACATGCTAGAAAAAATGAAGTGGGCATGTCATAAAAATACAGCTTGTACCTAAATAGCTAAATTAAGGACAATTTGAGCATCGATATAAATAAGGACAATAATATATTATAATCCACTGACTAGAGAATCCATAATTCCATGCTGATAATAAGTAAGAAAATAAATAAATAAATAGCAAAATAAATAAATAAATAGCTATATAATAAATAAATAAATGGAAAAGAAGGAAAAGCTCTCCCTTACAGCAGAATGACAACTAGCAAATGTAAGAAGGAATGATGGAGTTAAGCTGGAAATGCAGCATTTTGCCACCTTCACGGCAAAAACTAAACCAGACAGAAATCAACAGCTGCTCGAGAGAGTGAAGGAGGGAGAATGAAAGAAGGGATAGGATACTTAGAGAATCTTAAAGTATTTCCTTGCAAAGGTTTTACAATCACAAATAAATGGTAATAACACAGCAGAGAAATCACACACCTTAACCAAATGATCGAAATTACTGTCATGAATAAGGAGTAAAGGGACGTCCCCATGAATCCAGATGTGATTCCTTGAGAAGGAAACATCACGTGCACAGCAATCCAAAACATGTATAACCTGATTCTAATCCCGAGGAGATGGGAAAATCCACATTGAGGACTATTCTATAAAACACTTTGCCTATATTCTTCACACAAGAAAGGCTGAGGAATTGTTTCAATTAAAGAAGACTAAAGAGATGTGACAGTGAAATACAGTAAGTGGTCTAGACTGGATGCTGTCCCGGAGCGGGGGAAAATGCAATAAAGGTCATTATTGGGACATTTGACAAAACTGGAACATAGACCATAGCTTAAAGTATTAAATGTCCTGAATTTGTTAATAGCACTGTGGTTACATAAGAGGATATCCTTGTTTTTAGGAAACACAGTGAAGTATTAGTGGGATATATGCTGTTTACTCTCAAATGATTCTGAAAAAATGTGTGTGTGTGTGTGTGTGTGTGTGTGTGTGTGTGTGTGGAAAGAGAGAGAAAGAGGGGGAGAAGGGAGAGAAATGAATGATAAGACAAACATGGCAAAATGATGTTAAAAATGTGTAAAACTGTGTAAATGGTATAAGGAAATATATTGGTGCGACCTCAAAATAAAGTTTTTAAAAACCAGCAGCCAAAACAATCTTGAGGGCAATCAGTGTTCAGCTTGCTTCAATGAGCAAAAACGTAACGCAATCTGTACTTACTAGTACAAAATAAAAAGTTAAATCTTGAGAAACATTTTGTTGCTATCATTTTTATAATCACCACTAACATTTAGAGAGCATGACGATAAGTACTCTGTAAGGTGTTTCACCTGTGTTACCTCTTTTAATCTTCATAACCAGCCTAAGAAAAAGGCACTATAGTTACTCCCATTTTAACGATGAGAAAACTAAGGTTTAGAGAGGTGTAGTAATTTGCCTAATATAATAGTCAGTAAATGGCAGAACCAAAAATCCAATGAGGTTGATTACAAAGCTGGTAGGATTTATGACTATGTTAAACTTATTTAATTATTATCTTAATTTTCCTCAAGAAAGATGATCTCAATCTAGATGAAATTCTGACTAATGAGTAAAATATGCCTGGATAAAGTTTCTTCTAATTATAATTACAGCGCTAAATAAATAAACCAGAGATACAAATGATAGCTTTGGTCTCCGCAATTAACTTTATGCTCTCTTTCTTCCAAGAACTGAACTTTTTAATAAACAAATTATTTTAAAAAAATAAAAAATAAATAAACCCAGTGTGTCCTTTGAAATGATCTTAGCAATTGTCTCATAACCATTTGGTCCTTGCAATGGAATGAAAGTTTGTGTCCCCTAAAATGAGATGTTGAAGCCTAAATCCCCAATGTGATGGTACTAGGAGGTGGGACCTCTGGGAGGTAATTAGGTCATGAGGATGGCACCCTCACGAATGGGATTAGTGGCCTTATAAGAGGAGACATAAGAGATGATTGCTCTCTCTCCACCATGTGAGCACACAGTGAGAAAATGACCATCTGCAAACCATGAAGTGAGCCCTCATCAGATATCAGATCTGCCAGTGTCTTGATCTTGGACTTCTAAGATTCTAGAACTGTGAGAAATAAATTTCTGTTGTTTATAGCCCATCCAGTCTATGGTATTTTGTTAGAGCAGCCTGAACTAAGACAGTCTTATTTCAAGTTTTTCTTGCTTTAAATATATTTTTTTCTTCTTTCACATAAAGTGGTATGATCTTAGCACTCGTGTTTCCTTTGTCTTAGCACCTCAATTTTACTTTAAAAAAATGGATCATTTGCAACACAGTGCCTGGTTTCCCAATTCATTGTACTAGTACCTTCCTTGCAGATAAAGAGTAAGCTGCTGAATATACCGCAGATTTCTTCCCAGTGGAAGCTGAATGAGTATTAATAAAAAAGTATGTTCAAAATAATAAAACGTTTGTAAACACCTGTAGGTGTTTGGGAAAATCTTATCCTCCGACACTGTGATTACCCATTCCAGAACAAAGAGTTCTCATTCATGGCTACATAATATGACTAGAGGAGGAGCTTTTAAAATCCCGATGCCTCACCCACATTCCAGCCAATTCAACCAGAAACTCTGGAGATGGGACCCGGGCTATCACAGATTTTTAAAGCTTCCCAGATGATTCTAAAGTTTAGCCAAGTTTAAGATCATTTAAGAATCATATTTTTGTGTACAGAGCCAAAGAATTCACGAAGGCTTTCTAGAATTAGTCTCACTAGTTAAGGAGTGTATAGTCCAACGGGTGAGTGAATATTTGTGTGTACGTAGAAAACAGTAACTAAATGAAGACCGAAGACATGTGCCAAATGAATGTGTTATACAATAAGTGTATTGGGAGACCACATGGGAACAGTAGGGGAAGGCTGCACCCTCTGGATGCAATGGCAGGCTCTGTTATCGGAGCAAGGTTCAGGAAGGCAACCCTGGCTGGAGAATGGTATAAGTGGAAAAGGATCCAGTATGTCCAGGAAACAGGGAGATAACTCATCTAGCTAGAGTGGAAGGTTCACTCTTCAGAGTAGAAAAGGTAACTTTGGAGAAGTAGACTAGAACTAGCCCCTGGAGGGCCTTGAGCAACAAGTCAGAAAGTCCGGTGGCAGTTTGGAGTCTCTAAAGAGACTTGAGGAAATGATCAAATAAAAGCACTCCTTTGGAAAGACTGATTTGACAGAATTATTCAAAATGGGTTTTGGGGAAAGACTGAAATTTTGTCTATGAAGAGAAAAACACAGCAGATTAGGTGAAATTGTATGTCGATGAAGCATAATCATAATGCTTCCTTTTCAGTTTTCCACAAAAAGACAGGAACCAGAAGTTTCTGTAAAATAGCATGGATCTCACCTGTTGTGGGACCCATGCTCAGGAGAGACTGGCAGCCTGGAGGGTCTGCCTCATTCTCTGTACCTTTGTAATAGTTTTTGTAGCTCTACGTTCCTCCTTTTTCCATGAAGGAGGCTAGGAAATATAATTGTAGAGGACAAAGTTTCTGGTCAGAGAAATGCTTTCTTTCTTATAATTTTTTTTTTAAATATGATGGATTTTTAAGAAGTTGAATGATCCCTAGGTTATACCAGCAGTTAAAGACTCCTAAGAATAAAAAAAAAAAATGGGACCAAACTATTCATTCACTCAATAAATATTTATTGAATGCATACCATTTGCTGCTGTTCTAGACACTGGGAAGGAATACAGCAAGGTCCCTCTTCCAAACAGACAACTCTCTAGGCATTGTAAAGGTTTTACTCAAAAACATATGGCAGTCTAAGGCCACACAACTTTAATTAATCGACTAAAGTGTCCTGCTACAGATCTTGAAAAAACTAGCCAAAAAAAAAAAAAAAAAAAGTCAAGATCTTTATATAATGAATTATAAGTACCAGAGAAAGTACAGAGTAACATAAATTCTTTAAAAACTGCATTTATAGATATTCAAGCCATTAGATGTATCCTAAACTCCTAAAAGGGAGCTAGCACACAAATGTGATCAATAAAAATTATTGGCATCGTTGGCATTAATGGCATTGTTGAGCTTAACGGAGTTCAAAGTGAGGCGAGAAGGCAGCTATCAAAATTTGACAAAAGCAGTGAGGTCACCTGAGCTGCCTGTGTTCTAAATGTCACATTTGCAAAGAGGAGCGTGTCCAGGTATCTGCACTTCCAATTCAATGCTTTTAAAACCAGAGCACAAGGCTCAGGTGTGAAATGGTATCTTGTGAAATCACGGCATCAAAGTCGTTCACAAGAGCAACTTTCAAGTTGTGCTCAGGGTTATTCAGAGACCTTGGAGCTCAGAGGTTTTAACTATGTGTATTGACTGCCATTCCAAGAATACAGAGACATTCTTCTCATTTTGTAAAATTCTAATAAGAATCTGCATTTAACTACATGCATTAATTAGAAATAACAAAATGAATGGGAGCTTTCAAATAACTATACAAAAGTGTCTGCTTCTTTTTCTAAGTCATTTGATTCTAGTTTATAGCCAAATCCTATTTTCTCACTGTGGAGAAAAAAATTAGCATATTCAAGTCACCTTCCTTTCCCTCTCTTTGCCCCCTGAAGGGAGTTTTACCTGCATAATGTACCGGAATCTCTATCTTTGGCCCGATGACATAGTGCCCCTCCTCCAAGCTATGGGCAGTGATAGTTGTCCACTGACGGCACGAATGAATGAGAAGGTAGTCATTTTCTCGCAGCCCTTCTATGCATTCTCCTAGAAAATATAATTTTATATAAGAAACTTAGAATTAGCATAGGCTTACTCCATATCCTGCAATAAAATTTTATTAGCTAAAAATTCACTAATGCAGAAAGTGACAGTTCATCTAAGAAGAGATAAAGTTCACTATGAACTAACAATAAAAAAATTACTCCATGCCAAGCTGACAATTTTACACAAGATTCCATAAAAATGTTTCCCATTTATTTACAAAGAGATTTGGACACACCTGACTTTATCTAAATTATATTTCAATGATTACAAAACAAACATTACATGCCCACATTAGAGATAATATTTAGATACTTTGCAAGGTTCAGAATATTAAATATTACACATCTAAACTTATTGACTGAATAAGCAGAAAACAGGAGATTCGGGCCTAGTAAGAATGATTCCAAAGCTTATGCTTTTAAATGCTGCAATATTAACTACTGTAAATAAATAATAAACTTATCTCTGTTGAAATAGTACTTGAGATTAAATGTCTATTTCTCCTTTTAAATTTTGTATGTTTGGCTAGTTCTCTCTGGCCTCCAACCCAACTTCCCAATCAATTAAAAATAGTGACATTTATAGCATATAAATGAAATTATTTTTCATTTTAATATTTCCTGTTATATCCTCCTGGCATTAGAAGAGATGACAGACTATTTCAAAAGAGAACTCCATTCCCTGAAACTTAAAAGATAGTTTTTTAGATGCTGAAATGATCCACCCAATTAATCCTGGTTTAGTAATTTTAAATGCTTAAAGAAAATAGTTGAAAAGGCTAATTCCTTTATAGAGAAAACAATTAGCCTTCCTTATTTTTGATGTTTATTGTATTGCAATAATTAATAGTTATTGGCATTTAACTGTATGTTCTGGAATGGCATTTATAGATTCCTCAAAAATTTTGTAAAAGTTTCAGTACTTTTTCGATTAAAAAAAAAGAAGAGGAGGCTGTCATTATCAACTTGGTTATCATAACCGTAAACCAACAAATCTGTTCTCAAACCAGTGAGGCCACAATTTTTAAAACAGGCTTAATACAAGAAGACTTTATCTTTGTTGCAGGATGCACAAAGAGTTTAGAGGTTTACTGGGGTGGGGGGCGGGATGGGAGAAAAAAAAACCCAAAAGTGGAGGTGCCCTAGCAGAAAGGGGAGGGTCTTACTGAGGTGAGAATTTCCAAACCAGACTTCTCTGCCCTTCACACTTGGGAGGACCAGGTTCATAAAGATACCACCTGGGGCCACCACTGGTACTCAGCAGCCCTTTGCATACCTCAAGCGTATCAGGGCAGGAAAGAAAGATCTAGAAGTACTGCCCAGTATATAGGCCCCTCAGCGCTCCCTGCCAGGGGCAGAGGGTGGGTTGGGCATATACACAGCAAGTGGGAGTTACAAGCAGGGGCTTCTGAGTCCAGTAGATCTGGTCTAGTCACAGTTCTGCTCCCCAGTACTATGTGCTCCTGGGCAGGTACCTTCTCTTCACCCAGGAGCTGGGGCAACAACAGTCCCCGCTTCACAGAGCGGTTGTGCAGATACGTGGTGACAGCGGTGGAAAACGTGGAGCACCAACTTTGTCCTGTTATGTTAGGAGTGATCAGGAATCATCAGCTTTTAATTTTATTTATTGTAGGACGTTTCTTCCTAAAATTCAATCCTTTATATAAACATTATAATTTAGGTCATATTAACCTTTTATAAGTGAGGAAATGATCTTCAGGGCAGTCAAAAAACTTGCCTAGAGCTACACAGCTGGTAAGTGGCAGAAGCTGACTTCAGAGTCTCTCTCTACATCTCTCTTCTGCTCTTTCAACACCATTCTGTCTATTATCTTGAAAGCCACTGACAATAACCCAAAAATCAGGAGAAAACTGACCTTCAGTTTTAAGTTTCACTCATTCACTCAATCAGTATGACAAGCACTGTTCCCAGCACTTGGGACACACATCAAAGAAAACAGATCTGCCCTAGGTAGGATGTTTATTATCTAACAGGAGAAGGCAGGTAGTACAATTGACAAGAATGATTAAATTGTGAATTAATTAGAAAGTGAAAGATTCTTTGAGTAAAGGGTAAGGGGATCAGGAGAAAGAAATGTACATATTTAATGCGTACAGTTTGATGACCAATAAACATTTGTTGAGTATCTTTTATGCACAAAGCAAAGAGGGAGTGGACAAAAATATAAAGATTTCGTCCATGCATTAAAGAACTCAACATTTTCATTGGTGAGATATGTTCATTTGTAATTTCATATAAGGTAGGACATGATGGGTTCTATGCCAGAGGAAGAGGAAATCTAGAGCAGAGAGAGGGACTTTAGCAGAGAAGATCAAGACAATGTTAACAGGACTATTAAAAGCATTAGAGCCGGTCCTCTGATGGATGAGATAGATTGAGATGAGAGGGAGCAACGGGGAGCCCCAGAACAATTCTGGATTAGAGAATGGCCAAAACACTGCTTTAGGAAAATTAATCTGGTGGTACTAGAAAAGATAGATGGGAGAAGGCAGAAACCAGAGCCGTGGGGTATATGCAGGAAACTCAGAGGGAAAACACAGTGCCATTTCAGGAAAAAAGAAAAATGTCGTTTTCTGCAACTAAATTGTGATATCATAAAAACTGTTTTAATTTTATTCCACAGTGGGCTCTAAAGAGGAAGCTAAGAAACAATTGCAGTTAAGTTAATCAAAATGAAAATTTAATGTTAAATCCTACTGCTAGCTGATGCAGTAAACACTCTATCAAGAGGATTCAGAATGATTTTCGAAGTCATAAAATAGTAAGAAGCCAAGGCCTATTTTTGAGCTTACATCTTTTTAATTTTTTTCAAAATTAAAGTTGAACCATGTGCCTGCTTTAGGCAAAAAAAAGTTTCACAAAAATTGTCTAGAAATAAAAGTTAATACAATCATTTAAAATATCCTAGGGTAGGCCACTAATAGAGGAATTACATTAAATGAATCCATAAAGTAAACAACTTTTTTTTGATATAATTACCCTGTTGCTTAACTACTATGTATAAAATAAACTTATATATTTTGCTCAATGATGTAGTAGGAAGAAGTCAACAAGAATTGTGTGTTAAATTCCAAAATATGGTAATGTCATCCTGAAATTTCCCCACATCTAACATACTTCTAGGATATACTTTAATTGTCTAGTTTGAACTTGACCCCATCAATGTTAAGTCTTACATATTTGTTAAAATCATTTTTAACACTAGGAAAATTAAAATCCATGAATCCTTCAAAGTCTGCTTAAAAAAAAGAAGAATCAATGTCAAAATTTTATTTATAAAGATATATGTACCCTGATGTTCTCTGTAGCATTATTCATGGTGGCCAAGACATGGAAATAACTGATGTGTCCTTTGATAGACACAGACAACAGTTTAGTGGTTACCGGGCAAAGGGGGGAGGGTAGAAGGTAAAAAAGTTAAAGGGATCAAATGTATGGTGACAGGAAATGTGACTTTGGGGGTAAAAATACACTGCAATAAACAGATGATGTATTATGGAACTGTACACTCAAAACCTATATAATTTTAGTAACTAATGTCACTCTAATAAATTTAATTTTAAAAAATCAAAATTTAAAATAAATATTATCACTTGGACATACACAGATTCTGCTCCTTTGGCTGCTGGGACATATAATCTACTGATCTCTTTCTGATCTCTCCTTGTTACCGTCTCTGTTCCCCCCACTCCTTTACATTAGCTGTAACTACAGGAGTAAACCAAAGTTCCACTCTTGGCCTGTTCATCTTTTCTCTCTCCATTCAATCTTATACACCTCTCAGGGATTCAATTAGTTATGGACAACTCCCAAGTTACTAACTTCTATTCTGAGCTCAGAATCCAGACTTTATCTTCTACACATTTCTACTTGGGTGGCTCCTTGCTATTGATAGATTCATTCATTCAACAGAACACTTCTCGAGGGCCAGCTACGTTCTATGACCTGGTGATACAGTAGTGAAACAAGCACCTGCTCTTATGGATCTGACCTCTTGGCCGGGTTTTCAATCTTCTGGTCTTCACTCTTTTAATTTATTTAAACATTGCTGGAGATAAAACTTTTAAGAATATAGCACTGCTCATCTTACTCTTCTGCTCACATCTGCCTTTCATATAGAATGAAGCCTTAAATCCGTGGCCCAATACTCTAGTTCCAAAGGGTCTATGACCTTACGTCCCCACACTGTACATTAGAGCCCAAAGAACACATTCTCTGTTCCATATACACGCTGCACTCACACATCTGGGCCCTTGCCTTACTCATTTGCCTGAGCCTTTATCTCTGAATCCTTGTATCTACCCACTACTGACCCTTCTCACAAAGTTGAAAGACAACTCCAATGTCACCTTCATGAATGTCTTCCTGATACAAATCCTAACATTTTAAATTTAAACTGAACTGATTATTTTTTTGCTTATATTCTATGGTAAATTTACACATCTCTTTTAGAGCTAGAAACATGAGGGACTTAGACTGACTTTTTAATGTTTATAGATATTTCAATAACATTATAATAAAAATAATTTAACACAGTGGGAATTACAAGCATTTTTCCTCCTTTTAAAATTGGTTCGTGTATTTAAGTTTGAGAAACGTGTTTATAGAGGTTAAGGAACAAAGACATTCAGGACCATGAATGCTGTTGGATGAGACCCTTACTAAACTGTCTCATCTTACCAGCAACCACAGCAATGCAATGGAACTCAGACTCACTGCCTCACGGTTTTGCTTTTTAAATATTCCAACATATTAATCTTTATTTGGATTATTTTCCCCTGGACATGGAGTCTTATGTTTTGTATGCTGCTTGTAACCATTTTTAGCTGTCTGAACTGCAATTAAATTCACTACAGTTAAATGTGGCTGAGTTAGTACACAACTGTAGTGCCTTTACATATGAACTGCTTTGGATGTGTCTGAAACAGGTCATGTCGTCGTATAAGGTCTGTTGCAGTCGAACCCAAATCTCTACTAAATTTTTTTTTTTTAATTTTTAAATGTGAAGACCAAGTATGAATGTACCCAGATGGCAATTTATTACATTTTGATATTAAACCTGTTAACTTTCTCCTGTTGGGTTTTTCTTAAAGTTGGGCAGGGAACAAAATAGACACATACCCATGTAGGTTTGGTTTTTGCCATTCTTATGTCATATATGACAAATGTGGGATTTCACACAAGTTGTGTTGTGTCATTTGGCAGCTGGTAAATTTAAATGTTTTTGATTTTCCACCTTTATGTCTCTTTGTTCTTAATGTTGTATTTCGCACCAGAGTAACAGGCTCAGTCAACAATCTGGGGCTGTATCACTACAGAATCTTTGAATCTTTTAAACTCCTAGAACACCTGATTTTCCACTTTGCATTTATTTTAAGTATGCTTTTGCCCCCAATTTGCTTGGTTTCTTCTCAGCACATTGGTAGAATCCTGTTTGTGGTGAATACTCACATATTTGTTGACTAATTAATAAGGCCCCAATGAAATAATCTGATTTATTAATATGTTTGTTATAACAATCTGATTTATTGAAAGTCATATTATTTTTACCTGTTATGGACATAAACTGTTCCTTATGTCACAGCTAAATCTATCAACAATAGGTAAATTAATAGGTTCTGTGATATTTCTTCTCCTTATTATAAATCTAATTTAACAGTTGTGCATTGTTTTACTTCACCAATGTTAAAAGGAAAGCTGGTCGAGTGATAACATTGTGCTTGTACTTCCTTACCATTAATAGTGTTGCTTAATTTTAATTATTGTTTACTTGACCTTACAATTCTTTTCATGTAGACGGAAATCCTACTGAGTTGGTTAAATAGTCAAACCACTGCATTTCTCTTACAACTTAAACATTTAAAAAAATATCTTCAGTGGCAGGGGCTGATTACCCAATAGGATTCCTCTTCTTTTTGACTCCCCTTGCAATTAAGTGGTGCCATGGCACTGAGTTTTAACCAGTGGTGTGAGCAGAAATGACATTTCCCACTTCCCGTCTTGGCCTTACCCATGAAAACTTCCCTCAAGCCACCCACTCTATTCTTTCCTCAGCCAAGGGCTGAATATTGATCCCCAGGAAGACCTTTGAACCAGCTGAAGATAGCACAGCTGCCAGAAGTTTGATTCCTTAATGAAAACATAGTGGAACAAACCGTCTGCCCGTGCCCTGACCACACACTGAGCTGTGATGTGAGAAATACACTTTGACTGTGATATTATGCCAGTGACATATTGTACTGTTGTAGCTCTCCTTTCTGGTTTCAGTAGTTAGACTACCTTAACTGAAACATCTCTATGCATAACCTTCCACACCAGCAATGTCTCCTGATCACAAAGGTTTTTGTTACAGAGGCTATTCTTTCTAAGTAGTCTTCATAAGCACAAACTTACCTTGAATTTGTAAAGGGAGCTTAGACTAAAAATTCCTGTCCTCATTCTTTTACTTACATTTCATCCTACAAACTGAAGTATATAATTAAATGCTATTTAATTAGCATTCTCAAACATTTTGAATGCATGAGGTCCTAGCTGCTTTAATATCTCACAAATAAACAAGAAATAATTTACCGGGAGAATGAAACATGGCTCTATGACAACATCTCTTTGTCCCAAAGGATGACAATCCAAATGACATAATGAGTAAAGAAAGAGTATAAGGGGAGGAGGAGGTAAAGGAGTGAAGAGATGACGTCACAGTAAATGGTACTAAAATAGTGAAAGAGCAAGCATGAAATCATGAAATTAAATGTTGTCTGCAATGAAAAAGCAATAAGGTGTTCCAAAAAGGAAGTAGAAGAGGAGAAAAATCCTGAAAGAAACAACTAATTAGCAACCAACTAATTAAAATAGGGAGAAATTATGAAGCGATCAGGGAGACTATGGTTACAGAAAATTATTGCAGCACAGTTAATAATTTTGAAATCACTGGAAACTGGAAAAACAAAATTTCTTCAATGGAACAAAAAAGCTCTTGGAATAAGAAAAGACATTGCTTTTAGCCTAATGGTTGAGGTATTATAAGAAAATATAGGTCTAAAGAAAAAGGATCAAGGATAGGTATTAATCAAATAAAGGTATCTAGAGCCACGTGATGATAACAGCATCCCAAAAAAGCATAGTAAGGGGTGAGGAAAAAAAAAAAAAGCGTATGGCACAGAAACCATGAATGCAAAGGAAGGTGAGTGTCCTAAATGTGGGCAGACATGATGAATAATTTCAGCATCCTAAAAAGTCATCTATAACATCCCCCTATTCCAAATGTCAAACTAAGAATGATCCTCCAATGACATGCACTCATCTGCATTTCCATATTCATCCACTTCAACAGGCAAGTCCATTTCTTGGTGCTGTCATTTTATGAACACAAGATACATTTTATGATAGAGAAAGGGCTGGCGGGGGTGGGGGTCGGTGGGACTATAGACAACAGCAGCACTGCTTGAGCTTAGCTGCTGTCCAGTTCTAAAAGTGTTGTCTGCAATGAACATATCTGTGGTCTCAAGTCCCATCCTTGAGGATGGTCACTCCTGTGTGTGAGGGGAGGAGCCTGTAGCCTTAAATAAAACAACGGTTCTGACTCCAGGCTTCATATTCAGTGTAATCGTTGGGGGACTTGTAAAAACTCCAGTGGGTCAGGTGGAAGTGGGACTCAGGTATCCACATATTCTGAAATCTCCTCAGATGTCCTAGTGTGTAGCCAGGGATCAGAGTACAACTGGGACAGTTAAGAGCCCTAGCCCTGGAGAGACTTCGCCCCACCAGGTGACTCAGTTCTTGTGTCTGCTTTGAGAAGGGAGTGAGATAATACCTAAGCAAGGACTTAGAAAGTGTTAGCCACATATTAAGTGTTATTATTATTATTGTCCTTAAATACCTCTGGTCACAGGATTCTCTCAAGCTACCAAACTTGCATAGCATTTCTCTGCTTTTTTTCATTTTGTAGTAATTATAAGTTATCCTGTTATTTAACATTTCATGCATATGTTGTATTTCTTCAATTTGAATGTGACATTTTGGGGAGTCAGGGACTTTTCTTGTCCTGTTTCCTGACCAGAGTCATTCACTCAGCTAGTATCAATAAACTGTCGCTGATAATTCAACATGGTCATCATCTCCTATTTAGCTCCTATAAATCAACACATTCCCCTATCAGATGAAATTAAACATATTTTACCCCTTTATTTTCTTCTATTTTACAATACAAAATAGTGCAATTCTATTTTTTAAGACCTCCCTTTCTCTTTAAACTATTTTTGAAAGCAGATTATTTCAGACTAATAGGAAGCTTTTCATCAAGAATGACTGTTGATTTCAGCACAATAACCTGTAGCAGTTTTTTTATTTTTATTTTTTTTATGATTCACCTTTAACTAGAAAGTAGTAGATCACCAGATATCCACTAGGATCTCATTCACTGCTAGTCAGTAATATATTATATTAGCTGGGTATATCGCTGTCCAGAATACAGAATACTGTTCCCGGCCCCCAGAGCAATTAGGTATAACAAAGTTATAAAGGTATAGACAATGGGATATAGTGGAAGTAGTATGTGCAACTTCCAGGATATATATTTTAAAAAATATCTTTAATATACTAGAAAGTTTCCTGACTGAAGTTTATAATTCCATGATTTTAGCATATTTACAGAGCTGTGCAATCATTGCTACAACCTAATTATAGAACATTTCTAGAACCTCTAAAGAAACCTCACACACATTAATAGCCAGTCTCCACTACCCACCCCAATCTTAGGCAGCCACTAATGTAGTTTCTGTATCTATAAATTTGCCTATTTTGGACATTTCATATAAATGGAATTATAAAATATGTGACCTTTTGTGTCTGCCTTCCTTCACTCAGCATGTTTTCAAGGTTATGGTTCATCTGTGTTGTAGCGTGGATCAGTACTTCACTCCTTTTCATGGATGAATAATATTTGATTGTATGTATCTACCATGTTTTATTTATCCACTCATCACATGCTGGGCATTTGGATTGTTTATAGGTTGACAGTTACTGAGCATAACTGATATGAACATGTGACGATTTTTGTGTGGACATGTTTTCATTTCTCTTGGAAGGGGTGGAACTGCTGAGTCATGCAGCAATACTAAATTTAATGTTTTGAGAACTCCCAGGCTGTTTCCCAAATTGGCTATACCATTTACATACCCACTAGCAATGAATGAGGGTTCCAATTTCTTCATATACTCTCTAACACTTGTATTATCCATCTTTTGAATAATAGCTATCTTATGGCTGTGAAGTGTGTCTCATGGTTTTCATTTGTGTTTACTAATGATTAGTGATGCTGAGCATCTTTTTATGTGCTTATTCACCATTCCTTTATCTTTTTCAGAGAAACATTTATTAAAATCCTTTGACCAATTTTAAATTTGGTTATTTGTCTTTATTGTTGAGTTGTAAGAGGATGTTGTATATTCTGGATAAAGTTTCCTGTCAGATGTATTATTTGCAATTATTTTTTTCATTACATGGACTGTACTTTCACTTTCTTGTCCTTTGAACCACAAAATTTTTAAATTTTGATAAAGTCAAATTTATTTTTTCTTTTGTTTGTGCTTTGGTGTCATATGTGAAAAACTGTTGTCTAACTTCAGGCCATGAAGATTTATGCCCATGTTCTATAGATTTTAGCTATTACATTCAGGTTTGTGGCTTATTTTAATTTTTGTGCACGTTATGAGTAGGGGTCCAATTCCATTATTTTGCATGTGGTTACCCAGTTGTCTAAGCACCAATTGAAAAGATTACTCTTTCTTCATTGAATTATCTTGCCTCCCTATCAAAAATCAACTGACCATAAATGTAAAGGGTTTATTTCTGGTCTCTCAATACTATTCCTTATATTTGTTCTTATGCCATTACCACTCTGTTTTAATTACTGTACCTTTGTAATAAGCTTTGAAATAGAGAAATGTGTCTTCCAACTTTGCCCTTTAAGAATGTAAAGGTTTTTCTGGATTCCTTGCATTTCCTATGAATTTGAGGATTGGCTTGTCAATTTCTGCCCCCATAAAAGCAAGCTGAGAATTTTATAGTGATTGTGTTCAGTCTATAGATCAGTTTGGGGAGTATTGCCATCTTAACAATATTAACTCTTCTGACTCATGAACATGAGAAGTCTATTTATTTAGATCTTTATTTCAACAACATTTTGTAGTTTTCAATGTGCAAGGCTTGAACTTCTTTTGTTAAATTTATTCCTAAGTATTTTATTCTTTTTGATAGTATTGCAAATAGAATTTTTTTTAATTTCATTTTTTTTGGAGTGTTCATTGCTAGCATAAGAGAAGCACAATTGATTTTTGTATATTGATATATCCCGAAATCTTGCTGGACTACTTGTTAGTTCTAATAGTTTTGTTGCTGTCGTTGCTGTTGTTTTGGTAGATTCTTTAGGGTTTTCTATATATACGTTTATGTTATCTGCAAATAGAGATAGTTTTACTTCTTCCTTTCCTAACTGGATGCCATAATTTTTTCTTTTTCCTGTCTAACACCCCTGGCTAGAATCTCCAGTACAATGCTGAACGTAAATGGCAACCAAGATGTAGCTTTGGAGAAGATGTGCCATTCTTTTTCCTCTTTATTCTTCCTGATAGGTAGGATATAGATGTGATTATTGAAACCATTCCAGTAGTGACCATCTCAGACTTTGAGGGGAACTTTAGCCTTAAATTGGGTCCATAACATAGGAACAATTGAAAAAGAAACCTGGATCCCTGTCACCTTGGGCAACGTACCAATCTAGACATTTTGTCTTTGGGTATCTCTTGACTTGTAGACAAACTCAAGCATAAATCAATATAGGAATATTAGAAAAATAAAATAAGAATTGTGGTATCTGCATTTTTCAGTCAACATATATGAACTACTTTCAAGACAGAAAAGAATATTTGTTTTTCATTATTTTAAAAACCAATTTTATTAAAGGTGCCCAGGAAGGACTGTCTAAGCCTGGTTCCTGGTTGTAAAACCTGAACAATGTCTGGTATCTAATGTTTTTTACTTCAAAATAATTCCACAGGGTTTACAGAAAATAGCATTCATCAAGACTATGATTCTGATAATTACTTTCAAACTTCCTAAACAGTTTGTGATTATGGAGGCTGTATCACTTTTACTGACTCCAATTTACTTCATAAGGACCAGACCATCACTCAAAGATCACTAAAGATCTTCTGTCATACATGTAATAGATCTCTTGTACCTAATTACAGATAAGAGTTATAGGTTAACTCACATTGGATGGTTAGTCCCATATATAATAAGTTTTGGCTCTAAGTTATTTATGAAAACAAGTCAGGGGCATGGCTCTAAGTTGGGTAATATCAATTATCCCTAATACAGAAGGAAAAATAGTAAGTGCTTTTATATTAAAGGCAAAAAATCATGAGCAATATAGATGAGATAACTTTCCTAGAATTTACCATTAACGGGAGATTTAACACCACCTTTAAGTACCTCGGTGAGCGCTAGGAAGAAAAAGTCAATCTATAGACTATCGATTACACATCCATTTTACCATTACTAACAATAAAGACCCAACTGTCAACTCCTTCCCTTCCATCGCGCTTTGGCCATGAACCTGCAGCACAGAAGTTCTAGTGTAACCCATGATTAGGAGCTTCTGCAAATGTGTGAGAATTTAAAAGAAGCAACTTAAGTTTTTGGAACAAAATCTACAACGTGCCAAAATCAGGAAGACTTTTCTTCTGTAGCCCCAAGGATATTCTTATTCTTGAAAAATATTCTGCTTAAGGTAAGCCAAATATCTGCTACCATTAGCCATCTGACTAATCCAACAGTGACTGCCAATTCCTTTACTGACTAAAAGTATCAAAACTTTAGGAAGATAAAACAAATGCTAAGGAAGTATTCGAAGCCTCATAGTACCTCTTCTTGCTTTAGGTGCATGACATATGAAAAAACAAGGAATCTTTCTGTCTGTCCTACCCGATCATCAGTTCTTTAGGTCCAACACCATCTCTTTTTCTGCTCTGTCTGCATTCCATGAGACTGATGAGTAGGTGTATAATAAATACTTTCTGAATGAACAGTCTTGGGTAGAAATTGTGTGCGCATTTATATCAAATAAGTTTAAGTATAAATTAAGCACTCAGGTCTTATTGAACATTTAAGCCCCAAGGAGAGCGGACTATTTATAAAAGGCTATTTTTTCAATTACTTTCTAGTGATCTCTTCTGACCCTGAACAAATATCCACAAATCTACATTATCTGAGATTCCTTTTTTCTATGAATATCTATTCAAGGGCCTTAGGACTATAATATTGGGTTCTAAGCAAGTGAAAGAGTTGTTGTGTTTTCACATTTTATGGTTTATTGTGAAATCCCAACAAGAGGAGAAGGAAAGAAAGATTTAGACAAAGCACTAAGTGGTAATGAAGTCTAAGAGATTCACGGTGAAATCTAAGCAAAAAGGAATGAATGAAACGAAAGAGAAAAATGTTTAAAAACAAAAGAGAGAGATTAGGGATATATTATTACCTCTTTTCAAATGAACCCTTGAACAAAGGACTCCTTTTCAACAGCAGATTTACTAGAAATTATCCATGATAGATTCTTGCTGTGTGAAACAGAAATATGCCTACCTAAACCAAATCTGAAATTTTATGCTCTGAAATACTGAACTGTACTTAATATTTAAAAGATAAGAATTCTATGCAAAGTGATTCTTAGCAAAACAGGTGCACAATTGTAGTATCAATATTTCTACAAACACTCAAAATATAGTAAATTTCCTAGCACAGTACCTGGCACATACCATGGAATCATTTACTGGCAGGTGAGAAAAGGGGCTCAGATTTACATAGGAAAAATACTCTTTGGCAATCCATTAAAAGATAAGTCTGCTATAACTGTTATTTCCTCCAGTGTTAGACAGTGAATGTAAGATGATGCGTTTGGTTGGTGTGATGTGTGCCTTTGTCACACTGTGAGAGATGTTCATACCATAAAGGCATGCAGAGACCAAGAGAAACTGAGAACCACAGGAGCAGGCAGGCGTCATCTCAGGATCCTCCAGACACCAAGTGATGAGAAGAGAGAGCAGGCAAAGGCCAATCCCCGGGCACATTTCCTAGTATCTCATCTTCCCAGCCCCTAGCTCTCTGCTTCCACTGATTCAAATGACTATATCATGACTCCATGTGTTAGGTAGGAGGCAGTATGGGATCTCAGAAATAGCCTAGGGTTTGTAGCCAGATTTAGGCTTGAATTATGGTTCTAATATATATTAACTATATGACCACTGGCAAATTACTTAACTTCTTTGGGCTTTAGTGTTCTCGCATTTAAAATGACAGTAATAACATAAGAGTTCATAACAGAATGAAAGGCTCGGCCTCCCTGACTTCATCTTGTTTAATCTTGCTTTGTTCCCATGGCCTTCAGGATAATAGCTTTTGCTTAGTCTTGCATACAGACATGCTAATCATCAGAATTCTGTTTAAGGCTTGAGTTTTACAAAAACAGCCCCTTACCAAAAAGTGCCTCTTCCAAGGAGATAAGGGAAGTATATATTGCTAGCAAAGATTTGCAGGAACCTCATGGCTGGACTCACAATGACGAGTGTCAACAGACTAAGCATAATCTTCTTCAGACTCTTGCCAGCACCCAGGTGTCTGCGGTCATCAATCAATAAACCCTTCCTTACTCCAAACTCTGATGTTTTGAGTTTTGGCTTTTCAAAGTGACACAGACTTTGAACAAGTGGACATAATTGAATGAGAATAAATATAAAGGACTCATGATCGTACAATGTAGATAGAAGGCTCATAAAAAATATAGCTGCATTTTATTTTCTTCCTCCATTAATTCCGTTCCGCTATGAGCTGGCTCAGGCACACAATATACCTTCTCTGTCCAGAAAAATGCTACACTAAGGAGCAGTGATTTGCATTTTATGCTTCACTTTGACTAATAAAAGGTGTGATCTTCACCAGGTGTAAATGTTATTTTAAATCCCAAAATTTTATTTTTAGAAGGCGAACTGAGTTATAGGTCAAATTTATGGGATTTTCACTGCCATTTTCGGTTAACATTCATTGCCTTGAACTTTATTATGTGACAAATAAAACAAACATAAAATACTAAAGAATCAAACTAAAAAATATGATTCACTGCTATAGAAGTTACACCAAAAGATATATTCTTAAGAAAAATATTTGTATTACATATTTGACAGTTTTTAGAATTTCTTCACATTAAGCAGATATCCAAAAACTCTGCAGAGCCTTAAATGGAAAACCAAACAAGATTCTGAAATAAAGATACAAAAACACACATATGCCAATACTGAAAATCTCATGATATTTCCAGTATCAATACACAAAACCAATGAATTTTAATATTCTCTGTATACAAAAAAAGATAGTAAGAAACATTCAGGTGTCAAACGACATCGAAGTTTTTATTTTTTCAGGTGAGTTGCTTTGAAAGCAGAAGCTAGACAACACTTTACCTCTATGAATTCAAAACACATATAATACAAAAGTTCAACATGAAAGAATACCATATTAAAATACTGGAAATAAACAGTCAAAAATGTTTTAAAAAAATCAGATCACTACATTTTATGGACAGGCCTATAAAGATCCAGTAGGCCTAAAAAGAAGTACTAGCTAGTGTCTCTGATAAGCAGGGCACAACTTCTTAAAATAGACCTGGAAAATAAAAAAAAAAAATTTTTTTAAAGCATTCTTTCTAAAAAAGAAAAAAAAAGACTAAGAGTTTATAGATACCGACTGAAGAACATCATCAGTTAAATTGGTACTGTGGTTAGTTATGTTACCTAACTATATTGCTTACAGATAAATGTAGGCAAAATGTAACAAGAAAAAAAAAGCACTTTGACATTTAATCCTCTGTAAACAGGGCCATTTCCTAAATGCGTAATCTGAGACATGGAACATTTTACTTGCATGAGGAGAGGCAAGATACAGTTTTGAGAGCTCTCAAGAGTATTATGTGCACATATACTTCCTTAAAAAAATCTATTTTAATGGACCAAAATAATGTTGGCAATTACGGATAAAAGGTCACTATTTGCAAAGTTTCATTTATGTTAAATTTCAGTAACATTTTGAAGATTTTCACAGACATTGACCAATGGCCTGGCTCGATAAATGAGGGTATTCCTCATACCAAAATTGTTCAGTGTGTCACTCTGTGAACATGACCGAATGACTTAGAGTGTTCTAAGCTTGACTAGATGAAGAGACAGAGAGTTGGAATACAGTTAATCATATTTAAATATATTAGATTTCTTTGGAATGAGGGTAAACCTAATGAAAGACATTCACCTGAAAAAAGTGGATACATGAAAAATGAATATGGAAAACTTTCCACTCCATCGTATTTTCCCTTCTAGATCTAAGAAATAATAATTTAAAAAAAAAATCATTTTACAAATTATCCGGTGAACCAGTTTCCAGAATGTTAACTTAATAAAGAGAATATTTGTTTCCATTTCATTTTTTTTCTAGATGCAAGAGAAATATTAGATGGATTTGAATAAAACCAAGGAAACTAAAATAGAACCACCACCCATATATAACAACTAACAACCTGTGTTCTTTGTCTAACAAGTGAGACAGTCAAAATGAGATACGTTCTCCTTGGCGTGCTTACAGATTTCACTGGTGAGACTCTGAGGTCAACTGCTCCTTGTTGCTGTGTACTATAAACACCTGCCAGCCCATCCCACACATCCTCCTGTTCCAGGTCCCAATCCTACCCCTACCATGGGATAGCCACACACTGCTCTTTTGCTCGTTTTCTACATGTGAAATAGGAATTACAGACCCACTCTAATGGATAACGTGAGAAACACCCTCTGCAGCATGATATAACATTGCCAAGAATTATGTCAGCAAAAAAGACCAGAAACCTACATTCTCAAATTATTTTAAGCACAATGATACTTTAACAATGTAAATACGGAGAGATTAAGGCCTTCCTTACCTCCCTCTATAGTTGAAACCTATACCAAGCATCAAAAGAAGATAAAACCAATAAGACTGGCTCAGGAGTTTAGAAGAAAAAAATGGAAAAGAAATTGGAGTCTCCTTAATTCAATGCAAGAGTGGTTATTAAGGTGACAGATGGAAAATACATGGTAAGCTTGCGAGATGCTAACACTGGAACTCTGAAGACTGATAATCAGCATTAGTACAGAGATGTGGAGTAAGAGAGTGTTAGTCTTCTACTACTGCATCATTAATTACCCCAAATTTAGCAGCTTAAATGTAGGTCAGAAATCTGGCATGGCATGGCTGGGTGTTCTGCTTAGGCTGACATCAAGCTGTTGGCTAGCTGAGTTCTCATCCAGAGCTCAGCGTCATTCTTGTTGTTGGCTGAATTCAGTTGCAGTTGTAGAACTAAAGTCCTGTTCTCTTGCTGGCTACTGACTAGAGAGACTACATTCAACTCCAAAAGGACCCTCTCAGGGCCTTGCCTTGGGAGCCTCCGCCCTATCTCTGTGATGGAGAACCTATCTCATGTTGAATTCCTCTCATGCTTTGAATATCTCTGACCTCCTCTTCTGTGACTGGCCTCAATTTTAAAGGGCTTGTTTGCTTAGGCTGGACTCACTGAGGATAATCTCCTTATATTAAAGTCAACTGATTAGGGACCTTCATTACATCTGCAAAATCCCCTCTGCCATATAATGTAACAATCTGATAAAACACCAGGGGATGCAGATCCAGGGGGCCATCTTAGGGTCCTGCCCACCAGTGCTATTATAGAAGGAAGCCAGTTATTCCAGTATAGAGCAGACACAGAATTTAAGTTGAGTATTATGGGTAAACTTTGTGCTTACATAGTAACTTTCAAAGAGAAATTATGGGTAAAAACCATCAAAAATCAATCTATATTTTGAGATATTAGGACATGAGAACAGCTGTTATCTTGCCCGAGGTAAACAGAAGAGCAAGTAAGGGTGCAACACTGCTTTATTTTTAACATCTTAAATAGCAACCCCCCACCCCCTTAAAAAAAAATAGTTCACTGAGACTCTAGAAAGAAAATCTTACAATCAGGTAAATTTGAGAAACAAATGCGGCCAAACATTTATGTCTATATTTAAGAATAAAATTTGAAATAATTTTAAATTTCACTTGACTTTTAAAAGTTAACTGACTATAAATCACAGCTTTCAATAGAGGGGAGTCATTTTTTTCTGAAAAGTGTTAGCCACTGACATGGGTGGGGGGAAACATTCATTACCATTTAAACCCCATGCGTCTCTACCTTCTGGATGCGTCCTACTACTGCTGGGCACTGGCTCCTGCTGACGCCACTGCTCTTTGGGTTCCATGTTCTTGACCCTGAACTGCCACCCTGGCTGGGACTGAACCCAGCAACTTGTTCACCCATTCAGCAGAACACCAGGAAGCCATGCACCTTTTGCGAGGTTTGTAAAGAACATTTTCATTTAAATTGTAAAGAATGGAATCCAAAGCTGGATGCAATAGAGCAACATGGTACTTAATTGCATTGGTTTCATGAACATGAACAGTATGTGCTATGGAGCTGTCTTCGTGACAGAGAATCCAGCAACCCTGGGGATCCGTGGACTATTCCCGCTGATGCTGAAGTTCTCTCCCCAGTATTTGTGCTGCACGTACCTATGTAGAGAAATATTTATAAATACTTCTGGGGAGATACAGAAAGGACATAAAGGAACGTTCTCCCAAGCGTCCTTCAGATAAAGAGCAATTATAGAAGGGTCACTAACACTCTTTTCAGCTTCATTATTAGCTTGTCCTAAAAGCAGCTGAACTTAGAGTTACACGTAATTGTCAGGCACAAGCCCATCCCGAGTTCCAGGTCTACATGTACAATTTCTTCCAGATATCACGAGCTGAACTCCCTACAAGAACTTACTACCTTTCCTCCAAAAGTCCCTGCTTCTTCTACCTAATGAGTTCAAGCTCTACCCTCCCGTCAACCAAGCAGTCATCATCAGGGGCTCCTTTACCTACATCCACCTCCTCGCCAAGGCTTTCAGATGCCTATTGATTTAGAGGCAAAAGAATGTAGCAATTAAGAGTGTGTACTCTACAAATAGGTTGCCTTTGTTCACATCCCCAAACTGCCACTTCCTGGCTGTGTAACTGTAAGTTATATAATGTATGTGTCTCGGTTCTCTCATCTGTAAAACACAGATAATAATAATAACATCTACTTCATAGGGTTATTGTGAGGATTAAATGAGTTAGTAAATAGAAAGCACTAACAACAGGCACCTGGTACACAGTAAGCACTCAATAAATCTCAGTATTGCTGTTGCTGTCATTCTCACAGTATCTCTCAGCTCCATTCTCTTCTCTACCTCCTCTCTGCTCTCAGCTTCATACAGGCTCCAAAGGCTCTTGGTAGAAATATTGTGAAGGTGTCCCATTCTAGATTCTGGCATCCCTCTAACCTAGCTTCCATTTCGCTGCAAGTAGAGTCATCCAAATGCAAAAGTGCTCTCATTATTAGCTCGCTTGGAAATCGTCAACGGCTCTTCATTGCTCAGAGAAAAAGAACCCAAACTCCATGGGTTACAGTACAAAACCGTCCTGATAAGGTCACAGCAATCACACTGGGGACGTCTGGGAATGGGAGGGCCAAAGAAGGGCCTACAGACAGAGACGGGCACAGTCCCATGTGCTATCTATCTCGGGTCTCATTTTTTCTCAGCTTTATCCTTCCCCCTCTTAGCTGTTTAAGCAAGAAATTTCAGTCTCACACTGCCTTCTTTCTTATCTCTGCAGGAGATCTGTTCTTCCTTACTTTGAAAGAACATCTCCTTAATACCTAGGATAATCTCAAGTCCCTATGAGGCTCTCCCACACTAGATGCATGTCATCTTCTCAGCATGTCATCCTCCAGCATGTGACATACACAGAACTACCTAAGGTTCTCTCAAGCAGTTTCCTGAAGGCCTCTGCTCCTCTGCACACTGTACGTGCTTCCTTCTGCCTAGGATGGTCTGTTATCCTTTCTTCATCTCATAAAACCCATTCTTGGTGAAGTCTTTGCTGGTACATCTCTTCTATTTTCCACCCCACAGATGGAACTGTCCTCTTCTCTCTCGGCAGTCCATACACATCTTTCCCAGGATCCTTCTAATTATAGTGACATTTCGTATTTGTGTGCTTGCCTTCCACACTAGGTTGGGAGTTCAGGGTCTTGGCAGCCCAAGTATTTAATACTAATGCTCAATTTACGGTCGCTGAACAGATTCCTGTGTAACTGGCACTCTGCTATCATTTTCCATTCTTCAAATTAAGGATGAAAGGCTCACCACGTGACACTATTTCTAACAGAAGAGAATTTGGTATAAGAAAAGTTTTCGCAGAATCACCACAAAGAGATTTTGTATTACACTATCCCAAACTCAAAGCCTATCAATCTTTGGCAAAGACGGGGAAAACATAATGTAAAAAGGTGGGCTAAATGCATGAGGCAAATAATTTTTTTTTTAATCAGCAATTCTGAATGAAACACTAATAATTAAATTTGGAATTACAGAATTCTATAACGAGAAGGGAACTTGGAGAGTCAGCTGCCTTCATTTATAACTGAGGAAATGTACACAAGGTCTCCGACAGCTTAATGGCAACAGAAGACCAGAACCCAACTTCCTGCTTCTTAGTCTTAAACCACTCTATCCCATTGTGCCAGATGAAAAGGAAAATGAAATCACCTGGTACACAAAGGGGATACTCAGATTTCACTCAAACAGAAAGCCAGTTCATCTAAATTGTATATTTCAATGTAGTTTCAAAGCAAACCCAGCTCAGGTGAATACTATGAGACAAGAAAAAGACAGACAGCTGGTTCTGAAGTCTGAGTGCAGAGTTTGAATCCTGCCTCGACACTACCTGAGTAAATCCAGTTATGATCATCTCCGAGGCAGGTTTCTAATTCAACTGTGAAGAACAGTACCTCTTTCATAAATTGGTGTGGGTAAATGAGAACACCGATGAGTGTATTCTGTGAATCATAAATGTCACTCGATTGCCAGATATTAATTAAAGGTAAGGTATTAATTTACATTGCATATTTTTGAGCACTAAAAACTAGTCACTAGTTAATCATTCTGTTTATCCTCTCTCTCTCTCTCTCACTCACTCACTCACTTACTCTCTCTCACTCTGGCACTTGTTTTGCTTTTAGAACTGTACTAGCTTCTAAGTAACAAAAAGAAGGGAAAGGTATTATTTGAATAAGCAAAAGTTCAAGTATTCCTTGCACTCCATTGCCAGTGATGACATAGACATGGTTCTGAAAATAGGTCATAAGTATATTATCAGCCTACAACCGTATAACACATATTGCTACTTACCCATATATTCAGGCAGAATCAAGTCTTATTCAATGTCAGTGAAATTCAGAACCTTCAAGTTGCAAGGGGCACTAGGGATCATCTAAATCCTATCTTTCCCTTAAAGCACATTTAAATAAGAAGCTTAACTAGAAAAAAAATCAGAAACTATACTATTTTATACTTTAACACAGTATAATGCTTGTACATAACTATAGATTATAGACGTCTATGAATAATGAGAACTACATTTGAATGTCCCACAGAAGTACTTTCATATACTGAAACCTATGATAAATTAAATGAGATAAGTACTTAGCTTGTGACATTGAAATATAAATAGAAGTAGTATAAATATTTTGACAGTTATTTCTCCCTTTAGACATTAGATCTCACTGACCTTTACGACACCAGTATATACAGAGATATATAAACATATGAATCATAGTAATTTTCATTTAGGAAGGAAACCATAGTTATTTATGATTATAAACTAAGATAAGATAGTAGGATTAGATCAAAGTCAAGGCTGAGAAAAAGGAAATAATCATAAATGTGTCCCATGTTACAAATCAGTATTGCATGAATTCGGTTAACATAAACCAATTTACCAGGGCCTGATACGTTTCAAACCGACAGGGCAAAAAATTGGGTTCTAAAATAGCACCAAGTATATCAGGATATGGTATGTATTTGGAACCAGATAAAATAATTTTCTCTCAGCATATTCATATTCATATTCATATGTATTGAAATTTTTTTTTAAAAAAAAAGCTTTAAGCGTTGTTTTATCCTGCTATCAACTTACATATAAATAGAACTTGTAAACATCAGATGTTCTACCCACTATCCTTTGTGAAACATCCTTATAACATTCTCTTAATTCAGCATGTTGTCAAATAGTACTTATTAAGCACTATTCTCAGCAAATGAAACAGAACAGTCCTTGTTCTGTGCTGTAATTTGGCACAGACAACGTCCACACAGGCCAGCCTTCCAAAGGGTATATCAGAACTGTTCTAAAGAAAGATCACAACAGTAAGGCCCAAGAAAAAGGCACTTAAAATTCTGTACCAGTCCCAATTTAGTGTTTGTGATTGAGTAAAGTGTCAGCCAAATGATCACTTGGCTCCTCCCCTCCACTATTTTTACCCCAATGGGTTGGCATGCATTAATTAATTAACACTTACATATTCCATCATAAATGTGCATAGGATTTTCTATATATTTCCCTTTTAAATTCAATTAACTGAGTATCTCCCACTTAAAAAAAGAAAATTTCCATACTTACTGATAGGAAACACAGTTACTTAACCAATTTATCAAAGTATCATTTTGGAGAGAAATTTATGTGGAGACTCTTCCCATTAACAGTTGTGGAAATTTCCCTACAGATTTTCCATTTTAAAATTTACTACTGTTTAAGCTACATAGTGATTCCAAGTACATTGATCAACATTGGGGAGGGGGAGCAGAATCTGCCTCAGTAATCTAGTAATTGATCAGACCCAAGAAAGTCTCTTTTAGTGGCTGCAAGAATTCATTTTGTGTTCTGACTGCCTTATACTTTGGAGCAGAGAAAGAAGGGAGCTGGAAAAGCAAAAAGACCAACAAGCATGAAAGAACCAAGATATATAAGATAATGAAAGATACGTGCTACTTTTGTGGCCGAGATTTTAAGTCAATAGATATGCAGTTAAAGCATGTAGCCAGCCTCATAAGAACAGAGCCATACCAGTCAAAGATATGTGGATCAACAAGTCTGGCTGCAGATGTCACACCTTACTCTCTTTTGCAAGATGTACTTCTTTTTATCTAATCTAAGTCCCTCTTGAACCATTTCCCTTTCTTCAGTTCTTCCTGAGAAAAAAACAACAGCTCAGCATCCTTCTCATGTCAACCCTTCACTAATTCGAAGACCACTTCATAACTGTCTTCTTGAACTTTCTGAACTTCTCTTCAGATGCAAGATTTGCAACCCTGTTACCTTTCCTCATGGGCCTTACTTTTTAATATCCTTTGGTTCCTTCTATTGCTCCTCTGTGGATCCTTGCCAGTTTTCTTTACTTCTAGAGTCCAAAAGAGACATTGTTCTACTAATGGCATGGCCGACAATGGGCAAAACAGGAATAAAGTTGTATTCTTTAATTGATACTAAATGTGAATCCCAGGATTTAAGGGAAATATACATATGACGGCAATTCTCACTTCAATCTATACTTCGTTTTATTGTATGCAGGTCTGTTCTTTCAATTGCCATCTTCTACTTTGTGTATGTGAGTGTGAGTCTTCAAATGAAAGGCTACTATTTTCTTTTCTATAGAAACTCCTCTTTTAATTTCACTTAGATCTTTCACAATTGTATCAACTCAGTCGATGTAATATTACCTGAATAGCTAATGAGCTTCCACCTATGCCTTCAGTTCACTCCTGTTCGAATTACCCTCATTGCTCCAACATCCCATGATAGCTTTTGGAGCTCTAAGTTTGGGAGAGCCACTAACAATTGCCAAAGCAAAGCGACAAAGTGGCTATCAAATTAACTAGGATAGGAGCTTTTCATAGGTGGAGTTACATCTTAGAAGAAACACATCATTTACGAAAAATTAATAGCAGCTATCATCGAGTGAGCAGTGATTTTTTCCCCCCGGAACCATGTTAAGTGTCACTTTTAACAGTCACCAGCTCTATAAACTCTTGCCCCCAGATGTGTAGATGAGAAAAACTGAAGCACGAAAAGTGAAGTAATTAGCCCAAAGTCACTCTGTTAATAAATAAAAGAGCTGGAAAGAAAGAGCTAAGAGTTGGGTGTGGAAACCAAGATCTCAGTTCTCAAATGGTGACAAGGGTGCCACATAAGGTAACTACGGTTTGGGTGTGACCCTGCTACCATCAGAGGCATGAACAGAAAAGCTGATAGAAGAAATAAGGAACCTCCTTATCGCCCACAGCTGCATATGAAAATTTCTCTACTAAAGGACTGTATTATTACATTCTGTCACATCACAAAATTAAAAATCAGGCAAATGGAGATAAGCGATACTCTGCATTTAAATTAGGCATCTAACCTTGGAGAGAAAAACTGGCATTAAACTCACTTAGACAACTAAAATGACTCACAAATATTTCCGATTTTCCTTCCAACCATAAAAAATGTGACCTTTCAAAAATGCCACATCATTTACTGACAAGTTAAAGCTATATTTTCTAAATTTGAAATTTCTTAGGTCACAAAAAAGTTCTAAACATACAATAGTGTGGGGAAAGAGAAGGAAAGGGGTCCAGTGCAATTTTAAGTATAATTGCATGAAAGAATATGACTATATATGGAGGAAAAGTGTATTATACAGAATTCTAAAAATGGTGATGGATTATGTAAGAGGAAAAGGAAGTCATCCTTTTTAAAAAATATATAATACCATTCAAAATGCAGTGATCTTTGAGATATAGAGCGGCCACCTGGTGGGAAATTGTTAGAACAGTATGACAGCTTGTGAATGAAAATGGCTGAAAAAGTTATTTGAAGGTTTGATTAATTTTGCAACCTTCCTAAAGGTTACACACCATTAGAAGCTTTGGTATTATAATAGATCACTGTTGGGGGTTCTGTCTAGTTTAGCCCTTCACCATTACAAAGCAGTCCTCCCTCACAGAGGAGGAGCCCCAGATACATCTGGACTACACGCCCAATTTCCTGGGTGATTGTGAGCCAAAGTGAGCCAATAAGATCATCTTCTATCTTTTCAGTTTCTTATTTTAGTCCTTTGCTGTGTTCTTGCCCTTGGAATCCATGATACTCCTCTGTTCTCCTTTTTGGATTAAGCAGTTCATGTTCATTTTCATAATTTGCAAAGTCCTCAAAAAGGTTTACATTTTCAAAAGCATGTATAGAATATATTCTATGTTTCCTTGTGTACTGTTTCTTCCCTGCAAAAAAATAATCTTCTAAAAATGAAGGCTGCAATGACCAGGAGGAAGATATATTCAATTTTGGAGATTCTAATCTATTAGCCATATAACTATTTACTCTCTCTATCAAAGAATAAAGGGGAATGCCCCATTTTGAATTTGTATTCCCTGTTAGGCATTTTGAATATCAACAACAATCAGGTCAATTAAAACTATTATCATCCCATACTAGCTATTAGAAATTTATTTCTCTCAGGTCTCCCCTGTGACATCCTAAATCATTTCAGTGACTTTGGTGCCAGTGTTCTACCATACCACTTAGGATTATTTCTACCATGACAATCAAATATAAAGTTCATAAAACAACTTTAGCATTCTGGATAATAATGTCCACCTCCCAGAATCACTGCCATTGGTACTCAATAAACAAGCCTAAACCTCTCCTCCTAAGAAAACAAATCTTTTCTTCAAAGGTAGCCACAGTCACCTCAAAAAGAGAAGCTCAAGCTATTCTAAATTCTGGTGCTGACATGATATTTTTGAACCTCACAACACAGTACTGTCAAAACTTAAAAGTGAATTCTAGCTGTGAAGATATGAGGGAGAGAAGCCAGACAATGCTTCAGTTTGCAGGCTATGTTTCCGGCTTGGGTTCTTGATAACATTTTAATCTACACTGATAAAAGACGCTTTACTTCTTTAATGAAAAGCACTGATCCAACTACAGGTGATCTTTGATTCTAACAAACAGCCTTTCCAGCTTGTCCCTTCCTGGTGTGGGAGAGGAGGAATGACATTCTTTAATCTTAATTGCTATTGGTCTACAGTATGCATGCAAAACAGCTAAAAAAAAAAAAAAGAAAGAAAGAAAGAAATACTTGACCACTTTTTACACAACAAAGATTTGTTAACATGTTCAAAGAAGACCAGAAATCATGGTTTGTTATGGACAATCCAGTAACATGAAACTGAGGAACATGATATAGTAATAATGTGATTTCAAACACCATACCATGTGACAGTATATCTTCATTTGAACTCTGAAACACAATGGATATCACATTAATTTTTTAAAAGTCTTGTCCTTTTCTGTTAGCAAGCACATTAGAGGTCAAGTGTCATGACATAGTCACCAATCAATTCCTAGAGTACTATTTACATATCAGTACTATAGTCCTGCCATGAGAATGGACAAGAGTTGTTGCTGGGGTCAAAGTGAGAAGAGGATGGTAACTGGAAGAAACAATTAACATGGAAGTATAACCTCACATACTTTTAGACCCAGAAAACAGACCAAAGACAATCATGTTTGAGAGTTCAGGGTATCTTAAAAACTTGAAATTCAATGTTTAAAATGTCTTAACCAAATGAATTAAACTATATTACAAATACATGCTATATATAAATACTCTGAAAAAGATGGAAGGAGCTGACCCTAGCACCTATCGAAACAGTATTTTTTGACTTGACGTTGTAATGTTAAAGAGAGAAAGACCTGTACACAAATATGGCACTCTAGTTGCTAAATTTGTTTCTCACAGGGGTGTAAGTTCAGAAACTCCAGTCTCCCCCAACCCCCACCACAGACACAGAGGTTGAACATGTAAGTAAATATATTGAAAGCAAGGGGCCTCAGCCTGCCTGGGACTCTCAGAAAAGCCACAGCTTTTTTAGATTCTTTCAAGATTCCAGGTAAGATGGAGTAAGAATGCTACTCTCTCTCTCCACTGAATGCAATTACAAAGCTTGAACAGAATGCAGAATAGCACTCTGAGGGCTTTGAAGAATAAGCAGTAGCAGACAGACTGGAGAAGGGAAAAAAATTTGGCATAAAGAGGGAGCTCAAGAGAGCAATTCCATGAAGTTGTATAGAACTCCTGGGCTTACCTCAAAGCTGTGCATAGATCTGACCTTCAACAACCTACTAAATGTCTTGAGACCTGAACTACAGTGTAGACCACTGCCTAGACCCAGACTCGCTATAAGGTGGGGCACAAGGGGATCAGATCCAATTAGCACTGCTAAGGCTGTGAAAACTAAACTGACCATAAGAGAAGGTTGAAACTTGCAACCTGAACCTGTTGAATACCTGCAAACACAGAACAAAAATCAATTTTTTGCTTAAAATTTAAACAAGACCCTGATTTCATAACAACATTCAACAAGTCCAGATTAAAAACCAAAATTACTTGGCATGTAAACAACCAGAAAAATATCAACTTGCAAGAGCAAAGACAGAAACCAACCTAAATATTGACATTATGAGACCAAGAGTATAAAACAGGTATTAAAACCATGCTTTAAGAAGTAGCAGTAAACAGTCATGAAATAAATAAATAAAAAGTCGGCAAATAGAAACTTTAGAACTAAAAAATATAATAACTGAAATAAAATACTGCAGGATTCTATAGCTGAATGGAGATGATAAAGGAAAAAGTCAGTAAATTTGTAGATAAATCAGCAGAAATTATCCAAAGAAAGGAAAAAAAATAGAAAAAAATGAACAGGTCCTCAGAATCCTGTGGGACAATACCAAAAGGTGTAATATTAATGTCACTGGAGTCCCAGGAGAAGAGAGTGTGGTGCTGAAAAAAGGAAGAAAACATGGCTGAAACTTTTGAAATCTGGTAGATATAAGCTTACAGCTTCAAGTCTCAGCAAATATTGAACAGAATAAGCTCAAAGAAATCTATGCCCTGACACATATTATCAAACTGCCGAACACTGAAGACAAAGACAAAAATCCTGAAAGCAGACCAATTATAATGACATACTACCTAGGCAAACAATGATTGATGTGACAGTTGACATTTCATCAGAAATCATGGAGGTCAGAAAGAACAACATTTTTTAAGTCCTGAAAGAAAAGAATTGTCATCCAGTGAATTCTTCATCCAGTCAAAATACTCTTGACAAATGAAGGTGAAACAACATTCTCAAATGAGAAAAATAAGAGAAAATTTGTTACTAGATTAACTTTTAAAAAATTGTAAAGAAATTTCTTCAAGCAAAGGGGAAATGCTACTTGAAGGAAACCTGGAACATCGGGAATGAAGAAAAGCAAGAGAAATGATAAATATCTATGTGAATATAATGCATTATTCTCTTAATTTCTATAAACTAGGTATGATCGTAAAAACAAAAATATAATAATGTCTTTTGGATTTTCAGTGTATGTGGGATGCTACTAACACAGTGACTACAAGGATACTTGTAACATTAGATGCTTTTATTATGCAAATAGAATGGTCTCAAATCAACAATCTAAGCTTTACCCTTAAGAAACTAGAAAAAGCAGAGTGAGATAAACCCAAAACAATAAGAAGGAAGGAAATAAGAAGAGAAAAAGAATTTTAATATTAAAAAGAGGAAGAAAATGAGAATACCAATCAATGAAACTGAAAACAGAAAAACAGAGGGGAAAAAATCAATCAAAACTAAAGCTAGTTCTTTGAAAAAAATCAATAAAAATGATTAGTCTCTAGCAGGACTGATAAAGAACAAAAGAGAGATAACAATTACCAATACCAGAGAAGAGGGGATATCAATACAGACCAAGCAGGTATGAAAAGGAAACAAAGTAACACTTAAGAACAACTCCAAATATGTATATTCAACAATTCAGATGAAATAGACCAACTTCTCAAAAATCACAACCTACCAAAATGCACTGAAAAAAAAATTAGCCCCATTAGTTTTCTATTGAAGAAATTAAATTTGTTGTTAGAAAACCTTTCCAAAAAAGAAATCCCCAAACCCAGATAATTTCATTGACAAATTTTACCTAACATTTAAAGAAGAAAAAACACCAATACTACAATCTCTTCTAGAAACAGAAGAGAAAGGAATACTTCCTAACTCATTTGAGATAAAAATACTCAACAAAATATTAATAGTAATATACCATTTCTATCTGGAGTTGATGGTAGTAATTCATGACTATATTAATATTTGAAGTTAACGCCTATAATTCACAATGTTAATAGAGTAAATAAAAAGAACAACCCAAACAAGACCATTTTAATATAGAATAAGCATTTCATAAAATTCAACATCTATTCATGATTTAAAAAAAAAAAAAAGTTCAGCAAACTAGGAAGAGAAGAGAATCTTTCTAACCTGATAAAGAACAACTAAAAAAAAAAAATCTAGAGTTAACATCATACATCATGGTAAGATAATGAATGTTCTCTGCTAAGATCCAGAACAGGGCAAGGATATCCATTCTCACCACTTTAATTCAACATAATACTGAAAGTTCTAGCCACTGCAATTAAAAGAAAAAAAAAATAATAAAGCATATAGATTAGAAAAGAAGAAATAAAATTGTCCCTATTTGCAGAAAACATGAATATTTACATTATTCTAAAGAATCTACAAAAGTTCTTAGGATAAGAAAGGTTGAAGAATATTATGTTAATTCACAAAACTCGATATCTGTACTGCAGCAATGGACAGCTGAAAACAGAAATTTAAAAATATAATACCACTTAAAATAGTTCCCAAAGAATGAAATAGTTAAGTATAAATCTAACAAAACACATACAAGATCTGTATGCTGAAAACTTAAATGTTTTTGAAAGAAATCAAAATAAGATATAAATAAATGGACAGACGTAGCATGTTCATGGATTGGAAACTCATTACAATTAAGAATATCAGTTCTCCCCAAAATGATTTATAGGTTTGATGTAATTATAATCCAAATACTGGCAAGAGTTTTTTTTGGTAAATACAGATAAGCTGATTCTAATATTTATAGGGAAATGTAAAGGAAATAGAAGAGTCAAAACAATCTGAGTAAGAAAAATAAATCAGAGGACTCACCCTACCTGATTTTGAGACTTACTATAATCAAGACTGTGGTGCTGGCAAATGGATACACAAAGATCAATGGAACAGAATAAAGAATCCAAAACCAGATACACACAGATACGGTCAATTGGTTCCTGAAAATGAATGCCAGTTCCTCACTATTGGAAAAAAAGTTACAAATAAGCAAAGGAGGAATGTTAAAATGAACCTTGTGCTAGATACGAATCTGAGGTTATACAGTATGAACACCTCAGTTCATATACAGCTGAATGGATATGGAAATATACAGAGATACGTGTGTAAATGCATTTGTTAGTTTACGTACATATGTATCTTAATTCTGCTGAGAGGCCTAGGAGCAGCGATACTCCAGTAGGAATAAATATATCTTTATTAAAAAAAATTAGGGCTCGCTGGAAAAGTGGCTGATTCCAAGGCTGAGGTAGGGAAAATAGAAACCGAGTCTGGAACATCTTGTAGTGTTAGAAAGTAAGACCATGCTTTTAAGAAAAAAGGTTGGAGGCGCACTGAAGAAGCCAACATGAGAACTCCCGATGGCCAAAGCCAGAACAATTTGAGCAATGAAGTAAATAGTGATAATGTTGGATTATAACCCAAAGGGTAAAATAAATATTCATGATTCCATGCTGATATAAATTAATGACAATAAATATGAAAGAAGACAAATCTTCCTTACAGAAGAATTCCAATTCATAAAAGTGGTAAGGGAAATAGAAAAATCACTATTAGAATACGTCTGTTAACACTGCTGTAGGCAAGATCCACAGATCGAAAAGGAGTGGACCAAAGTTTAAGGAAAAACAGGACATGTGCACAGTTTCAAAGTGTCTCCCCTAGAATATTTATTAATGACAAAGGGAACAACAGTAACTTTACAATGGAGAAACCTGGCCGAGACCACCTTACCCAAGGGGTCAATGTCAGCATCACCAGTAACAGCTGTATTGACATCATGCATCTCTGGCACGCCATGGAGAGAACACCCCCTCTGCGGTATCCTTCCCCATAACGCGCAGCCTCAATCTCATCAAGACAAAACATCGGACAAACCCAAACTGAAGAGAATTCCACAACATAGATGACCAATTTATTATAAAACACTCTTGAAAAAAAGACAAGGAGAAACCAAGGAACTGTAACAGATTAGAGAAACCTAAGGAGATGGCACAGATGAATGTCATGTGGAACCCTGGATTAAATTTTGGAATAGAAAAAGGACAATAGTGAAAAGACTGGTGAAATTCGAATGAAGTCTACAGTTTAATAGTGTTGAACCAATGTTAATTTTGTATGGATAACTGTACTACAGTTATTAGGGGGAGATGGGTTAAGGGTGTATAAGAACTTGCTGTACTGTTTTCATAATTCCTCAAATTCTAAAACTACTTCAAAATACAAAGCTAAAAAACAAAGCAAAAGCTTTATTTCTGACATTTATTGTTAAACTGGCTCTCTGGATATTGGGTTACTTTTGTCTGTAGAAATATTACACATCGTGGTTAGGTTTACAGGATATCCTACAAAATCTATTTAAACAATAATGGGATTTTTTAATATATACAATAAGAGAAATCGATGTCTTATAATGGTAGTGATTAAACAAAAATAATGACATAGAATAAAACTTTGGTTGTTTAAAAATGTTGTTATATAAGGAAAAGTAGTATAAGGAAGAGACAGGCATTGCTATGGATGTAGAATTTCATGAAATTACTAAAATGCCACAACTAATTTCACAATGAAACCTGGAAGGGAGTGAAAAACTAGGGTGAGGAATACTCATGTTTGGATTCCCAGAGTGTGCCAGGCATAATTTTAGATGTTTTTCATGTATGATCTTAGCTAACCTTTCTTACTACATGTGACGGAGATACTACTAGCCATGTTTTACAAGTTTAAAAAAAAATATCGTCACTGAGGTCTCAAGGCTAGTTAAGTGGTAGAAATGAGTTTCAATCTCAGGTCTCACTAATTCCAATGTCTCTTTCTCTATATTTACTGCATCTAATGAAAACCGAAAATAATTCTCCTTAGATAAAGGGCACAACTTCAGAGGCTGAGAAGAAGAATGAGAGGGGCTGAGTATAATATGAAAATAAAGAAAACAACTAATGAAGTTAAATAATAAAGGAAAGATGCTGGTGGGAGAACTCCAGGGTTGGGGAGGAAGGGAAGGGATGTAAGAGATGGGGTACAGAACCAGCCTATACAAGAGCTGTTCCCTAGAGAACCTCTGAAAGTCAAATAAGTTAAGTAGGACCCCGTGGAACATGGAGCCATTACAGATTCACGCTCTTGCAATTACTGTAATGCTGCTTTACTATTCATTCGGTGTGTGTGTGCGCGCACACGCGTTCAACTTTCCATATTTTAAATCTAGTGATTCACAAGTAAGAAAAAGAACTATTACAATAGAAGAGGGCATATATTTACCTATACCTTTCTAACCAAAAAGAAACACTTCAAATTAATAGCTGGTACATAAATTCTGAGTAAAGGTTTACAAAATTAAAACAAGGCCTCTTTTTATAGCCAAATAGTAATGTCTTTTCTTATCCAACTAACCTGATGAAGCAGCTAAAGTCAGATGTCATTTCTGTACCTCCAACAGCTTTATTATTATGACTGTCCCAACGCATCACCCTACTCATTCCTACAGTTTCCCTTGAATTTTTTTTTTAAATTAAAGCAAAGCCAGACAATCATGTCAGAAAAACACATTATTCTGATTATTTTCAGATTTAAAACTGATAAAATCTCAAGTGAGAGGTTTACTTATTCTGAATATGTAACTGTGAAGTACTGAGAAGGCAGAGATTTTTAAGACAGAGAAACAGTTTCGACCCCTAATTCCCTCACTTAGTATCTGTGGGCCCTTCCACAAGACATCTTTCGAGCCAAGGGATATGAAAACATACTTTAAAGGCCATCGTGGAATTAGCTAAGAAATACCATGCATATCTCCCAACCCTGCTTTAGCAGTGAGCCTTTAAGACGCAGTTGAGAGAAAGTAATTGTATAACATGGATCTTTATTTCACACATGTACTTTAAACCACTGTGATATATAATCGTTAAAATGACAAAAGTGATAGTCTGACAACAAACAAGTTTAACCAAGCAAAGCAATGTGTTATGGTTAAAACAGCACCAGACAGAGCTAAGAGACCTGGGCTTTCGTTATATTTCCGCTGTTCGTCAGCCTGTGACCTTGAGATGATGTCACCTCTTCCACTTGCCTTCTCCTGCGGCCTCTTCCATCATATGAAGGAGACGGTTGACATTGTCTTGGTACTTCCTTCTAGCTCCAAAATTATGACAGCCCAGCATGGTATACTATACCGGGGGCTTGCGAAAGAGTTGAATGAGAAAAACTGTAAATGGATAAAAACTGACTGTGACTACATCAGTTCTATAAGGAAAGGAGTAGGCAACCTGCAAGCACTCAACAGATGATTCCAAACTCTTTCGTGTCTAAACATTCACAACCAGAGATGCTGGTGGAAACTGACATTTTACAGTGTCTAGACAGGAAGACAGTGAGCACTGGGAGGATGAACGCTAAGGATGATGATTACACACTGAAACAGGATGCCAAGCTGAAGATCCCTGAAAAGCCAAGGCCATCCTACCTCTGTAGGGACAGATTTACCTATAGACAGAAAAGTAGGGGACTTACAAACACAAGAAAATGGGATAAAGAATAATAATTTAGTTGCTATATCACCTTCCATCTTAAAATCCCAATACAAATCATTCAAAAACATGTTTTGAAGAATGTTTCCATTTTAAATTATTTGGAAATACACTTTTATTCAGTTCCTGTGCTCTTCACATTCTTAGACTGGACATACTGAGCTCACCTATATGCAGTGTTTATTACCTCCATGTTTCATCTAAAAACAACTGGATCTCTTTAAATTGGTAAGCTAATGTTCGATAGGTCAAAATAGCCAAATCGAGCACTCTTAAGCCTAGAATAAATTGAACAAGCCACTGCTCCCACAAAGAATATGAGAACTAAACATCCCCATCCCCATTCTACATTCTCTTTCTTACTTGGAAAGGAATGAACTTCAGCTGCCATTTCTAATCTAAGCAAAAAACAAGGAAAGTAGAGGCATGTAATATACAACTAAATAAGAGACAAAGCTGAACACACTTTACTGGCAGTGAAAGTCTAAAGCTAGGCTTATATATAAGCTAGCAGTATTGGGATGGCTACCAGTCCTGTGCATTTGTGGCTTCAATCTGTGAACTTCCTTCCACAAGGTCTTGCTAAACCCTCACTTTCCTTACATTGGCCCCCTGCCTGGCTCAGGGCTCTCGTGATGACAGCGAGCTCTCCTTCCAGTGGCCTCCTCTGCCCTAGAGACAGCAGAACCCCTTAATGAACAGACTCTTCCCCTCAGGGAGCTGTGAATCACTTGCCCTGCTGCTGAGAAAGGGGATCAGAAAGAATGGCAGCCCTCCATTCCTCCCAGATCCCAGAATAAAAGAATGCCAAGAATAAAAGCCTGTCAAATCCTAATCCTGATAAATTACACTGGAACACCAAAAACAAGGAATTGACTTTGGCTGATTTTTAAGCCTATAATGGAATTTATCTTTCACTTTTATCTTTGGGCAATTACCTAACTGCTGAATCTGTAAAATGAAAACTACTATAACAGTACTACCTTCCAAGACTGCTTTCAAGATATATATGGCTGCCAATAAGGATTTTAAAGTAATTACCACTAAAATAAGCGTTAAGCTTCTCAACACATGGTGTACCCCAAGCAAGAGTTTCAGGGTTGGCCGCAGGAAAGAGGAGCAGTACAGACAGCGGCTCATTTCAGTAGGGATGCGTAGAGAAGAGAGTATATGTTGTTTAGACAAGGGGCCTAAACGGTCCCCAGTCCCACCCTCTCAGCCCTGCTTTAGACAAAGCTAGGATATCTAATTGCGAGCAAGTTTTATTGACTTTATTGAGCTGACACTATGATTTGCAAGACTAAGATCTTAAGTAAGATACATGACTACAGAGAACCAGAGAACCCCATAGTAGCTCCCTGGAGTAGAAGATATTAGTCTCTATTTGAAAAACAACAAAACTGAGCTCTGAAGAACTGGAACGCAGGTCTAAAGAATTCTAAAGTCCGCTTTCTTCACCCGATAGTCACAACTTCTGCTATTTAACAAGAGAGTTGTAGAGAAGTGAAAGTTGAGTTCTTCCCCCAAAAGAATATGCAGGAAGAAGGTAGAATTGTGAGAGTTTAAGAGTCTTGCTTCTACCCTAGGCTGATGTCAGATAAGTATGGAATTGGCTCACAGATCAAGAACCCAAAGCTGTTTGTATGAGGAGGAACTCCCTGATTACTTAAGCAAATTTACACTTCTGAAGGTCTCTCTGGACTGAAAAGTGCTCAGCAGACTTACACCCCTGTGGGTTGGGCCTTATCCTGGTCGTTTCTGACCCAAAAGATGTTGAGAAAACAGTTCAAATGCTGTAGTTACAAAGTCACAGAATGACCAAGCTTTCTTTAATAATAATATCTTAAAAACTTTAAAAGGTGAGGTGATTTTTGATAAGACACCAACAGCCACCAACCTCCACGCTGACAGGACCTTTATTTACACTCAAGGCAAGTGCTATGTGAAGGAAGGTCCCACTCCCCACCCCCACCCCAGCATGAGTGGCTCATGGGTGGCTCACCCAAGAGGGCAGGATTCCCCCACGGCCACCAGGGCCCATTAGCGCTTCTGCCCCACTCTCCTCGCTGCTGACTGGCCTCTGCTTACACCTTGTTCCCTACTTCCTGATATCCGCCGTTTGTTTGTTCACTAATTTATTTAACATAAATAACACTTATCAGCAGGTAAGTCAATGTTTTAAAGGTGCTATGGAAATCGGTTCATTAATCAAAACACTCTGAGGGGAAACTATCATCCTTATTTTTTTTCTATAAGATGAAGAAAATAATCACAGAGAAGTTCATAACCTCCTTAAGATCACACAGTTTCCACATGGCTATAATGGGCTTATGGCCCCCCTCTACATCAGGATAATTTAGGTTCCGATCCCAGAACTGTTGCTACTTCCCAGTTCAAATTCTGTTTAATACGATAAGTAGTACATTGCCTGTATTTTTGTTATCATTACTAATAATCAGCACAAGTACATTCAGAAATAAAATGATGAGCCCCATTAAAGGGGATGAAGTTAAGAAATCTGAGCCTTAGGTTTTGTTTCTTCCTCGAATATTACAACACTGTCTTTTGATTCTACGCTGAATCTCCAAAACTGTGCGACATCTGACAATCCCTGTTGGCCAGGTGGTGGTTGTGTGTATCCTCATTTCCGATGCTCACTCGTTAAACTTGCAATGAGAGGAAAATCCTGGAGACTACAGTAGAGCATTCCTGAGAAATGCTGTCTCGGCAATGCTCTCGATGGCACAAAACCATACTGTGTGGAAAAACAGACCTCTATGACTGGGTGGGAAAATAATGCAGAAGAGTACAACTCAGAATGTAAAGACGGCTTAGAAATCCCTTAATTTATTTCACATATATTTTCTTGTGTATATGGCCCAAGAATGAAAATCTATGTTTAAGTAAGTCTTGAAGAGCTCATTTAACAAATATAAAAAAAAAAAACCTTAGGTGATCATAAAAGCGCTCTTAGAGTTTATTTGACATCTGTTTTCTTTCTTGCTTAGCTATACATAAAATAATAATGCCTCTTAGAACTCATGTTTTAAAGATTTACCAAAATACGGACAAAATCGTAACTTGCAGAAGCTATCTCAGAGACTTAAGGGACATCAGGACCCTAGTTCCTATATTTTCTTTGAAAGGGAAAAAAATCCTCTGAGGAAACTTAGAGGTGCAGAGGTAAGTTCCCAGGTAATATGCATTTAATATATGGAAAGCAATATCTATTGTAACTAAGAGTACTTAAAATGTTTCCCTCCAAGCTCATGAAAGAATTTGGCAGCCCAACCCCATGAACAATATTCATTTGTCATTCACCTCTGTAAAATGGGGATAACCACAGGGATCTGTGAGAATTAAATAATCCATCCAAAGAAAGCACATCACTCACTACAGAGTAAACACTCAATAAACCTTAGCTTCTTGTAGCCACCCAATCAAGAAAACAAAGCTTTTAAAAGAAAGTAGCTACCTGTTACACTCAAGCACAGAATTTAGACTTCTTCATGATCATCCTCTATGTAATGACTGTTCACCCAAACACACACAATTTTTAATCAGACAGAAGGCTGTCCTTATATCTGGAAACCAAAGCAGCCCCCACCGCAGTTTTATTTCTCCGTTTCTGTAATCAGATCTAAATCTGAAAGGGTTCTGTCTTCGGACGCAAGCCAACCTACACAGCAAATCTCTCCACACAGAGCACACCCTCCCGACCCTGTACAGAAAGAAAAATGCTCTTAAAGTCATCTGGAGAGACAATATGCCAATATTTTTGCTTGCATTCCAAAATACAGCAGACTTCCTGTCCCTGGTACAGCCTACCAAGTTCCTAGGAAAGGTCACTGTGACAGCCAGCCCCAGAATGCAACGCCCTGTGGCTGAATGCTGCTTCATCCATTTTCAAGGCAGGTGCAAACTGTAATTTCTTTTTGCAGAAGAAATTCCTCTGAAATGGCTACGAGCAGCTTTGCCAAATCCTAAACTAAATACCGAACTGCTACGTGAAAATCATTATTGACCTAGCATTTATAAATAAAAATCTGTATGGAAGGTCTGTTGTTCTATTTGAGGCTGCTAAGTAAACTATTTTGATGGCTTTATATAATGCTTGCTACCCTTTATATCACAACTGTGACAGTATCTATCAGATAATTCTCAATTTTTATATTCATTACCATTAAGTGTGAAACTAAGCTACACTAACAAAACAATTTTAACAGACTGAAAAGCTAAATATATCAAAATAATAACTAAAGCACAGAAACAATTTATGTGAATTCGGTGCAAAAATTCCAATTTAGCTTCCCATTCAATGTGTGATATTTCAGGCTAACTGAAGCTCTTTGAAATACAAAGTATATTTTAAGAGGTATTAATACTCAAATTTAAAACATGCTATTTACAAAAAGAGCAAAATATCACTGCATATTGAACTAAGCTTACTGAAGAACTAAAATCACCCTGTTTTAATAAATGATCAAAATAATAGATGACTACAAGAAAACTTTGTAGCATATTATTTGAGGAATAAACTAGACTGAAGTTTCTGGAACTCGGCTTTGGTATGGGTGCAAATTTTCAGCACTTGCAGCCTATGGGAAGCGGCCGTTTCCAAGTCACCTGCATGTCTTAAGCTTCTGCCCTCTCCTCAGGCGCTTTGTTCATTGTGCAGATAAGAGGCTGATGGGAAGAGAGATGCTTTCATTGAAAGATCCCAAACAAATGTTCTCAGAAAATGAAGATATTGTTCTAGAACAGAGACCAACTGTTCAGGTTAACAGAGCAAGAGTCTTCAGTACTATACTGACTTGTATTTGGTGCTGTAAAAGAGAACATGTGTATTCTTCGGCTCACAATAGTATTAAGTTTAAAAAAATGGAAATTAATCATTATATGTCAGTAAGTAGATTCCCCCAAATGACCAAACATAAGACACAGAAGAGTGAAAATTGGAGTTTTCTGTAAAATTTTCATGTGGATTAAAACAGCTGGAAAAAACAGCTAAGTTATCATTTAAAAGTACACCAAAACCAAGTCAAAAAGAATCAAAGACCTGAATCTAAGAGCTTAAACGATAAAACTCTTAGAAGAACACAGAAGAGTAAATCTTTGTGACCTTGGATTAAGCAATGATTTCTTATATGTGACACCAAAAGCAGAAGTATCAAAGTAAAAAATAAAAACTGGAAATCATCAAATTTTAAAATTTTTGTGCTTCAAAGGATACCATCCAGAAAATGAAAAGATATCACACAGAAGGAGAGAATGTACAAAATATGTACAAAACATATATTCAATGAAGAGCATGTATCCAGAATACATAAAGAACTCTTTCACTTCAACAACAAAAAGACAAATACCCAAACTAAAAAATGGGCAAAGAATTTGAATAAATAATTCTCCCAAGAAGACACACAAAAGGCCAACAAGTACATGAAAAGAAGCTCAACATCATTAGTCATTAGCGAAATGCAAATCAAAACCACAAAAATAGCACTTCGCACTCTCTAAAATGACTGTAATCAAAAAGATAGATACTAAGGATGTATAGAAAGAGACTGATAGTTCCCAGCAGCTAGGGAAAGGGAGGTGTGAGAAGTGACTGCTAGTGAGTACGAGGTTTCTTTGGATAGTGATAAAAATGTTCTGAAATTAGAGAGTGGTTACGGTCATACAATTCCATGAACATACTGAAAATTTCTAAACTGTACACTTTAAAAGAGTGAATTTTATGGCTTGCGAATTTTTCCTTAATAAATCTGTTTAGTAAAGCTTTTTAAAAGTCACTTAATCTTACAGCATGTGGCTCAGAGGGAGGGGTGTCAGGTCCTGTTCTGCATATGTACCCAGACTTGCTAAATGCTAGTGACTCTTAGAGCCTCAGTTTCTACATGTGTCGATTGCGTAGCCTGGGTTCTAGGATAGAAGGCCCTTTCTGGCTTCAGAGAGGTGATTCCATATTCATGCTAGATCTCAAAACACAGTAACAGTCCTATTGCATATTTGGGAGTCTTAGAAAATTTCACATTCTATCCTGGTTAAGGTACCGTCCTCAGATGTGTTCCTAGAAGAAAACAGAGCAGCCCTCTTTAGCTCGCTAATTCCTATCTGTACTTCAAGATTCAGCACAGGCAACAATTCTTCCTGAAATGTAGTCTGTCTCCCTTCCTTCCCAACCTTCAAGCTGGACCCACTTCACACATGCCATCCCGGTTGTGCCCATGGATGGGAACAAGCAACTGCCCGGGGGCCATCCTCACCTGAACGTTCCACCAACAGCTGAAGCTCACTCAGCACATCCAACCCCTGCCCTCATCGTCTAGTCTCTCCGTTTCCCACCCCAAGCCTGCTTCTTTATCCCTCATTTCGGAGAAGAGCATCACCATCTATTCAGACTAATGGTTGCAGGTGGAAAAATCTGCACACATTAGAAAAAAAGGGTTAACAGAATTTTTAAAAAGGATATAGCTTTCTTTCAGGATCACACACACAAAAGGGCCAAGAACTACTGCAGATCTTTCAGAGCATCTTTCAGGAACAGAAAATAATGTATTCAAAAGCAGCATACCTATGATCTGTGTATAAAATAGCTAATCAGAAATGCTTAATATCAGTCTGCTCCTCAAATGGAGGTGTGCATTCCCCTAGAGCAGCACCCATGTTATTTGAAAAAAACATGAAAGAAAGAAAAGGAAAAGGAATGGTATAGTCTTGTCGAACTTATTGCATATGGTTAGAATTCATGAATTAATAATTTCTTGCCTTTGAATATAAGCCAGAAATCCTGCACTGAAAATGACTAAATCAAGCTGAGTGAAGCTGAAGCTAAAGATTGCTAGTTTAAACAGCCTAAGTTCAATGTGTAAATATGGTTCAGTTTGTCCTGTAGGATTCTAATGCAAAATTAATCAATTTAACTATAGCATAACAAATTATTTCCAATTCCCCAAAATAGTTTAAAACCCCAATAGTAAACCCCAAACATTTAATTAGCATATAATAACCCTAGAATCAAATCACATGGTATTAAATTAGATTTATTTTTCTATCAAAAAAATATAAGACCATAGTAGCATAATAAAAATTATTCCCACATTATCTTTTCAGTAGCAAAATCATGTGATCCCAGGAAATATAATGTAAAAATGCATGTTTCTCATCAAAAGAATTGCCTAAATTTTAAATGATGCTCTGCCACAAGGGTACCACAGCCTTCAAATTAATTCAAATAACAGATGGCGACATTGAAACAATGATTCACAGAGCTGTGCAGTAAAAAATCTCTAATGACATAAATACAGTAGTAATTATTCCTTTCAAATTACAGAGAATGTTGATTACCAATACACAGTAAAGGGTTATCAAAACAGTCTCTTAATTTCTCAGATAGCAACTTCCCCACAGTATTATGTATGTATGTATGTGTGTGTATGTGTGTGTACATGTGTGTGTGTGTGTGTATGCAATAAAATTCACATTATAAATTAAAGGTTATCCACTGTAACAAAAATTTGATTTGGTAAACCAAAAGAATTGTGCTGTTCATTTTCACATTATTTCACATAATCACACAGGAGAGAGGTGTCATCTCCACTTCACTTATAAATAGGATGTCCAAGTACCATGCTGCCCAAAGCAGGACACTTCTGAGCGTCAAAGAGGGCATGGTTATTAATTACGCTGGGACAAGAGGTGCAAACTGGGACTGTCCTGGGCAAACTGGGATCTTCCGTCTAAAGAAATAAATTCAGAAAAGCTCTTTAATTTCCAAAATTCACACGCAGCGTCAACAGAGAGTGGGGGTTGAGACCCATATCTGACTAGAATGTAACAGATAACAATTTACAAACCAAAAAAGAAACAAAAAAATAAGGAGGAAGTCAACAAACGTAGTACCAGTGCTCAATGTCACGTATTGCTATAATTGTGAGCTCCTCAACATGATTTGTATGAGGCTTCTTGAGTTTATTATGCTTCTACCAACACTTTCTCAAATCCTCTTGCAATTTCTATCCTTATGTCAGGTAAGTGCATGTGGGAATTAAGTTTTCAGGGCACTGGGAAGATGAAACTCTGTGAAGTGCAGAATGAAAACAGAAATATTTAGCCCTGGTGAATATTACCAGGCACAGTCTCCCAACAGTAGTAACTGGGCAGCACTGTCTTATTAAGGGACGTGTGCTATATGCATCACCCCGGAAGGCTCAACAGCCACAAGCCATCAATGGCCCTGATTGTACTGCATACACAGAGAGCACTAAGCATACGCGACGTTGCTGTTTTAAAACTGTATATGCTGTTCCCATGACAAGCATGCACGAATAGCAGTTCACAACTGTTTCACAAGATCAGCAGCATCCGTCAGTATCTAATTTACTTTCAGAAGGAAGCCCTAGTGGGTTTCTGATAATTCATTTATGTTTACTACACAAATTTTTTCTCCATGTTTTCAGCGAAAAAATCTATAAATTACATATTACCAAATTTAATTTTTTTTTCTGGATGGAATTTAATATGTATATCCCTAATAAGAAAATCAGTTAGCTACATCAAAACATTCAACTAAATTCTCTATTTTCACATTTTACTGTTATATATTCAAAAGCTTAAACAAAACCATTCATCAAATACATTTCTAAGTCATAGTCCCACTAGTATTATGATATAAACTCTTCTCCGTATTACAAAAAATTTCCTTGGCTTTATAAAAAAGTAACCTTTTTAAAAGAGGAAATACAGACACATTAATGCAACATTTTCTTTTCTTATATCAGTGTAATGATGAGTAAAGAAAACAATGCTTGTTTTACAGAAAAGCAGTAAGTGATTAATAATCACTTCTCAGGATTGATAAAAAAAAAAAAAAGGATATAATGCTCGTAGTAACAGACAAAGCATTAAATTTTAAGTTCCTCGAGGGCAAATTATGCTTGTTTGTTCTCCCCATTTGCTTTACATATCACAGGCATGTTTCCAAATCAGCTATTTTTATTGCTATAGACAGTTCTTAGCAACATTAATGAGAGGAGGCATTATGGATAACCCAAGAGACCACATAATTTAGAAATAATTGAAATTCATTATATGTGATTACTGAGGGGGTTTTCCTTTCCTGATTTTACCCTATGTAGTGTTACACTAAATAATTTAGTTTGTACTAAGTATACTCTGAGAAGGCACAGGAGAACCTGGCCTAAGATGAAAATTAAGCCATTTCACAAAGATAAGTATACAAATAATAAAGAATCACCATATTGTATTTCTAAAGGATTTTTTTTTCTTTTGGCATCTCTCTTAACCCATTTTTACAGAGCTAAATGCATGTCCAGAAGATTTACATCCATACTAGTTTTACGGAATCTATAGACATCCCTACTTTCATCTGTGTAAATAAACAACACTAATCTCAAAAAAACAAACTCTCTCTCTCTCTCTCTCTCTCTCTCTCTCTCTATATATATATATATATATATATATATATAAAACAAACTATACATACATACATACATATATACATATATATATACATATATATATGCATATACGCACACAATGTATATAAACAGATGGCTTAGGACAAGGGTTGGCAACCTTCTTCCTGTCAATTGCCAGACAGTAAAAATTTTAGGCTTTGTAGGCTATACAGTCTGTGTCATAATGACTCAGCTCTGCAGTTGAAATGCTGAAGCAGACATTATGTGATGAGTGTGGCTGTCTTCTAATAAAACTTCATTTACTCAAACAAGCCAGATCTGGTCCATGGGCCACAGTCTGCCAATCCCTGGTTATGTACCCTGGTTAGGGGAACTCATTGCTATTTGGTGGGTTGAACTGGGCTAGAGGAGGACTTAAGTAAAGGAAAATCGTATTTATGTGAACAGCACATATTTCCATTTTTGAGAAACTTTCTCTATTTCTCTCTACTCCAGGGCACTGTTGCCTTCCCTACTCCCATACTGACAATAAAATCCCAACCTACTGAAAACCTTCTAGTAAACTCAAGGTTTAAGATAAAACAAAATATCATGATGAGGTGTGCTTTTCCATTCTTAATAATATCAGTGATTGTACTCTGCTGCATGGCTATTGTGAGGCAGTGGCCACGTACTACACTATACAGTGACAGACACAGTGACAGATGCAACAGCTCAGGGTTCTGAGTCCTTGGCTTTGGGAGAGGGGTGGGATGGGCAATGAACACTTTGAAACTATGCGAAAAGCTGTTTATGCACTTGTCTATTTGCAGCTTTCATCAGATCTCTACATAGCAAGAATCACCACTACTAAGTTGTTCTAATCAATACACAATACAAAAATATTGCCCCAGTACAGATGTGTATTGGGGAAGAAGGGGATTGTTTGTTGGTGTCAGAGCCTACCTACATGCCTTGATTGTGCTTCTTGTGTTTTCTTTTCTCTTTGGATAGTACCAGTCCATCTTGGTTTCCATGGTGTTTGCTTAGATTCCGTAACATTTGCTATTTTGCATCATGATCATAAAATACACTACTCCTCAGTTAAGAGAAAGGATCTGACTACAGTGTGGGCTTTGTGACTGACACATCAGAAGCAGAGCCTCTCTGGAAAGAAGGCTGGAGTTTCGCCAAGTCTCATCCCAAGGTCAGAGAAGAATATTACTAAACATATGGGTTTATATACAGAAATACCCTATATATGTGTATGTACCATGGAAAGCAATTAGAGAACAAGCATTTTAAATGCCAAGAAGGAAAATGAAGATGGCTCTTATTTTGCTTTTACAAGTCACCTTCCATCCCAAGTCTTTCTTATTGGGGAAGGTGGGGTTGGAAGACAGCATTTAAAATAGAAAACCTACCTCAGCTGGTAGTGTCCAACATCCAGTGTAGTTCTCACCTTCTATTAACAGTTCTGTGGGGCCCTTGTGGTTCTCTTTACCTCAGTTAGTTAGTGCCACCAGGCCTCTCCTTGGTACCCTGCGTATTAGTGGTTCAGTTGTTTAATGAAGGTGATTGACACAATATGTTCTCGTTCTATAATGTGATACAAATGGCGGTGGGGAAAACTTGCTGGTCTGAGAACTGGGAGAGGCAGACTAGAGGTGTGACTAAAGGCAGGGTGCTAGAACTGACTACTGGCTCCTGGCTTCTTCCATTTTCCAGCTATGTGACCTTAAGCAAATGAATTCCCTTCTCTCAGCCTCTGCTCCTTGTAGTAGCCTTGTGTCAAGAAGTTATTGTGAACAGAGTAGTGGCTTAATAAATATTGATAATTAGGTTACTTTTGTTATCAATCAAGCCAGACATAAAAAACACAATTTTTTAAAAAATGTTATTGTGAGAATTAAATGAAATCATGTATGTAAGTGTCGTACAATAGCCAGCACTATAATTATCCTCAATAATGTTCATTATAATTAGCATCTAGGAGTAAATACCAACAGCTTTGTTTGTTTGGGGAATATGGAACAGTTACTGTTAACAGTTTTATGTGTCTGTGTTACAAAGGTGAAAATTACAGCTAACGTTTTTTATTTTTTAATTATTCTTGGTAAAGTGCTATCAAAAAGTAGAAGTTCAATGCATATGTGTTCACCTTCATTGTGAAGATGAATATTGCCATTTTCACTATCACTAAAATTGTGATTCTGTGAAATCTCCTTTAAAGAAATAATGATGATAAGGCATTAGACCAGATCTGTCATTTCATTTTCCTGGTAAGTGCAAAATCTTGAAGGGGGAGAGTTTATTTTGGGTCATCAGATATATCTAGATGAAAATTTTAAAAAGTGAGACCCCTGTGGAGGTCGGGCAGGCAAAAGCACAAGAACCTTTTAAGAGAATGCAGAACAGGAAAATCACGTCTCCTTACGCATGCACACTGGCCAATGGGGGAAAGTGCTATTAACTACCTCCTTTTGCCAGTAATTGGAGCTATAAAAAGAATATCATTCCAGCAAGGTTAAGGCCATAACTTTTTTTCTGTCTGAGGCACCAGTCAGAAAATTTTATAAGGTATTCTAATTTTGTGAGTACTCAGCAATCTAAGTATCAATCAACTTATAAGTGATCTTCGGTTCTAACAACAATGGCTATTCTTTTCAATACTTTTTCTTCCAGGTTGGTTCAGAAAATTGGCTGAAATCCTACTGCAGAATCTAAAGGCACCTTTTAAATTATTAAATGCAAGTCAGCAATTTTGGAGTCTGAAAAAGCTAAATTCCGTTCAAGTGATTCATTCTACCCCTATGCCAACAGTTACTTTCAATTATTTAAAAGTTTTAACAAGCTGCTAAAAAATATAGCTTAGGGGTTGCAATATTTGTAACCACAAACTTATTAACCTTGATCTTCTACCATCATCAGAACAAGTTCCATTCCCTCCTGATCAAAGTTATTCACTCCTGTGGCTTGTTTTATGACCATTACATTGAAATCTTCCAATATTTCTGTAGCCCAGCTCTCTCAAGATACAAGCCCAGATTTCCATTTCCTTCTGAACTGGATTTCCTTTAAGTATTTCAGCACAACCACAAATTAACATGCTATCTTCCCACACCTCCCACCATGATCACCATTGGAGTCATATCCCTGGCATATAGAAAGGCTACACATCTCTACCCTCTTGAAAGTTAGGTGTGGCCATGAGATTCGTCACTAGCAATGAAATGTTAGAGGGACATGGAATGCATCACTTCTGGGCAGAAGCTCTAAGGGGCCAGTGTGTGGTCTGCCATACTCTCTCTCCTGCATCAACAAATGCAAAAGCATAAATATGGGCCTGCAGACATGGGTCCTGCAGTAAGGATGGTGACGTAGAGCAGAGCCCCCAGCCGACTCATAAAAAACACGTAGCACAAGGGAGAAATACATCTCCACTGTTTGGTGGTGGTATTCTCACAGCCTAACCTATCCTACCCTGACTAATGCACCAACCTGCAATCTGCTTCTCCATCTGTGTTCTTATTTCTGATAAGGGCATTAGCGCCAAACCAGTAACCTCAGGACTACTGAAGGCTCCCCTTTTTCTCATATCCCATATCCAATCAGGGCTCCCGGAAATCTCACCTTCAAAATATTTCCAATTCACCCCTCCCCTATATTCCCACTTAACTAGTTTTGGTAGAGGCCATCTTTCTCCTTAATTATAGCCTTGTAACTTCCAAATATTTGTCATTCTATAATTCCAAATTTTTCCTGCTATAAATGATCTTCCAAAATGATGCTAAAGCAATCCTTCTAAAATTAAATCTGATTGGGCCTTTCCCATATTTATAGTTTTTCTCATGGCTCATATTAACAAACATTTGAAGAGCCCTTTTATAAACAAGCCTTGGGCTCAGCCCTCCAGAGCAAAGATATGTCATTTGTCTACCCACTGATCTTCAAACTGTGATGTGGTGACATAGCTACTTGTAGAATGTGTTGCTCAATACTAGTATTTAGTAGAATATTAAAGTTTGTGAAATAAGTTATTCTTAAAAACTGGAGTGGATTCAAGTTCCTCTATGAAAACGTCACACACAAATTCTAACAGGTTTTCTCGAAAGAAACCAAGAGAGGGAAAGGGAGAGAGTTTTGTCATTAGTGGAGCAAGGAAGTTGCATAAGGCTTGAGCCTCTCTAGAGACTGCTACTGATATTTGTAGCTCACACATTATTAGTACACATAACATTGTAACTCGTGATTTACTAATTTTTATATTGGAGTTCATCAAAATTTGGGACCCAAGTGGATTCTGTTGTAGTCTATTCTGACAACATCTGTTATTTGTGTTCTGGAAGAGGGGGAAAAGCTAGAGCCACCAGTTTAGTCACAGGATAAAGGTCAAACTTCAACATGTTACAGCTCTTCAAAATCTGCCTCCAACTTGCCTTTTGGGCCTCATCTCTTATCACCCCCCCACTCAGATGCCTCTGTTCAGTACATTCCTAACCTATCGGGAATAGCATTCATTCTCCCTCTTCCAAACCCACACAAACTCTCACTTTTCAAAGAGTAGCTCAGTAGTCAAGTAACATTTTCTGTGAAACCTGCCTCAAGAGCTCTTGGCAGTATCAGCTGAGCTTTGGAATGAAGCATTTCCAAGCTTTATTACACAGTAATAATTGTCTAAGAATCTATCTACCCAGCAGCCTCTGAACTCCTGGAGCATCAGGACATTTACTCACCTCTGTGCTTCTAGCACTTGGTACTGTGCTTATAAGATGGTAGGCATGCACGCCACAGTTAAATAGCAATGTGAAAAGCATCTTCCACGACCCCACTTATTCATCAGCCTTTTGATGGATTCTAGGGTAAACGCTATTATTTTGAAAATCCGGAAAAGGTTATGTATTTACAACTTGTAATTTTAAAAAATTATCTGGCATTTAACTATAGGCTAGCAGAACTTCTATGTGTGTGTGTCTGTTTACATGTGTGTGTATGTATGTGTAGTATCTTCCTATGGCTGCCATAATAAATTTCCACAAACTGAATGGCTTAAAACAACAGAAACTGATTCTCTCACAGCTCTAGAGGCCAAAAGTTGAAAATCAAGCTGTCAGCAGGGCAGTACTTCCTTGGAGGCCCTATGGGAGATTATGTTCCCCATCTCTTATAGCTCCTGGTGGGTTCAGGTGAACCTCGGCTGTATCGCTCCAATCCTGGCCTCCTCTTCTTCTGTTTGTCTCAAATCTCCCTCTGTCACTCTCCTCTTGGAGCAACACTTGTCACTGGATTTAGAGCTCACTCAGGCAACCAGGATGACCTCATCTCAAGACTGTTAACTTAATTACCTGTGCAGATTCTTTTTCCAAATAAGGTAACAGGCTTCAATGATTTAGACATGGACATATCTTTATGGAAACCACCTTTGGCCTAATACACTGTGTGTATGTTGTATCTTGTGCCAAAGAAGAGTCTTTAAGCAAGTCTCTATTAAATATCTACATGTTGCCAAGGTGACACAGTTTGAAAACTATTTTGGGTGCTGGGAATATAACGATGAAATTGAAAGACATAGTCCCTGCCCCTATAGAGGTCAGAGTCTACTGGGGAACACAGAAATCAAGTTATTCTCTATAGTGGGAAAAGGTAGTAATATGAAGGAAAATTATACAGTGGTTGCATTTAACAGGGGACCTGTTGTTAAATATTATATATAACCCTAATATTGTCTCAATGAAATGAATAGTTGAGGATATTTCTTGATTTTCAGTTTAGATCACCCCCCACCCTGTGTTGGATATCCACTAAACATTCTTGTATCACATGTGTGCTTTGCACTTTAAATTACCTTTTACTCAGCAATAGATACTCCATTGAACTACCATAGTTCATGTAATTTAGGGTGCCACAACTGGTAACACAATTATTATTTTACAACCAAGAAAGACTAAACACAGCTGATGAAACTAGGACATGCCACTAATTATAAGACCCATCCCAACTTCAGAGATATTAAAATGTGTACTTTAGAATCAGTAAAATATGTTCATTTCCATTCTGAAATACATTCCCACATCAGGACCAATTAAACGGCTTTTGACTAAATAGTACAGCCAAATCTCAATGCTCTATCAGCAAAATTTAATGCTGAGTTGGCTTCAAACAGCCTCAGAATATTTTTCACCTTCTTTCTGTGAGGTTAATATATGTAAATACAATTCAGTTCAGTCCTAAAATAAGACATATACTCATATATTGGGTCTCTTCTAGGCTTAAGATAATTTGAGAAGAGAGACTGGGAAAGAATTCTAAAATCCTTGAGCTGAAGCAGGAAGGAATGGCTGCTGGAATTATTACTTCCTCATCCAGAACTTGGTAAAAGGTCAGAAGGTGAAGAATAGAGTGTAAGCACCTGTGTGTCTACTGGGGTGGAGCCTGCAAATACTTTAGAGATAAGCTGGAGTATCCTGAGAACCTTGTGACAGTCATTCAGGCAAGATTCCTGATCCATCTGGTGGACATCTGGTGGTCCTATTAGACCCTGTGAAATGTACAACGGAAAGAGAAGACAGCATGCTGGCTTTTGGATGGCTTAGAAAGACATATATAAAAGAGAAGTGATAAAACTTTTATATATACCCAAATCCAATCTCATAAAGTTCCTCATAAAATGCAGGATCGAGATTCTGCTGTAGTTTTATGCAAAGGTCATGTAGTAGAAAAAGTCTCAGAATAATTGATGTTATGAGTTCTCTTCTCCCCCTTAGTTCACCTCTATTTATGCAAACAGTCTGGGTTCTAACACTGAGATATAATGTTCACATTGTCCCACATTTTTCCTAAAAAAGATTTAATTTTGGTCCTTGTATGTGAAATTTAGAGGAATCAGGAAGACAATGCCATCAAAGATTTTTGGGGTGGTAAGGAAAATATAAGAGAAATTTACTTTAAGTCTATGAAAATAAACAGATGTGAGTTATTAGGGGATTTTTAAGCAATACACACTTTATTATGAATACTTTTAAAATGTGCCCCCCATCCATAAAATAATGGGGAAAATACACTTTCAATTAAAGTAGTCTAAAGGTGAGTGCAACTTACAAATTCTTCTTAAATTCTGAAAGGCTCTCTTACACACCACACACACACACACACACACACACACACCACACACACACACAAACAGCAGCTTAGTAAAGTATCATTTTAAAACAAATTCTTCCCTGGAGAAAACTTCTTGCCAAAGCATCTGGACTATGCTTCCAGAAGGCATTTAACAAGTTGCTATCATTTCCCAGACTCAACAGGGTAGTGCTGGCTTTAAAATGAATTAAAATTTTCTTTAGAAAAACACATCTCAGGCCTCCCACAGACATTGGTAAAAAAAAAAAAAAAAAAAAAGTAAATCAAGATTAGGGACTATTCTAGCCACAACTTCAGGGAATAAAGAATTGTTTTCAGATTTAATTAACCATATGTGCTCTTAGATCACAGCCCAAGGCACTCCCTGAAAGACAGGTGTGGCTCAAGTGTTTTTTCTACTGTTAAAGAGCAAAATAAATTTGACAAAGATAGTTCAATTCAGTAGTTAAGCATTCTTTTGAATAAATGGGCTAGCACAACAACAGTCTGGAAGAAAATAAAATTCTTACATCATATGCAAAAATTAATTCCAGACGGATTAAAGACTTAAATTTAAAAAAAATTTAAACCTTCCTAGAATATCTGAGAGACTACATGTACAATCTAAGGGTCAGAGAGCTTTCTTAGCCCAGAGTGAAAACATATGAAAAAGAGACTCCTATCCATGTAAAAATTGAGAAGTCTAAAATGGAGAAATATAAACAAAGTCAACAGATAAAATAAGTACAAATAAAAAATATCTGTCATACATAAAATAGCATTTAGAAATTGGCTAGAACAAGCCAACAATAGAACAATCAGCAAAAAGTATGATTTCAGTCTGCAGAACATTCTAACTGCTAAACAGACATATAAAAAGGGCACAAAATCACGAAGTCACCGAAATGCAAATTAACATAGCAAAATTTTAAAAAACTTTATAATACTTAATGATGACATGGATTTGGAGAAATAGCATTCCCATGTATCAGTGATGGAAGTGAGACCTGTCACAGACTTTTTAGATATCACTTGGCAACAACTATTAAGTCAACTTCACTTCTGTGAGTTAGGTTTTGATACTGAAATAGAAGACCCACTTTTCCCTATTTTTTTCTAAAATGATTTAATTTTGGTCTTTGCATGTGAGGTTAAAAGAATCAGGAAGACAATGCTATCTAAGATGTTTTGGAGGAAGAAGTGAAAGACGTGAGATAAAAACCATAGACTTCTTAAAAACGACGAATAAATTAATAACATTATGTACACAGAGATTCAGTGAACTGTGATTCACAGAGGCCTATAACTAGAAACGAGTTGAATATCAATCAATAGACGAATACGCATTTCCACATCATGGAATATTATGCAGCTATTAAAAAGGAATGAATCGGTTTTATACCAGATGATTCAGAAAGGTTTCCATAAGTGATTCAAGAGATCAAAAAGTATATAATATGAAAGTATGCATAATACAATCCCATTTTCATAAAGCAATGACAGAGTTATGTTTTAGTATATGTCTTTGTATGTATAACTAATGTCAATGTAGGATTATATGAGTATCAAGAAAATATGAAGGCTACGCACAAGATTATTAAAGTGGATGTGAGTAGGCAGGGTTGGGTTGGGTTGGAGGAACGGGGGTTAAAGTGAAGATAGAAAGTAAACAAAAAAAAGCAGTAGCTAAAAGTCCTCATTTATGCGAAATGTGTGTGTATGTGAGAGAAAGAGTGAACTAAGGACACATGAAAGGACATTTACCAAAATATTGATGGTGGTTATCTCAGGGTGTTGGAACTTCAGATTATCTTTAGTTTTCAATATTTTCATGTATTTGAATTCTTCATAACGGATTATTAATATAGAGGGAAATAAAGTTTTATTTTGATGTGACAATTCAAAAAAGCTGAATAGACTATAAATGGTATTTATACTTAGCTCATATATTTCCCTCCTTCCTGTCTCTCTAGTCTCCACTTATTAGCATGAAACTTCTACGGTACTGATCGCACAGTGTTCAATTATATACAATCTACTAAGACTGGTATCTTCCCAATTGAGTCAAGAAAAAAAAAGAGAGAAAACGAGAAAGGCAAGTACAATTCATAAACTACGTGATCTACCATAAAGATAATTTGAGACTTCTTTGGCACTAAAAGATCATCTTAAAGCCATCCTGTACTTCACTTTTAGCAACTGTCACCTAAACACTCTGATAAATGCTATATACAGTGCTCGTGTGTCAAGATGGCAAAGAAGTATGTATTTTATTCCCCATCTATCACAGCCTACACACAGAGAGAGAATTAAACTGGGCTTTTCTTCTCTTACCTCCGGTTCCCTTCTTCTTAGTCATTACACAGAAGTCAACATTCACCGAAATATTCAACAGAAGAAATGAAATGACATTCCAACAATCACGTTTGCTCCTCCCGCTGTCTGAAAGTTACCTGTGAAACTCTACTACTCAGATTCTAAACTGCAACAGGCACTCAAGATTCCACAGTCCATTTCTTTCATGAGAGAGAATAGGAACTGGGGTAGAAAACTCTAAAGGTAGCACTTATGGGTCCACTATAGATTACATGTAAAAGGAATAAAATATTTTTATAAACTTATCAATTTATTTTTAGTCTTTAAAAACAGTGACAAATCTAGCTTCATACAATGCACTGGAATTTATCAATAATGATATCTGTGAGAACCTCTCCATGACTTAAACTCAAATATAATTACAGTTGTAAATATACAACATGGTTTTACCAAGACTTTCATGAGGTTATTTTTATGTTATACAATGGAAGGGGATTCTTTCAGAGGACTGGCCATAATGCAACAGTGAACATAACATTTAAAACCTATGTTCATGTTGACAAAGAAAAGTAGATTAATTACAATTATTCGATTTCGGAAACAGGGTTAATACCTACTTATGAATATCGACTAAAGAAAAATAGAAATGATTAAACTTATGTGAAAACTGGAGATTATTTATAATCATCCTGTAGAAAAGATCAAGAAAAAAGGACATAAGAATTTTATTTTTATTAGAGGAGCTTTGAAAAACTATCAAAAAAGTAAACAAAGGGCTTAGAAAATTAACAAAAGAAATATGGTAAAATTATTGATGCTATTCTACTAGTAATCAAAGAAATATGAATTAGAAAAGATGCCAATTTTTAAGTTGTCTAAATTAACAAAGACTAAAAAACACCTATGACATTCCATGATGTACAAAGTGATGGGCTTACTCATTCACTACTAATTGTACAAACTTGCCTGGATACAGTTCAGTAATACATATCAACAATCTAAAAATAATAAATTTTGAATTATAATTCCAATTCCAGGAACCACAAATAATGAAAAGATGTAAAACTGACAAAAGTTAAGTAAAAAGATATCCTCAAAAACATGACACTCAAAACTACTAAATGTCTAACAACTGGAACATAGTCAAGTAAATAATGGTTTGTTGGCATTAACAGAATCTCACTCACTCATAATAATTTTATTTTCAAAGAACATTAATAACGAAGGAAAATACTCATGAGCTAATGTAAAATTTAAAAAGCAGCTTATATATACTTTGGTCCCATTTTTAAATACAGTCACTACGTATATGCCATGCATATATAACAAGAAAATGTTAATAACGGTTACAAAGCAAGTTATGTAAATATATACAAGCCCCTAAAAAATGTGACAATAATTCCTATAAGTACACAACTTTTCAAGGTTTAAAGTGTTTTCACCTTTGATAAAGGGCCCCTTAAATAGAACTGCTTTAAGCTTTTAGCCTAAAGATGGGGGGAGAAGTTCATACTACCTGAGCTGAGGAAGAACCTGAACAAAGAGATGTCAAGGAATTAGGGCCCAATACATGGCTTTTTTAGTAAGTTTTGAGTAGAAAAACAAAAAGTGAATAAAAGGCATCAAAGCAAAAATTTAAGTGGCAGAGGCTCTAGGTGGCTCTGAATATCCAAAGTTTCCCTTTCCTGCAGTAAGAGGCCCTGGGCATTGTGTGTCCAGTTAAAAGACTTCAGATCCTTGCCTTCTCTCCCATATTGGGGTGTGTAAGTCCTGATCAATGAGATGTAAGTGAAGTGCAATACAGAACCAGTGGTAAGACAAATCCTTTTGCCTTTCCTGCTGTCTGGGATGCAGACAGGATGGCTAGAGCTTCAGCAGCCATTAAGCACCATTTAGTAAAAATTACATGCTGAAGATGACAGAACCTAAATCCTTGATTCTGTGGATCTGCCGTATCAGTCCTAGACTATGTACCTTCAGGCTTCTTTTTTATTTGGGGGGGGGGGCGGGGGAAATCTCCATGTTGTATAAGCCACTACTTTTTTGTGTGTGTCCTGTTATGTACAACTGAAATTAACCTTAACTGGTATTAACTGATGTAGTTGGCCATAATGAGCTTGTGAAAATTTCTTCTGAGCCTCTCTACTCTCAGTGGCTCCCTTCCTCTTTACTGACCAAAAGATGGAACAAATAAACAGCAAAATATAACAGCAAAATATCTGTATAAAGCTTTGCATTACTTATTTTTAAATAGGTATTCTGGACCTTCTAGAGCGCTTTCTCTTTAGACATCAATAATTAAACTGTTTTTAACTTGGGTGTGGGGCTTGATTGATTCCGTGGGTCAGGGGTCAAAGGTGAAAAATGGATCTTGCTTTTATTTTAAATGTTAATCTAAAACAGACTATAATTGAAATTCTTGGCACATAAACTACTGAGGACCAGGACTAGATGTTAGCTCTTTGATTCCAGCCCATTGCTTGCTAAAGGAAGACAGAGGCAATTCAAAGTGACTATCAGTCAAGGAATATAGCATCCGCATAGATAGATGTCTGGGAGTTATTCGAGTGGGCTTCCTCAGGCATTTCATTAACCTTTTATTGAATGGGTGACTGTTATAATCCATGCTTCTTAATTACCTACAAGTAACAGATAAGTTTTAAAATAGAAAAGTATTTACCCTTTTATCAAGAATAAAGTTTTAATTTCTAACATCTTAAAGTCTTGCATTGAGAAAACTGTTATCTTTAAAAAAAGAAAAGAAAAAAGAAATCTGACCAAGGAAATTTTTCTCTGCTGAGTAGAGAAAAAAACAATACATAGTTTCTTTTAAATATTCACAGGGATACATTCATAAGCACTGCTCACAATTATGTTCCCTTCTAAGCTATAACCAGGCCTGATCATTACTGTAGATGTTAAATATTAACCTAAATCACACATAACTTCATAGCTATAAGACTTTATATTGGATTTTAAATTCAATAACTAGCTATTTATTAAACAACCACTAAGCTATCAGAGCCCAAGTGGTATTTAAATACTTCAAAATCAGTTCAAGAATTAGCAAAATCAAATAAAGTGACTCGCCCCATAATTATGAAGTAATTCATCCACAGAACTGAAAAGGGGTTTGGGAACATTGTTCTGTCCTTCTTTTACTACTATGTAATACTCCTGCGATGGCATAAAAGGAAACATATTGTCTAGGATTAAGACACTGTGGTTTCAAGTCAATCTTGGGGCTATTCTAGGAAGATGACAACTGTACCAAATTAGCAGTTGTAGTTTTGTAACACTATTTAAACCAAGTGGCTTGCTTTGCTTAGAAGTGAAATCCTTGGTGCTCTGAGAAGATGAAACAATGGAGAGTTAAATGCTTAGCTGACTATCCAATCAGGCCTTTTCTTTATTGTAGTAAGAGCTGACTGGTTCCAAAGACTTATGGCATTCTAGTCCATATGAGACTAAAAACTCAATGACATAACTACATGTCATATGTAAAGGAGGCATCTTAATTTCTGAATAACTAGCAAGAATGCAAAAAATCCAATAATGAGTTGTAACTTCTAGAAATAATTTAAAATATTGATAACCCTAAAATGACCCTAAGAATCATTATTTCATCATGATGGTCCGCTCATCTCTATTTTTCCCACCACTAATTTTAGGACCTACCATTTTAGTTCGAATTTATATATTTAAGAATATGTCTATCTCAATTGAAACAGAAGTGAAATCTACTTCAGATGTACAAAGGTCATACATAGCTTTAGTAATATAGATATTTTGGGCCCTAAAAATTTTAATATTGAGATTTGCTCATTCATTTGTTAAATGCTTATCAAGTGCTTTCTACATACTGAAATATTTGTGCAGGTGTTTTATATTTTGTCAGGTATGACAAAATAATACATAAAACAGCAGTAAAAGTTATTTTTCAAGTTGCATATAATAGCTGGTTTTCCTAAGATGGATAGTCCTGCTGAAGACGAAAAGGAGTTCATGAGTTTTCCTAGAACTGCAGTTCAGTAAGTGAAAAGACAGATACCTCAGGAATCTCAAACAAAAATAAATGAGTTTACAAGCTGGTGTACTAGAACTTGCTATTTCAATCAGGCGGCCAAATGAGCAAAAGAGACCAAAATACTCTCCCTTTAAACTATGATGCAGTCCATTACAATGGTCAAACCAGTTCTTCTTTTACACATGAACTAAATATTAAGAATTTTACTGGCCATGTGGATACTCTTTTAAGATGATCAAAACAATCATCTTACTTGAAAAGCAAAAGCACTGAAGGACCTGTACCAAATCTTGTCTTTTGGGCCTAAATGTTTATCACCGTCCACTGTCCTCTACAAAGTCCACTTTTGTAATTTTTAGGAATGGCCAATTAGAATAGGTGATAACTATAGGAAAGTAAAGATATGTGGTATCTAAAAGAATACTCAAGAGACTTTCTTCATCACCACTTTGTGTATAACATTATACTAGGTACATCTGTCCTGCTAACAGTTATATAAGAAAAGGTGCTCAGAAGATCACCATCAACTCAGTAAAAAGTAGCAATGAGTACATGTGAGAAAAAAGGACCAAGTGTCTTGGTAGCATTCAGTCAGACTTACATGTTAAAAGTTCCTTTCCTAACTCCCAGCTCTGGTCTCTCCTCAGTTCAATCTTGGGTTAGCTGGTTCATAACACTTTCTAATAAAGATATTACACCACCATTTTATAACCTGTGGCTTACTAGATCAATAACCTGGAATACTCAAAAGGAAGTAGACTAAAGTTACCTAGAGCATTTCCCTCAGTTTCTTCATATGTACAAAGATAATAAAAGCTATTATCAGCTGACTTCTGTTTCCTCAATAACTGTGACCCACCCCCCCATCAGCGGTCTGCACCTCCACTATATCAACCTTATATGTGTATATTGTTTTGCAAAACACATGTATTTCACATATATCATTACATTTAATTATCATAGCAGGTAGATACACAAAAATGTAAGCTCCATGAGGACAGAGGTTTTGTCTTGATTTGTTCAGTGCTATAGTCCCAATACCTATAACAGGGCTTGACACGTAAGAGGAGCTTAATAAAATTAGCTGCCTGAATAAACAATTAATGAATAACTATGAGATACACGGGCAAGTATAAGGTTTGTCTGTTTCTTCTGCACAGAAAACAACTAATCAAAGGGATTAAGAGACCTAATCAAGATCACATACTATGAAATACCAATACCTGTAACTGAACAAAGAGGTGTCCAGGCCATGGACCCATGGCCCGTCAGGAACTCGGCGTCACAGCAAGAGGTGAGCAGCAAGTGGGAGAGTTAGACACTTCATTTTTATTTACAGCCCCTCCCCAGCACTACCATCACCACTTCAGCTCCACCTCAGATCATCAGGCAATGGATTCTCATAGAAGCACCCGTCCCTGGTGCCAAAAAGGTTGGGTACCGCTGCTCTGAACTACGATCTCTCCCACCTGGGGTATATCTACCCTCTTACAAGATAGAATGTCAGGGGAAATGAAGACACACACAAGAACAGCACATCTTCTTGAAGATTTACACTAAGTTACTTTAGAAAAAAAATTATATGTATAAAATAACATCAATCATGGAGTGGATTCTGAGAATTAATTTCAAAGATAAAAACATGGATCTAGACATTTGCAGCCACTTGGAGCCTCTCTTTGATCTGCGTGTCTTTGTTTCTGCTCCTTCGGCCCTCCAGGCACTCAAATAGTAAAGTTAAAGCACCACAGCACAAAGCAAGGGCCAGAGTGTCCCAGTCCTAACACAGCTGGGGCTTAGAATCAGCTCTGATTCCTCCACCAGTTAGAAGAGATTGTTGCTGCTCTATCTGAACAGCTGCCTCCAAGTCCTACCATATTTTTTCTCCCCATTGGTCCACATAGCCTTGGTTTTCCTTTCCCTTCAGCAAATAGGGCCATAAACTCATCCTTTACTGATCTAGTCCAGTGACCTTGGAACTAGGGTATATGTCTGAAGTAAAGCCAGGGGTTCACCATCACAAGTTTAAGGAAACCAATTTCCAGATCCCAAACTTCCACATGTCATCTTGTCTAACAGTTGGTCTGCCTAGAAACGTGACTATGATGGAGGGCCATCCCATGATGAATGTAAGCTGCCATTCGACACCTCTCCTTCACAAGATCTTTCACCCGCTTTACAAAAGTCATTAATTTATGCATACCCTCTCCCAGGTCTTTCTCAACTGCCAGGGTATAAGGACCTAAGGGTGACAAACAGAGGAAACAAAAAAAATGCTGATGTGGAGGAGTAAAGTCTCCAGCATTTGTAACAACTCCTTTTCTAAGGCAGGTAATTTTCCAATACTTTGGAGATTTTTAAATACAAAATATTTAAATACAAATTTTTAAATACAAAGAGCCTTCTGGTCACAAAAAACATACACGCACACACACACAAAATACTGTTTCAATTTACATGCTTTTTTTTTTTTACAGAATAACATCACAAGTGATCATTAAGACACGTTTAAACATAAAAATATATTACATTGGGACAGAATTCTGTAGTAGGGAAATGGAAATACAAATTTAAGGAGAAAAAGGAAAGATGCAAATTTTTAACTGTTGAAAAACTTATTCATGCATTTTTTAAAATGAGTGATACTGAGAATCGAATATAGGTCCTATTAGAATTTTTAAATAGATGTAACAATTTAAAAGGTCAATATGTATAATATACTGAAAAATGACATGCAACTATTTAGATTTAGGATGAAAAGTTTTAGGAATTAGCTTAAAAATGTGCTTAGGGTACAGAGTTTTACCAAATCTTTTAGGAGCAACAGGGGTGAAAAGTTGGGAGCAAACTGCTGAGCCTTTCTGAGATGAAATACGGGAGACAGAGAATGTACAGCTTCCCACCTACCTGGTTTTGAGTGAGGATAGTTAGAGATGGAGTGGAGGAGAACTCTGCCCTCCACTTGGTCATAAACACATTTGTTGAACCTGGTTCTACAGCCAATAGTTTCTAAGATTGGTAATCAGTTTAAATATTTGATCCTAATGCATGGCTAACTGGGGTTAGACCCTGGCTGATGAGATGTATCTTACTCCTAAGAAGAATTGCTAGAATACTTTTCTTTGAGTTCTCCAGAAAGATTCATGAGGCAATACCCATAAAAGTTCACCAATTTTGTATTTACATTATGATAAGATGACAAATTTCACCATTGGGGATGTAATATTGAATGCATCTACCTGACCGGCATTTCATGAGTAACAAGCATAATGCAACAAATTAGAGAGTTAATGAACTTATTGTGTAGTTAATATTCTAAGTATGGCAAATGTACTGAGGAATAATGTCATCGGACACATCTATATACCCTAAGCCCCCAGCCTCTACTTTTTTTTCTTCTTTCTCTGATTCCTTATTTTCTTCTTCCCCACTGCCCCTTACCTCTTTTCAGCCACTCCTTTGGGAAGAAGAAAGTTGTCTACATATGATGAATGAGGCCAGCACTTAATTTGGTGTCTACACTGTTTTAAAAATATTGACTTTCCGGTCCTCGGGCTCTGAGAGAGACAGTGGGGCTATTTAGAGCATGTGTTAGATCTACTCCAAACCTACTCCCATTTACTCTGAGGAGGTGCTAGTACAGTTTGAGATAAAAGGTCTGTCTTTAGAGTACAAAAGCCAGCTGAGAATCTCACTCTACCATTTACCAGGTATGTCACTCAATTTCTCTGAATCTCACGTTCTCAAAGTCCTTAAAATGGGGTTGCTGAGGATTTGAGACAACATACTTCAAAGACCTTGCAATGTATCTGCACATAGTAGGCATTCAGTAGTCGACAGTTATGAAATTAGATATTCAATGTTCTTTAAAATTGCTTAAAATTAGCCAATAGTTTTCTCTTGGCAAAATGTCAACTAAGTGGCATGTTTTTCAACTTCTTTCTAGTATTTTAAAACAAGTGACTCGGAAATGACTACTTTCATGCCTAAGTATAGGGTGTGTGTGTAAAATGTACCTGCACTACTAAAACCGCAAAACACAGGATGAGGACTGCACAAAACTTGAGATTTCACATATAGTATTTATAAATATGGTAGCATGTCCTTAACATGTTCTAAGCATTGCTGTGAAACATGTTTAGAAATAACCATGAAATCTACGATCGACTCTTTTAAAGTCTATCCAAATTTAATTGTAAGCTAACACTTTCCACCCATCAAATGGGCCAAGTTCTTTTTGCTTGTTTTTAAGATGCTTAATACTGTAAGGCTGTGGAAAGAGTGGAACTCCTACAATTCTTGTATAAATGAGTATCATCTTGAGTTTCCAAATCAATTTGACAATTTGTATGCATCAAGGACTTTAAAAGGATTCATATGCCTTTTCAGTGAGGCAGGAATAGATCTTAACCCAAACTAACAGATATATTATGTATAAGAATGTTCATTATATTACAACTTATAATAGTAAAAAATAAAGCAGCTAATGATCATCATAGGGGACTAGAATAACATAGCCATCCCACTGAATATTATGCAGTTATTAAAAACAAATTTTAAATCAGATAGATGAGATCATTAAGTGACAGAGGCTAGGTATAAAGCGGTATTGGGCTATGACTCCAAATTTGTGCCACTATGATTCTCAGAGAGTAATAAGAGCAAATTTACAATAAGAATTGAAATTACACAGTAATCAAAATCCATTCCACAACTTGAAAGGACACAGTGTTAAGACTTGCTACCCACGTCCTGATTTTACAAAGAAGTGTGGGATGAGTACACTGCTGATTCAGATCCCTTTTATGAATGGCAGGGATAGGAAATGGATAATAAAGCAAAAAGTTATGTCTGCAACTGATCTTCAGCCTCTTTAAACTCTCAGTTTTAATGAAGCTTTTGGTTGACTTTTACAGCAGATGCACCAATACTGCGCCTAGCTAAGAAGTATGGATGGAGTGTGCAGAGAGGAGAGGTCAGAAAAGGTGAGGACTCATGGCCTTCAAGTATACACAATTTTGCACAGTGAAATAGGAAATGAAACACTGTGGAAACACATATATGCACACACAGATTCATATCTGCAGATACATGTTCAAAGTGCAAAACACTCCCACCCCCACTCTAAGCAGAAATGCCTCGAAACACCACCTGTCCTTTCCTGGATTCACTTGTATTTTATTACTGGTTTTAAAATTTCTAGTTATTCCCAATGCCCACCACTACCACCACAACCAAACAAGGCTAGCAAGGATGCCAAGATTGTTTTCCAGCGTTCATGAACTTACCTGCACTTATTTCCACATCAGTATTTCAAAGGTCTAATCTAACCCTGTAGATAAGAGAATAAAAATGTCTGGACATTTATACATCTCATGTCACGCACTCTTGTCCTGCAGTAAAGGAGTAACCCCCATGACATCTTTCTGCTCAGTGCTCTTCTGACTTGGCCTGTGTGACCACAGCTCTACCTGCCTGCCTGCCAGCCTGGGGCCAGGTGTTTCCCACAGCCCCACAGCACAGCAAGCTTCTTTCTGCAAACATTCTGGAATCAAAATCAACTGAAGTTATTGTAAAAAACACAAAAGAAGGCGAAACACAGCTATATTGCCACTTTACATAGCACAACTCAAAATGAAAGGTGTCCGCTTGACAGTATGCACATCTATCGACTTGTTTGCAGATGTCACAGGGCAGAACAGCTGGGGGATGTCTGGTTTGTTTCTGGTGGCCAGTTTCAGGAAGTACCTACAAGCATTTTCTTAGTTCTGAGCTAGGGTTCCAATTCCAAGGTTTTGGTGACTTAAAATTTTTCCAGGCTGGAAAAACGCGCTAATTATTAACCTTAAGCATACCATCATTTCTGCTAAAAACATTTTCTACACACAGCCCTAAATTACTTTCAGTTCGGTTAAACAAAACAGACAAGCTGTAATAAAAGGTCTCTGGGAAATGTGATCCCTTTCATTGGTCACCCAGGAGCTTTTCCTCTTAAATCTGCTGCTTCTGGGGGGGGGGGGTAGAGTGGTGGGGGGGGCGCATCCAAAAATACAGATGCCTCCCAAAGCACAATTATTTTGTAAGAAAGTTGCCTAAGATAACTCTTCAGGGTTTCCCAGATTGAGTAATTACTGCAGGCGGGTGGGAGAGACAGCTCGCCTCCAAGATTATGATCTGCAGAGGTTTTCCCTATGTTGGTTTTTTAAGGCGTCCTTTTTAATTATACTGCAAGGGCTCCGATTTCCACATCTCTAGCTGCTGCTGAGGGGGAGCTGAGAGTGCCGCGCCAGGGCTGCGGCAGTGGCTCGGGCCAACTCTAGTGCTGGGGGGCGGGCAGCCCCCTCCCCACCCGGTCCCACCCTCCCCGGCACCCGAGCGGAGACTGCGGTCCGCGCGGGTCTGCACAGCGCCGGCGGCCCGGCCGCGACTCACCGCTGTCCAGCCGCGCGATCTGGGGCAGCCGGTAAGTGCTGACCAGCAGGTCGAGCGGAACGGCCACCGAGCTCCACTTCACATCCTTGAGGCTGCAACCCAGCGAGGGCGCCGTGTCCATCTTCCCCGCCTCCTCCTGCCCCGCGCTCCCGCCGCGTCCGCCGGCACCACCCGCGCTTCGGCAGCCGCGGCTACTCGCGCTCGAAGTCTGGGGCGCGCGGGAGATGCCGGGCGCTCCGGCTCGGGCAGCCCGGGGGGCACGGCGGCTGAAACGGCCGGGAGGAGGGGACCGGCGCCGGGATCAGCTGCTGCTGCAGGGCATGGCTGCGGCGCCCCGCGTGCCCTCAAGCCCCGAGAGGACTCGCAGCAGCCCCGCGGCGGCGGGCGGCGGCGGCCGGGGTGGCGGAGGCTGCTCCCGTTCCTCCTCCTCCACTGGCTCCGGGTCTGCAGCTGCGGCGGCCGCCGGCTCTCCTCCTCCTCCTCTTACCCCTCCTTCCCTCCGCCTCGAGCGTGTGAGGAGGAGCCGCGGGTCTGAGAAACGCCATAGCAGCGCTCCCAGCACTGACTAATCAACAAGGTGCGAGCAACGCCTGCGCAGCTCGGGGAGACACCGCCCCCGCCCCCGCCTCCCCGGCGCCGCCCGCTCCGCCCCCCCAGGCCGGGCGGGCTGGAAGCGGCGTCAGCTTCCCCTGCGGTCGCCCGCGCCTCCGCTCCGCGATCTCCGCAAGCTTTAGCTCTCGCTCCCCCGTCCGACCGCTCGGGCGCCCTGCAGCCCCTCCGGGTCCACTGCGCGCCCAGACTCCTGCCCTGCTCAGGGCTCTTCCCGGAGCCCAAGAGGAGCGGAGCGAGCTCAGGAATCTTCGTCTCGGTGTCAGACGCGCTCCCCTCCTCCTCCCCACTCTGACCCTGAAACCCGGCACAAGACAGCTAGCTATTCGGTGCTCACCTCTTGAGGGACTGGAAAGGCAGGCGTGGAGCACTCCTTGACGTTTCTCCCAAACCCTACAACTCGGTAAACGGACCTCGAAGTTAACCCTACCAGTCTAGACTTGGGCTGCTAGGCAGAATGAAAAAGGCAGAAGTTCCCACAAGGAGAAAGGTGACCGTCCAGTTTAGTACCTACACTGTACGAATAAGCTGCCGGAGACGGCGGGGGACGAGGCCACCAACCGCCATAGATATGCCAAAGGAAAGGGCAAAACTAGGTTACTGAGAGTCTGGGGCCAGCTATTTTACATGCTTCTCTCACTCAGTTCTCTTCCGATCTTAAAAGTTAGGATAATTCCAGTTTTCTAGATACGCGTACCAAGACATCAGGTATTGGGCAAGATCACACAACTTGTAGATGGCCGTGCTGTAATTCAAATACAGTTTGACTTCCATGATAAATCCTTCTGTCCCTCTGTACTGACCGTGGCCTGCTCACCGCGGACAGAGCTCAGAATGCAGAGGTGGCATATCCTTACTTTTGCGTGCTAATTTCTTTCCCTTCCTTCCTTCCTTCCTTCCTTCCTTCCTTCCTTCCTTCCTTCCTTCCTTCCTTCCTTCCTTCCTTCCTTCCTTCCGTCCTTCCGCATTATTTTACTTTAGCAGAAGTGAGTGGGTGAGTGATTGCCAGGTGAAAGGATTGCATATCTTACTATTTTCAACCTGCATTCAGTGTACCAGGCAGAACAAGCACCTACTTTCCCCCCACCACCACCCTCACCATTCCACCCGCCCCAGGGGACTTGAAAGCACCCTGCTGCTTTTCAGTGGGCTAACTTAGGTCTTGCCAATGAATAAACCACTCGGTTAGCAGTTAAAGAAAAACAACGGAGATTCTTCTCCACCCACCTGTCTTGTCCTCTCATTTTGAAGCATTGGCAATAATTTTCACAAAATTCTTTTGCTGAAAGTTTTGACTTCTGTCATTCACGTTAATTTTTGAAAGTCTTTAAATAGACACTAAAATGAGAAACATTTTAGTGTATATTTTACTCAGAATCACAGGTCCATAAAGTTCTGAGATTTGCTCACCTAAAGAAGAAATTTTTAAAACCATAAGGAGCTAAGTGCCAGTGGAGTTTTTTTTTTTTTTCTATCTGAATAATTCACCGTTTCTGGAAATAAAGCTCAGATTCCAAAAATAATATAGGAGACATTCAAGAATGGGCAGGGTCAGGGGTCCTTCAAGCAGTAAGTAGATTCTAGAACCTTATATGGTAGATTGATTTTTAAAAAATAACTTACTGTTACTGTTATATCTTTAAAAGCTTCAGGGAATAGAAGTTCCCTCTCACAAAAGGATTGGTGACTTATGACCTAATGACAAGATAGAAAGTAAAAAGATTAATGCAACTGACTTTTTTTTATCAATAAAGAACATGACATTTGCTCTTACTGCTGATCTTGCAGAAAAGGTTTCATTTCAACCTTGAGTAATGAAAGAAATTTTAACAAGCTACAAATTCTTATATATGTCTCATGTTCTGACAGAATTCTTCTAGAAAGATCTTAATAGTGAGAGTTTAGTTAGACTGTAAAAAAACTTAGTGGAGAATCGTTTATGACTGAACTATACTTCCAAACATGGTATGAGGAGGTGTGTTTCTTAAGATTGTTGGACCAATGCAAACCATGTATAGAAAGCGTAATAACTAAATGCCAGGGCAAAACTTACAGGATTTTGCAGTTTATGAAAAAGGAACATTCAATAAAAGTTTTCCATAAAGCAAAATTTGATGTCCTGGTTCCTTGTTCCGACTGGGTACCTTTTTAAATTGAGACTTGTGGGTGGCGGCAAAGTGTGGTGATTAAAAATATCTACTCCAGAGCCAGATGGCTGGGGTTCAATTGGTAGCTGTGCTTTAGTTTCGAATCTTGGTCACCTTGCTGTTTCCTTCTTCGAAAAATGAGGATAATTACTAGAGACTGAATGTTTGTGTCCCCTCCCCCCCCCAAAAAAAATTATGTTGAAACCTAGTCCCTAATGTAATGCCATTTGGATGTGGGACATTTGGGAGGTGATTATGTCTATGAACTAGAAAGCAGGCTCTCACCAGATATGGAACCTGCTTTGATCTTGGACTTCCCAGCCTCCAGAACTGTGATAAATAAATATCTGTTGCTTATAAGACACCCACTCTATGGTATTCTGTTTTAGCAGCCTGAACAAAGACAACAGTGATAGTTCTCACTTCATAGGATTGATATGAGAATTTAATCATTTGAAACTATGTTTAGCACTTAAAATAACACCTAATACATAAAATTGCTATTATTATTAAAAGAAGCATTGGCTTTGAAGGGGCAAAACTTAGAGGAAAGAGGAAGAGACAAATGCAACTATGAGTAATCATTAGATTTTGGAAGAAGATTTATATCGGGCAAGGGGTAGAGGAATATTCTCAAATGGAAATCCAGGTGCCTGTTCCCAGCTGTAGGATCTTAATCCCCAAACCTAGAGCCCGTGGAAGGCTTTTTCCACAGTGATTCAGAAGCATATACCCATATGAAGAGGACTTTTCATATGCTGATTTAATGTTCATAAGCCCAAGGGTGAATAAGGTTATAATACCATAGGACTCTCATGAGACATGGCTTTACAGCTTCCTAACTGTGAAACTGTTTATACCTACAGAACTTCTAAATTCTCTGCACTATCAGCTTTGCAAGATAAAAATATTACATTTTGGTTTTCCTCATATCAGAGTGTCCTGGGTCACAGAATGTGCTAGTGGTCAAATGTGTGATATCAAAGTACATGGCCTGTTGTTTTCTAGGTCTTTAAGCTCTTTTCCCTTTCAATTAATTTCCACGCTGTTGCCAGAGTTGACTTAAAAGTCACTCCCTGGCTAAAACCTTGTACATTATCTGTATCCTCATTGTCTGTGGAATAAAGTAAAAGCCCTCTGCATAAAAGGTCCTTTCCTCGGGTGGCTGGGTCTGCCTCCCCAGCTTCATTTTGATTCTGCATCCTAGAATCTAGTAGTAGTACCTTCTTGTAGTTGCCTAAACATGCCATGCTCATACATGTTCTCGAAGAGGTTACCTCTCAGCTTGGAATGTCTTTCTGCCTCTCTCGTCCTATGAAACTCCTAGCTCCCACTACTTGCGTTCCTTGAAATGCTGTGTATCTTCCAAGGAGCTGACCACTCCTTTTCATGTGTCACCCTTACACCTGGCGTCCCCCTTTTAATTATGCTAACTGCACTATGATTTATTATCTGTTCTTATGTTAGCTTTCCGTACTAGGCAGCAATTAACTGTGGCCACCAAAAGTGTATTGTATTCACCTTTGTTTCTTTGGCTCCTGTTAACCATGCCTGGCACATGGAAAGTATTCAATTAACGTTTGTTGAATTAAGTAATCGATGGGCTGAGTCATCCTCTCACTCTATTATGTCATAGGTCACTGCATCTCTTGATTAAAAACAATTAAATTTCATTAAGTCTAGAAATTTTCAAGATTTTTAAGGTTCTAATGCTATATAAAAATGTTTACTATTAGATTGATTCCCATTCTTTTCATTCATCTGAAAATTAGAATTTGTTGAAATCAAAATCTGCCCTTTTGTCACTGAACTGGAGATATATCTCTAGATTATCAGTTACACTTATTAGAACTGTTAACACATTATTAGTTTATTGTTTGTTACCTTATTTGTAGTGCCCCACTAGGATTTTACCCTCAGAGGGGCTTGCTTTACTATCTTTACATCCCTAGCAGCAGGCACAGAGAAGGTCTCTCTCTCTCTCTCTCTCTCTCTCTCTCTCTCTCTCTCTCTCTCTCTCATCTCTATCTCTCTATAGAGAGACAGAGAGAATAGATACATGAATACCATAAAGAAGCATATACCGTATAGATACTTTCAGGAAGAATTTAAAAACATATTCAGAAATTTACTTAGCTGTCTCATTCTTGCTTGCTTTTAATATAGGATGTTTCTTGAGTAGTAATTAAATAATACAGAAATCACTATATAGGAACATTAAGGAAAAATATCCCAAGTTGCAAATAGGATTTCATGGGGCATGTTTATTTTTTAAAACAATACATAACATATCCTCATTTAAAATTACACATCATATTGCAACCCAGTATACACAATATATAACTGAAACAAAAGTTTTACAAAATAGTTTTGTATACTTCTAATGTGTACTGCATCTTCATCTTTTAATCTATTCTTTTGTTAAATTTTCCTAATGTTAGCCATGACTCACTAATTTTATTTCACGTCTATAATACAACCTACAGTGTTAAAACCACTATTTTAAATAATAGTCCCTTTTGTTCGTTAAGTGTTTACAATTCAGCAAAACAGGTAACATATGGCTGAAGTTGTAGGAACTTCTAAAATTCAAGAATTATCAGAAATAAAAAGGCAAATGATCATCTAATTATTGAATTTACCAAAATCATTTACACATATATACATGCATATAGGTTCTAGGTTTGTGTTTATAAAGAAGCCAGCTCTTTCTTTGTAGATGGTGTTTGTCCTCCCCACCAAGCACAAAACCTCAGCTGGAGAAACTCTGGTAATATGTCGTGGTCCTGGGTCTGGTGTGGTTTCATAAGTTATGTGCAAGGCTTTCCAAAAGAGTGGTTAAGTGAGTCATAGGTTAGCTATACAATTCTGCAATTTCAAGAAATCTTTTACTAAAATAAAGCACCATTACTAACCAATCACTAATTATTCATTTTACATAAATTTATAAATTGTTTTAATGATACATTTAAAGTATTGGGTAAAGAAATGGCTTAATTGGCTGTATCACTTGTGAAGTAGATAAAGTTAAGGTTCTTTCCACCTAGAAGAGTCTATGGTTCATGACATAATTTAGATTTTTCTTAATAAATTTATCTACTTAAAGGGATGGCACAGGTATAAAATCTTTCGTTTTGTTTTTGGTGCCAAAATAATAATTAATGTCATTAAATCTTTATTAGTACCAAAAAACTTTGCAGGATGTACACAAGTTTGCTGTTGGCTTTCTGATAATTTGAAGCTTCAAAGAAGTTTTCGTGTCAGAGGCAGTTATAGAGAGCTTCCATTTTTAAGTGTCTCCCTAGAAAGATAATGAGATTTCAGCTCCCTGCTGACAAATCCTCTAAAGAAAGGCCATCATGTTATGTTTCCACCCCTCTTTCTGGTAAGCAGTGAAGAGGAAAGACAGGAAGATGTGTTTATGCTGGGCACCTCCCCTGGACACCTGGCTGACTACCCTGATCCAAACTGTCAGCATTTTTCCTTCCTGACCACCGTAGGTAGTCATTCAGGTTCAATGAAGACTAGATAGAGAGTGTCATTTGCTTAGAATTGCTCAAGATGGTACTTCTCTGGTCCACTTCTTAAAGAGTTTATGCCTTTCTCCCACCTCAGAAATATATATAAAATTTCTCCCAAATGGTGTCTATTTATAATAATGTCTGTTTTATAAAATATTTAAAATACAGAAAAATCCAATGTGGAAAAAGTATGACCTATGACCCTATCACCCTGAGTTAACTATTTAACACTCTTGATGTTTGATGTATTCTTCTATCTTTAGTATATATATGTGCATGTGTATTTGTTTAATTTGGATCAGTCTATAATATAGTTTTGTAGTCTACCTTGCTCACTTAATATATTGTGAATATTTTCCCATGTTGATATAAATTCCAAAATGTGATTTTTAAATGACTATGTAATATTCCATTATAAGAACATACCATAATTTATCTAATTCTATGATTTGGCATTTTTATTAGTTCCATATTTTTTCCATTAATAATGCCTTCATGACTAACTTTGTAGGTAAATCCCTGGGTGTATCCGTGATTTTCCCCCTTAATATAAATCTTTACATAGAAAATTGCTACATTAGAAAATATTGACATTTTTTAAGGCTTTCAATACATAAAGCCAATTTACTTTGCAGAAAGGTATGATTTTTCATTTTTATTGCTTGAAAACTAAAGGGTCAACATTATCTTTTCTTTTAAAATAATTATATGAAGTTTTTAAAAGTATTTAAACAAGTATTAAGAAGTTACGAAAATTGAGTGTAGTTAGCAATTAGTCCATGTGATTCTATAAATGGGCAAGAATATTTAATAATAGATGTATGAACCTGGCTAAAACACTCTTTCTAAATTTAATAATAACACCTACAAGTAGCAAAATTTTTTTAATTTAAGATCTCTAAGGATGACTAATTTAATAAGAAAATTACCAGACAAGATACTAGAGTATAGTAAGAGGCCATCAAATGTCATAAGAAACAGTAGAAGGGAATATTCATGTATACAATTATGAAGATAATGTTTTTTATACTTCTGTTCCAGACCTACATTTGTATTTTCTCCACAAAATGATTCTAAGCTTGTAACTTTTCCCTTTCTTGACTTATTACATGTAAAAAAAATCTTTCCTTTTTTTTCATTCTCACCGTTAAATCTATAGAAAGATATACATATCTAACTTACGTTGATTTACCCTCGAAATCACACTACATTTAAATAGGCACTGGGGAGTCATGGGACAGGGGAAGACCATGGAGTTCCACTTTGCTCTAAACTATTCGAGCTAATGTAGTGGAAGATGGTCCCGTTAGAATGATTATGCAAACTCTCTATAAGTCTCTTCAGAGGTTCTGGCTCTACTCGTGAAAAACAGCTTTGCTTTCCTGTTCAAACCCCATTCAAATTTTACTTTGAAATACATTTATCTTGCATTGTTTGGTATCTCAGATGATTAAAATCTTTATTTTTTTACTACTGTGTTTATAGCAACAACTTAAAGTCCTACCTGTTATTTTCAAATATTTTATCATTAAATATCATCTTTTCTCTGTAGTTTCTTTTTCTTTCCTTACCATGTACCTCAGAGTCACACCTGAACTTAGTACTGTCAATCTTTTCCAAGGATTCAAGTCATTTGTCACACTTTTTGAAATGTATATAATGGGAATGAATTCACTTAAAAGGAAAAAAAGATATGCAATATTAATATAAACTTTGCTGTTTATATACTCTAGTGTTATAAATGCTTTACATTTACCATTTAAAAAGAGTCTAAATATACCAGTTTAAAAATATTAACTATGTTCATTATTACATATCTAACTAATCAGGAGTTAAGCAGGAGAAAAAGAAAATATTTATAATAATTATTGGAACAGCAGCTAAACCTATCTTATTGCTAATAGATACTTTTGTTATAGTAACTAATGCCCTTTCAAAAGAGTGCCACACTATAATCTATTTTTCCATTCAATTAAATTTTAAATGTATCCTGATTAATTGTTAAATAAATGTTCATAGATTACCTTCCCTCTTTGTTCATCCATCCATTTATCCACTCATTCAATAAATATTTATTGCACACTATGTGCCAGGCACCATTCAAGCCAATAGGAATAGAAAGATGAGTTCTTGCTTTCAAGTATCTTAATCTATTGGGAGAACCAGAAACAAAGTGAATAAATGTAATAACAGTATGGTAAGGGTTAGAGATATGTTGTGGTATTTTGAGACTACAAAGGGAGCCTCTTACTTAGCAAGGAATTAAATGAGAACAGTATAGACTGAGGAAATGACCAACCAGAGAAGCATGCAATAGAATAAATTCACCAAGTCAAGATAGAACACGAGAAGAAGACTAGGAAGTGAACACCAGGGAAAGGAGCAGTGTCAGAAACAGCATGGAGGCAAAAAGCAACATATTTTATGGAAGGAACTATAATCAGTTTGGCTTTGCTGTATCTTGAGATCCGAGGTAGGGAGTGACTGAGATGAGGCTGGAGGGTTAGGTAGGATTTGAATCCTGCAAAGATTTGTCTGTCCTATAAATGAAATTGAATTTTATCTGAAAGAGCTTGGAGTAAATGACCTACGGTGTTAGTGATAGTAGCTATCCAGGACTCTTAAGTAGGGAATTTGTTAGTCATGTTTGAATTTTGAAAGCAACTGTTTTAGAAAGAGTATACAAGATAGATTTGAAGAGATTAAGACTGAAGAGACCGAGGTCAAGTAGGAGGCAGTAGAAAAAGCTGGTGATAGGTGATCAAGGATTGAACCAAAACAGTGTATTCCCAGATTTGGAAATTAAAGAGACAGATAGAAGCTATTTATTAAGGAGGTGAAATCCTCAGAACTTGTGTATTAATTTAGTTTGTGGGGTGAAGGAACCTCCAAAAATGATTATGAATTCATAAGACACCAAGCAGATTTAACTGTAGAATCTAGTTTGGGTAAGCATATAATTAGTGCACAGGGACAATTATGAGGAGACCACAAGAACTTTGAAATATGAATATAATATTGAAATATTCAGTCAACTGATCATAATAGGGATAAAGCAAAACCACTTTGAAAAGACAACTCCCATGTCAAAGAGAATATTAACAGTATTAACACTTAACAGATTCTAGCAGCATAGTTTACATCAGGCTGATACTATAAAACTGACTTTCTTTGCTCTTTTGACATGCCTGCCTAGTACTGAGGATTCCTTGTGGATATATTGCTTGAGGCCTTGGGAATATTTTTAACAGTTAAGGGGAGAAAGAGACTAGGGAGTATGTCTGAAGGAAGAGACAATGGGTTCAATTTTGGACATGTAAAATTTGAGTTAGCTGTAAAGTATCCAAATGTGAAGCAGACAACTGGAAATGGGAGCCGGAGCTGGGAAAGAAATTAAAAACAGATTGGCATATTTGGCAGTTGAGTTTTACAAATGGATAAATTTTCCAAGAAAGGACAGATTTCAAAGAGAAGTGGCACAATGTCAGAATCTTAGGGGGTTCCAAGAACAGAAGAGGACCCAGCAGAAATCCTGAGAAAGAGTAACCAGAGAAATAGAAATAGAATTATAATATTTTATGCTTTTCCATACAAGTTCCTTCCCTTAATTTCCTATGTGAAACTGCCTCTTCGTCAGAATCAATTTTGTCCTCTATAGCGTTTTGGATAACTATTATCACAGTTAAGACGTATTATGGTTATCCGTGTACTCTCCTTAAATTCCTTATTAAATGGTAAATTTCTTGATGGCACTGTCAAGAACTATGATAGTCTAAGATTTTACCTACTTGCAAGCTTGCAAGTTAGCCTGCCACAGTTTCATGGATGCTGGCAGAAGAGAGGAGACGTCTGGATCAGAAACAAAGTATCTATTACTCTTAGCACATCAAACAGCATGAACTTCATGTCCATATCAGTTCTCTTTGTGCTCCAAGTCCCATAGGGGTGACTCAGAGTGCCCAGGCAGATGCTGCACACATAGTAGGTTTGTGTTATAGCGAAGAAACCCTGAGATTAGGGAGCCAAGTCTTTAATAAGCAAACCTCATCTACTTGTGTCCCCAGAGAAAGATGATATTTTTATTACACTGGACCTTACCAAAATTGCCCTCTGCTCCAAAGGTAGACATTATCTCTACCTTCTAAGGCTATACAAACATCCTTGAAAAAATTATCCTAAACAAAGGTTGTCAATGCCTCTGCTCACAAGATGTGCAGAAACACGAGACCAGTGAAGATTTGTCTTCATATAGCCACACTTAAATGTCTTGCATATTTTTACATACTGGTTGCATCTTACAGGTTAGTGCCTTGCATATAACAGGTGCTAATAAATATTTTTTTTGAAATAATAATTAGAAATAACATCGGCAACAGAGATAGTTCAGAAGACACTTCCCTAGAATTATTTATAATAGGCCAGTGTAAAGATTGCTTTCAGCTTCTGCTATATGCTATTTGGATAAGCAGTTTAGTTCTAACTGTAACTGTCTTGAGAACAACAGTGTATATTATCAGGTTTTGCTTCCTACAGTCTAAAACAGAGCCTAGAACATAATAAGATATAAACAACTATTTGTTAAGAAAACTTTACTATGTGGCAGATCACACAGGTCCAAATGATGCAGAATTGTGAAATAGACTGCCCTTCTTCAGCCCTCCACTGCTCTTTAGCAACAATGCAAGCAGGTTTTTTACCCTCCAAACCATCTGAAGAAAGGAAGACGAAAACACTGATTCCTGCTAAATGCTAGTAACTTGGTGGATTACCAGAGCAGTCTGGATGGCAAAAATATGATGAAGTGGGCTTTCTCTTATCTCTTTGGTGGGAATATAAATTGGTATAATCTTTACGCATTTGGCTATTTTCAATGAGGCTTTAAATGCCTAGCCAGCAATTCGATATTGGAGAAAATGCCCTAAATAAATTAACTACAGTAAACAAGTTTTACACACAAATATATTAAACCCAGAAATATATTTGTAATAGCATAATGTGTGAAGGTTCTTATTGAACTTAAGAAGGAATTCGACCCTGAAATTTTATCATGAAGATGAATCTCTATATAGACTATCGAAGACATTGCCAAGTTTTCCTCTGTGGAGATCTTTAAGAAGAAGAAATGATCACCATTCCTAGAAAATTTAAACAAGGGTGTTATGTGTCTTTCTTAAGGTCTTTTCATTTCATCTAGTCTAGGTTATATGATCTATACTCTCTAAAAGGAAAGGTAATAAAATTTTCAATCGCTTCTCATGTTATTGGGGGTGGATCTTTTAGAACAGTGATACTCAGCTGGAAGGAAGGAATTCAACTCTCTAGGGATGCCTTTCAATATTAAAACATTTTAAATTTTTAATAGTGGGATAAAGTATCAACTTCAAAAATTTTTCAGAGTTTAGAAAGTTGCTTTTTAAATTTTATTTTAATATAGAATCATCCAAATTTATTTGTATTTACTCAAAGACATTGAGGAAGCCAAATGGGATCTTATCAATTTATGTCCTATTGTTCTGCCCATAAAAGTGTCACCAGTGCAGATCAAATCAGGAAGTGGTTGGCAGAGGACAAGAATATTTATGTCAGGCTTATTTCATGTAAAAATATAAAATTCTGATGAAATGTATTAGTGCTTTCAGAATTTTCTTAAATTAAGGGTAGCTGCTAGGTTTGTACAATGTCAAAAAGTGAATCCCACATCTGGAGGGAAAATAACAATAATTTAATAAAGCATTTGACCTTTTCATATTAGTCATATACTTGAAAATATATACTATTTGTTCAGGGCAGAGTGTTATACCTATCCATTTGTGCAAGCTTGTTAATTTCATTGTTGAAATATTTTCTATCCTATGCACTTTCTCACATTTGTTTGCTATTTCTGTTTCTGATAGAGATTTGTTAAAGTTGCCTACTATGGTTATGGATTTATCATATAGAAATATATATACAGAAAAAATATAGAGAGAGGGATATATATATAGATATAGCTATATATAGAAAAATAATATATATTATATATTATATATATTATTATATATATGATATATATTATAAAATATATCATATAGAAATAATATATATATATAGAGAAAAATAAGAGAAAAGGTACATTATGTTTTAGGGGTGTCTCTTAAGAAGAGTGTATAGCTGAATTTTCAAAATCTATAATCTTGTCTGAAAAAAAAAAAACCAGGAGAGTTGCCTTATTGTGGAGGAGTACCAGACTTACTTAAGCCATTTCAATTTGTTTATTGCCTTAATCTCTTTTGTCTCTTTGGTATAAAATTTCTTATTGAGAAATACAAGATGCCTCTGTCCAACAATTCCAAGGAAACAGAAACTTAAATTTACACTGTCACATGTCAAGATGCCCAAAGCAGGCAATGAATACAACACTTAATTTGGTTTTCTTGTGTGCCTCTGGAAATTAGGATAGAAATATTCTGCAGGTACACTGAGAGAACAATTTAATAAATTCTACTTTGCTTTCAATTATTTTCCCTTTAACTTTTTGTAGAAGATAAATCTCAGGAAGAAATTTTACCATAATCTATGCACTAAACTTTAAGCTCTTAAAGGCAGACATATCTTGTAAATGTTTGTATATCTTGTGTATACAACTGAAGCTCAAAAGTCAACCTGAACTGAACTGAAATCTTAATTTTATAGAAGGAGGAAGAAAAAATAATGGATATTTACAAGGTAAATTTTTTTTCTTTGTGATAAAAATTATTGTGAAAGAATGACAATGTTGCTAGAATTTCTATTGTATTTTATTACTGATCTGAGTGAGGCCTCAATGACCATTACAAATATGGCCAAATATTAGAAAGTATTATTAATACTTTTTAAAGGAATAAGCAATAGGAAATTTAAGAATAAAAATGCTAACTATCCCCCTATATCAATCATTACACTGTAAGCTCCTTGAAGAAGTACATATTTTCTCATTTTTGTGACCCTAGTGTATTGTAACAGTACCTGGACATAGTAGGCTTTCAATAAATGAAGAAATGGATGGATGTCATACAGATAAATATTATATAAACTTGCATGCACTGAAAACTATAAATTCGTAACATTTCTTTCTTTATCTTCAAATATAGTTTGAAATTCTACCATTTCTGCAAAAGATTTCTGACATCCCAAAGAAAGAGTTAACCATTATTTTCTTCATGTTCCCACTTTGTCCATTCTGTTAAGATAGCAATTTTAATATCACATTTCAGGTAGCTATTTACACATCTGCCCCATCCTAGCTTGTGGAAGATTGTTTCTTAATCACTGTTTAAATCTGTTTTTGCAGTTGCTGCATGATATGTCATAGAAGGCTCAGCAAATCTTTCTTGAATTAGATTTTAAAAAGAATAAAAATTAAGTGCCAAAACTTGTTGAACATCTATGTTTTGGATACTGAACAAGGAAATTTAAAGGAGTTTTCTCTTTGGTTCTCATAATGATCTTACGAAGTTTATATTATTAATTTTTTTTAATGTTTCAGAGGGGTTCAGCCAGTCATCCCAGACTAGGCATACAGTAAGTGAAGAAGGTGGAGTTAACCCATTAGCTCCTTTCATCTGACCACACTACCCCAGCTTATTCCTTAGAGGAAACTGAACGCATAGTGAAGTTTACACATGTTTTTACTTCACCCACCAACAGCCTCTGAAAACACGTCATATTGAACATCATATTATTTGTCACTGGAATCTTTTTTGGACAACCACCATTTATCTCGGAATGTACGCCATCATTTTTACTTAAGACATGTTTAGCTCTACGAATGAGTATTCCGCCTAGGGTCCAAATACTAGAAAGCAGGGATCATGCCTCATTATACTAAATGATCTCCCAACGGTTGTCCCAAGCATTCCTAGATGTGGTACTTGGGCTACAAATCTGCCCTCTAGATGCTTACAGCCTATGAGAGGATTGAAGGCAAATTCAAGGCTGATAGTGAACATTAATGTACATGATGATGATGATAAATAATATTCTTCATATGTTTTGGCCTTGTGGCTATATATACCTGCACTTGAAACTCCGTTCTAATTCCTTACTAGCTGAACGACTTTAGGCAGTTTACTTAATCTCCCCAGGACACAGCTTCTTCAACTGCAAAACAAAGATGAAGACACCTGCCTTAGGAGTTAAATAAGATACTACCCATCCTATAAATGGTAGCCGTTATTGTTATTATTACCCCCAGCAAACATGTTATCCAAAAACAATGGGTAAGTTAGATTTCTATATATGGGTTAAATGTCTCTAGCTAATATCTATTTATTTAATACCACTCGTTGGTTTCAGGCTACTCTCAACCAATACAAAGACAAATGGGTAGAGAATAATGCCCCAGCCAGAGATTAAAGAGATTCGAATGTCACTTCCTTCTATTCCTTTGCAGCAGTTTATAAGGGCATTAGAATAGGATGTGACATTAATTTTATAAAGATATTATACATTAAATATACATACTATCACACTCCATCTAGAATTACAGCAACATCAATTAGGAGCATTACCTGTCAGGCATTATTACTGGTGCTCTCTATAAACAAGCTCTAAAGTCTTGTGGTGATCTATTAGAGGTTTTCTGTATCCTTCCTCCACCCCCTTCTGATCCTTTTAGGCTCTTAGGAGCAAACCGTTGATCACGACTAAAAGCAGCTAAGTGCATTCTTTCTTGGAGCTTAGCTGTTTCTCTGGAAGTCAGCAGACAATAATGTAGCCCTTAATACAGACTCAGACCAAATTTAGTGAGTGGAGGAAAGAACATGATATAAAGTTAAGGAAACATGGCCTTTCAAGAGAACAAATGAAGACAAATATTTTCAAGGTAACCTTTAAGTTGCATGGCTGGCAATGTTTTCCTTTACAAATGTCCTTTGTAAATTACTTCTGAACCATCAGTCTTATAGGAAAAAGTACTGAATAAAATGGAATGAACTAGTTACTTAACTGACAGGAATAAAAATTTGTAAGTTACACATAGCAAATATCAGCTTTGTCAGATGATAGAAAATTTTTTCTAAATCCTGGGATAAAAATAAGAGTGAATTCTGAAATGGCCTTTTCACTGTTCATTCTAGAAGCAATATCCTTCAGTAGAGAGGAGCCCTGTCTTTTGTGGGTACCTTGTCAGACAGAGACAGCTTGGGCAGTGTTCTTGCCTTTTCTCTTGATGATCTTCCACTTTGACCTTGTAGTCACCATTGAAGTTTATGGTGAGTTTGAAAGAAATACATTAGTTCTCTCCCTGGATCAGAGTCAGTCATTTCCTCCCCCCAACCCCCGACACTTAGTAAAATGGTATTGTTTATTCTACCAATAATTTAACTTTGGGCGAATGTGCCTTGATGATTTTCAGATTATTACAGGTGATGACAGAGGATGGAGAGCAGTGGAAGACAAAGGTTGTAGGACAGCAAATGGCTGTGACATGTAGTTGCTATTGAAACAGTAGTGATTATAAAGATTGTAGTGTCACTTGACTTCTGAAGCCAAGTGACTTCTTTTCCCTAGAGCATACATAGGGAAAAAGAGAAGTTAAAAGTTTAAAAATTCAATGAGGAATATATAGAGAACCAGAAATCCACCATGGCATCTTTGGAGCTATCTTTTTCTTCTAGTTGCATGGCAGATATTGTTGAGGAGCAAGACAAGGGTACAACTGTAATAAGGGCACTTTTGGTAAGAAAAGAATATGGACATGTTAGCATTATGACACGGTCTGAAAACTTTAATCCTTAAAATTTCCTTGAAACTTACAAATAAATGTCAATCATTCTCATTTCTTCTAAGCCCAATGAGAGTTAGATTCCTACATAACATGGAAGGAGAGATTAAATGTCTATCCAAACAGGATACACTGAAAGAGTCACGAGAACTTTCTAATCAGCAGAAGCTTAGGGAACATTTAGCAAAATGCTAGGCCAAGAGAGATGGATTCATTTACCCAGGATTTGGAACTTAATGTGTCTTGAGCACCTGGAAGTTACCTAATCATTATCCAGGTTGGTTAATTAAAGTCTGCACTCAATCATACCCTATAGATAACGAGGTCAAAAGGTCAGAACTTTCCTGGCATACTTCTGAGGAAGGAGTAAAGGATCATAGAACTGGGAACAGTGGCATGGAGCTTATCAGTCACTCCCTAACCAAATCCTATGGGTGAACCCAGAGAACATTTCCTTATTCAGAGCATTATGAGAATATTAGAAGGAGGATCACTATCTTTGAAGACCTCTGTAGACGCTGGTCTTTTAAGCCAGAGAAGATAGTGGGGGGTTACAAAGCAGGTTCTCTGACATTACTGGGAATAATGTGATTCTGGGTTAGTAGATGCCAGATGGTTGGGCTCATCTTTCAAAGATAAGGTAGGTACAATTACCACAATAAAATAAAGGGGCAGAATAATATTTAAAGTATTTGGAGTGTTTTGAACTGCAACAATTTGCTTCAATGGTTAATTGATCAGGGAGTGTCTTTAGAAATGAAATAAAAAGACAGGTGCTACTTAACAAAGTTAGGCAGAAAATTCTAAGACTGTTAGTCAGAAATATACCGTGAGTCACTGATGTAGGTCCTTACAGACACCCACCGATTTCTTATACCTAAGATAGAACTAATTGTCTGAGAGGAACCCAGTTTCCTTTATGAGAAGAACCCTGCTATGTGGCCACAGATCCATGTCATGAATCTTTTCCTGAGACTTATTTGAGGGATATGTAGCCATGATGACCGAATTTGCACTCAGATTTTAAGAGAGGGAAGAAAGGAGACCTTCAGACAAGAAATGGGAATATTTGGGCAAACGTTGATGAGCCTGATAAATTTGAACTTCATCACTAATCCCTGGAAAGAGACTCAAGATGCAGCCATCACTAATCCCTGGAAAGAGACTCAAAATGCAGCCATGATCCACCAGGAAGATGGAAACTAATAGAATTTAAACAACAGATGAAATTTTGGCTCTAATTTGTTTAATAGTGTGTCAAATGGGACTGCAGACCCATCCTGTGGTTTTTCTCCAAATCTTAGAATATATAGCAGCAATAGAGATACCGAGTAAATGGCAGAAGCCCACACTGATTTCCTGACTCACGCAGTGAGCGCTTTTCTGTTAGGAATAGAAGAAGCCCCTGTAATTGACCTCTCAAGACAGTGAACATTCAGCGATACTGCATCCTGAGAAAATTCCAGATATCAGTACCATCCTAAAAGACTTAAAAGATGCAGAGGTGGTGATTCCTACTACATATAATATATCTCGCCTGTTAACTGAGGCAAAAGCAAGGTAGCCTATGGAAAATGACAGCAAATTGCTGTAGTCACATGGTGGTATATAACATAGCTGTGGTTCCAGGAATGGTATCTTTACTGGAGCAAATCAGTAGATCCCTTGATACCTCACATGAAAATACCTTCTTTTCATTTTTATTCAGTAAGTGAAGTCAGAAACAGCCTGTGTTTCTATAGCAGGGACAATATGACATTACAATCATGCTCCAGGGGGTCACAAATTGAGTCCCCTAGGCAGTACACTCTGAGAAGGAGTTTGGTGTTCATAAACACCATAATGAAAATGTTTATTAGGGATCAACACTTATGGGAAGAATAAGACATATACTTGACAAAGAGTGGGAGAGAAACTCTGTGAAAATTCATGGGCCTAAAATATCAGTAAAGTTATAGGACACTAGTGTCTGAAGCATACTGGGATATCCCTTCTGAAGTAAGAGAGAAAATATTGTACCTTTTCTCATGCATGCTTTTTTTCACTCATCCTTTTTGGGTTTTTGAGGCAACATACACCACAGTTAGGCATGCTGTACTAACCCATTGACTGGGTAATTTCATGAGCTGACAGTTTTTAGTGGGATATGAAATAGGAAAGAGCTCAGAAATGGTTCAGGTTGCAGCTCAGGCTGTTTCATCACATGGACCCTGTGCCCAAGCAAAACCAATGGTCCTCTCTATCTGTCGATGGTGGATAAGGATGCTATACAGCATCTGGCAAGCCCCAATAGGAGGATCACAGCAGACGTCCTAGAGTTTTGGAATGAGGCTATGTCCTATTCTGCCAACAACTGTTCATTAGAAAACAAGACCCTGACTGGCTGCTAGTCTTGGAACAAATTGAATTCTTGACCATAGGATATCCAAATTGCCAAACTTGTGCTTTCTAATTCACTGAACCATAAAATTGGATGTGCACAGTGCATTTCATTATAAAATGGAAGTACTATATATCAGGGGTCAACAAATTTTATCTATAAAGGGCCAGATAGTAAATATTTTAGGCTTTGTGGGCCATATGGTTTCAGTTCCAACTATTCAGCTCTGCTGCTATGGCTCAAAAGTGGCCATAAGCAATATGTAAATGAACGAGTGTGGCTGTGTTCCAATAAAACTGTTTATTGACACTGAGATTTGAATTTCATATTACTTGGTGTCATATTATTATTTCGTTTTTCTCCAACCTTTTAAAAACGTAAAAGCCATTCTTAGCTTGCAAAGAATGCAAACTGCAAAAAAGGTGGTGGTGGGTTAAATTTGGCCTAAGAGCTGTGGTTTGCCAACCCCTGGGATATATGAAACCAGACGTAAGAAGGTCCAGAAGCTACAGCAGACTGTCCGAGCAGAGCCAGTAATGCTGGTTGCCATCATGCTTGCTCCTACAGCATTTCTTTCTTCCTTTCTATTCTCTCTCTGATATATTAACAGAAGGGAGAAAGATGTGGGCTCTGGTTGTGGATGGATCTGCATTGTATGCTGGCAATGGGAAGACATTGATGGTTACTGCATCATAATCTCACTGGCGATGTGCTCAACTTTGAGCAGTACATACGGTTGCTCACTTTGTATGGGAGAAGAAATGCCCTGAGATGTAGTTCTACATTCACTCAAGAGGAGTTTATAATAAATTTTTACATTTAGGCACTTGGAAAGAACCCTATTGGAATATTGATCCCAGTGTTTAAGTGGGGAGAGTTAGGTGGGTGGTGGCCTTCTTGGAATGGACAGAGTATGAAAATGTTTGTGTCCCATGTAAATGCCTGTCGGAGGCCATTCAGAGTAGAAAAGGCTCTCAGTATGCAGGTGGACAAGATGACTCATTTTGTCATTGTCAGCTAGGTGTCTTTCTCCAGACACCCCAGTGCTTGCTCACTAGGCTGTGGTGGCAGGGATAGTGGCTATGCACAAGCTCACCTACTTCATCTAGCCCTTATCAAAGCTGGTCTGACTACTACCATTTGCACAGTAGTGCAGACTTTATGAGATTGTGGTTACTGTATTTGTCCATCAATAGTTAAAAATAGATAAGAAGATGGTAGGGGATGCCACAGTGTATCACTTGAGTGACAACATATTCTCCTATGCCAAAATTATAGTAGCAACTTTATATTCTTTTAATGATTAGAGTTAATTATTATGAAGATAGGATGAAGATAGATGTCTCAGCTCAAGCAGAGAGAGCAAATTTGCCCTTCCTCTGCCTTTTTGTTCCTTTGCCCTCAGTGAATTGTATGATGCCAGTCAAGACTGGGAAGAGCCATTTGCTTTACTCAGTTTATCAGTTTAAATGCTAACACCCAGAAATAATGATTTACTAGCTACCTGGGCATCCTTTAGTCCTGTCGAGTTGACACACAAAATAAGCAATCACAGCAAGCCATCTAGAGTACTTATCGCTTCTTGCTGTCAGGTCTGATAAAGATGATGTCAACAATATGGTGGACCAATGTGACATTCTCTGAATGTTCAGGTGGCCCAGGTGGCTCAGGTCCACTTGGATTATATCATGATAAAGGGTAAGAGAGCTGTAGGACAAGATCATAAATATAATCTGTTGTCCATCCCAGTTAAATCTGAACTGCTTCTCATTTTCCTTTCTTGTGAATTTAAAAAAGAAATACATTCATTAGTATTTCAATATCAGAAGCTGAGGCTGGAGTTTCCCCTTGGTTAAGTTTGTGGTGGTACACTGTTATCTGCTATAATCTATTCATTTTTTTCCAGTGATCAAACTGGTAAAATAAATGGGAGTACAATAGTAAGACTAATTTCTCCCATTCTCCTCAGGATGTGTTAGGTTACTCTCTTGGCCAAGCACAGGGAATAAATTGGAAGCAGACTGTTTGTTCCTAATCTTTTTTTAGCTTCCTTATACCACTGAATTGGTAACGGATGAGGTTGTTATGGTTAGAGAGAGCTGCCAGGTGTCAAGGTGGTCAATAAGACAATGAAACAAATTGAAAGTAAGAAGCCCTATTGACTTACTGTGATATTATAAGCAAGATGTTACATGGGTAAGAGTGGCAGCTCCCTAATGTTCCATTTCCCCACGGAATGGCACTGTCCAAAGATCAGATGTAGCAGTGCATACAGGGGGACTGTGTCACTGCTGAGGGAGCTGGAGCAAAAGGCTCCTTTAATAAAGGCTTCTAGGGCTGGGGGAAAGCAGAGCGGAAGGGGCTCAGAGTGGAAGAGTACTGAATACTGGGGCAGAGTGGAGAAAAGGCCCGGGTCCCTCTAAGAAGGAGATCTCGGCAGAGGGACCCGAACACCGTCTGCACCAATAAAGAGGCTTCTGAATGGAGTTTCCCAGGCTAAGAGTGCAGGTATGTTTCAGAGCATGACCAGCCCACAGGAGACCTGAGTCCTTCACTGTAACTCCCTCCAGAGATTACAACACTCGACTGTGCACCAAATCTAGTGTGGGGAAAGCAGTTGCGTCACCCCTAGACCCGCCAGATAAAGTCTTTGTGACTGTCTTTGGTCAGGCTTGAAGAGTCACACATCGGGGTTTTGACCCTGTAACTGCCGAGGTAATTGGTAACTGGGGAAAATGGCGGTGCTACTATACCATGAACCCAGAGGATTTACTTTTAGGGAGTGTGCGCACCTTTTTGCTTAGTATTCCTTTCCATGTACCTTATCAATGGAAAACAGTGACAACTTAATAAAGGCAACACCACCAAAAGCTCATATCCCACAGAAATAAGGTTTGGGTCACCCTACCAGGTAAAGGAGCCCATCTGACGGAGGTGCTGGCAGAGAGTAAGGGGAACATGGAATGGATAGGAGAAGAAGGAATTACTATTACCAGCTTAAACCTTACACGCACACACACACACTCACTCACTCATTCACTAGCGGTAGTTATGCTTACGCTATGTAATGGTTTTTCTCCATTTCTCCCTGCTACTTATTTGAAAACCACTGGTAGAGGTTAACATTTTAAGTTCTGATGGCAGTATGACAATCTTGACTGTATCTTGCTATGATTTAGTAGCTGATGGCAGTCCATGTGTACTGTGGCTTGAGGACATAAATTTTTCTTTTCTTTTTCTACCAAGTATGCAGCTATCATTTAAGAGGACATACATTTTTTCAAATGGAAGAAGGAGACAAGGCAATGCTGAGGGACAAAAAAGGTATATCATGCTGGATATCTCCCATTGTTCCTCCGGATCCACTTTTCACACCTTCCCACCCTCCTTTTTGCAACCCGAGGCAGTTCTGGTTGAAATGTATCAAAAATCCCTCTTGCTTTTTGTTTTCTGATTGGGTTTGGCCCATGACGAAACCAGGCAGAACATTGGGATGGAGTGGGAGATGTGGGGAAGGAGGAGAATGGAGTGGAGGTATGTATTGTTTCTGCTTTTCCCCAGCATGTTTGTTTTAGATTGGTTGTGACCCTCAAGGTCATGGCTTCTCACAAGGTGGTCTCTTTATCACAACACTGCCCTTTGGGTTTCTAGTGACTATTCTCTTCCCTTATCCTTCAGTTTTAGAGGTGGCAAATACCACACTGTTACTAGCCCCTAGTACACAGCTACACCGTATATCTTCCTGTACCCTGCCCATGACTTTGTAAATAGTCCTTTTGCTAAACCTGTAAAGAATTATCCTAATTAGTGTGTGCCTTGTTTTATGTTGCAACTCTAATTTATAACTACTCACCCTGCTTTAAAAAATTATTCTAAGCCTGGTGTTCTCAAGTTTAAAAACTTTGGAGTTATTCATTCGTTAGCAGAATATTCCAAGTTGATATCATTTATGACTATTATGTATCATTTACTAAGATCTTTCCTGGCCCACCACCTTTAATCCAACCACCATATTATTATTCCAGGTAATATTTCTGAAGGCAAATTGTAGCAAATCCATTCCCTTCCTAAAATCCCTAATAGCCCTCTGTCACCTACAGAACGACACTTACATTCTTTGGCATGCTTTTGGCATCCTTTACGTAAGGACTGCTCGCCAACCTGTTCCGACACCATTTCTCCTACATGTTCAGGCTGTTCCGGCCACACTGAACTTAGAGTTTCCTCATCAAAAATTCTCGTGACAAACAGCCAACTCTTCTCTCTGCTTTTCAAACTATTTCTTCTCTTTCGAGACGCAGCTCAAGTATCATCTCTCTGCACACTTCCTTCCAGCACATTCCTCTTCATTCCCACTGAATTAGTTAGAACATCATTTTAAAAGTTTGACTCCTCCCAGTAAATTTAATAGTCTTTAAGGGATACTAATGTCACTTTTGCCTAAAACATAATAGGAATTTTGTAACTGTTGGTTTAAATACTTTAATATCTAAAAAAATGAGCTACGAGTTCTTTAATGTCTATAGCTGGCCTCTGCCTTGGGCCTCTGAGCAGCAACTGGTCTTTTTTTAAATCACCCTATTTTTGAATTAAAATCTTCTCTTCTCTCCTCGAGTGCTGGCATCTCTTCTAAGTTTTAATTTTTGTCTCTTTTTCCTATAGAAAGTCTCCCTCATGGGGAGCAAATTTCCCCCTGAATTTCTAGATCATCATTATGTACTAGAGACCGATAGTAATTTAATTATTTCTCGGATTCCAGCCAAACCTTCAAGAGATCTCTGAGTAAATAAATTACCAGGTTGGAATTTTAAGCCACACACTTATTTTTATGTGCAAAAAATTAATTTAAATTAATTTCACACAACTTCAGAATCTATATAAGCTAAACCAATAGAATTTTGCATCTCATTGCATATTTCCTACAAATTTATTTTCTATGAATTTCTACAAACTGGTCTGCTGCTTTTTAAAACTTTAAAGTGGATAGAAAATAACTAACTTAGGCCAAAATAAAGTTAGGTAGTTGTTTTAATTTAATAATCTCTTACGTAATAACCTTTAACATACAGAAACATCAAAAAATTGGTTTGAATTTAGTTCAAGTTTAGTTAGGAGCCAGTGGAGGTTGAGTGAAGGGTTAATGCTGCTCTGTGGCCCCAGACTGTGTTCCGACTCTCAACAGAAATTTCAAAAATTATAAGATCTGTATTTATTTGTAAAAAGAATTAGTGTATTTTCTCTATCCCTTCTTTATACAAAAGATATAAACAGAACCTCCGCCTCTCCAAAATAGTAATAATAATAATAATAATAATAATAATAATAATAATAACAAGAACAGTGTATGGGAGCTCTTTTTAACAATTGTATTTTAAATTTCTTCAAATAGGCTTCTAAGTACCTGCCTTTTATCTCTATGGACACAATTAGGAAAGAATCAAAACAGATGACATTATTGTGACTTAGAGTTTGTAGGCTTCACCATAAGATTAATTGGGCTTTTAGTCTAAATACCTAATGCAAGGGCAGATTGAAGTAAGGAAATATACTTACATCAGCATCTTTTCTCTTGTTTCCATGTTATTTGGAAAAAGTGAAGGAGACTGAGTTACTTGTTGGAATTCAGGGGGAAATGTCAATTTAACTCAGTGCAATCATTTGACATGAATTCTATATTGAGAAAACAACATATCCTACCTTACCATTCTATTCCAAGTAATATTTAATTGCTTTCTGAACCTCTTCCAACTCCAATTAGTGTTAATTAAGTGTGTAACTAAATACATTACCCTAAAATAATTAGGAATGGTACAGTGTTCTTCATAACATATGTGATTTGTATTAGCAGCCTTGGTTTGGAAGAGTCTTAAACAGGAAAATAGACACAGAATCTCTTTTTCTCAGTATAATCTGTTCTCAACCACGTGGACTTGATTAGCAACAGATTCCTTTTGTCATTTGGGGGACACAGGCTGTTATTAGTTATGTAAAATATGGTCCAAAAAACTCAGCATGACATACCAGTCTCTCCATGATATGAATCCTACTTCATCTCTGGTCTTCTATCCCACACTCCAATTTCATTATTGCAACTCTTTTTTTTTTGTACATGTCTGTGTTTTTGCCTTTGCAGTGCCATCTGCTAATGTGCCCTCTTAACTGAGCCACACCTACTCGCATTTCTAGTCTCATATTAAGCTTACTATGCTGAATAGTCTCCCTTTGTCCCTCTAGTTCTAGTTCTCACTCTTTGCCTCTCAGCCCGGTGGCCCATGGGCTGATGTTGAAGGTCTCCTTCATCACCATGCTCCCCTGAGCTCAGGCTTGCAATCGAGGTTGGCCAGTGGGAGGCACCAACAGAAGACTGGAGGGCAGGAGGAGGGAGAGGTCTGGGTATTTTTCCTCTCCACTTCCACATGCTTTCATCCCCATTGGGCTGTGGTTTGGCAATGGCTTTGCTCCTCCAAACAGCACCATAGCTCCCAAGCTACAGCTCTCCCTGCACTAGCAACAAACCTTCCCATCCCTTCCAGCCTACGATGTTAACCTCTTCTCACTCTTGCTCATCCTCGGGGGCTTCATCATCGCCGTTAGTTCCCTTAACCCTACCACGCCTCTGTCAATAATCTTTCCAGTAAGCTCATCATTTACCTCTCTTGCCATCTCTCTCTTCCTGGGACACTATTACAGTTAGCCTTTTTATGATACCGCCTCCTGAGATAGAATTAAAGTTTTGTGCTCTCACAGAACCCACTGCAGACTTATATCAAACAACCTGGCATACTTGACTGCACCATTTACTTAAAAATGTATTTCTTTCTAGAGTCAGAGGGCTCCCTCTCAGTATCACCAGGATGGAGCACAGTACCTGTAACATATTCAGTCTTCAGTAAATATTTCTTAATAAATGGATAAATATTATGAGTGGTGGAGATTATTATTAATAAAAACATTTTTGAACATTTTTATGTGGTAACTTTCTTACATAAATTATCTCAGTAAACCTTCACAAGAATTCTGCAAAGTGAGGTTAACATCTTTTACAGGTGAGTAGACTGAAACCTAGAGAATATAAATAATTGGTTCAAGTCACAGTAAATGAAAGAACAAACCTGTATCTTTTTAAAATTATTATTCCAAAGTCCTTTCCTTTAACTATTATGCTATACTGCCTGAATAGTAGTATGCAGAAGCCTACAATGTTTAGCCAAAACATTTTTTAAAAATGTTGTGGCTTCTTGATATTTTCTAAGGTGCCTCATTGCTCATCGTGACCCTTGCTCAGGGATAAACATCTGAATGTTGACTACTTTAACATGATTAGTCAGACAATCGTGAAATGTTAATTTTGTGGTATTATATGTGAATTTTGAGAGATTCCATAGAAGAAGCTTCATACAATTTATATACTTAACTTCTGATTTTTCAAACTAATTATTTAATTATTACTTGAAAATGCCTAATTTTTTTTTTTTTTTTGCCACAGTGGGTGGGGCAAAGTGAAATCTATCAAGTACTGGGAGAGTTCAGGGAACCATCACAATCCAGTAGAAACAGATTTCAATCATGGAAACACAGTAGAAAGCCATGCATCTTAGACCCATGCCAGGATCAACCAAGAAATAAGTGCACTTACAAGTGTTACTGTTGACTATTCTATAGCTGACATGTGGTTTGTAGGGTTTAGGTTATATACCAGCCTCTTTTGTTACTATGTAACCCATTTCCCATTTGCCCTGGAAATAATCGCCAGTGGCACTTGGCTGCAGTGTTTACCCCAAGATAACTCCCAATTTATAGTCCTAACCTTACTTCCAGTTTTGGCACAAAATATTTTGTTTTTATGTTTAGTTTTGCATCCTCTAGTATATTGATAGTCTTTGGAAACAAATAGCATCATTCTATTTATAGCTTTCTGTTTTTAGTAGTGGTATTTCATTTACAAAATATAGTCATTCTTGATGACTGAAAATGTCAAATCCCAGAAAACGTAGCATTTCTATGTGTAATGTTAACATCGTTCTCGAACAGTTGTTAGCCGAAGATTCATTTGAGCAATCCAATTTTTCTGAAATAGATGATTCTGATAATTTTTCAGATAGTGCTTTGGCAGACTGTATAGTCAGGTCTCTCTGTCTGATTTGGAATCTAATGGAAATAGCCCTTCAGCAGTTGACTCTGGTCACACTCTGAAATGGTCAACTTGTGTTCTGATTCCATGTCAAAGTTATGACTTTACCGGCATACCTGGCAGAAAAGTTGATGTCAGTGATACCACCGGCCCACTGCAATATTGTGAACTGTTCTTTCCTGAAGAATTGGTTTTAAAAAATCACCAGCAAAAGGAATGCCCAAGCTGCCTAGTTGTCTTCAAAGCTGCCTGGTCCAAAAGGATTTTTGTGAATGGAAAAATGGAAAGACACTGAGAATGACACACTGAACATCTTTTTGGCAGTAATGTTACTGCAAGGTATCATGCAGAAACCAGAGCTGGAGATGTTTTGGCCTCTTTTGGATGCATCTTAACTCAGGCAGATTATGACTGGTGAAAGATTTTTACTTTTGCTTTGTTGCCTGCATTTTGTCGACAATTCTTCCATATCTGCTGGTCAGTTGAAGGCCCAGATTTCATTGCAGAAGATCAAACCTGTGTTCGACTTTCTTGTAAATAAGTTTCCAATTGTATTTACTCCAAATAGAAACATTGCAGTTGATGCTATTCATGCTATTCGAGGGGCGGTTGGCTATGAAGCAGTCCATCCTGTGAAACAAGCATGATTTGGTATCAAGCTATGTGTAATCTGTGAAAGTCAATCTGGTTACATGTGGAATGCATACAGGGCTCAGTATGAATTTGAAAGATTCAGCTGATGATCTGAAATCATTGTGCATTATTCTTACCTTGGTCAATGACCTTCTTGGCCAAGATACTGTGTCTTCCTCAATAACTTTTATACATCTCCCATGCTTTTTGGAGAATCACATTAAAACAGGACTGATGCAGTTGGGACAGCTCATTTGAACAGAAAACAGATGCCAAATGATCTAAAAAAAAAAAAAAAAAGAAAGAAAGAAATGCAAAGAGGATGACTGTAGCCAGATCTGTGGTGAACTGAAGGCACTGACATGGTGTGACAAGGAGGTGATAATGTTTTCAACATTCCACAATAATACTATGATTGAAGTAGACAACAGCAATGGAAAGAAAACTAAGAAGCCATGTGTCATTGTGGATTATAATGAGAACATGGGAGCAGTGGACTTGACTGAACAGATGCTTACTTCTTTCCCAACTGAGCACAAAAGGCACAAGTTTTGGTATAAGAAATTCTTTTGCCACCTTCTAAACGTTACAGTATTGAACTCCTATATCCTGTTCAAGAAGGACGATCCTGAGCACACACTCAGCCATGTAAATTTCAGACTGATGTTGATTGAAAGAATGTTGGAAAAGCATCACAAGCCAGGACAGCAGTGTCTTCGAGGTCGTTCATGCTCTGATGATGTCACACCTCTTAGCCTCGGAATCCAACTAGTCGCTGTGAAGTTTGCTACTCTCACAAGGACAGGATGGCAAGAAGATCTTGAGATGAATGTGATATTTTTGTGCAGAATGTGATGTTCCACTTTGGGCTTTGAAATTTACCACACACAAAAAAATTATTAAATTCTGATCACCATATACCTTTCTGTTACATTAGGAGTAGAAACAAGTTCTGTTTAGAAATAACTCCAAGAATAGTTTTCGTATTTTATTTTCACATTGAAAACCAGTCAGATTTGCTTCAGCCTCAAAGAGCATGATTATGTAAAATTAAATTAAAGCCGGCAGCAAGCTGCACTTTTTTTCTACACGGGAAATCGGTTAGATAAAAATTATTGAGCCCTCTTACTGTGGGCAATCTCTGTACCTGGTTTGTGTCCTATAATATCTGCACTCCCTACCAAATGTATCATCTTAATGTTTAAAATAGTAAGAATAGAAAAGTATCATGGGTGCCTTATTAAGGGATTGTTTCTAATGCAGATTTTTAAAGAAGTAAGAAAAAGAAAAAATAGACATTTTTCTTAACCTGGAGAACTTTTTTAAATGTTCGTTTATGGCAATGAAGGCCTTCATTTAGGATTAAATGGAATTATCGTGATATAATCATGCTAAATACATCTATTCATTCTTCAAAATGTGAGGAAATTGAACATTTTCATTCATTTGTTCAATACATATTTATTGAACATCTGCTATAGGCCAGCTGTTCCTAACGTTTGGGAATGATCAGTGAACAAGTCAAAGATCCCCGCCCTTGTGGATTGTGTGCATTTTTTGTGAAAATGTAGTCTGTATACAGGGACAACTGAAGGGAGGAGTTTTCAGAATCATAACCTACCCTTAATTTTATTTTCTATGTCCAAAGAATTTAAAAGAGCACAGAAGAAATCCATACAAAATACCTTAAAATATTTATAGCTAACACATAATGCATGTAAATGGTCATATTTTACACATATTAACTGATTTACTTGTCACAAAAAACCCTATAATATTACATTCATTCCCATTTTATATATGAGGAAACTGGGGCCAGGAGAGGTTTAAAAAGTTTGCCCATCATCATACAGCTTTGTCTCTAGCAGAGTTGGGACTTGAACCCAGGTCACTCATTCTCACTGTCTTTGTTCTAACCCACATGAGTCTATTTTTCTGTAATCAGCCTTCAGCCAAGGCTCACAGAAGTTTTGGTATGGATAAGATTTATAAACTCATCAGTAAAATATCTTGTTCATTTCAGTAATCTCCTAAATAAAGTACTTCCAGAAAGGAATAACTCACTGCCTCTGAAACAGCCTGAGTAGAACTATGTTTCTGTACAACTTATTCTACCAGGTCTTAGTTCTACCTTGAAAACTTTGTAGAAAAATATAATTCCTCCTTCATATGACAAACCTCTTTAACTATGGGGAGACAACTTGTCTCTCTTTCTTTCCCCTATCCCAACACTTTCATTGATTTTTTTTCAGCTTAAAAACTTTCTATTCCACAATTATCTAGAAGTAAAAAGTAAAATAAACTGAATGATGAAAACTTTAGGTCATTTCTTTCAAAGTCATTTTCAGTGTTGCATTAAAAAAAGAAAATAGCAATCTACAACCACAACAATAAATGAGGTATGCGATTTAATTCTGGATATTACAGAGAGGCTTAATGAAGCAGAGAAGTGGATTTCCAGAGTAGAAGAGATTAAAGTCTGGGAAAGAAGTATACCTGTCTGGGGTTTAAAAAACAAACAACTTTAAAAGGTCAAGGAACCTAGAAAAGAATCTCATAAAGGTAATATTTGGACTTCTGAAGTAAATTAAGGTGAGAAAATTTAGCTAAGAATGGAATTATTTAAATAAAAGGTTGCCATAAAAAAATCATGTGCATTGAAAAAATAAGTTTTATACTGGGGAGCTATGGACTAATTATTAAGAAAGTTATAGCTGAACTAAATCTGCTTTGTATTACAGACCTTCTGAAGAGTAGTTATTTCAAATAAAATAATAGGTGTGAAAACACATTAAAAAGTTAAAAATAACTATATAACAATTTGATTTCGTTTCATGTAAAATTTTAATTTAGGTGGAATAAAAACTGTTTGCAGCATGTAACAGGACTAATAAAATGTTAAAGCCCTTTGTTTCAAATCCACTTTAATTAGGGCTTAAAAGTTACTTGGATAAAGCTGAAATTATGGGTCAAAATGGGGCATATCTGCCTAAATATTTTTCAAATATTTTAAAGAACCAAAAAAACAAAACAAAACAAAGCAAACCAATAGCACAAGAAACTCCAAGGAGATACGACAATCTAATGGCCATCTTGTTCTTCCAAACCTAATCTTAAAAAGTTTCTTCTGGCTGAAATGAACTATGGCTCCATAGAATAAGGTTTGAATCTTTGATTAGATATTTTAAAATGATTAAAATTTAATAAATAATTCTATATGAAATCATTTAAAAGATCTCATTAGTTCTCTGATGAAAAAGTTTTGAGTTTTCTATTCCTAATTCCATTTTTCCATACACTGTTAAATTTAATGCAGTTTTAGAGAATGCGAGGTTTTTCAGGAAATTCTTTTACCTTATAATAATATTATGATATGCCCATGAATCTGCAATCCTACTTAGATTATGTGTTTGCTCTCTATATAGCATATCTTCCTGAGAAGTTTCAAATTCACAGCACTGAATTATCAACTGTTAGATATTAAATCTCCAAAAAGTCAAATCTGGACATAAAAACAGTATCAGAGTGAATAAAAAATCAAATTATTAGAATGTAAACATATTTGCTTTGATATGAAGAGAATCATTGTTTTGATATCCATGGTATTAAAGGTATAATTAAGTATTTCAGTTTCTTATAACTCCATAACCTTAATCAGAAAGAGCATGTTCAGTTTTTCAAATTAATCATGTCTTCGTACACATAGGAATTTCTTTAAGATACACGTACACATACACTTATTAAAGCAATAAATAATGGCATTGTATTTAATAGGACAACTATAGTTCTTGGCTAACTTTACTTTTTAATGAAAAAAATCTAATTTTTTTCAAGGAAGACTAGTAGTAATTTAATTAAAATGTACATGTAATAGCAAACATAGATAATTTAAGACATTTTGACTTCTTAGAAAAGAACATAAAGGTCATAGTTAAAATGAACTTATAGGCTTTATGACATCATGAAAGAATGAATTAATAAAATGTAATTAAAATTATTTCACAATTTACTTCTTTAAGCCTGTTTTCTAGTCTGTAAAATAAGGATAATGATAATAGCCACCCAAAGCATTGTTGGGTGGATTAAATGAGATAATGTATGTAAAGTACTTAACACAATGGCTGGTCCATAGTTAAGTATTAGTTAAACGTTAGTAATTATTCTAATTGATAATTAAAAATCTCATTGTTTAGAGCAGAGGTGCATTTACTGGCCCCAACATTTTCATGTTTGAGTCATATACTAAACTTTTTTTTTTTTTTTTTGCTACTACGGGTGTCATCTTTTGAATATTATCCCTGAAAATAATGACCTTTGTAAAGGGCAAAATCAGCAACAATGCACTGAGCACCATTTCCAGGTAAAGGCCATGACTAGGTGTTAAGGTGAGTCCAAAGCAATGTAAACCCTACAATTAAAAGTTTACAATCGGCAGCGTTCTCGGCGGTCCCTCGGATCTGTCTATTGATTCAACAGTGTTTGGACAGAACAGACCCAGGGACACCCCTTCTTTCAGCCTTCCACCACCCTCCGCCCTCTTTTCCAGTCGCAACCTTCAGCACCTTCTCAGCCATCCTTGGCCTCCGAGACCGGAAAACGCCGTGTTTTGAGATTAATTCCTTATTGCCGAACGACTATGAGCTCTCAAATCCATCAGAATTATTCCACCAGGGTGGAGGCGACGTCAACCGCCTGATCAACCTGTGTCTGCCGGCCTCCTACACCTACCTCTCTCTGGGCTTCTATTTCGACCGCGACACTGTGGCTCTGGATGGCGTGGGTCACTTTTTCCGCGGGTTGGCGGAGGAGAAACGCGAAGGCGCCAGCGTCTCTTAAAGATGCAAAACCAGCGTGGCGGCCGCACCCTCTTCCGGGACCTGCAAAAGCCTTCTTAAGATGAGTGGGGTAAAACTCGGAATGCCATGGAAGCCGACATGGCCCTGGAGAAAAACGTGACAGGCTTTTTTGGATCTGCATACCCTGGGTTCTGCCCATGCAGACTCCCATCTCTTTGACTTCCTGGAGAGCCACGTCCTAGATGAAGAGGTGAAACTCATCAAGAAGATGGGCGACCACCTGACTAGCCTCCACAGGCTGAGTGGCCCACAGGCTGGGCTGGGCGAGTTTCTCTTTGAAAGGATCAACCCTCAAGCATGACTAAGAGCCTCTGGAGCCCAGAGGCTTTTGAAGGGCCCCTCTGCATCCCCTAGGTGTTGGCCTCTCCCTGAAACCAAACAGGTAACTTTCTAACCATCCTGGAGCCCTCTCCCATGCTTTGGCCCAAATTGAAACAATAAAGCTTTTTGTAGCCCCCCTCCCCCAAAAAAACCCCAGAAAACAAAACAAACAAAAAAATAAACCCAATCTAATCTGACAAAGAAAACACAGGAAAGTAACAATTTAGTTTTCCTGCCATGTAATGTTACTTATATGACACTTTTAACTCACAGTTTTTGCCTTTTCCCCCACATAAAAATTCTCTCTTTTTAAAAGAACAAGCTCTTTATCAAGTTTAGATTGAGTATTATTATTGTATATAAATATTTTACCTACTGCAGAGGCCTCCAAATCTTAATGGCTTGGTAAGTCAAATGAGAAGGTAAAATAAAGTTTGGAAGATATGGTCTGATATTACATCACAGAGTATGTCAAAGACAAAAAGGCATAAAAGCCTCAAGTCAAAGATTTTATAGGTGTTCTGATTCTTTCATCTGTGTTAGTGCAAAATTCTTTGTTAGTCATACTAATTTTAACTTCTGACTCCATTTCATATTACACATAGCTGCTTAAAATAGATAGTTTTCCTCTTTGCAAGGACATGAAGCAACATTTTGATTAGAATAATATCAGATTTAAGGTCTTTAAGTTTATAATCATGGCATTTTATGAAATGGTAAGCCACTTCTACATCTCATCTATCTTTCCCTATACTTGAATAAACCTAAGTTCTGTGAATTTCTTACCAGATTTTTAAAAAGCTATTAAAAAATCAGATGGAAGGAAGGGAGGGAGGGAAGAATGGGAGTCTTAGCAGCTGCACAACAAAATCCCATAAAGAGCCGGCATGACATTTCTCTCTGTTAAGAGAAGACAACAGATCAAGAAGGCCAACAGCAGCTTTGAAGATCCGGCAGCAGCTTTGACAGTTTGGTGTGAGTGCGACTTCATTTATCCATCCCTGCTTCTTTCTCATTCTCTGATATGAGCTGCTATTTTTCCTCTCTCCTCCCTACCTGATTACTTCTGCCTTTTTACTTATGACTGCAGCTGCCTCATGATTTCTTGTATCTGTCCCTTTATTTATTTATTTTTAATGTATCTTCATTCCTGGACTATTCAAATTTCTGAATCTTTCTTCAGTTTCAGTTAAACACCCAAGAAAGAGAATCCAGCCAAAATTAGAAAGTCACCATTGAGTACAGGTGGGTCCCATCTGAAACTCATTCAAAAATGAAGGACAGACAAGCATATAGATTAAAAAGGTGATGGCAAGTCATACAAATCAAAGCGACCCGCAAGTAATAAATTCCATTAAAAGAATAAACGAATTTTAGAACAGTTTTAAATTTACAGAAAAATTGCAAAGATAATACAGAGTTTCCAAATATTCCTACCCAGTTCCCCCTACTTGCATTTTACACTAGTATAGTACTTTTATGGTAATTAATAAACCATTATTAACACATTAGTATTAACTAAAGCTCATCTGTACCTTATTTAGATTTTATTAGTTTTTGCTTAATGTCCTTTTCTAGTCCAGGATCCCATCCAGGATACATTACATTAAGGTCTTATGTCTCCTTAAGCTTCTCTTGGCTGTAACGGTTTCTCAGACTTTTCTTGTATTTAATGACCTCAATAGTTTTGAGTACTGGACAGGCATTTTTGTAGACTGTCCCTCAGTTGGGATTTGTATGATGTTTTAGTGATGATTGAGTTAGGGTTATATGTTTTTGGGAGGAAGACCACAAAGGTAAAGTGACATTTTCATCACATCATATCAAGAATACATACTATCAACATGAATTAGCATTGTTTATGTTGACCTTGATCACCTGACTGAGGTAGCATTTGTCAGGTTTCTCCACTGCGAAGGCACTCTATCCCTTTCATACTGTATTCATTGGAAGGAAATTACTATGCATCACCAACATGCCAACATGTAAGGAATGGGGAATTAATTATTCTCCATGGCTCTGAGAGTGGAGAATATCTCTATATGTGTAATTGTAGTGGAAGCTCTGACAGTTGGCTCTCCTTTTCGTAATGTAAGTGCCTGACTTAAACTTTCCTTGCCAAGACATCCATTTTAAAGAGGCATCCATTTCAAGAATAAACACACTGCCAGGCACACAGTCAGATAAAGAGCCAGGCCACCTCCCTCCTTAGAAGCTCCTTTGTTTTGGAGACTTTGATTTCCATAACTAACCATTTTGACTACTAGGTTTTTTTTTTCTTCTCACTTGCTCTCATGTTTTAAATTCACCAATAAAGAGTGACCCCATGAAATCCTTGACTGCCTCCCCTCCAAAATAGTAGAACCACAGGTCCATGGGCATACTCCCTCTCTCTACCTGCGACCTCGCTGTGTGCCCCCTGGCATGCCTTGAATACTCTAGCCTGAAAGTAATAATCTCATTTTTTTCCCAAAGTTTCCTAATGGTTATTGCTGAAGGGCATCTTGCAATCATAATAAGAAACACAGGATCGGTCCAATTGTAAGATTGGTTTGGAAAGGGGAGCTGTCCGTGGGAAGTGCACTGGGGCCCAGGCAAAACACCCAGTCATTTTTAGCAGATAGCATTTCTATCCATAGACTGAGACCTGCACAAAACAGTAATGCATTGCTCTATGACTTTGTGATGGCTGAGACAGCACTAGGAAATAAGAATTTTTCATCTTTATTATAATCTTATGGGACCACCATTGTACATATGGTCCATCATTGCTCAGAATATCATTATGCAGCTCATGACTGTAGATTTCTTTGGGTAGGTGTGGTGGGAGAGAACTGAGGTGGCTTATCATTGGTCTAAATATCATCCTTTTTGGAGGAATAATAATACTATAACTTTGGACAGTTTCTTATCCAACTATTCCCTGCCATATACTCAAACACCAGAAAGAAGCCATTTTTCATAGAAATAGTATATTAAAGGTTTTGCTGTGGTTTTGGGAAAAACAACATATTTGAAAGATGGACCCTCTCTATTCTTCTCAAGGTTCCTTTAGACTTTCTTTTTAATATAGAAAGGCAAAATTAAACACATAGTAATTTAGCTCTTATTTTACACTGGGTACTGTACTTTATTAAAATATAAAGATGAAATACTTGATTCTTATCATAAGTAGATTCATAGTTTAATACAGACTTGACTTTGAATCCCAAAGTGGAGGTTTAAGCTCCTTCAAATCCTCTGGTTCTACCCCTCAAAGGAAGGAGTTTTCCTGAAACACTCACTTTTTCCTAATTTGACTTAAAAGGGGTCTCCAGTCCTTTTATCCTCCAGAAAAACCAACTTGTAAATAGCAAAATGGCAGAACAATTCTGAAAAAGAGCATTTGGACAAGCCTTTACTTGGTACTGAGATCATATTTATATCAACTAAAGATACATGTAATCATAAGACATTTGTGGTCTTGGCTTATTTGAAGACTGTAATTTGACAAAGGATTCTGTTTCTATTATTTAAAAAGGATTTAAAAATAAAGAGAAAAAGATATTTATATATGGTTAATAAAATGCTACATTTCCAATCTTGTAAGTAGGGGGTCCAAGTGGTAAAACTAGTTTGACAATCTTCAGTTGACCTCTATTAATATAGAATGTCTCCTCTTTATTGTACGACTTAGTTCTTTTTATTTCTTTGCAATCCGTGTATGGCCCATCTCCTTTCTCCTGTTACAGTTCTTGCTTTTTAATTAGGCTAGTGCATGCTAATGCACAGCTGATTGTAGGGGAATATTTTAAGTTTTATTTTAACTGTAATAAAATAGTCTTGTGCTAAATATTTGCAAAGGTCAAAATTTTTACATGAATAGGCACTTTCTACGGAGAATGAAATAATATATGGAGTAACTTTTCACATACCTAGCACTTGGTAGGTACTTGATAAATGTGTTGAGTGATGAAAACAATGAACAGATGTTGAAGTTCTCTTACAATAGTGTTGTCAATTACTTCAGCAAATCATTTATTGTGTGTACTCTTCATGCTGGGAATAGTGTAAGGGATAAAAAATTAATAGTATATGTTTGCTTTCAAATACCTTAGAGTCCAGAAGAGGGGACCTACTTCTTCTAAGCAGATATTTTCAATATAATGAGAGGGGAAAGAATGATAGTGGCATATATAAGTACTCTGGGAACAAAAATTTAGCATTACCTAACCCAGATTCAGGGAGTCAAGGATAGCTTCAAAAATGAATTAATCACTACCTGAGTACCAAAGGAATTCATATCAATTGATGAAGAGAATGGGAAGGGGAAGGGCAGTGTAGCCATAAGGAAAGCAAGAGCAACTGCACAGAGAGTTAAGCAATAGAAAAAGCATCAGGAAGAAGGGAGCATTGGGAAGGGAGAACCTGGAGCTAGGAAGGCCAACGTGAATTCTCGAAAGCCTGTTTCGTTGTATGAGGATGGAAATGTTGGGTTAACGGCAAGAAAGGGACAGACAGATGCTTTCCACTGGGGTCATGGAAAAAGGAACAATATTCAAAGGAGGTGTCAGTGACGCACTTGAATCCCTGGAAGCATGGGCTCTTTCTCTTGTCTATTTACTCTACCCCCACGTGGAAGCTGTAATTACATCAGGATCAAAGGTCCACTGAAATGCTCTTCTCCATGGGGAGAGCACCCTCTCTAGATTGCCTTTAAAAAAATAATTAATTGATTGATTAATTAATTTTTTGGGTTGTCTACCTCTGGTGGTTGCTTTCTGGGGTATATTAGTGTGGTAATTCTCTCCTGCTTCTGGTATAGGAAGGAGCATTGGGGCAGAAACATCTCCCCCAAAGGTAGCAATCTGAGTAGGGTTTGGAAAAAAAGGGGTGGAATAATCTGTTTAAACTTGCTTTTAATCTATACCTAAATATAGTTGGACAAACTGATTCTCCAATACGATTTAGTTAGTATTACCATGTAAGAGTCATTGGGCATTCAGGACCTAGTTAGTTATATGTGTATAGGACCTTATTTCCCCCCCACCCCATATATTCCTGACACTCTTAAAGGAACCAAAACAAATTTTCTCTATTTACCTCATAGAAAGATTATCCAAGTCTTTGTTGATCAGAGGAGCCAGAAAAGGGATATGGGAAGTCATGCAGTTTGCATTATGACAAAGTCTAAGGAATAGCTATGTGATTATGTGACTGAAGGGAAGGGAAAGTAATGATCATTGGAACTGTATCAGGTTAGGGTGTTAAAGGGTTTCCCATGTGCTGGAGCTGGGATAGAGACGAAATCTAAGTTCCAATCACCAAGGTTCTCAATAAATTCATAGAATAATCTGGGAAGAGTGCCAAGAAAGGTTAAAGGGTAGCGAAACTAAAAGTGTGAACTTTAAAAGAAGAGGTTTTTGTGGTTGTATCATGCAGAAGAATATTTGGAAAGAGTTAGTATAAGCTTGTTTGCTTCTTACTCTGGAATACATTGTGTCCTAGGTGTATTGGTTTGCTAGGGCTACTATAACAAAGTACCATAAGCCAAGTGGCTTAAACAAAGAAATTTGTCGTATCATAGTTCTGGAGTCTTGGAGTCCGAGATCAAGGTATCAGTAGGGTTGGTTCCTTCTGAGTGCTATGACAAAGAATCTGTACCATGCCTTCCCTTTAGCTTTTTGGAGTTTGCTGGAAATCTTTGGTGTTCCTTGGCTTATAAAAACATCACTCTGATCTCTGCCTTAATCTTCAGATGAATGTCTTCCTGTGTCTGTGTGTATGTCCAAATTTCCCTTTTTATAATGAAACCAGTCGTATTAGGTTAGGGTTCACCCTAACGACTTCATCTTAACTAATTACATCTGCAATAACTATTTCCAAATAAGGTAAAATTCTGTGGTACTGGGAGTTAGGACTCCTATATATCTGTTCAACTATTAATAGTTCAACTATTAAAACCATATTGATTTTGAAAATCTTGATCTTTATGTTTATTTTATGTATTTAAAAACAACTATGAGAACAAAAATACTGTACTTGACAATTGGCAGAACTAATGACCTTTCTTTCTTTCTTTCTTTCTTTCTTTCTTTCTTTCTTTCTTTCTTTCTTCTTTCTTTCTTTCTTCTTTCTTTTCTTTCTTTTTAGAGAGACTTGACCAGTAAACTCAGATTATTTAAAACTTACTTACAGGCCAAACTAGAGTCAGTCATCCATATTCCATCCACCCACTCTCACCCACGCCTTCAGCATATGCATTTTGCCCATCTACTATGTAGGCTTGGGATAATTAAGATATGGTTCATGTTCCTACGAAGTTCACAGTTGCAAAGAGGAAACGTATATGTAAATAGTCACAGAATATCTTGTAATAAGTGCTGTGATAGGCTTTATTTCCTCATCAGCACTTTCGCCTTTTCAGAAACTAGTTAGGTCTGCAATATGAAACTTATAAATGGAAGTTGCAGCTCAATTAGTGCAGGGGCAATGGAGGCGTTCCTATAAGGCTCTTCAAATTCTGTCTTACTAAATTTTCCTCTGTGTTATTTTAAAACTGGAGAGTCTGTTAAAAGAGAATATTCATTGTGACTGAATGAATGGCTATTTTGTTAAGCCGAAATC